>OU452220.1:11867545-12467545 GCA_911728455.2 Marthasterias glacialis | reverse complement strand
GGAGTTTCTTGCACAAACATTTTCAAAAAACAGTCAATAAAGTTTCAGTTTTTATTGAATTGAACTGAACTGAATTGAATTTAACATACATTAAAAGTCTATGTTTGTGGTTACATTTATTCACAAGCCTCACCTCAACAAGATGTCGTTGGAACGATGTGTTCAGCTTTGGCAGTGAAGTTTTAAACTGCAGTCTACGGCAATTCACCGGAGCTCTCTCCAGCCACTCGCAAGCTCATGCACCGAAGTTAACATTTGCTTTTGAAGTGTGTAGTCGAAACTACATAACTTCGTGGAACTCACGATATGTACTAAAGGGCTCAACAGTAAATTTCTTTTTTGAGTATACTCATGATTGGCCATGGTAAAAATTGAGGTGAATTTACCAGTAAAGTTCGTCAGAAAATGCGACGTCTAAATCCCATGCTAGAGCCGAGAGATACCCGGCCATGCTGCCCTCCAGTCCCCTACAGCCCAACCCGAATGCCGTGCACGGTATTCGCCACAATGAGTACAGACCTACGACGTCCAGAACAAGCCCAGAACTCCTTATTTGCATAACACTTAGGATCTTATTGTGGGGCACATTCCACAGTAAACCCCAGTGCAAGAAATGTTTGTAGTGTAAAAAGTCTAAATCCCGGATGTATGGTGTTCTATAACGGACACTTACACGGCGACTTTTTTTTTTTTTTTTTTGCCGGCGACTTTTTTTTTCCTTCATGCGGCGAAAAAAAAAGTCGCCGGCAAAAAAAAAAAAAAATGCCGCCAAAAAAAAGCCGCCGGCAAAAAAAAAAAGGTCGCCACCAAAAAAAAGTCGCCACGTAAAAAAAAAAAAGTCGCCGCATGAAGAAAAAAAAGGCGCCGTGTAAGTGTCCATTTTAGAACACCATACGGATGGCTTCCATTAAATTATTCCGGTGCAAGAACAACATGGCAGAGAATAGGCCCAATATTGTTTACTAAGAACCAGTTTAAAATGCTCATCGGGCATACCTTTCTTTCTCTGGATGGGGCGGAGTTTAGATTTAAGGTAATTCATATCAACATATGTAAAGCCAGGGTGCAAGAAATGAGAACTTTTGTGCAATAATGTGTTTTCACCTATCGCAGCAGTAATGTGGTTCCTAAGCATACAAATGAAGCCGTTCCAAATTTGAAAAAGCACAGAGGTATAGAAACTAACATACGTTCATATATTTGCAATAAACCATTTTCAATTTTTTTTTTAGATAGACGCCATATTTACCAGATTTGCTTTGACGTGTGTATCAGAAATGGGGCTGCAGCTTAAAATATTTAACCTGTTTTACACTAACAAGCTTACTTTTTTATTATTAAAAACGATTCGAGAAAAAAAACCTGTCATTTGATTTGAAATAATATAATAAAATATAGTAACATTGAATATTTACAAATGAGTGGTGAGCCCTATGGAGCAGACATTGTGTTGATCTTTGTTGGCTGCCGACCAAACTGTTTACGCCAGGCTACCATGGTTTCGCTTTTGATTCTCTAATCAAGAAAACCTTGATGGTAGATACGTGTATTTAGTTCAGAGCTTCAAGCGCGAGATCTGTTTTTTTTTTTTAAGGGATTGGGTTTTGAAGATTTTCAGCACAACCTGCACGTTTTCCCTACGTGTCTGTTATATGAGGCGCCAAGTGTAAACTTATTATTTAATGATATTATTTGTAAATAAGTCGTTATATAATATATTAATGGTTATTTAACATTTTTTTCACAGTTGTTTATAAATATTTAATTCCGCCCATATAATTGCATGGGCGAAATTAATTATTTATAAATAATAATATGAAAAAAATTGTTAAAACACAATTACATAGTGACTTATTTACAAATAATACCGTTAAATAATAAATTTACACTTGGCGCCTCATACTGTTATGCCCTAGATATTATGCCTCAATTGCTCTACAGAGCGTTGGCCCCGCCCACAACCAAGCTCTTTATTTTATAGTACATGTTTGCTCTTTTTTTCTTGAGAGTACGATGCTGTTGGGTCATGTTTATGGCGTTGCTAAAACAAGCTGTGAGGATAATGACAGGAGCAAACAACCAAAACAAAACAGATGAACAAAAAGTAATTAAAAACAATATATTTGATTGGAATCATTAGTTTTGTTCCCAGCTGCGGCTGCAGCTTCACTCGGAGGTAAGAGGCTTGAATCTTCATTTCCCAACGTTGTTGTTGTTGTTGTTTCTGTTGTTGCTGTGCTGCTGCTGCTGCTGCTGTTGCCGTTTTTGTTGCCGCTGCCGCTACCGCTGCCGCTGCCGCTGCCGCTGTCGCTGCCGCTGTCGCTGTCGCTGACGTTGTCTCTGTCGTTGTCGTCGTTGTTTTTGTAGTTGTTGTTGTTGTTGTTGTTGTTGTCGTTGTTGTTGTTGCAAACTTAATAGCAATGTTTTAAAGCCTGAGTGGTGAACACTGTAGACACAAGGTGCTTGTAATGAACCAGAATTGCCAGATTGATCCCCAGGACTCCTGCACGATAACTGGCCTTATCTTTGACACGTGGACTAACAAGCAAAGTGTGTTGTCATAATTGTTATAAATCAATATGACAATATTGACAACTCATCTTCAGATGAATCCTAATAGTGTTTTGTGAGATGGAAATTGCACAATGGATAAAGTTGCACGAGTTATGAAACACATGCAAAGACGTACGAGCAGGGGTATGGGGGAATTGTTCCGTAACCCCCACTCCACTCCCCAAAACTCCCTGGGAAAAAGAGAAGAGCAAAACAGTGGGCAAATTTTAGGCAAAGCAGGACAATAAAAAGACTCGTTATATAACCCCCTTAACCAAATAGTCCCAACACGCCTATGCATAAACACTTTTGCAATTATAACGTGTTTTTCTTCATTTTTTCCCTCGGTACAACACACCAGTTATGGTATCAAGCATCCCTTACAGAAGGCATACGTATAGTACTGTTAGTTGCGGTGCTGAGTCTCACTGTATACTGAAATTACAAGTCTTCCTTCTTACTTATTACGCTCGGGAATCGATCGGACGTTTACTTTACTATTATCGGTGTCCATATTGATCCACTGAGTGACAGTCTCATCAAACCATACAGGAACAATTCTAGTGACCGTGAATGTGAAATTGGCTCTGGTCTTTGAGTGCTTGCAATAATGCCACATCACAGCGCGCCATTGAGCGCACCAGCTTACAGAGGCGAAGTTACGGTAAACGGGTAAATGATACGAACACAAAAATTGATACGTTTCAAGAGATGAGATACATCCCAACAGCTACGATAGTTACGCTTGATAGCGAGGCATACGGTTACTTTCAGATGACGACTGTGTGTGTCTCTAGTGTTACGAAGAACAGAACTAAACAGACATAACAGACTGAAGACGCAACTAAGTGACTCAAATAATTAGGCAGGGGACGAATGATATTAGAGAGAAAATAAATATTAATGCATATCTCTCATTCTCTGATTTCAACAATTTAAACTAAACCATTACAAAATCACAATTTAGGTGTACAAGAAAGTAAAGCAAATATAGACTAAGAAAATAGGTTTGATACCGGTATCAACGTAACAGGGTGTGTGCTGCGTCATGCCCATCAAAGTTCTTGTGGCGTGCTAGGTGAAGCTTGGCTACTCGGCTGTGGTACTCTCCGGTCAGCGGTAGTCATCTTCGAGAGACAGGAGGTGGACCTCAGACGGCCAGTCGTCAGGAACGGTGACAAGAGAACCCACGGCAGGAGCAGGGTGATGACGAGAGAGTTCACCGGCAGAAGCAGGGAGGCGACGGGTTAAAAACCGTTAGGAGAACCCGGTCCAGTCCAGTTCATTTTGGGCGTGGCTCGTGATGGCTGGAGAGCAGCAGTCATAGCGGCACGTCAGCACACCAAGTGGAAAATAATGCTCTGACCCGATTTAGGCATGCACGCCCCTTTTAAGCAGCTATTTAACATTCCTAACATTTTAGAGCGCAGTTCATTATGAATGAACCGAGAGTCATACAAAAACAACTGTAAGCCGTGACTAATAAGTTTAAACCGCACTTGTAACACTCTCCCCCATAAATTAAAAAAAATACGACCTAAAGAAGTATTTTTTGTTATGTGTGTATGTCTTACTCCTTTAAATTTAAACCAAGCTGACAACAACTAACTGATACAACAGAAAGTTATGAATCCACAAATTTGCTTAATATCTAATTTACTAAATAACACAATAATTGAATATATAAGAGAAAACTTCGGGAACTTCACGAGGAAGTTCGCAACTTGCATACAAATAAACATGTCATTATGTTTCTTATTGTCTCATTGTCTGACCACTGATTTCATGGCACAGTATTTGATTTCATGGCACAGTATTTGCGACTTAAACCGACAATTTTTAATTATTTCTACTTAAATAATCGGCAATAACATTGTCTTTGCCGGGGATATGGCGGTACTCAAGGTCATAACTCTGTAAATACAGACTCCATCTCATCAGCCTTTGACTTTTATTTTTGAACTTGTTTATGTACACTAACGGGTTATGGTCCGTGTAGACCATAACTGGAAATTGACCCGTTACATAGATCTCAAAATGTTCTACGGCCAAAATCAGGCCCAATGTTTCCTTTTCAATGGTGGAATACCGTCTCTGATGTTTATTGAGTTTTCTCGAAAAGTAACTCACTGGGTGTTCGAGGCCCTGAACATCCTCTTGAAATAAAACGGCTCCAACAGCCACATCACTTGCATCAATCGCCATTTTGAAAGGCTTATTGAAATCTGCAATCATAAGAACAGGTTCATTAGTCAAAATTTCCTTGAGTCGTTCAAAAGCTTGCTGACATGGAGATGACCAATCGAATTTGACATTCTTTGCCAACAGATTTGTAAGTGGTTGAGCCACCGACGCGAAATTTGGGCAAAATCTTCTGAAAAACCCTGTCAATCCCAAAAATCTCATGACCTCTTTCTTATTTTGAGGTGGTGAAAAATCATTTATGGCTTGTACTTTTGCAGCCTTTGGCAGAATTTTTCCACTCCCTACTTCATGGCCAAGGTACGTCACACAGGCTTTTCCAATCTCACTTTTCTTTAAATTCACCGTCAGGTTGGCTTCTGACAATTTTTCGAACAGGGATTTTGTCCTCTGCACGTGTTCTTGCCATGAATTTGAATAAATTACCACATCATCAATGTACACCACGCACCCTTCGATTTCGGCGGTTACTTTACTCATTAATCTGGAGAAAGTACCGGGAGCGTTCTTCATACCAAATGGCATGACATTACAAGACCATAAACCATCTGGTGTAGTAAATGCGGAAATTTCTTGAGCTCTTTTTGTTAATGGTACCTGCCAATACCCTTTGAGTAAATCATATTTACTGACAAATACAGCGTGGCCAATTCTATCAATGCAGTCATCCAGCCTCGGTATCGGAAAGGAGTCAGTTTTGGTCACCGAATTTACTTTCCGATAATCAATACAAAACCTGTTGGACCCGTCTTCTTTTGGAACAAGAACAACGGGTGAACTCCACGGGCTCTGACTAGGAGAGATAATGTCATTCTCTAGCATGTATTTGATTTCATCTCTCACACACTGCAATTTGTTAGGATTGAGGCGGTATGGATGCTGCTTGATTGGAGTGGCCTCCCCGACATCCACATCATGAAACAGTACAGATGTACGTCCTGGTTTATCTGTAAATATACATTCGTAAGATAAAAGAACATCAGTTATTTCTGACTGTTTATCATCAGCTAAATGTTCGAGCTTGACTTCCAAATTTCTCAAAACTTCAGAATTTTTGGTCATAATGGCAGAGAACTGCCCTGGCTCTGTTAAAACAATGTCCCTTTGAACAAATGCTTCAACATCCATCTCCGCTTCTTTGCAATCCACTACGGCAACACTTTGTGAAATTTGCCCTCTCGCATGATATTTTTTTAGCATGTTGATGTGACAGACCCTACGTTTCTTTTTCCTATCAGGGGTCTTCACAACATAATTTACCGAGTTCAATTTCTTCTCAACCTGATAAGGCCCACTGAACTTCGCACGTAAAGGTTCACCTTGAAGCGGAAGCAAGACAAGCACTTGATCGCCTGAGTTAAAAGTTCGGTCACGTGATTCCTTATCGAACCTCGTTTTCATGATTTTTTGTGACTGAACAAGGTTTGCCTTGGCAATATCATATGCTGAATACATTCGTTCTTTTACATCAGACACATAATCAATTATGTTTGTTTCAGCCTTTGGTTCAGGTGACAGAAGTTTCTCCTTAATGAACTTAAGCGGCCCACGAACTTCGTGGCCAAAAACTAATTCAAAAGGGCTAAACCCCGTGCCCTCACAGGGAGTATCTCTTGTAGCAAATAAGAGAAAATCTATCCCTTTATCCCAATCATCTTGCCGATCATGGCAAAACTTACGAATCATTGACTTGAGTGTTTGGTGGTATCTTTCAAGTGCACCCTGTGACTGAGGATGGTATGCTGATGATGTTGCCTGAGTTATTTCTAATGACCGCAAAACTTGTTTGAACAGTTTGCTGGTAAAGTTAGATCCCTGGTCATGCTGGACTACTTTAGGCAACCCCATTTGGGTGAAAAATTTCACAAGAGCCTCAGAAACATTTTTGGCTGTGATATTCCGCATAGGTATAGCCTCTGGATATCTAGTTACAACATCCATGATAGTTAACAGGTACATGTGACCAGACCTCGTTTTGGGTAAGGGTCCGACACAGTCGATGATAATTTTGTCGAACGGCTGCCCACAAGCCGGAATTGGGATCAGCGGGGCAACTGGTATTTTTTGGTTTGGTTTGCCAACTAACTGACATGTGTGACACGTTCTACAAAATTGACTCACATCTTTGTGAAGTTTGGGCCAAAAGAAATGGCGCATAATGCGATCCTGGGTTTTTCGCACCCCAAGATGGCCGGACATCGGCAGATCATGTGCTACCCTCATGACTTCTGCTCGATATGCTGGGGGAATTACTATCTGATTGATCACACCCCATTCATCCGCAGGAACTTCAGGGTGACGCCATTTTCGCATCAACACCCCTTGTTCCGACATATAGTAGCAAACTGGAACTGTCTCTGCATCTTTTTCACTAAGCGCAGAATTGATCAATCTGTTTAGCTCGGGATCTGACTCTTGTAGTAAGATGAGTCTTTTTTTACTGAGCATAACAGGCTGAGACTGAGGTTCACAATCTCTAGTGTGAGTTTGAGATTGGATCCGATTGAGAGGAAGTGGTACCTCGTCCTCTAAATCATGGAAGAATGTTTCTGCCAACTTATAACATTCATCATTGGCTCTCTGAAATGAATTTCTTCCCCCCTCCTCAACTTTTCGAGCCATAGACCTAGTGGTCACACAGGCGGGGAAAATGCCCGGATAACATTCAGAAATCCCCTCTGTGTCTAGATTAGAGGCTGGGATTGTTGTCAATTTAATGCATGGTGTGGTTTGACAATCTACTCTTGACCCTGCAATGTCATTCCCAAGAATGAACGTAACACCTTCTACAGGTAAATCGGGAACAATGCCAACATCAACATGTCCCGTTTTAAAGTCTGAATCAAGGTACACCTGATGAAGGGGAATGCTATGAAAGTCACTTCCTACACCCTTAATCAAAACACTGTAGTTGCTATGAAGGTCACCAATAGAGGGAATAACACTACTTAGTAGTAAGGATTGGGCGGCGCCCGTATCCCTCAGAATGTGAACCAAATACGTGTCGTCACTTTCTGTGATCGACACTCGACCCTTCGACATGAAAGGTGAATAGCTACTATCCTCCACACATGAATGACATGACCTGAAGGCAGTTGTACTTGAGTCTTCCAATCTGCTATTGCATAACTCAACAGAAGGGTCTGGGTCCTTTTGGGACAATCCGGAACCAATGTTAGCAGTTAAAGCAACACCCTTCTCAAGTTTCTTTCTTTTGAAACAGCTTTCATAAGTATGCCCAACCTTATGACAAAAGCTACAGACTGGTCGATTTGTTCGCTGTACATTTTTAGGCGAACTGGAGGCGGAATTTGACCCTTGTTCCTTACAGGAATTTTGCTCAACCTTAGAACATTCTTTCAGTTGTTCTGTGGGTTGCTTGGTACTTCCGCCATTCTTATTCAACTTTTTGTAAGCAGTTTGACCTGCTGGAACAAATGATTGACGGTGGACCAACTCAAAGTCATCCGCCATGATGGCAGCAGCCTCAAGTTTCTCCACCCCTCTGTCTGCTAAGTGAGTTTTGATTTGAGTTGGGAGGCAATTTTTGAACTCTTCAAGCAACATAAGGTTGCGTAATTTGTCAAAATCCTTGCCAATTTCCTTAGAGAGTAACCATCGATCAAACAAATTACTTTTCTCTCTTGCAAACTCCACATGTGTTTGATTGGGAAGTCTTTGATTGTTGCGGAATTTCTGTCTGTACGCCTCCGGTACCAACTGATATGCTTTCAAAATTCTTTCCTTCACAATATCATAATCAGCACTTTGTTCAGAAGTTAGCGCTGTGTAAACATCTTTGGCTCTTCCATCAAAAATACTGTGAAGAAGCGTGGTCCAATTTTCTTTAGGCCATTTCAATTTCTGGGCCAAGTTCTCAAAGGAAGTGAAGTATTTTGCAACCTCCTTATGGTCAAACTTTGGGACCAATCTGATGTTTTTTGCGAAGTCGAAGTTCACTGAACTCACCGACTTCTTGGCCTGAATTTCAAGTTCTTTCACTTTGATCTCGTGCTGCATTTTCTCGAGTTCAAAAGCGACTTTTGCCTGGTCAGCTTCTTTCTCAATTTGTTTCAGTTTGATTTGCAACTGTAAAACTTCCAACTGATTGGATGGTTTCTGTTCACTCTCAACTTCAATATAACCATTTTCTTTCAATGCCTCCACCACCAAACGGTTCACATGTGTCTTTTTGGCTACAGTACTGATTTTCAACCCAAGGAATTGAGCCAGCGCAACCAACTTATCTTTGTTGAGTTCGTCAATATCAGCGGGTGTTAGCACCTCCTTATCAAGAAACTCTTCCACATTAAAACTCATGGTGAATTATAACAAGTCAAAATTGTGTAGGCAAATGTAATGATATGCAAATTATAATAACGTAACTATCCAGCACGATAACTTAAATAGAATAAACAGTACAAATAATTGAATTATTGTTTGCGTCTCAAAAACAAAATGAAATTATCAAGAGTCACTAAATTATACTTCGTTCTGATCGTTCCCGGACAAGCCCCCAATTTCTGTTACGAAGAACAGAACTAAACAGACATAACAGACTGAAGACGCAACTAAGTGACTCAAATAATTAGGCAGGGGACGAATGATATTAGAGAGAAAATAAATATTAATGCATATCTCTCATTCTCTGATTTCAACAATTTAAACTAAACCATTACAAAATCACAATTTAGGTGTACAAGAAAGTAAAGCAAATATAGACTAAGAAAATAGGTTTGATACCGGTATCAACGTAACAGGGTGTGTGCTGCGTCATGCCCATCAAAGTTCTTGTGGCGTGCTAGGTGAAGCTTGGCTACTCGGCTGTGGTACTCTCCGGTCAGCGGTAGTCATCTTCGAGAGACAGGAGGTGGACCTCAGACGGCCAGTCGTCAGGAACGGTGACAAGAGAACCCACGGCAGGAGCAGGGTGATGACGAGAGAGTTCACCGGCAGAAGCAGGGAGGCGACGGGTTAAAAACCGTTAGGAGAACCCGGTCCAGTCCAGTTCATTTTGGGCGTGGCTCGTGATGGCTGGAGAGCAGCAGTCATAGCGGCACGTCAGCACACCAAGTGGAAAATAATGCTCTGACCCGATTTAGGCATGCACGCCCCTTTTAAGCAGCTATTTAACATTCCTAACATTTTAGAGCGCAGTTCATTATGAATGAACCGAGAGTCATACAAAAACAACTGTAAGCCGTGACTAATAAGTTTAAACCGCACTTGTAACACTAGTCTCTTACGGCCTGCTACTCTTATCAAAGCTGAAGGTAGGTTTTGATGTCAAATTGTCATTGAAGCATTGTGTAAACTTATTGGTATTTCAGTATAGGCCACATACTACTGCTGAGCAAGATTTCTTGCGAGTAGCATTTTTGGATGTTCATCAGCTTTAATAAATGGAACCAACAAATAAAACCCCTCCCACAGCTCCTGGAAACTCCTGCCAGAGCTCATGGGAGTAGCTGTTGAAAGGCAATGGTTTGCCCCCGATTGTTCTTTCCGTATGGTCACCAACAAAACATTGTTGTTTCATGCAACCCTTTATGGACACTAAGTACCTTGTCATTGTTTATTTACCAAAACAATGGATAATCAGTCTCACCTGCTGCTTAAACACTACTACTACTATTACCATTATCATTTGTCTCAACAGCAAAATCGATCGCTGTGTTTTTAAAGCCTGAGTGTCGAACACTGCAGACACAAGGTGCTTGCTATGAGCCAGAAACGCTGGGATGGTCCTATAAAGACTTTTGCACGATAACTACCCTTGTGTTTGATATGTACACTACCTTCAAACTATCATTGTACACAGGATCTACAACTTGCAGTCCCCTCCTTAGGACACGGTAGCAAGAACAGCAAAGTGTATCTCTCAAAAACACTGGGAAAGCTGATACGAGGAGCCTTCTACTCACCAATAATGTTGGTATTTTTGTTATCCGTCGGCATGCTGTTTTTGAGCCAAGTTGAGGGTGAGTAACTTTCATTTAAACCGATAGTATTTTTTGGTTTAACTGATTATGCTTAATTTGAATAAAGTTAAGGCCGGCTTTGCATACCCGTCCAGAAAATTAAGCATAGTCTGAAAAGCTGTTGTTCGGTAAAACAAGTTTGAACTCCCTATATGTAATCTTGCCTCGTGCGCCGCGGACCCTAAATGTAGCCCAATACCTTCAAGTAGACCGAACCTAAACCATGCTACAATTAGGTACAGGGATTGGGTACATTTTAGGTTCTGGTTGCATTTAGACACAAGGTAGGGCTTACATCAAGGTATTGGCTACATTAAGTTTATGGCTACATATGGCTACATTAAGGAACAGGCTTCAGATGAAGGCAGAAAGTGAACGAAAGAAAGAGAGAGAGAGAGAGAGAGAGAGAGAGAGAGAGAGAGAGAGAGAGAGAGAGAGAGAGAGAGAGAGAGAGAGAGAGAGAGAGAGAGAGAGAGAGAGAGAGAGAGAGAGAGAGAGAGAGAGAGAGAGAGAGAGAGAGAGGTGGGGGAGAAACGTATTTATTCTTTTTTTTCACGTTTCATTTTCTTGCATCATTCAGCTTTGGCGTGTTCCGATGGTCTGGAACCGGATCCCAGGGCAGACAATATATACCGTTGGGTCATCCTTGTGGAAGATCCCTGCAAGTGTACCGAGATTCGACCGGGTGGTGTGAACACACGTACTCCCGGCCACAACTTCAAAGTCATCTACTTTGATACCCCTATGTCAACTGCACACGAGGTGCAGATATGGCTCAACTGCTCAAGTAAGAATGCAATCAAGGGTTTCTGCCTCATACCAGAAACGCCTCTTGCGTTCGTTGAGATTTGTCATAAGCATTAGTCATGGTTACACAATTTGTATTTTCAAAAAAAGTCCTATATGCCTTAGTTTCAAAAACTCTTTCTTTCTTTTTCTTAGTAATTATTTCATGGTATTCCAAAAGAAATTCTCTGTTTCTTAATGGAAATGGATCCCTTGTGTTTTCATCTTATCTCTTCATAATGCAGGTGGACCGGCATGCAGTAAGGGGAAAACCATCCCGCTCGCCACTCAAGGTATACCATCAACCTCTGGCCAACACTCAACAACGACGTACGCGCCTCCTCGAGATGGTAATGCATGTGCAGTAGACAACACGTTCTTTGCAGACCCCGACAACTGCGCTATATTTTACCAGTGCGCTAATGGCATGATGGTCAAGAAATCATGCGGTTCGTTTTATTTCAACCCTAAAATCGATACCTGTGACCTTACTCACTATGTTCTCTGCCCCAGTGATCAGTAATAAAGTTAAGCTTGTTTTCAGGCAGGACAAAAGGGGGGGGGGCAACTGGTATCTAGGTAAAAAAGAAAAATAAATGACACATTATGCTCTCCAAAAAAATTACATATTCTTTTTAAGGGACAGAGTTTAAACCTCGTACAGCTATGTTCAGTAAGAATTTATTATATGTTTTTAATGTTATATTTAGATAAAAAATATTGTTACGTCAATAAAAATTGTATTGTAAATAGTTTGTTCATTTAACCATTCGCGCCCAAAATGTTTTAGTTTTTTTTTTTTTTTTTTTTTTTTTTTTTTTTTTTGTGCATACATTTACAGTTTTTTTAATTACTGTAATTTTCCAAAGCCTATGTATTTGTTTTTCCGATAAGGAGAAAACCGATCAATGGTATCTGATGACTGGTAGAGGAAACGGTTTCAAATTACTTCAGAAAATTATATCATTTACTTGTGCTAGCAGGGCGGATAGTGGTAAATATTTTTGGGAATTGTAATGTTGATGATACAAGCATGGCATTGGGCTCACGGTCCCAGTTTGCCAAGAAAAAGGTAATTGGCTATAAGGCCATCGCAGATTTGTCCTTAAAAATATAGGTAAAATAGCAAGCAACTTACACCATTTTTATTAAAAGCTGTCATTGCTGGTGAATATTCTACCTGTACTCATTCAAATGACAAATCTGCCACGGCCCTATAATATCCGAGTATCTTTCTCGTGACATACTCTGACTGTGTGGTAAATTCCATGCAGGTATCACCAAAGGCACATTCCCTTCACCTACTTGCCGTACTATATCGCCCTGAACATGTTTCGAATTCGACGTGTTGGATGGAAACCATAAATAAATATTTGATCCCTTTCTTAGGAAGAAGCCCGGCGATATCACACGATTAAAATGGACACGTAATGTTTCCACATGTATTTGAATCTTACTGATCTCACTGAATCTTACTGATCTCACTGAATCTTACTGATCTCACTGAATCTTACTGATCTCACTGAATCTTACTGATCTCACTGAATCTTACTGATTTTGGTGTCCCCCGACAATAAAGCATTTTTGTTTATTTGATTTAAACAACAACGATATGTATTCAAAAACTATTGAATACTTGTTCGAATCACTGCATTTGTAGTTAAATTTTGGATTACAAAACATGAATAATTGAAATCAGACGCCTGGGAATTTTGGGAAGTCGATGAGGGCGCACCCTGGCCAGGTTCCAATCACCGTGTTTGTGCAGAGACATAAACACGTCATGAAATAAGACATTTTGCAAGCAGACGACGCCATTCGGTATTATTAAACGGGTGAACAAGTATTATTAAAAAAAACATCTAATGGTGTTGTGAGTAAATATCTATTTTTGTGAAACTTAAAATCAAATACGGGAGTAAAATATGTTTAGTTTCAATCAATTGAATCATTAATGAACGTTTTCATACTGACAAATTGTTTTACTGTTGACAACAATTTAGTTTCGTGAATACCATTATCTGTGTTATCTTTATAAAGGTCACAAATAAACTGTAATTTTATGCACTGAAACCATAACCAAGTTCTTTACTATTTTGAATGCAGAGCTGGAATTGTGGCTTTTCGACGTTTGGTTTGAACCAGAAGACAAAGTCAAGTCGTGGTCATATTTGCGCAGCGTGTGCTCAGTTTGTAAAGACCTTTCCGATGATGTAGTTCAGGAGTTATGATTTAAGATTTGTTATAAAAAATAATAAACTTTTATTTAAACCTGATAATTTCATCACGACGTCATTTAAACTGTGCTGTCTTCATATTACGGAGGAAACCTGACCTTGGAGTACGTTTTGTTATCAAGGGTTGTACACCTTTCCTTTGCAATTTGACAACCGCAAGTTTTTCCCACCATAATTGGAAAAATACGGAAGGCCGTCATGGCAAAAATACAACATTTTATTATTTGACCAATCATGCTTTCAAATTACTACCCATATTAATGAAGAAAAAATACCGTATAAAAAGAAAGGGAAACAAATACTTCTTAAACAAGATTGATGTTTTACTAAAAAGGACAAACTTTTTAGTAAACAGTTTATACACTTTATGAAACTCAAGGCCTCCCATACAGAATGGTGGTCGTTCTGATACTGTTGCAGCAGAAAGCGTACCCGCTTACCTTTGACCTGTTGTTTTTCAAAAGGATTTTCGTTGATTGCGTGACATGTTGATAATTTATTGATTAATTATTATTAATCGTTATTTGTTTGATTTTATAATAACCATCTAAGAATGATTTACATAAAATTATCTTTTAAAATTGTGTCATGTTTTTGTTTAATTTCAAGCAATGAACCACAAATTTCGTGACAATTTCCGGTCCGCCATTTTGTAGAACCAGTGTTTGGACTCCACGAAATGGCAGACTGTATTTTCTTTGTACAGAGTGTGGTATCCGCTGGTTGTATTTTCAAAAGCAACTGTATGTTTTTTTTAATCAATTACTCGCCAGTTACAGCACACTCTAGGTGTTTCAGTACATGAACAACTTTCAAATAGGGACAAAGGAGCAATTTCAAACTGCAAAATATCAAGAGATTCGACGGCAGTGTGTCCCTTTAAATAGAGACTGTAACAAGTTCAATAAAGTCTTTTGATGCTTGTTCGCTCGGTTTCTTCATTTTCTCGGCATTCGTGGTTAGCTTTGTGACGTGCAGCCTATAACAACTTAACAGAACAATGGAGATAATTATATCGACCTTGACATTTAAAATGGCTCCAGTAATACTACACCTGGTGTACACACTTATACTACGCCATATTACAAAAATACGTTGTAGGTCTCGATTTCAGAAAGAGTTCAGATTGATATTCAGCTGTGTATCAATTCTTACTGCTAAACAAAAGTATGTTGTCACAATAACAAATCAATATGACAATATTGACAAGTCAACTTCAGATGAATCTTAGTGTTTTTGTGAAATCGAGCTCTGGTACTACAGTTGAAATATACCATGGGTAAAGTTATACTGAGTTATGAAACACATGCAAAGACGCGAGCTGGAGGCACTCCTGCAAAAAAAAAATAATAAAAATAACAAAAAAATTGGTGTTGTTTTTCATATTTGTAACATTTCCTGCAAATCTACCCCAGTGCCCCCGGAAACAAAGAGTCCTCATACACTCATGCACAACACTTGCATATATATATCCCAACTCTCAATGCCAAACTCCCAATGTAATCTATGCCATATCATGTAAGAGATGTGGACTACAGTATGTGGGAGAGACAAAGACCAAACTCAGTCTTCGCTTTGCGAATCATGACTCTTCCATAAAGACCAAGAAACAGTAACCACTATCTATCCACTTCAATAGCCCTAATCATAGTGTCAAAGATGTGGAACTAACTGTCATTGAGGCCTGCAACGGTGACGACCCACATCGCAAACTCAAGAGAATCTCACTGGATTCACCAACTCCGAACAGTCAAACCATTCGGATTAAACATAAATACAGGTGTCAACTAATCACTGTTTCTATTTCCATGCTTTGTCTTCCCATAATTTTTTTGTTTCTGCCTTTATAACTAAATTTATAATTTGCTCATTCCGGTTCTGCCTTTTTAGGGATTGATGGTCATATTCTCACAATCTACCAATCCTACTATGAAGTTTAATCTATACACTATTTCTTTTGCGTCCATACTTAGGGAGATAACCCTTTACTCACCACCTATATCTGAGTAATTAATCCTGTCCTTTCATGTTAGCAGCATTACCCATGATGCAGCTTGCCCTATTGTTCATTAATCTCCCTTTTGTATCTACCGACCACTGGCCATCCTTTTGTCCACGCTGCTGCAGTTTGATTGGTCATCAACAATCCCTTTGTCTGGAGTTCATTCACTTTGATTGGCTTTCTTTTTCCCGCCTATTTTGGATTCCTTCCCTCAATCTTAATACCCACTTTTTTCTATAAATGGATCCGTTTTTATGTTTGTACTTGTTTTTGCGTCTGACGAAGGTCCGGTTTATATGTATTTTTTTTTAACATGCCAGTTACGGTATTGAGCATCTCTTACAGAAGGCATACGTATAGTATGGTTAGTTGAGGTGTTGTTTCTCACCGTATAAATAAATTTGACAGTACAAGGTTTCTTTGTTATAATTACACCCAGGAACCAATCGAGCGTTTAATTCAACGTTCTGGGTGTCCATTAAGTGACAGTTTTATCGAACCTACACGGATAATTTTAGTGACCGTGAAAGTGAAATTGGCTCTGCATGATCTATGCGTGCTTGCAATAATGCCACATCACAGCGCGCCATTGAGCGCACCGTTACCGTACCAGAAAACACCAGCTTACAGAGGCGAAGTTACGGTAAACAGGTAGATGATATGAACACAGAAACAGATACGATTCAAGAGATACGATACATCAGAACAGCTACGATAGTTACGCTTGATAGCGGGGCATGCGGTATAGTTTCGGATGACGACTGGGTTTATTTTTAATCTCTTACGGCCTGCTATTCTGAGCCAACCAGACAACGGTAGGTTTCGTGGCCCTGTTGTGCCACATTTTATATTGACGTCACATTTTCATCAAAGCATTGTGTAAATTATTGGTATTTCGGCATAGGCAACGTACTACTGTTGAGCAGGATTTATACGTGTAGTATTTTGGGGTGCTTAATAGCTTTATGAAATGGAACCAGCAGATGTTTTACATAGCCTCAAACCCCGACCAGAGCTCAGAGCAACCCCCTACCAGAGCTCATGAGAGCCACCGTTCATATACAATGGTTTGCCCCCATGGTTCTTTCTGTGTGGTCACCAGCAAAGCATTCTTGTTTTATGCAACTCACCTTGTCATTGTTTAATTACCAAAACAATGAATAATCAGTCTCACCTGCTGCTTAAACACTACTACTACTACTATTATCATTATCATTTGTCTTGACAGCAAAATCGATCGCTGTGTTTTTAAAGCCTGAGTGTTGAACACTGCAGACACTAGGTGCTTGTTATTACCCAGAAACGCTGGGATGGTCCTAAAGACTCTTGCACGATAACCAACACACGTGTGAACACACGTACTCCCGGCCGGGACTTCAAAGTCATCTACTTTGATACCCCCACGTCAACTGTACACGAGGTGCACAAACGGCTCAACTGCTCAAGTAAGATTGTTATGATGAGTTTCTGCTTCTATCAAGAAATTAATTTTTCGTTCGTCAAGATTGTTTATGAGCAACAGCTATGGTTACATAATTTGTATTTCCGAAAAAAAAGTCCAATGTCTTGGCTTCACAATATTTGCCTTAGTCTTTTTTTCCGCTCTTCCAAAAGAAATTCCCTCATTCTTAACAGAATTGGATACCTTGTGTTTTCATCTTATCTCTTCATAATGTAGGCGGACAGGCAGGCAGTAAGGGGAAAACTAACCCGCTCACCACTCAAGGTATACCATCAACGCCTGGCCCTCACTCAACAACGACGTACGCACCTCCTAAAGAGGGTACTGCGTGTGCTCCAGATAACTCGTTCACAGTAGACTCCGACGACTGCGCTGTGTTTTATCAATGCGTTTTGGGGGTCTGGATTCAGCAGTCCTGCAGCACCAATTTGTATTTCAACCCTTCGTTTAATGCCTGTGACTATACTTACAATGTTCCTTGCCCCCGTGCTTAAAATTTCACCAGAACAAAAACATGACTGAGTATATTTCTGCAGACTCCCAAATCGTATTGTATTTACTCGTTTAGATAATAGATTGGTTCTAACGTTTTAATGCAGGGAACAAAAACTGAAAAAAATATTGGGGCAAACAGAATAGACCTAATGTATTGACGTCATCACGCTGCCATCTTAGAGGTAAAACAATGATGAAACATTGGAAGCGCTCGTCTATTTACGCTCGGCACTCACGATGAGCCAATGAGCAACCTTCTTTTGAACTCCAGAGGAGGGCGCTCTACTCAAATGACGTCATATGCATAACATATATACGCTATGAAGACATAATTCCGCTACCACACAATTTACAACTGTTTTTAAGGAACATTGTGCAAATCTCGGACAGTCATGTTTGGTCAGAAGTCAGTAAATAAGTTAAATGTTGTATTTATATTATAAACAATACGCAATATATATTGTGAACAGTTTTTAATGCAACCATAAACTGGTTCCCGGTCCCTACATCATTTTCGTTCTGACAGAATACAGGGACCGGTAGCGGGTAATGAAAATTGGCTTATACCCGGCAGATTTCTGCCAGGTATATGCTAATTAGAATTAGCACATATGTATACGTAATCCCATAATGCAATGTGGCCTTACACAAAACGTGATGGACGCAGAATCTCCCATCGTGCAGACCATTGAGGTAGAAATTACGCTAGTTAAGATGTTCTTCTAAAGCTAGCTTGAATTTTGATGTTGAAGGTTGGTTCACTATCTGGGTGAAGGACTACGATGCACACGTGTGCTAGTGTCAAATAACAAGATGCACAAGTCACGAGCATAGCCAACGTCATCTCTAAAACTAGAAAATTATTACTGCACCCGTGCAACCGAGGCCTATCAAAAGAACCATAACGGTAGTAGCTACCGGTCCCTATATGCAGACAGAAGAGAACGATGTATGTACCGGAAACCAGTCTAACCATTCGTGTTTCAAATGTGTGATGGCTGCCACACGATTCGCTTCGCCAGCGCGCCAGTTACCAAAGATGAGAGCTTGTTGCAACAACTCTGCAGTCTACACATTGCAACCAAACTTTGAAAATAGCAAAGGGATTTTACCATCAATGTGATCCGTAGCGTAATCCTCAGTGGCGTTATCAGAAATTTTATTGGGTGGGGAGAAACGCGCAATTTGGTGGCTATTTAATATATCGAACCATTCATTTGTGCATGTTGACGATTCAATTTTAGGGGGGGAGGGGGGGCAGGTGGCATAGGGGTCAAGGGTTTTGAGCGGAGATGGCTCCCACCCCTGCCCTCCTCTGCTTACGTCACTGGTTATCCGCGTATTACCCGACAATCCCATGGTACTGTAATGCGATTTATAAACATTTGCAACATTTTATTTTAAAAAAGCTGGTGCACTTTTGTTCTCTCCCGGCCCACTGTGCGCCTGCGCGCACGGGCGTGTTGTAACTGGGTTGTTCCGTTTTACTGCTATAATCCTGGCGACATAGCCCCTTTAAGCTAACTTTGTAAAGTGTGATATACTTTTCCGTTGTGTTACACATTTGGCTTTATAAATATTGTTCGGTGTAAGCAAGTACTATTGAGTACATTCTAATTGAAGTAGGTAATGTCCAGATTTATTGACACGATGCCCCTTTTATTGAGTAGGACTGAATGTAACGAAAACACAACAAATAGATAAACATTGAGCAGCCAGGGAAATCCACCCATAATGAATTGAGGGTTCTTGTAGGAGTTTCCGTAAAGCCACAAGCTGCTTATTAAAAACGGCCCGAATAACAAAGATAAAAAGCAAGTGGCAACAATTGATTTTATGATTAAGGGTCATCACATTTATACAGGCGTTTTTTTACTACAGGTTTTTTTTTCTTTCTTTCTTTTTATTATTTATTTTTCTGTTTAGATATCAATTTCCAAAAAACTGGAATACTGGACGCTCGTATTCTGTCAGTTGCATTTCAGTGTCATGGCCTAATTTCGCCGAAGTGTACTTAATATTTATTAATTATTAGTTTTATAATTATTTTAATTTTTTTTTCTCCCCTGAATGGAACGAATTGTGACAGATAATTTCAAGTAAAACAAAGGGGGAAAACTAAATAAATAAATAAATAAATAAATACAAAAACGTTGCCATAGGCCACAGCCAATGCATCTAACATGCAAGCAGGTTTGTACACGACTGATAGACCTGAGACAATGTCGGAATCCCGACAATACCTTTTTTAAAAAGATAATAAAACAAATTAACAAATGTAAGCTTTTAACTTTCTCAAATCTATAAAAAAAAAAAAAAAAAAAAAAAAAAAAAAAAGATGCTTAAAATGTAAATCTAAACTTTCGGGTCAGATTAGCAAAAAAATCGGACCAAGCATCCTTTATAACAATTAAAATGTGATTTTGTAGTCTTCTACAACTGTATTTTCGAAGCCAACTTTTTCGGATTACATATATATCTATATATACACAAAAATTATATTAATTGGGGTGAGCAAACAAAATTTGGCTGATGCCGGACTCGAACCCGCGACCTCTCTCTCTCTCTATATATAGTTGTACTAATACATGTATATGTAGGAACTTGTGGGCTTTTTTAGATAAAGATAACCATGGACTGGGGTAAAAAAATCCTGTAGAATGAAGTAAAAGTCAGTCTTTTTATTACCCCCTTTGGTCCCCAACCTCTTGTAAAGATTATCATTATAGATGGGTTGCAAAAGACGCCATCTTTGATGATAACTTCTATTTTGGCCTGTAGCCGAGCTCCATAAATTTCAACACAGCTTGAGTTGATTCAATCATGAAAGGGGTTTATGAAACGCTCGCGTTCTCCACGCAGTACGCGTAACGCACACTCGTTCGTTCAAAGAGTTTTCCCATACTTGACGTCAGTTGCAACCCAATATCATATTAACTAAAATAACTTAAATTAAATAATACAACAAGAGTCCGTTACAAAGATTGGGGTTGGCCACCGCCCCAGCTAGACATTGGGTTACGGTACCGACCCATTTATTATTGTGTTTATTGTCATTCTTCTGTATAGCTTTGTTCATTTTTTCTCACTCGTTAAACACCCGGGCCAATGACCAGTCAAAGTTCTCCTAACCCAAGTGGTCCGGCTAGCTAAAAATGTGTGATGTTCGGTGTTGAAAAAGCTACCCTATACTTAATATGAAAGATGGACTGATAAATTATTGTTATTGATTAGTGAAATGACAAGATGCTCCGAGTATGCTGCACCAAAGTCCTCCTGTTGGCTACATGTAGTCACTAAAACAAAATAAGGACAAGCCCTGGTAGCCATCTTGCATTGTTCCTATTCAGCTCAGTGTAACCAAAGTGAGGCTCAGAGGACATTGTGTAATCATTTTATAAGTGTACAAAGGGTACTTGACAGAGATGGCTGCATGCCTTCGTTTTAATTTATTGTGGAAAGTATATCTGCCCTATTAAACAAGTTATAACTAAATAAAAAAAAATCGTTATAATATTACACAGGTTGCACGCTTTCGGCATGTGTTATCAAAAAAACCTTACAATCTACAATCTACATGTACATGTACCCCTATTAATTGGACCTTAAACATTCCTGAAACAATCTCAACTCTTTCCGTGTATGCAGCATTAAAATGGTGCCATATTGCCAATAATTTACCATAGCAGTGCCACTCCGTGGTGGAGAGAAGCAATTATGTACACGTGTCTTGCACCAAGAACTCACAAGTGTTGCAACCGCCCAGTTTCAAGTATCAAAACCATATTAGCACGAACATAGTGTTGCTTCCAAAATAATTACAATTTACAAGCTAAAACTAGATTAAAAATGTTTCATTGTTGTCAAAAATTAAAAGCTTTAAATTCAATGACTGAGATTGTTTTGTTTTTTTGTTTTTTTTTTCCCGCTTTTTTCCCCCCTTTTTTTCTTTTATTATATTAATGGAGCCGCCATCTTGTTTCGTCAACTATGTAAGGGCATTTGCCTGAATCAAGCGATTTTGGCTATATCTATGGCCAATGGCAGCAGAGTCAAAGAATAGGCCTTTTTATCAGTCCGACAGTAGCCACTGCCAGAGCCGTTAGCCGAGACAAGAAGACAATAGAGTCTGGTATACCTTTTAATATAATGAGAAGCAGTATCAGTGAGTGATAATGCACACAGGGCACATGACAACATGGTGAGATTATTTTTAACTCTACCAAAGACGAATTTCCAAAACAATTTAAACTAAGGTTTACATGGAAATAGGCTCGTCCCCCCAAAAATAAATTTTAACTCGTTTTTCAATTTGACATCAATTTGGGGGCACGCGCCCCCGTCCTGCCCCCACTCCCCACTTATGCCACTGACAATAGGTGTACAAAGCAATTTTTAATATTGATACCCATTTATTAAAAATATATATATTTAACGTGTTGGTTTTACAAGGTAATGCAGGCGTACATCACAATCTGCGGCCAACACACATCATGTCAGAAAACATTTGGTCAAGCCCATTCTCATAACGATAAGTACTAGGTACTTAAAAAAAGCATGACATATGTTTTGTAAGATTTTTAGGAATGTTCACAAGGTAACAATAAAAGTAAACTTGTGGAAATCCGGCAATAGTTAAAATCTATACAAAGGCTTGGTGTTTTTTTCAGCTTTGCTACTCTCTAATGTAATTACAAAAGCATGCACAAATTCACTCTCTCGCCCGAGTGGTGTCATTTAGGCTGTTTTAAGAGTAAACTTGACTGTGCATCAATCTTTTTGAGAGAGAACTGTACCATGATTTAAGTTGAAAATACCCGTCTTTCACTCTAAAAAGAGTAGTCCGTTTGGCTCTTTGCAAGAGTGGTATGGCGGACAAAACGAATGGTTTTCATTCTTTCACACTTAGAGGGTCCGATATTGTTACTTAAGACAAACTACAGTAACTAAATACTAAACAAAATCTACAATAACTTGTTATGTTCTATTATTTAGTTAAACGTATGTTGTTGAGCACTACATAGACAAAATGCATGTTTTAAAAATTACGCTTTATTCTTTGATTATATATTGAACGCTGCGCAGATTGAAAAGGTTTTGTGTTAAGGGTGAGGTGTTATTAAAAAAAATATTGCAAGTGGTGTTTTTTATGGTTTTAGTGTTAGTGTTAAGTTAAAGAATGAAGTTTGTGTTCAATGTCAGGGTGAGGAGTACTGGGCTCGATTTCACAAAACACTAAGATTCATCTCAAGATGAGTTGTCAGTATTACCAGAGTGATTTGTAACATCACACTTTGCTAACATTTGAGACTGATGATCAGTCTTAGCTCTTTTTTGTGAAACCGAGTCCTGGTGTTGTGACGGTGGCCATGGTTTGTGCTTGCCTAGCAACAGAGTTTTGCTCGCAAATTTCTCCCCGTAACATGCATTCTATCTATCTGCGGTCAAACATACGCTTTGAGTTTCCCACACATCTTTGAAATACCAATTGAGCAACGTGTAAATTTTAACTCACTAGTTTAGATAGAGGACCTAGAACAATTCCAATTGATTTTATCTCACAAAATGAATATAATAACCTAAACAATAAATTGAAGGTTGTACAAATCATAAAATGCTCAATCAAAAATTTGCTCAATTTGTTCGGTTATTTACCTTTATCAAGTAAATTATTTTTAAGCGTGATCAATTTTATCGCCGTTGCGAAAAAAAATGTGACTTCAAGTTTGTCGATGACATGTTTAATCACTTGGCTCTTTAGTTTACACGTATGTTACATTGTTGTACAGCTTTTGTTTTCAATAAAATGCATACAAATTAAATCTGCAGTTGCAAAGAATGTGACTAATCTTCCCTTGCACGTTTATTACTTTTTAAATTGATACTCATTTTTACTCAAAAGATGTCGACTAGCAAAAAAGCTTCACCCATATTAACCCTTTCAGGACCGGTGGGGGAGAGGAGGGGATAATGTACCCCTACCATATTTTTGCCCTTGTCTTTTTCGCGCTTGGTTCGATAACTGCGATTTTTTTTCCCAAAAAATATATATTTGGTAATGTTAGCGAAAACAAAATAATAATAATAAGAAATACAACAACAAAAATACCTATGGTTAGCTGTTGCCATGTTTAGTGGGTCTAATTATGTAAAGTTTCATAACAATACAATATTTTAAACAAGCCAATTTCTTACTTATCGATGGGGACAGGGCACTATGTTCACCCCCAACCGGTCCCCGTACATCCCCCAAAAAGCCCGGTCGTGATAGGGTTAAACTGCGCTTACATTACACTACATATACTATGGGTGACCTCATAATTATTTTGATTTTTTGTTTCTTTTTACAAAAGCTGATACCATTTTTAAAGTTGTATTCCTAACTACTCCGAATCAATCAAAATTCAAAAGGTATTTATACTTAAAATTATTAGAATAATGTGATTTTTCTTGGTATTATGAACCAACAATGTTCGGCTTGAGGCCAGTCGTGCCGTACTGATCAAATCAACTGATCCGAGCTACTTTACATAATGAAAAACATGAAATACAGCTATGGTATTGGAGTTTGAAGGCCGAGTCTGAATTTGTGGCTGCGGCTGCGGTTTGATCGTCACGTATCATGTGTTAAATCATACTGTGAGGCCCATACAAGCAAAAGCCATAGCCGTAGCCGCAGCACCAAACTCAGACTGTGTCTTTGAGTGTCTTCATATATTAGGGCTCCCTCATTGTCCAGCTTGTTTCAGTTAATACCATGGAGCTACAAAAAGGTACGTGGGGAATCATCTGGCTAGACTTGACACAGTATTACTTGAGTTGGTGACATTCCAAAGTGTAGTAGTTACAAATGTACCAGACTTGACACAGTCTTTCTATTGACGGCACACAGTCAAAAAAGCATTGGTTTACATCAATATCCATAAGTTTAACAATTGAAAAGTTGAACTTGTGGCAGAGAATCTTCTGGCTAGACTTGACGCTGTATTGCAGCTGGTGGCACAAAGTCCAAGCAGCATTGGTTAGCCTCAACATCCCTACAGCACTTGAACGGTTAAACTTGTAGTAGAGAGTCACCTGACTAGACGTGGCGCAGTCTTTCAGCTGGTGGCACACATTCCAAAAAGTGTTGGTTAGCCTCAACAACCTACGTCACTTGAACGATTGGAATTGTAGCAGAGAGTTATATAGCTAGACTTGACCCAGTCCTGCAGCTGGTGGCACACAATCCAGCAAGCATTGGTTAGCCTCAGCATCCTTTCTTTACTTCAACAGTTGAACTTGAAGTGGAGAGTCATCTAGCTAGACTTGACACAGTCCTGCAGCTGGTCTCACATAGTCCAAGAAGCGTTGGTTAGCTTCAACATCCCTATGCGACTTCAGCAGTTGAACTCGTAGAAGAGATAAATCTGCCTAGATTTGGAGCATTCCTTTAACCGATGGCGAACGGTCCAAATAGTGTTGGTCAGCCTCAACGTTGGATATACATCTTCTCCAAGGGCATCGTCTCGGGCTGTGGTAGAAAATAAACGACTTTCAAAGGTTAATTTTGATAAACTCTTTTTGTACAAGTATCAGAAGTTTTGAGAAATAGTTAAGTCTGAATGCTGTCGTGTGCAAGACAATTTTCCTCCATTTTGAACTAATTCACTAACTCATTGAACAAGCACACTCAACCAGCCACAATGTTCCAAATTTTGTTTTGTTTTTCTTTTTTTCGTGTGTTTGTGTGTATTTTTTTTTTCATTCTTTTTTATCTGTTTTCTGAACATTTTGACTGACCAATTTAATTGTTTTCCACCAGTAGGTTGTATGGTGTGTTTATTGCAAACTAGAGGAAGGAAATAAATGTATTTTGTTCAAACTGACGATTTCAAACCTTTCAAATTGCTACTTCTGAGGCATTAAGATTCGTTGTGTGACTCTCCTTCGAAGAAAACTTTTTAGAAGGATTTTTTTTTTCACTTACCAGGCTGTCTGTTGTTGGCACTGTGCACATGTATCCTCCACCGATGCTCATCCCAACAGGTCCGGTTGTAGTCACCACTGCACAAGAGACGGCTGAACAGAGATGAATAATTACATATTTATGATTAATTACGAGAAGAGACAAAACTCTTATTTCAGGAAGGAATGCAATTTCTTGGACTGTAAGCACATGTTTCTTCCAACAAGTTAAATGCTCGCTGTTGTAGAATCTCAAATGATACTAGTATCTCGGCTGCTGGTTACAACTGTCTTTACTACTTAAAAGACATTGGTAGAAAGATTCCAAATCTTATCTTTTGAGGCACGTTTCGCTTTTTCTTCCAAAGTTATTGATAAATTGATGTTCAGATTGCTTAATGATCCTCAAAATTTCTTGATTGAGTTGTCCCATTCAGCAGGTAGTTTCTCTACCAGTAACTTTCAAATTGTATAAACCGATACATTACCAAATCTCTTGCATGACCCCGGTCCCTGCTGGTAGACATCACTTCACCTTAGTGAAGATGTTAGCGCTTGAATTACGTCATCAACTTTAAGAACAAGATATGATCTGCTTTTTGGAAGAAAAAGATATCTCGAAATGTTAGAATTTTTGGGTCACGTCAATTACTCAAAGTCATGTTCACCAAATACATTACCTGAGATAACTCCAATACTTATCTAAAACCAACTTCATCTAAGGTGTCCCAGAGCTGCCATCAGTGCACTGCTTGCCACGATATCCACTTTACCTAAGGAAAAACAGAAACTGTGGAAAACAAAAAAATGTTGTATCCTAGGGAGGGAAAGATTAGTAGCTCTGCTGCGGAGGGAAAAAGTTATTAAGTCACCCTCATACTTTACCTAATACTTCACCAGTTACTTAACCTCTGATGCTGACACCTGACCTCATTAATCTCACTGACCTCGGGTCACGCATCAGAGACATTGGAGGGAGATTCAATGCTGTCCACTCAATTTCTGTGTTTCAATGCACAATCACCTGCCTCAACATTCACCTGCAACAAAATTAGAAGCTGCTTTGGAGGAAAGGTTAAAGCTGTTGGGGAAAGGGTTATTTTTCTGTTACACTTACCCAGGTACTTTTACCTGATACTTAACCTATGCTGCAAACACCTGACCTCGTTGACCTCGGGTGACTAATCGGGGTCATCAAAGGGAGAGAGCCCTCATCGTCTGCTCAAGTTTTGCGTTTAATGACGGCGTAGTTCTTAGTCTTGATTCGAGACGTTATTATCTTTTTTAAGGACCTGATTTTTACTGTCCTTAATTAACGCAAATCTCCATTTAATGTGTCACTGCAAAGGTATTGGGAATGAGCATCTTAGAATCAAAACTAAGTACTCCACCAGTCACACATGATACTTTACCTATTTCCAGTAAACCTGCTGAAAGAGTATAGAGTTAGTCTTATTGCTAGGCCAACACTTTATATACCCTAGGCCTTTACCATCTTACCACTTATACATACCTAGGCATCACTGACATCTTTTCTCCATGGATGATTTGCTCTTTTTCCCATCCTTTCTTTTCTCTCGTCGGCTTCAGTCATTTTTTTCTTCCTTTCTTCTTGTTTTTCGCAGCGCTCACAAACAGTTGGTCTAAGATATGTTTTTTTTTTTTTGCAATGAGCCTTGTAAGCTTTAAGATAATAGATTTTCATTTCGGGACCGTACAACTTTAACAAAGTTGTGTTTTCTACAAGTTTATTTTCCCACATTTTTTCTTTCATTTGAACGTTGATCTAAAAGATCAATGGTAACAGTTATGTTGTTTATTTATCGTTTTCTTATTAATATATTTTTTCAAAGACTACGTTATTTATGCTCAGATGAAAATGTCTTTATTAAGAACTGATGTAATGTTGATATAAGGAAGATGTAAATAGTCATTTAGCTTGTCTAAATTATCTATTTAACACTCCTAAATCAAACATTAATCATGAATGATTGGTAGTTGGAACTGTTATATTTGACAGCATGTCATGTTTTTTAGACTACTTCTAAAACAGACATGGTCGTGGTTCTTTGCCAACAGTAAAAGTGGGAAAAACTAATTGTTTTTATTTGGTCAAAATAATTATTCGTCTTTGCAGACGATTTATTGAAAATTACTATGAAATAAGGAGAAGTTGGATTTTTATCTATTTCTTTTTAAACAATACGCTATTTGAATTATAAAATCACGGCAATTATAAATAAACATGACAACTGACGACTTGAAGTATCAACCCTGACAGAAATTTCCAGTTAAGACAAGTCTCCTAAATAAAAAGCATCATTGGCTTTGACCAATATGCACATCAAGAAATGCCAAGACAGTGTGAAGTCACCTTGAAAGTTATATAAGCAAGGACAACATCAACAAGATCGGCGAACATCGTTTGGGGAGTGGGGCGTTACGAAAGGGGAGGGACTCTGCAAGAGAACGGGTTAGATCTTATATTTACCTTCCTTTCGGTCTTCACACTCTTGTCTTTATCTTGAATGACTACCTGCGTTATCCGACCTCCACAATAGTCAAACGTTACTTTTTATTTTTTTTTAGCTTTAAAGGTCAATAATTAACGTATTTACTTATGTTCTATAATAGGCATTTGCCTTTTATTGCTGCCTTTATAGTTTATAGTTATCATAACGTATTTGTTTTCGAGAGTTTGTGTCAAATTTGTGTGTAAATTGTTTTTTAGCGGCCATCGTAGTTTTTTTTTCTTCTTTTTTCATTTCTTTTTAAGTGGACACGACAAAGAATTTTGATTATTCTGTACAAATTGCTCAAGATCTACAACAAATGGAAAGAAAGTCCTCATTTATCAGAGGGTTGGGTCTAAATCGCACAAGCGAACTTAAACAGTGGAGATCGGATTCGGCAGTTATATTTACCAAGATCCGGTGACGACTCCAATAAACGTCTAGGTCCATAGACAAAACACACACACGTACCACATATTATACGCAGATCCTCAACTGCAATCTGGTTACAGTGTCTTCGGAGTCAGTCCCATCAATGTCTCTTGAAGTTTGACTGGACGGGAGCTCGCTGCTGGCTGATGGGTCTACCTCAAGACGTTCCCTGTCTTCCAAAAAAAACAAAAAACATATGGGGTAAATACAATCGTGGACAACCAGCTTGACTCATTCCCTTCCCTCTTTCATTTACAGTCTCATAATTCTCCCATTAGAACGATATCGTTCTCTTTCAACTCGTACAAACTGATTCCGACTATCATTTTTACCCAGTGCTACTCATCTTTTTGGATCACTTTTTATTATTTGTTCTTTTTAATCAGCTGTGAAATTGTTCGATAAATGTTGACTGTTAAGTGCACAGCGGGGATAACATTTCCAGTTCTGATTGAATTAAATTAAATCGGACTGAACTGAATTGAACAAATGTTTTAAGTCCATGATTGTGGTTACATTTATTCAGAAGCCTTACCTCAACAAGATGTCGTTGGAACGATGTGTTCGGCTTTGGCAGTGAAGTTTTACTCTACAGTCAAGGGACATCACCGGAGCTCTCTCCAGCCACTCGCAAGCTCAACACCGAAGTTACACTTTGCTTGTAAAGTCCTTAGTCGGAACTACAGAACTTCGTGGAACTCACGAAATGTACTAAAGGGCTCAACAGTGAATTTCTGTTTGAGTGTAATGGAGTTTTCAGTCAAAACTTTCTGGCCAGTGACACAAATGCACAATACTGCATACGTTCTTGTAGGCCTACTTCAAATCAGTGAAACGGTTACATTGTATTGCCAAAACATTTCTGAATGCACATGATTTGCCATGGTAAGAATTGTAACAAATTTACCAGCAAAGTTCATCAGAAAAAGCAACGTTCAAATCTCATGGTAGAGCCGAGAGATGCGGCCATGCTGCACTGCACTCCGCAACAGTCCAATCCAAATGCCATGCACACCACAATGAGTATAAGCTTACTACGTCGAGCACGAGCGGAGAACTCCTTATTTGCATAACAATGAAGATCTTATTGTGAGGCGCATTCCACAGTAAACCCCGGTTGCAAGAATTGCTTGTAGTGTAAAAAGTCTATTAGACCTTATGCACATGACGTCATTTGAGTAGGGCGCCCTCGTCTAGAGGTCAAAATGAGGTTGTTCATTGGCCAATCCTGTGCGCCGCGCGTACAAATCTCTGCGTTTCATTGTTACATCATCGATTTACCTCTAAGATGGCGGCGTGATGACGTCAATGCATAAGGTCTATCCCAAATGGCTTACGTTAATTTATTCCAATGCAAGAACAAAATGGCAGAGACTAGTCCCAAACGGGACTATTATTATTATATAAGAACCCGTCTCTGGGCAGGACTGGGTAATCAGCCCCTGCCCCCGGCCTCGCTTTTATTTCTTTCTTTTCTTCTTTTTTACGGGTCGTTTTTCTTGTTATTTTCTTATTTGACCATATCTAACCAGATCCGTGTTCGTGTGTTTCAGGAACTAATGAAACTGTAAAAGAAAGCACTACGTTATTGGTATCATTAACATATTAAAATAAAAACAACGTTGCATTTTTGTTTTCGTCATTTGTATTTGTTTCTGCCGCATTTAATTTGTTTCCGTTGCTTAAGATTTCGAGTAAAAGAAATCCCGGATTCCAAAGTAATTTCATTGGAGGATAATATTTTATCTATTTGATTTTCATCCCCACTTGTTAAACTTGCTTCGAACCCAAATTGCCCACACGCACAAAGTGCGACGGAAAAACAATTGTGACGGGGAAAAAAAGCCGGAAAAAATGCGACGCAAAAAATGAGACAGTAAAATACATGTGACGGGAAAAATGCAAAGGGACAAAATGTGACGGGAAAAGAATGCCACGGAAAAATAAATTCAACGGAAAAAAAAATCGAGGAAAAAAAATGTGACGAAACGAAAATGCAACGGAAAACCAATTCAACGGGAGAAAAATGCGACACAAAAGAATGCAAATGTACAAATTGTGACGGGGGAACAAAATGCGACGGAAAAAATGCACAAAAAAATAATATTACGTGAAAAAAATGGGACGCGAGAAAAACAAAATGCGACGGAAAAACAAATGCGACGGGGAAAATGCAAAGGGACAAAATGTGATGGGGAAAATGCGACTAGCAAAAATGAGACAGTAAAATAAATGCCACGGGGAAAAAAACAAAGGGACAAAATGCGACGGAAAATGAATTCGACGGGAAAAAATACAACGGAAAAAATTGCCACGAAAAAAAAATGTGGCGGAAAAAATAAAAATGCGACGGACAAAAAAAAGTGGGACTGAAAAATATACGACGGGAAAAAAAATTGACGCTCAATTTTGTTTGATTTATTTATTATATTTTATTTTATTTTATTTTTACGAAGTGGCACCACTGGAACACAGTACAATTAGTTTAATACACTCAATTACATTTTAGAGTAGAAAATACTAGATGTTTTACTCACTTAAACAACATGGGGGTCACCAAAGTTATTCTCTGAGAAAGCTCGTGAAGAGGCCTACACTATAAAAACTGGATCAGAATTGACCCGGATTACGGTTCCCTTGTGGTCTGACCTATTTATGTCTAGGTATGATCCGGAAACCGTGTCAAAATGACTAAGAAACTGGTTCAAACTGAAGCATAATCCGAGTTAAAATCCCATTTTGTTTGATCCTTTCTGGATCAGCCTGACCCAGAATTGGGTCAGGCCCCTGGGACCCGGAATTCAGGTCAATTCTGATCCGGGAGATTTTAGAATGAAGTCTTCTGTATTTTTGACATAATTAATGGATAACCAAAACAATTTCTCAAATATCAATGTTTAAAGTTCATCTTTTCCAATCCTTGTTTTTTTAGTTGAACAACAATGGTAACGTTTTTTGTTCCTTTTTTTTTTAAATGTTGTGTGCAAGGGTATTTTCGGGTAATTTACGAACTAGAGCAGTGATCATAAAAAGAGACTTTGAAACGCCGGGTGGCAGCAGACTTACCGGGTAAGTTTCCACTGTTTATGTAGTTCCGAACATGCGCATGGATTTACCTGGTAAGTCTGCTGCCACCTACCGTTTCAAAAAGTCTCCCATTACTTTGAACGGTATTACACACCCTTTGTCACGTTCAAAAATGGATCGTGAGCTTTGGTTTCTCGTAAGGACTGTTTTCAGCAAAGAGTTATGCAAAGTAGACCCTCAACACTAAGTGATTTGCGTGATTGGCGAACTGGATAGTGTTGAAGCCATCAAATATTGCCATAGAAAAAAGTTCAGAAAAAATATAATTCATTAGGAAAAACATGGTAACTTGCCCCCCCCCTCATGTTTTTCCCCCACCCACCCCATCCCAACCCAAAGGTGAAAAAATCATGGCTACGCCGCTGTTTGGTAGGTAAGCAGTTTGCGGTATTTTTTTTTTTTTTTTTTTACATTGTTGTAATAACAACATAATAAATTAATTATTCATAGGACATGTCCTCGTTCTTCGTTGGCGTCCGATCCAGAAGTACCGTAATCAATATATTTGTCTTCTTGTCGTTCCAGCTCAAACATAAATTATACGGCACCGACTCTCCTCGAAAGCCTCACGAGATTGTCTACTCTCGGAGTCCGAGCTTGTGTCATACTTCGAAAAAGTAATACTCTTCAGAATCTGATAAATATGTGGTTGACGATTCTGATCGACTGCCCATTTTCTTCATCACTCGTAACAGCGTATGAAAGAAACAACAGCACGCGTTGCGTATGTTTACAGCTGTGCGTGTGCAGCTGTTTTTATTACGCCTCTTCCTTTGATTCTATCTGTTGATTGGCCGAACGTGCGTCACGTGGTGTTGTGTATTTTTACTATCACACTGCACACCGACCAAAAGAACTATTAAATGGTACTATCCAACGACAACCTCAAACCCGGTGAAACGATCAAATAATACGTGCATTTGAAATACGATATGAGAACGAAGGCAGTGGCCCCTCTTTCTTTTTGTCAAGATTTCCTGTCAGATTTTATACAGTTGTTTGAAGACTGATATACGCACAGTTGTTTAACGAATATTACCACAAAATGGATGAAACTGAGGTGTTATAAAACAAATATTGACTGCTTCGAGTGGCGTAGTAAAACTATTCACTCTCGGTGATCCCCGGAGCCGCGTATCTTTCCTAGGCTCCGCCTCGGGAAGATAGGCTGCTCCGGGGATCACCTCTAGTGACTAGTTTTACTACACCACTCCAAGCAGTCAATATTTGTATAATATTGCACACACGAATGTATTTGTATTCCGTCAGCGAAGCTACTATGGACAATATATTACGTGCAATCTAAACGTGCAAAAGAAGGGACCAGACTATATAGAGGTTGCTTGACCCCGGAAAAAAGTTTATTTCGCAGCCATGTTGGGTCCAGCAATGTACAAACCCAATGGCTGGCGCATCGTCTGCTGAATGATTTCTAGGTTGTTTTTTTTGTGCACGCAGCATTCGAAAAAGGTCTTGGGTTACGTCACGTGCAACCTCTCTAAAAGGACAAATATTTTATTAGATAAACACAAAAAGGGGACATTTGTTTAATCCGTGAATAAGCACTCTTACGTGAACTCAGCCAAGAAAAACAAGTTTTATTCACTTTGGTAAGGAACAAAAAAGCACACGATGAAAATGAATGCAGCCTTTTCATTTTAAGGAATATCCGCTTTTCTCTACAAAAGCATCTAGATCACTTTGTTAGATTTTAAACAATCATAAAAAGTATACAAAATGTACAAAACATCGTCACCGACACCACGAACTAACACACAGTGCGCTCTGTTCGTAAGAACATTTGAAGTTACACTCATACGCAAGTTAAGAATGCTTCAGCCAGTAAAAGTGTTCATTTGTTTGGTTTGTTACTTATTTACAGGAAAATTTTACTTTTACACTATCTGATGTGGTTTTCATCCGGTAAAAAACACAATGATCTACGAAGTTATTCAATGTTAGAGATGTGTGTTAGTTCGTGGAATCGAAAAAACGCTGCCTCTTGTGTGTGAGACGCTGCTTCTGTGCTGTGGCGCGCACTCACACATTGGTGTTAGTTCGTGAAATCGAAAAAGCGCTGATCCGAGCGCGCGCGCGCACACACATTGACAACCTCGATGCTGCGCATGTGTACAGAATGTACGTACAAACATATGCGGGGATTGAGCGCATATGTGACCAAGATGGGAACGATCACATCTGTGTTAGTTCGTGGTGCTATTAAAGCGCAAAATATGCAATTACTGGTTCACACAATCTTTAAAATCTACCATTTTACACATGTTTCGCCCTTGATATATCATTCAGTTGATGTTCATGATGCAAACAGGCAATAACCAGAAAAAACGAAATTCTTATGTTTTTCATTGTTTTTGATACATTTGTGTTAGTTCGTGGTGTCAGTGACGACATGTACAGAAATCGCGCAGTAGCATGTTATGTATTCAATGTACAGTGACATTTTGTGTGTTAATACCTGAATACGTTTATTTTTTTTTCTGAAAACGTTAAGGCATAATGTGTTCTGTACTACCTGAACTTCTTTTTCGTGTCAGGTGAGTTACTTATCGTTGGGGCAATAAACTTTGTGACGATGGTCACATACATTTAAATGGGTGTTGAAATACAATTCCCCGCATGTTCTATGATCCATTTCCTCCAAAACGCACCGATAATACATACTGCAGTCGTTAGGGTCTGCAAAGAACTTTCCATTGTCAGCAACACTACAAGTAGAACTGACAGTAAGAGGTGCGTCCTTCGTTGTTGAGTGAGGGCCAGAGGTTGATGGTATAGGTTTAGTGGCCAGGGGGCTAGTTTTTCCCTTGCTGCCTACCAGCCTACCTAAAGCATCAAAGGGATAAGATGAAACACATATGAGTTATTCTTGACAAGGTGGGGGAACAAAGAGAAGGAAGGGGAACAAAGTAAAAAAGAAGGTACAAAAAACAAAGAGAGTTATTTAAACCAATGAAACTATCGTATGACTTTTGGGTAAGACAATAGCCATGAATTTGGTTAAATACAATCACAACGTGTATGGGACAAAAAAATCATCGTAACAATCTTACTTGAGCAGTTGAAGCATTTGTGCACCTCGTGTACAGTTGACGTAGGGGTATCAAAGTAGATGACTTTGAAGTTGCGGCCAGGAGTACGTGTGTTCACACCACCCGGTCGAATCTCGGTACACTTGCAGGGATCTTCCACAGGGATGACCCCCCGGTATCTATTGTCTGCGCTCGGATCCGGTTCCGTACCAAAGGAACACACCTTTGCTGTGTGGTGCAATATGGCAAAACACGAATTAGTAAGAGAAACACACTTCCTTATGGTTTTATATATTATATAAGCGTTGCACTTTTTTCCGTCGCATTTTTCTTTTTTTCCGCCTCCCTTTTTTCCGTCGCATTTTTATTTATTATTATTATTATTATTATTATTATAGGTTTTCCCGGCCAATTTAACAAAATGTTCAATCAATTTAAAGGTGCACACCGGCTTCGTTGGGCTATTTAGGCTACAAAATAGGCTAATATATGAATTCAAAGGTCTTTCAGGGATGGAAAAGAACGGTTCCTCAAAGAAACCATCAAATGTTGCCGTTTTCGAGCATTTTTCAAAAAACGATTTATCCGAACCAAAAAAGTGGTTCGGATAAACCACGTGATCTTTGGAGTTAGTTTTACTTCCAGCCGTATTAAAGTAAATTACTGAACCAAATTTAAATCCTTTTTTTACAATTATTCATGAGTATTTGACAAAAGACTTATGTATTCAGATTATCGATACAATTTGTAAATAATGATGAAAAATCGAACGTAATATTCACATTCAGAGGGGTCCGTGCAACCGAAGCGTGTCTTACGGCGCACCAGCGTGGGAGCTAGCGGAACGTAAACCTTGGGGCATATCCCATACAGCCAGTACCGTGTCTCGTGGGGCCAGAGGGACAAACTCCGGGGCATGAACTCCCCAGCTTGCCGGTCGGTCTAGCCGTAAGCGTGGAAGCGTATCGGAGGGGTAGGGAGCCAGACCAACAATTACGTTTTTTAACGAGGGTTTTAGTCTGTACCCCTAGCTATTATCCCCTAACTATTGTAACGTGTTGCCTGCGCTACGCACACGAGCGACGACGATGGGGAATGTTTATCCCATACAGCTGATCTATCTACTTCTATGATAGCTGCATAATGTCCACTCCCCCACCCCCCAAATCGCCACAAAAAAAACGGTGGCGGTGGCCGCGGCCGGCCAGTGAAGTCATCGCCCGAAAAAACGGGAGAATGCCTTCTCTAAAGCTGCCAGGATTGGCAATCCGTTTGCAGCGAAATTTAGCGGGAGGCTCGCTTAGCACATGACTGTTATTGGCCAAGCCAATGTGAAAAGATGGTCCAAGATTAGGGACACTACCATTAGTTTTTAGACTGCAGCAGGCTGGTCACGATGAGAATATGAAGGATGTGGTCTTTGCCATAATTTTGATGGACAGGTTTGTGTCATAGAACTGTATTGTGAATATGCCTGCGTATATTTTAATTCATGAAGACTCACATTTTGACAATATTTATGGTCCATCATGTCTGTGATGTCCACATTATGCCAAGCTTATTCTCTCCCTTTCTACATTTGAACACGACCTGACAACACAGATTAGTCCTGGACCCAACTGGCATTCGTCCAAGTAATTTTTTACAACATAGGGCCTACTTGCGATATAATGAAGAAACGTTCTCCATTGCAAGTAAGTTCGTCCAGTTCGTCGTACACAGAATACACTGTCTGTTTATGTCTGTTTTTTTTTTATTTACACGTGAATTTGTGCTGGATGGATATGAAGTCTGAATCCTCATGCCTCGTCATTGTAATAATTCATACATAAACAGAGCACCAGTCTGCTTACAACATTGCGCAACATTGTCACGTAAACTTGACAGTTGCAACGGCTGGAAAAGCGTATAAGCTGACCTTTGACCGGGTTTTGTTTTTTTGCATATTTTTCGTTAATTACGTAATATTTTGATGATTTTTTAAGAACAACCATTTAAAAATTATTGTCTGTCATTCCACATCACTAAATTAGGTAAACAGTAAGCCGGTGTTACCTTTAACGCCAGGTTCATTCAATTTTGATCGAAGTTGAAATATCACGCAGATAGTAATTCAAAAATTAAAAAGAACTATTCAATTTCATTATCCGAGCATTCTACCATCTCTTAGCTTCACTCGTTTTTATAAGAGGTGCATTCAAGTTAAAAATGTTGCAATGTTCATTCAATTTCGCCTGAAGCAGTTGCAAGGGTTAGTCGTGCATTCATTTTCATCAATGGGCAAACATTTTTCAACTTTTTCAAGCATTTTCTTACATGTATCTGCGTGTCTTGTGAGCGTGTGATGGAGGTGGCGCAGGAAAACATTGGAGAAACTACCCAAGAGAAATGTGTCCGATGGTACAACTATTCCCAAACGTATATGCCCCGATGTCTAGCACGTGAAGAAATCGAAGGGTGATTTCAACAAAAACGTATCCCCAAAACACCGCCCCAAAATGGAACAGTTAACAAAAAGAAAGAATAAACATATCCGCAGCAAGAGCATATCTTATAGAATTATGAAGAAATTGAGTTTAATCTGACATTACAGTAGCCTTTGAGAAAGATCTGAACGTCAGACACTTGTATCTTTTTGTTGAACGTTTTAAACAAATGTAATGATTAAATGAACAAAACAAATCATGATCCTGTTAAGTTTTTATGCTTTGGGGCAATTCCAAGCAAACATGGACAAGACATCAAAAAATTAAATCTGTGCCACAACTTTTTTTCCACTTCTAAGTTATAGCTAACAAATGAAGGTAAACAGAAATCAACTTTTTTTAAGGATTCGGGATTATATTGTACAAAGACAGAGATGTTTTCCCAAGCTGCTGGTTGACTCATTAAAAGTCAGCATATCTAGGAGATTTCTTTAAAGTTGTATATTTTCCCCCAAAAAGATTCCTCCAACAAAAGTTAATTATATTTGATTAGTACCAGGTCCCATCTTTTACAATCCAAAATAAATTCCAAGTCCTGTCAGCCATTCAAGCCGTGTGTGGGTGTACCTGTTGAAGCTTCATTGTGGTGTAATGCGACTGACCGAGAGACAAAGTTTTTTTAATTGTAAGAAAAATGCACTGATTATTTTGATGGCATTTCAAATTATCCTTCTACCCTTAATGCCAAGTCTGAAATGAGTAAAGAATACAAACCAACATTCAGCATAATGTAATAAATAGCCAACAAAAAGTGTAATGCGACTAACCGGTAATGCGACTGACCAGTGTACTGTAATGCGACTAACCAAATCTGTTGTTAAAAGGAGGATGCTAAGAGATCAGCAGAGCTTGAGATCTTAGTCATGACTAAAATAGAGGACAGCATACATTTACTAAGAGATATGAACAACTGCAAATGTCACTAATGAATGGATAGAGGGCAGTATTGTTTTATAGACCTACCCACAATGCACTTCTGCAAAGCACATTGTATATGGCCACATGTTTCATGCTAGTCACAGTACTACGTATCAGTACTGGACACTTCTGGTTTTACTTCACTGTTGAACAGCAAAGAGGTTTGTGTGGGAGGCTGTAAGATTGCAGAAGCATAGCGTAAAAAGTGCAGCAACTTTGCAAGTGCCGCATCAAAAATGCCCAAGGTCAAGGTACATGAAAAGACAACAGCTGACATCATAGGAAGAAAATAAGAAACTCAACCTAGATGTGACCTTTGAAACAGCTGAACAAATCAAAGATATTGCACAATAAGCATTTCTTCCAGGTTGAGGATGGCAAAGATGTAGCCTCCCTTATAATTGAGTGAGGGATACATGTATGTGCACACACACAAATAGAGGCAGAGAACATTGGCAACAATTAAAAAGCAAGTGAGCCGGATGTGGGAAACACTGCCAATGAACAGTGGTGTGTGGTTAAATATGATGGTGAAATGTATCCAGGTGAAGTCAAGGAGATAGGTGATCAAGGAGATTTTTGTGTGTCTGTCATGCATCAAGCAGGTCAAAACTGGAAATGGCCAAATCCGAAGGATGAAAGCACTTTTTATCTGAAGCAGCAAATAGTTTGCAGCATTGAGCAACCTATGATAGCCAACAACCATGGTTACTTCAAATTTACAACCCACTTTTAGATTCATTCCCAGTAACTTGGAATTTCAGGGTTATGTTTAAAAACTGTTTTATGCCAGTTTGTATTAATTAGCAATTTATTCAGAATTTCATGGTACAGTTACATACAAAAACTTGATGCCCCTAAGATATCAAATCACAACCATATTTCTGGAAACTTAAGTTGCCAAAACTGTTCCAAGAGATACACGATACACATTTTGGCCTTGTCAGTAGGATTTTTAAGAAATAAACTGTGTAGTCTTTTATCAACTCTGTGTGTTTGTTTAAGATGTTTATTAAGAATAAATCTATTTTTGTCAAACAAGAACACACATGTGGCTCCATTTAGGCATGGCTTAATTGACGGACAAACTGTAATGCGACTGACCGTAATGCATCTGACCAGGGATTTTCTATACACAAAGGATACTTTAAGATGCTTTACCATTTGTAAATACCCTATTTGAGACTTCTGTCTGGGAGTTATGTGTTACATGTAGTAAAACTGTTAAAAGTGTTTTGGTTTGAGGAAACTTTTGAATTGTGATAAGTGTTTTTTTTTTTTTTGCCATGTCCTTTTTGCGTAATGCGACTGACCGATTTTTACAATGTCACAACCTTTACAGTGCAAAGCCTACAACATTTCCAATAGCATTACTTCAAAGCCTTGAATGTCAAGTTTAAATCAGTGTATAAACTTAACAGAAAGACTGACCCATATAAAACTAATACCACCAAGTTAAAGAAATGACACATAAAAGTGTAATGCGACTGACCGTGGAATCGCCCTTTGTGATCCAGCTTAACTACTTTGTTACTTTCAAGTTTTCAACCAGTATATAATGAAAAAGGACCTTAGATGAAATTACAGACTATTGAAATTTGAATTATCACTTCATGAAAACGACTGCCCATAAACGAATAAGAAAGGAAAAACACCGTCGCACATCTTGCGCGCTCCACAGCTCGCTAATGTGAATGCTATAAAAGTGAAAAGACTCGAAAAACGTCGTACAATAATGCAAACATTTGAGATTTAAATGCACCAAAACGAAATAGAATGATCCTTAACGAAAACAAATGATAAAAACAAGGTCCTGATTGCCCACAAAATTAAATTGAATGCTCCAAAAAGGAAAAAGAAACCCAACTTTGCCCTGGTGCGTAAAAATCGAGTAAAATCGAATGCTTGAAAATGAAAATGAACGAAAACTTTTGGAAATTGACCGGGAAAACCTATATTAATTGTTTAAGTGAATATATTTACTTTTGAAGGTATGGAGTTTCGACGTCTTCGCCTGCACTGACAGCAAAATAAAAAGACGAAACTCTGCAAGGGTTATTATCGGACAAAAAAATTTCAGCAAGGCCTGACCTCTCTCCCCCCCCCCCCTCACAAATATTCTGGATCCACCCAGACTATCTATAATCTAGAGTATATACTTATACAAACACATATACATTTAAATGCGACAAAACTAATTATGCAACGGAAACAATAAAAATGTTACGGAAAAAATAAAACTGTGACGGAAAACAAAAAAATGCGACTAGGTAAATGGGACGAGAATAAAACATGCGACAGAAAAAATTGTGCTGGGAAAAATTAAAATGCTACAAAAAAGTAAAGTGCGACAGAAAAAACAAAAATGCGCTGGAAAAATAAAAATGCGACAAAAACAAAACAAAACAAAAACAAAAAAAATGCGGCGGGGAAAAAAAAGATGCGACCAGAAAAAAATTCGACGGATTAAAGTAATAATTCATAGGAAAAAAATAGACAGAAAAAAATAGGGAATTAAGGGAAACAATTGCGACAGGAAAAAAAGTATGCGAGGGAAAAACTGTTGCGACAAAAAAAATGCGATGGAATTAACAAATGTGTCGGACAAAATTTAAAATGCGACGGAAAAAATAAAATGCGACAGAAAAGATATGCCACGAAAAAAAAAAGTGCGACGGGGAAAATAAAAATGCAACCAAAAAAAAACAAGTGCGACGAGAACAAAAATTACAGTACGATGGGGAAAATGTGCGACGAAAAAATATATGCGACGGAAAAAATAAAATGCGACCGATAAAAGTTCGACGGATAAAAGTTATAATTCGACGGGGAAAAATAAAATTGCCACGGAAAACGGTACGGGATCTTAATAAAAAAGCGCTCGGAAAAAAATGCGACAGAAAGAATATGCCATGAAAAGATAAAAGTGCGACAGAAAATTACAAATGCAACTGCAAAAAAATAAAATGGGACAGGAAAAAAATAGTACGACGGGAAAAATATGCGACTGAAAAAAAAGGTGCGAAGGAATAAAAATTACAATACGACGGGCAAAATGTGCGACGAAAAAATAAATGCGACGGAAAAAAATAAAAATGCGACCGATAAAAGTTCGACGGATACAAGTAATAATTCGACGGAAAAAATGGTACGGGATAAAAAGGAAAAAAAACGATCGATTGATCAAATAAAATTGTACGGGATATATAAACAAAAAAGCGATCGATGGAAAAAATGTAATGCGACGACAAAAAATTAATATGAAATGGAAAAAATTTAGATGTGATGGAAAAAAAAACCGATCCATTGAACTGAATTGGAAAAAATGAAAATGCGACAGAAAAAATAAAAATGCAACGGAAAAATTAAATGTGACGGGAAAAAATGCGACGGCAAAAAAATGCAACGAGAATAAATTATGCGGGGAAAAAAATTAAAAAGCACCAACAAAAATTGCGCTGGAAAAAATAAAATGCGACAGAAAACAAAATATTTGCAGAAAAAATTTAAATGCTATTGAATTAATAAAGGGGACCTAAAAAAGAAAAAATGCGACGATAAAAAAAATGCGACAGATAAAATTTACCACGAAAAAATAAAAGTGCGGCGGAAAAAAATACAAATGCAACTGCAAAAAATTAAATGGGACGGAAAAATAACAAAACGACGGGGAAAATATACGATGAAAAAAATAAATGCTACAGAAAAAATAAAAATGGGGCGGGAAAAATAAAAATGCCACAAAAAAAAAATCGACGGATAAAAATTTTAATTCGACGGAGAAAAGTACTACGGGAAAAATATGCGACGAAAAAATAAAGGCGATGGACAAAATAATAATGCGACAGAAAAAAATGTGCCGGGAAAAATAAAATTGCGACAGAAAAAATAAAAATGGGGCGGGAACAAACAAAATGCGGCCCAAAAAATGAACGGATAAAAGTAATAATTCCACATGGAAAAACATAACAGTGCGACGGAAAACAATAAAATAAGACACAAACATTTAATTGTTAATTAAGGAATAAATAAAAAAGTGACGGGAAAAGTAAAGCTACGGGAATATGAAAACGAAACTCCAACGGAAATAATAAAATGCGATAGAAAAAAAATAGGGAATTAAGAAAAAAATAAAAATGCCATGGAAAAAATTAAAAAGGCGACAAAAAGAAATTAAAATGCGATAGAAAAAATATGCCACAAAAAAATTAAAATGCGACGGAACAAATAAAATACAACGGGAAAAATGTGCGACGAAAAAACAAGCGCGAAAAAAATATAATTCATCGAAAAAAAATTAAAATAAAGGTGACGAGAAAGAAAATACGACGGGAACAAAAAAAAATGAAATGCGAAGAAAAAATTAATGCGACGGGAAAAAACAAAAATGCGACAGAAAAAAATTGTGCTGGGAAAAAATAAAAATATGACAGAAAAAAATTAAAAGCTACGTTAAAAATAATGCGAAGGAAAAAATTAAAAAGCGACAAAAACAATTAAAATGCGACGGAAAAAATACAATGCTAAGGAGAAAATAAAAATGCGACGGAAATATAAAAATGCGACGGAAAAATAAAAGTGCGACGGGAAAAAATGCGAGCTTACTTATTTATCCTTTTTATTTTAAGTAGTGGCACAAAATGGAACAACATACTTCCCTCTCTCTTTCACAATCCACACATGTTGGGTATCGTGCTTTATTTAGGTCTCTAGTTAGATTTTCAATCTAGGGTTACTTTTTGACCATAGGCTACATTTACAGGCCACACAATTGTTACTTCCAGGGCGCGATAAAGTAAACAATTCACCTTTTCCGAACAGACGATCACAGTCGGGTTTGTCTCGTTACAAATTTAGCATTTTTGTTTTTTAATCATCGATTGGTTTTTAAAATGAAAGTTACATACCATCAAGTCGGTTCAGAAACAGCGTGAGAATAAATAGCAGAAGAACAAGCATCCTTGATGTCTAGCTAGAGAATTTCCTTAGTCCCTCTTGGTAATAACTGTAGCCCTGCCCTTAGGAGAGACACTTCACTGGGAATGTTTTGGTTTTCTTCCGAAGAGATTGGAAATCGAAGATCCTAGCTGTGTACATAGGGAGGATAGTTATGTGTACGTGTCAGAAATAATAGCAGTAATGGTGGAAAAGTTACAGGGTTAACACCGACGCTTCTGTTCACAGAGGCAACTTAAACCACGACAGCAGACTTGAAACCAAGTCTAGTTGATGTAAGGCAATGTTGAGTTGATGTTGGCCGTTCGAGGACGTTTAATAATAAAAGACACTTGATTGAACAATGAATTCTGATTTTCCTTTGTGTTTTATAATTGCGTTTTTTTGCGGCAGGAAACTAAAGACGCAGAGAGCACAACCTACAATACAATACCCGAGAACGTTAACTGCACTTCACACTCGTAGTTTGAGCTTCGGTTGAAGTTTTAAAATGCAAGTAGTCCTGATGATTTCTTTCTCGCATAGTTTATTCTTCCCCGGTGTTAAAAGTATCGTTAGTTCTAAAAGTATGCTGAACTCGTATCGAAACTGTACATATAACGCCGCAAATATTGTATGGTAACCTGACTGCCACAGTACAAAAATCCAGTACCTTAAAGGGACACATTGCCTTAGAAATGTTTTGCTGTTTGGAATAGCTCCTTATCCTTTTTAAAAGAGTTGTTCATGCAATAAAACACAAACAGTGAGTAGTGGTTCAAAAAACATACAATTGCCTCTTGAAATACAACCACACTCTACATAGAAACATAGAGTCCACCATTTTGTGGAGTCAAACTTTATTTTTACCAAAAAGCAAAAACAAAAAGGAAAAAAATACATTAAGGGAAGTTAATAATTTATGTGAATTATTAACTATCCAACCATATTAGTTTCATAAGAAACGCATTTCATACCCCCAAAAGCGTCCAATCAGAAGGCAACTTATCCTCTCACCTGCCTATCAAATAACGCATCGGGAGGGGGAAGTTTGCTGCATTATCATTCGCCTTCTTCAGTCCGGGCTTGCCATGCTTGTACAAAAAATGGTCAGCCTAAATTCTTCCTGTTCGCACAATCACTTAGACAACAAAGGTGCCGCAAGGTCACTAGTATTGTTCAGACCTAAACGGTGGAAATTGCTAGTGCCTTATTTTTAGAATTACTTGACCGGAAAATTATTGCCAAACATTTACCACAGATAACGTTTCCAGAAATAAGCATTTTTAATTTTTATTTTATTTATCTATTGTCACCATAATTATTTGTTTCTTTCTTGAAAAACAGTTTCTTCCGAACGTAACTGGTGACGTTTAGCGCAACGTGGACAACAATTTAATGAAAAGCACAATATCACCAAGAAGAAGAAACATGCTATTTAATATTAGGAATTCAGAAATGATTTCAGCGCGACATGGCAGAAGGCCTTGAGTTGTTCCAAAGCTACACGGGAGCAACAGAGCGAAACAAGGAGACTAGCACTATTTAACATGCAAGTTCCAAACGCACGTCTTCAACTTGAATGGAAGGAATCGAGGTGGGAAGAGGGAGAACAAATAATTAATTCTTGAACAAGACAGACTAAAATGGGGACATCTGTGGAAAAAAGAGAAGGCAAAGACAAAAGGTTGCAATCATTTCCTTCTGGGATGTTCAAGCCATGGGGTTGAATGGTGTGGAGGCGCCTTATCTACAGTTTCTTTCTACTCAGACGAACAGTCTGTCTGTGGTTACGTAGTACCACAATGCCATGTAAAATCACCTAATGACCGACCCCGGCTGCAATTATGAGAGAAGAATTAAAAATGAAGAAAATGATCGCCGAATGTGGCTTTGAAGATCATCTATGGACATTCGAAGTTAACTGATAACCTTTACCAATTATATAAAAATTAAGAGCTTGAAACTTCGAACTTTATGACGAAAAAAAGAGACTGACAGCGACAGTGTCTGTGTGACACCGTGAAAACGTTATGTATCGTGTAGGCCATGGCAAAACCCAGCATCGGGTTTTCGCAAAGGTCACACGGACACTGTCACTGGCAGTAATTGTTTACAAAAGTAGGAAGCTTTCGAGCCCTAAACTGTTATCAAGTTGGTGTATGTTATCACTTACCTCCCAATGTCCATAGTAGCTGATCTTCAAAGCCCCATTCGGCGAGATTTGTTCTTCATTTTTTTCATGACGGCAGCCGGGATCCGTCCGTGCGTATCATGAATCTCGTTACGTCGAGCACATGGTGTTTTTTACTCATCAAGCCAGTTAACTTTTACCGAAGGCATAGTAATTCTTACGTAAATTATGCAAACCTTACGTGGTTATGGTAAAACCTTTACTTTTACTTTACTCGTGTAAAGTAATGAAATTACATTGAAAACAAGTCATTTAAAGGTTACAAAACAGTTATGTTGCTTATTTCGGTAAAACTAAACTTGAAATATGTAATATTTTGCTTTTTTTGTTTCTCTATTTTTATTCTGCCGTTTGTTCTGTGAGTGACGGTGAGCCTATAATAAGTTCACATACCTTTCACTGCTTTGTACCACTTTTACCCGCAGACGAAGAATGGTTCTCGTTCAATTCCGGTCTCTCTATAAGAATTCCTACCGAGTTGTCAGCTTTCAGCCTACATCTGAAACTGAACGAGTCACCCAACTCCAGTTTGGCCTGCTGTAAATAACGCCGGAGACAATTTCGTGGCAGAGGACAGAGCTTTAATGCCCATGCGCTCACAGGTCAAGAACGCTGGTATTATGCTACCTCATGTATTTAATGAATGATGTGCCATGGTAACTCACAATGCATAAGCTGCACGTGCAGTGTACTGCAACTCCTTATTATAATAAGGGAATAAAGGTGTGATGAAGAGGTTTTTTAACTATTGTTTAAAACAGATGAGGGGCCGGGTGGCCGATAATTGCCCGAGCCGAAGGCGAGGGGCAATTATCGGCCACCAGGACCTTCGGAGGTTTGAAACAATAGTTAAAAACCGATTCAGCACACCTTTATTCCCATTCATAAATGCCTTTCTGTCAAAAACATGCAAAAACCTTCAAAAATTGGGAATAAATTTGACAGTTTCTCAGCTCGACTCTGCGTTAAATTTCTATCCATATTTACGGGCCAATTCCTTGAACGGAATGTCGATCTTCATGTCTCTGCAGCTGTTATAGACACTTGATGCCCTCTCGGCCAATCAGAAACCCAACAGCTGGAAACACGTATACTTCTTATTCTGATTCAGGGGCCATATTTTACGTTCGCAAAGGCTTCCATTCTTTGCACAAATCAATACATATGTAAAAACAAAAAAATGTGAAAATGTCAGCTCGTTTCGTTGTTTCATTTGCGAGAAAACGTTAAGAATGCATTCAGCATTTTTGTACGCATTCCTATAGACAGAGTTTTCGTCTCACATGAGACGATTTTGGATCTTTTTTCATATATTTATTTAAAAAGGAGAACACTTCAGGCAGAAATATTTCAAGGATTTTTTTTCTACAACCATTATCTGTATACCATGTATGGTATATGTAAATCCGTGATTTTTTTTTTTTTTTTATTATTATTATTTTTTCTTACCATGTTGACCTGGGGCTTGAACTGTTAAGATCCGCCTCAAACAATGCTCCAAGGTCTGGCTGTACCATACGTGTTATTAATACACATTTATGCTACGCCAGTTTCATGTGGATGACGGTTGCGTAAATTTAATCACTGTCGAGGACACGGATTGTTGTGAATAACTGGTGTGGTGAACAACACTGAGCGGAAACTTATTGAATCCCTATAACGCTGTTGGTTGGATGAACGATACAAAGAGGGAGCAGATTATGTCTGTGAAATACCATCTTATTGTCATTCTATTCATTTAACATAATAATGTGCTGGTAACCTCTCCCCTCCTTTTCACGATCGTGGTCACTATTTCCCCCCCCCTTTTTTTCTTTTTAATTATTATTAATATTAGTAACACTTTTAGTTTTATACTGCTCACTTTTTTGCCAGATGCTGAGGATTATTTTAGGGGCAGGGTGTTATGTGATAGTAACCTCTCCCTTCACATATTTATTTATTCATTCATTTATTTTGTATTATCATAATTATTATTTATTTATTTATTTATTTATTTATTTATTTATTTTTTTACGTTTGTCTGATGTAATTTGTATCGTGGGTTTATTATTTACTTACTTTTTGAATAAATATATATTTGTTTGTTAAGCGCCTTGAGGTCCTTGCAAAGGTGCTTCATAAATACTTTATAGTTTACTATTATTACTAGCTGGAATCCGATAGGAGAGTACATTTTAAAGTGGGCAGTTAAATACACCTAAAATTTAGATTTGTAAACTAGTAAGTGGCCTTAGTATCATTTTGCATCTGCGCAATTGCATAAAGCACGTTGACCGGTGAGCAATTGTTTGTACTTCTTGTACAATACTGACATCAATACTACTGCATAGTCTCAAGCTTCTCGGCCTATACTACATGCCCTTACATACGTTCCTGTTCTCAGAAAGGTTTTCAAGTGTGTTTCCATTGCAACAAACGTTTACATACATGTACACAAACACGTTTGTATACCCGTAAAATAAGGACTTGAGAAAAAACGTCCACACTACACACTTCAAAAATTGTTCTCCCCTGATACGTGTATTGGAGCAGGCCAAATTCCCCAGTTCACCAACAACTGGACCACAGCCCGTGAGTTTTGAGTGTGGCATGGCTAGTGATTGTACATGTACATACATATCAGCAGGGCGCATAGATTGTTATGTATTGTACTAGACCCTGAATCCATGAATTTTCAGGTTTTTCGCTATTATCTCGATCAATTCTGATCACATTCCGTTCATGTATAGGTTATAACACATTCCGTGTCATCATCCATGGTCCATGCAACCTCTACAGCCTTCAGATGAAAAATTACAGAGCCTTCTGTGAGTACATACATACATGCATACAACATTGCGTGAATTATAGTAAGACTGCTATTATCATGCAACATCATCATCATAAAACAAAACTATATGAAATGTTTTTGTTGTGTTTTTTTTTTTTTTTTATGGTTGATATTCTAGACCCTAGAAGAAAGAAATAACCTTAGAAAGATGTCAAAAATATCAATATATAAAAAATTAAAATACAAAATGGTTAGAGCACAGAGAGCCGTCTTATTGTCCGTCAACAACATCTACTCTGCATATAATTAGTGCCGTTTAATATTATCCTTGCAGGATGTTAAGATTGATATTGCTTTCGAGGTCCAAATAGGGAACTCACATAAGAGGCTCACGTACAGAACAAAGGGTGTATTGTTCTACGTATTACGCGTTTTAGCTGATATCAAATTACTTGGCAAGGTGCTCCAAAATTGGTTTTTTCCCGTCCCCGTTTTTTCCACTCTCATCCAAAAGCCACGTGCCAAACGTATAGCCTTATTTCCAATAAGGCACAAAGTATGAGGTGCCGAAGGGAATAATATTCCTGTGTATGTTTAAAATCATAACTGTTTAAAGTTTTAATCTTTAGGTCAATTTACTGTTTAACTGTGTTATTTGTAAAACAAAAAAAATCGACTGAAGGTACCTGTAGTCTTTGTGTTTTATTTAAACAATGTGTATATGATGCAGGGCCAAAATGGAAACCAGTTTATACTGATTTGGCTCGCCCTGGGTAAATATTAAGGAAATCGATAAATAATGTATTTAAATGAAGAAAAAGAGACAAAAAATCCCATTGAAAGGTAACTTTGTTAAATAAGATGCATCAACTTATTTACATCAATCTTTCCGTAACCAGTTTATCAACAAAAGAAAGGTCTACACACGCCCGGAAGTGTCCGACCATCAACGACACTGTCCGAGTGTTGACGACAACGAGTTCGGAACATTTTGGATGTTTTCGGAAAAGGAGGAATTCCTCCTGTTTTTGTCACGTGACACTCGGATGATATTGGAGCCTAAAATCGACAGAGAATAGTCGGAGATTTCTGGGTCTGGGAACCAGACAAGCCACCATGAGCCCTAAACAAAAAGGCGTGAGATTCCCTAACTTTGCCCGCCAGTAGTATTAGTGCGCACGCGTGGTGTGCAATTTACACATTTCATGGGAAGGATCTATTAAAAGGGCTGTCGTCATGATTATCCTGTTGATGAGTGTGATGTCATTACAGAACAAACCACGCCCACTTCACATGTGCCGGCGTGGAAGGAGATTCTGTCCGGCAGGAGATTCTGTCTGGGCATACGGCGAATTGTGTACTAACTCCTTCTGATAGCGCCCTTATTTGAATAAACTCCTCCAGCCCACGCTAATTTACCGTATGGTGGACACATTACCCTAGGACAGAATACACTATGACACCGGCTCCAAACATCATTAGGGCAGAATCCCCCTAGCAAACGCATTGGACAACATCTTCTATAACGATTTAGGCAAAAATTAACTGAGCTGGGTTGTTGTATTTAACACAAATGTTGTGCAGACACTAAATCTTCCTCACAATGTCCTCTGTTTTAAAAAATGTGTCTAACTGTATAAAAAAAGATTAAAAAAAAGTTAATTAACACACAAACAGAGCAAGGCTCTGAGTCAGTAGGTATGAAAGTCTAGACAATTATGTCATGTCATCTTAAAGGGGTTGTATCGTCATGGTTATAGCAGTAAATGGAATAACCCAGTTACTACGCGCGCGTGCGCGCCGGCGGTCACATCACAGATTGAAAAAGACCGCAACTTTTTTCTTTTTTTTTTTAGATTTGTACACGGTTCTACTCGCAAGTTTTACTATATTACTAGTTATAGTCAATTATCCTTCACACCATGCAAATTCTTCAAATTATCACTTATTAAATGTGTGTTTTCGTCCATAAACAATATAAAAGGCTACCTATGGTCAAATGTTAACGTTAACAACTCCGTGTGTGGGTGTGTAAGAAATATTCCTTCCCAACTGTAGAATCGTCCCAACTTGAGTATAACAGTCGAGACGGCCCAACCACAGCTGGGATTGCCTGATAATGTTATCAGTCTAATTATGTTGACTTAGAATGGGGCGCGATGATAGACGGTCATTTTCATGGACAAACTCGAGAAAGATTGATAAGAATCCATCTGTTACTCAGCCTGTGTGAATGAGACACATTGAGGTAAAAATGTAAATTTCAATTTCATCATGTAGGGCATCTTTCATGGATTAAAACGACACCACACTGACCTCTTCAGAGTTTACGGTTCCAACCCGGAATAGTCAACTCGGTAGAGGTCAGTGTGGTGTCTTTTTAATCCTTGGAAGATGCCCTACATGATGAAATTTGGACTTAATTTTTTACCTCAAAGTGTCTCAGGCTGAGTCACATTTTTACTCCACGTCTGGGATCTATCACGCACCTGCGTCAAAGCGCCTACCAGCAGCCTAGTGGTTGCGACCGCCCATGGACCGACCGCCCAACGTTCCGGTGGTCCAATCCAGCCTCCCACACAACAAACAAATCTCTAGATCTCGGCTACAGTTGGGCCGTCCCAACTGTAACGCTTAATATTTGGGACCAGTCCCAGCTATAATTGGAACGAATCAAAAACTGTGACGTAACACTATATTTTACAGTTACTGTGTGCTATAAAACATTCATAACGCAGTGTGAGTGTAGCCGTGAGTGTAGTCAGAGAACATGTTTTCACGTTTCAAAATGGTGAACAACTTCGGTACGGTGACATAGCATGGCATGTACCGTATCAAAAATACAACGCACTAATTCATTCTGCTTTCCTCACGCCAGACTTGTGCGTGACGAAGGTCCGGTTTTGGATCGAAAGCCAAGGCTATCAAATATTTTAATATTGTCCTATAATATCTCTGCACGAGGTTGAATTGTCAGGCACGGCATTAGGACAGGTCAGAGGCAAAAACAAGCACAAACATAAAAACAGATCCATTTACAGGAAAAAAGGGACTATGGAATTGTGGGAAGGAATCCAGAAACAGACAATGAAATGATAGCCAATCAAAGTGAATACATTACAGACAAAGGGATTGTTGATGACCAAACAAACTAAAGCAGTATGAACAAAAGGATGGCCAACGTTAGGTAGTAAAAAAGGGGATTAATGAACCGAACAATAGGGCAAGCTGCATCGCCGGTGATGCGGCTAGCATGAAAGGACAGGATTACTTATATAGACTAGTCAATATATTAATATAGACTAATCTGCTGTTTAACTCTAATAATAATAATAAATAATTTTCTCGTTAAATTTTCTTTTTCTATTTTGAAAAATTACAGTTTGCAACTTCAGTTTTCAATGATTGATGTTACATTTGTTTATTTGTTTGTTTGTTTGTTTGTTTGTTTGTTTGGGTTTTTTTTTTTTTTTTTGGTTTTTTTTTTTATTGTTGCTGTTGTTATTTTTTGTTGGTTTTTTCCCTCAATAAATCATATTTGAATTGAATTGAAGTAATTGAATGATAACCTTATCTGCTGGGTTCAATTGTTCCAAAGGTTGTTAATAACAATGTATATGAGCCCGCGCTACATATGCGCAACGTAGTCGAATACATCACACACACCTTTCAGCCACAATTGTGTAATTACCTTCAAAAGTACAGTTTATCAGGTAGGTAAAGAGCTGGCCATAAGACTGCCACCGATTCAAGATGTCTAACCAGCGTTCCAGTGCCGAGGAGATACGACAACTGACGGACAGGGCAGAAGCTGCCATCGACAGCTCGTGCCTGAAACTAAACGAGTTGAGCCTGAACATCTGGAATCACCCAGAGACCAACTTTGAGGAGCGCCACGCCCATCGAGTACTGACGGAGTTTCTTGAAAAGGAAGGGTTCAAGGTTGAACGGAATTTCGTGTTGGAAACTGCTTTCAGGTGAGGTAGCTTAACATGTTCACTTGTGGCATTGGTGTTTGTTGTGGTGTCATGGGTGGCATGGGTGGCTTGTGCGTAAAGCGCTCGCCTCTCACCAATGTGTCCCTGGTTCGATTCCCGGCTAGGGCCATATATGAGTAGAGTTGTGCGTTGGTTCTCTCCTGTGCCACGAGGGTTTTTCTCCAGACCATCCGGTTTTCCTCCCTCCCGAAAAACCAAACACTTTCGATCTCAGGCTGTGCTCCGTGGTCATATATGGGTTGATGTGGCTGGCTGCCAAGGGCGCCCTTGAATGCCTGCAGCTCGAACACGTGTAGCCGCGTCCTTCGCAATTCAGCTTCTCAGCTGCGAGTAAGGATGATTAGCCTCCCAAATTATTATTATTATTATCGAACGTTCTGGTGCACAAATTGTGCATGGATTCTCAAGAGAGTGGGCTCAGCTCTCGGTCACGGCGACCTTGTCCTTGAGCTTGACACTTAACCAACATTGGTTCGTTCCTTCGGATGGGAGTTCATGCTGCAGTTCCGGCGTGACGTGCAATTTACGTAAAGGAACCCAGTTCACTCATCGATATTACACTATAGAAAAAAACATCAGATTTGACTTATAAACCAGTTAGATTTGACTAAAAATAGACCGATCCATTAAGCCCCGCCCACTGTGCACGCGCGCCATATGCAATCAAACGTGTTTGTCGGACTTTCCGGCCGTCACCGTTTTCACGAACAGCCACTTATCTTTAATTATTATTTAATCATATTTTAGCATTTCTCCATGTAAAAAATACGATTCTATATGTACGATTATGTACTTGAGTATCATTTAAAACATCGCATTGATGAAAAATAGTACTTATTTTACCTGTGGCATGACGTTTTAAACGCAAACTTCAACGTTGATTATCTCAAAAAACGTTATTCTCGCGCACATAAAGATAAGTGGCTGTTCGTAAAAACGGTGACGTTTTGTCAGACTTTTGTTTTTTAATTACATATCTCCTAAAAGTGGGCACAACATTGGTTAGAGGGAAGGCATAAAAAGTTCACAGCTTTGCAACTTACAAGGTATGATTATGTCATGATGAAAAACTTCTTTTGCAATAGTTTTACTTGAAAAGCTCTACCTATTGAAAACAAAGAGCAGGCAATTTGTTTTAATCTCGCGAGTCCTTAACTCGATGTTTGAAAACATTGGGAGCATTTAAAAGGTTTTTTTTTTCCATATTATCTTGTGACTCCGATTACCAATTGAGCTTCAAACTTCACAGGTTTGTTATTCTATGGGTATTTTTTTGTCACAAATACAATGTTGTCCATCAGCGTGTTCCAAGGAGGTGTCCATGGTGAGTGGGTTTACAGCTTAACTCGCAAACTTAAAGGTAGAATATAGGATCGGTATTCAACGAAGAAATGTTGTACTAGTATCAGTCTAAAAAGCTCACTGATTATGAAGTTCATACCAGCACCAATCTTCCATAGAAATATTTCTGTTTGAAATACTGTCAAAGTTGAGAAAATAGAACTTGAAGACCCCAACTTTAATTTCGGTTGTAACAATCGAAAGTAGGACCCCGGCGACTGATTGAGCCCAAATTTTAGGAGGGCACAAGGGGGGGGGGGGCACCATTTTTCCTAGGGGGGCACTTTTGGCCAATTTAAACTGTTGTTTCCGTTTGTATTTTTTCCTAAACAAGCCCCTTTTCAGTGTTTTCTGACGTGTTGACGTAAAACAAAACGCATTTTGTGTGTAAATAATTAAAAATAGTTCTAAAACATTGAAATTACTATGTAAATGCTCATAAAATGTATAATCTTCTTCTGGTAAGTTCTAATCTCAAAAGTCCAGATTTCAAATGGGGGGAGCACCCGGGGGAGGGAGGGGGGACACGGACATCAGTTGGGGTGACACGTGCCCCCCCCCCTTAGTTACGCCACTGTATATTTTGACTCACATAAAGTAAGAACCCTGCATCTCAGCTTGAACAATCCAATTTTTTGAACATTATTCCAACTCACCTATTCCTTATATATGTACAAGTTAAAACTTGTTTTTTTTTTTATTTAAATGCCCCAGGGCAACATTTGGTTCAGATGTGGGACCAAACCTGTGCGTGATGTGTGAGTATGATGCTTTACCTGCCATAGGGCATGCCTGCGGGCACAACCTCATAGCTGAATGTGGCGTCGCTGCTGGCATCGGCATCAAGGCCGCATTGGAAGCAAGTGGAAACAAGCATGGAAAGGTAGATTAGTCTGGTACCTAGACCCAATAATCCCCATCTATTCTCAGTCGATTCTAGGGTCCGGTATTACCCAGTGCCATGTGACCAGAAAGGAGGAATTCCTCCTTTTCCGAACATATCCGAAACAGGGGCGGATCCAGGGGGCGTGAGGGGCGCACGCCCCCCCCCCTATTTTTCCTTCCGAAAAAAAAATCAAGATATCCCGCCCATTTGCAATGAGAAATAAGCTTTCGACATTATACTACAATGTTCACTGTAATGTCAAACAATAAAAGGCGGGTAAAAAACGATGTCAACCATGACCAATCATTTGCTGCTTGATCGGTAACTTTCACACCTCCCCCACCCCCGTTTGGAAAATCCTGGATCCGCCCCAGCGAAATGTTCCGACTTCGTTGTCGTCAACATTCGGGGAGTGTCGTTACTCAACAATAAAAAAAGGATAACAAAAAAAATAAATAACATCTATCAAACTCACCACTATTTTCTGTAACATCTTCACAAAATGTGAAGTTATCCCAGGCTTTTTAAAAGTAAACAAAGCGCGTAAGCAGCGCTTCGTTTTTTGTCCACTGACATCGTCCACCGTTGGTGACAAGTAATGGATCTAATGAGCGTAGTCAACCCCCCAATCATGGAAGAGTAATTTAGCGTATCTGATATACCGATGGCAGATCAAATCAAAGGGAAAGGTACATGATTACGGTCACACTATCAACACTACACCCACCACATCAACAAAAAACAATCTGCATGCAGTGGTGCTAGTACACAGCATGCCTTTCCATGCAAAATCAAAGGTATAATCTTTTCCAACCTAGCGCAAACCTCTTATTCAACCTGTGGCAATAAGGGGTATCTATACCTGGAGGTGACGTAGGACCATGTGCAGGTCAAACAAACCATGAATATTCATATTTGTGTGGAGGTTCTTCCACACAGTCGTGCCCAGCAGGCAAGATGGACGAATCCTGACCCGGTTGACGTTTATGTGTGTCACCATCCTTTGGTTCCTCAGTGCAATGTCGAAAGAGACTCACTAACAGATGCCACCGTTTGACCTTTACCAATTTCCTTCCAATTATTGAAAGTTTAGTTTTACTACCTTTGAGGGTTTCTTCCCTCTTTTAAAGCTGAACATTTCTACAACATCTTCTCTTTACTGTATCTTCAGACCTAAGGGTTACAGTTCATGACACCTTGAACGGTTTATCAATTTCGATACCAGAAAGATTATAAAAAAATAAAAAAAATAATAAAAAAGCACAAAAGGTAGCCTAACACAAAACAACGTTGCCCGTTAACCAGAATAAGGATGCATCCAAAAAAACATGCCGCATGTAACCGTCCGTAACTGGTTTCCTGCTTATTTGTACCCAGCAGAAAGAAAATTGTTTATTATTATTATTTTTCTCCTGCTGAAGTAGTTCAATGAAATTATGCTGTGAGTAATGTTTTGATCAGGTAACGGTCCTCGGTACACCTGCCGAGGAGGGCGGAGGAGGGAAGGCTTTCTTGGTCGATGCGGGCGCTTTTGATGACGTCACGGTGGCAATGATGGTGCACCCTTCAACCTACAACATTCTGAGACCGATTTACCTCTCCATGGCAGTGTAAGACCCAATTCACCTGACGTCAACATCCCAGTAATATTGTTGGTTGCGCCATTTTGAGAGTCCCTGTCAATGCATGTTTTAAAAACAGTGTAGTGTTCATTTGGGAAGACGAGGCGTTTACTGTAACAAACACACACTATCCATATTATTGTGCTTAATACGAGAGCTACATCGTGAGTTGATTTTTGGGTGAACAACATAAGAATTATGACACTGTGGGCTTAACCCCAGAGTAATTTTATAAAAAAGGAAAATATTAAAAAAGGATCATAGAACTGCTCTTTGAAAACCCCTGTATGTCGCTTTAGTAAGTATGTCTGTTGGAGTTGTCATGAAACGAGTTGACCTTAAACAGCTAAAACTAAGACCGTTCCCGGTTGATTTGTGAGTAGATTTATCTTTCAGCTCGTAAATGCGACACAAACCATCCCAGTAAAGTTCAAAGTCTGAAGATAGGGATCACACGTACTTAAAAATGTGTGTATTTCCTGTTCCGAGGCTTCGCTTCGTGAAATGGAACAGTCAAAAATTGTACCTTGCGACAATATTGCTCCCATTGCACTCTGAGCCACTCATTATGTGTATACTATAACATGAACTAATTTAACCAGAGGGTTTTATTTGAAAAAATTCCAAAGCCACACATTTTCGGATGTTTTAGAATTATGGTATTGCGATAATTTAAACTTCTTCTATCGCATATCGCCGCAGTTTTTTTGGTTATTTAACTATTATTATATTTGTTCTTGTTTTGCTGTTGACTGTTTTGTTAACACTTTCCAGGCAAGTGTTCAATTTCAAGGGAAAGACGGCACACTCAGCAGGATCGCCATGGGATGGCGTCAATGCGCTGGATGCTGCCGTGACGTGCTACAATGCAATATCGGCCATGAGGCAGCAGATGAAACCAACGTGGCGTGTTCATGGTATGAAATCAGTCAAAACATCCAAGCGAACAGTCAGATATTTTTTTCTTTACTTCAGGGCACTGGCCCCACAAATGTCCAGTGCCTCCCCCCCCCCCCCACCCCGGTGCCCCCATAAACAATGTAGTTACATGTAAATCATTAAAAACAAACGTGGCCCCTGGGACCCCCACTGAAAAGCAATGCCCCCCCCGGAAAAAAATCATGGCTACACCGTTTTCCTACAGTAGACTTACGGCCGTTTTGACCTAAATAAGGTCAAAACATAGGTGCACATATCTCTGTGGGACTCTTGACGTCAGACGCATTAGGTCTAAGTTTGATAGTTCTTGAACGCGCAGCGATAATGTGAACTTTACTTTAATCTCCCACCAGCAATATTCACAAACGGTGGTGCAGCCGTCAACGTCGTTCCCGATGAGGCTGAGATCAAATGCTGCATGCGAGCCATGGATGAAGGGCAGCTTGACATACTGAGGAAGAAAATCATCGCCTGTGCCGAGGGCGCTGCGGTAGCATCAGAGTGCAAGGTGAGATGGGTACCAAGAAAAGTACAGTATCCGATCTCTCCAAAGCTGTTTTTGCTTCCGGAAAAATTGTAACAAGTAGTAGAGCCAGTGGTCAGTGATGGGAGACTTTTGAAACACTGGCGGCAGCAGACACAACGTGCCTTGTTTTTAGTTCTGTGCATGTGCGCACATGCTCAGTATTGCGCGCGTAGTTCTGAGCATGCGTGCTAATATTAATAATAACAATAATAATAAAACAGCATTCTTAAAGCGCATTATGAATCCCAGAATCCTCAATGCGCCTAACAATAGAAGCATTATTTATCAGCAAGTAAACCAACAACAAAAATCTAAAAATTAAACAAAGTTAAAAAAACATACCCTACAGTTATAAAACAGTTATAAAAAAGTTTTACTTGTGAGAACTGTGTGAAAAGGACCGTCCAAAAGTCTCCCAATACACGTATAGTATATATATACCATACCATACCCAATATGTGGCAGACGGTGCCCAAAATGTGGCCAACCCAGCCCCACCACACATGTGCAGTGACATCTAAACTTCGGTTTTCTTTTCTACTTTATGGGGTAGTTCAGGGTGACCCCGAGCTACGCCCGTCAGAGAGCGTAAAAACCGCAGTCAAACCACCGTGGTCTCACGGTGTCACAGTGCTATGGGGGTAAAATGGACTGGCAACAGCCTACCAGATTTCCTCCAAGGATGAAAAGGAGGAGATAACATTATCACCAACAAAATCTCACTTTTGTCTGTGCAGATGGAATGGAAGCAAACTTCATCCTTTGCTAGCCTCGTATCCAATAACAGTATGCTAGCCATGTACGAGAGGCACGCCAGGCGTTTTGGCTGGGACTGCGACCCGGCAATTTCGGAGCTGGTACGAATGACCGGATCATCGGATGTCGGCAACGTGTCCTACGTTGTTCCCACCATCCATCCGGAGTATAAGATTTGCGATGTTGCAACGTATCATACTCCGGATTTTACAATTGAGACAGGTAAGAATGCTTAATCTGAATATTCTCGAAGTATTTTTGAGTGTTTTGTATGTCTTTTGTTTTTATGTACTTTAAAATATCAATGTCTAATACTTACGGCCCCTTGAAAATCAACCCTTGGTTGAATAAGGTCCTACCGTGATTAAATAAAACATATAGTAAACAAATATACATATAATCTTGTTGCTGTTTCTTTTCTTTCTTTTTCTCCCTTTTTCCCCCTTAAATCCCCAGCTCTTGGTAAGAAAGAAAAACATAAATGTTCACCAACTTAAACATTATACTTTACATGGTATAACTTACCTCTGAAGTGTTATTTGTTTATTTGTTTTTGTTTTGTTTTTTTAATAGAAAGTGAAATAAGATGCAAACATTAATTTGCGTCTCATGAGGCCAAAACCTAAGAATGCACACAAATATCCCGAGTGCATTCTTACCGTTTTCTTGCAAAAGAAACAACGGAATGAGCTGGAACTTCACAGTAAGGTTGAATTACATAATATTTTCGATCTGCGCAAAGAATGGAACAATGTACAGCCATTTTACCAATTTTGAGCTGGGGCTTTGAAAACCCTCCAAGTCAATATGTGAGTCTATGTAAAGCCATAACTCACACTGAACGTTGCAGTAAAGATTGTTACACCTCCCTAAATGGTTACGGTGTAATTTTCATGCAACATCTGATTTGTTTTCTGTGGATTTTCTCAGGTTTATGGGTTGAGATCTAAGTTCAATCGATTCATGCTTTTGGGTACCTACAGTATATAGCAATATGTTTAGTACAACTTTACGCAAAGAACAAACTTTAAGAATACTACATACTATACAGAATCCAAAACTTGTTGATTAAGAGGATCTTGTTTAGGAATAAGGGGAGAAGGAGAGGGGGATGGGGAACAGAATCAGATACAAACAGGAAGAGTTAGCCAATCAAATGGAATTCACATTTTACTCCTTGGAACAAATTGCGCAAAATGGAGGGGGAAATGGCCGGGAATCGTCTCAGATTGCACCAAAGAGTAGCCAGAATCGAGAAAAAAAACTCCGCGGGCCCCGGGGCCCCACGCCGTACGGGATTCGCGCTTCGCAGTACCGGGAAAAACTCCCTTGTTTATCCGGCCCCCTTAACAAATATTCTGGATTCGCCCAGATGTCGACCCTACCCACACTACTTATTTTGATTATGTTTTTCGTTTGAAGGATCGTCGACTGCACAGGCACCAACGATTGTACAAGCAAAGACACTTGCTTCCGTGGCGATAGAACTCCTGCACCCGAGCGGTACAGAGGCCCTGGCAGCTATCCAGAAAGAATTCAAGCAGACACTTAAGGAGCTTGCGCCTCCGAACTAAAGAAGGTTGTCAAGGAGGAAGAGGTTGAATTACCAAGTGTTCTTATGTCCCAACTTATCAGGGCCCAATTTCATGGCTCTGCTTACTGCGTCATTCTGCGCTTACGAAGACCATTCGCCGCTTACCAGGTTAGCGCCGAATTTATGCGCTAGCTGTGTAAGCGAGGACTCCTTTAGTTACGTGAACTACGCACGCGCACAAGCAAAAATGTCTTGCTAACCCGTGGAATACGCTTAAGTGAGCGCGGAATTTTCTGCTTACGTAAGCGCCGATATTTCGCTTACGGTAAGCAGAGCCATGAAATTGGGCCCAGAGTAGTTAGAAGGCAACCTCGCCACCATGGGCAGCGCGCCGTATCGATACCTCTCGTCTCTAACCCCTGGAAGGGAAGCACTGAAAAACAATTGTGATTGGCTCCCAAAACTGACTGCTATGCACAGACGCTAGTTAAAAATTTCCGAGCGCCCTTAGGGCGCTTGGCACGCACGTGCCAAAATGAGTTCGCGCGTTGCAAAATACAAGTATTTTTAAGTAATCACAACTCAAATGATTCGTCTTTACGCGGTTACCATCAACTGCATACAGCTAGACAGGTCACAAATCAAAGAAGAGTGAGAGGGGACCAGTTGCCTTATGGTTAATGATGCCACTTTTGCCGGATACCATATTTCAACGGCGCATCAAGTGGATAGGCCACAGGCCTAATTAAAATCTCTAAAATCTCCCATATTATGGGAGATTTTCTTGTCACAATTCCAGGCGTTTTGATCGAGCCAACCTCGGTACCAAGAAAATGGCGCGGCAAGATCAATACACCTGGGAACGAGGATGGTTAGAAGGGAACGAGGATGGTTAGAAGGGAACGAGAATTATGTAATAATAATAATAAATAATAATAATAGACTAAATTATATAGCGCCAAATACAAACATGCTTTTAGGCGCATTACACAAAATAATAATGTAAATGTTAAACAATTATTGTTATTTGGTGGAGCTATTGAATCGTATAACTCATATTCAACACTCCTGCGTTGCAATTACTCCACTTGCTACCTGTTCATCTTTTTACTTGTTTTTCAGTGCATTCCTGGTTTGGTTCTGCCCGAGCTATACTTTAATAATAACTGTCGCCTTATCCTTGAGAGATGACTTTAAAAATAACTGTCGCCTTATTGTTGCAAGTTACATGACTTTAATAATAACTGTCGCCTTATTGTTTCAAGTTACATGACTTTAATAATAACTGTCGCCTTATTGTTGCAAGTTACATGATTTTAATAACTGTCGCCTTATTGTTGCAAGTTACATGATTTTAATAATAACTGTCGCCTCATTGTTTCAAGTTACATGATTTTAATAATAACTGTCGCCTTATTGTTGCAAGTAACATGATTTTAATAATAACTGTCGCCTTATTGTTGCAAGTTACATGATTTTAATAATAACTGTCGCCTTATTGTTGCAAGTTACATGATTTTAATAACTGTCGCCTTATTGTTGCAAGTAACATGATTTTAATAACTGTCGCCTTATTGTTGCAAGTTACATGACTTTAATAAAAACTGTCGCCTTATTGTTGCAAGTTACATGATTTTAATAACTGTCGCCTTATTGTTGCAAGTTACATGATTTTAATAATAACTGTCGCCTTGTTGTTGCAAGTTACATGACTTTAATAATAACTGTCGCCTTATCCTTGAAAGTTCCATGATTTTAATAATAACTGTCGCCTTATTGTTGCAAGTTACATGATTTGAATAACTGTCGCCTTATTGTTGCAAGTTACATGATTTTAATAATAACTGTCGCCTCATTGTTGCAAGTTACATGACTTTAATAATAACTGTCGCCTCATTGTTGCAAGTTACATGATTTTAATAACTGTCGCCTTATCCTTGAGAGTTACATGACTTTAATAATAACTGTCGCCTCATTGTTGCAAGTTACATGATTTTAATAACTGTCGCCTTATCCTTGAGAGTTACATGATTTTAATAATAACTGTCGCCTTATTGTTGCAAGTGACATGACTTTAATAATAACTGTCACCTTATTGTTGTGAGTTACATGACAATAGCCCTTGCCCTAGGGGACATGTAAAATAGCCCTTGCAAAATGGAAAGGCACTATTTTTAATAATCCAACTTACATGAACATTTCTTTGACAGTCTATAGTTACCCCTTATCACTGAAATTCCTGTCATTTTTCTGGCCAAAAACTCTAAACGCGCAAAGCGCGCCCCAAGAAAAAGACAGATTAAAAACACATTCAAACTCCGAAGGCTACCCAAACCCCAACGCATGATGCTCCCAAAGAAACAACAGGCCACCAAAAATTACAACAGCTCAAACCCCTGAATGCAAGCCGTCAAATTCCTACAAAATGCAGCATTTCCAGTCTCTGACAAATGCACCCCACCGAACCCATACATCGACAAATCAGTCCAAGTGAACTGCGGATGATGCAGCACCTGGCACCCTCACTTACAACTATGTGCACTAGCAGCCCTTATTGATGGCCCTACGCTGCTTCTCCATACTCTTCTGAGAACGCGCCCCAAAACAAAATACCCGAGCTAAAATATGGGACCAAACGAGCTTAGCCCCAGGAAACTCCCAATGAACCTCTTCCATAAATGAAAATGCTCTGCCGGATGGAAAAAAAACATCATTATAAACCAAGTCATTGGTCCCTAAGTGGACAATGATAATTGATGGTGATGGGGAATTGGCCGGCTCAGATGACAAAACCGCCCAAACATCCGCTAAGCCGCGAGCCCCACTCCTACCCAACCAGATCACCGGGGTCGAGACACGTAAATGATGTTTTGCCCAACGAACGATAGAATCCCCTACGATCCAGACCGGACCTGCACGGGGAATAAAATGAAACTCTAATCAGTATTAATCAATACTGATGCCCGGCAACGTGCACAATGCCGCTGGTCGAACGTAAGACCGGGCTGCATCAGACCGCCAACGTCCCATCAGATGCATCTGCTGAATTTCATGAACGGGGACCCCCAACCCAAAAGCCACCGTGGCTGCACCGATCCTAAAGAAGTAGGCCCGGATGCATTGTTCTCCGAGCCCGCAAGAGGCCAGCGCCCTCTTCAGGAAGGAATTAAACTGATATGGAGTCTGGGGGCACCATTGTAATGAGAAAATAAAACCCATGAGCCCTGTGGGCGAACTGCTATGAAGTTACTTAATGCGGTTACAGCACAAATACAAGCATCCCTCACAGCCGCTAAGCGAATGCCTTGAGGACTGCCGATTATTTCCCTCCAATTATTGAAAGTTTAGTTTTACTACTTTTGAGGTTTTCTTCCCTCATTTAAAACTGAACATTTCTACAACATCTTCTCTTTACTTGTATCTTCAGACCTAAGGGTTACAGTTCATGACACCTTTAACGGTTTATCAATTTCGATATTAGAAAGATTTATAAAAAAAAAAAAAAAAAAAAAAGTAGCCCAACACAAAACAACGTTGCCCGTAAACCAGAATAAGGATGCATCCAAAAAACCATGCCACATGTAACCGTCCGTAACTGGTTTCCTGCTTATCTGTACCCAGCAGAAAGAAAATTGTTTATTATTATTTTTTTTTCCCGGCTGAAGTAATTCAATGAAATTATGCTGTCAGTAATGTTTTGATCAGGTAACGGTCCTCGGTACACCAGCCGAGGAGGGCGGAGGAGGGAAGGCCTTCTTGGTCGATGCGGGCGCTTTTGACGACGTCACGGTGGCAATGATGGTGCACCCTTCAACCTGCAACATTCTAAGACCGATTTACCTCTCCATGGCAGTGTAAGACCCAATTCACCTGACGTCAACATCCCAGTAATATTGTTGGTTGCGCCATTTTGAGAGTCCCTGTCAATGCATGTTTTAAAAACAGTGTAGTGTTCATTTGGAAAGACGAGGCGTTTACTGTAACAAACACACACTATCCATATTATTGTGCTTAATACGAGAGCTACATCGTGAGTTGATTTTTGGGTGAAAAACATAAGAATTATGACACTGTGGGCTTAACCCCAGAGTGATTTTATAAAAAAGGAAAATATTAAAAAAGGATCATAGAACTGCTCTTTCAAAACCCCTGTATGTCGCTTTAGTAAGTATGTCTGTTGGAGTTGTCATGAAACGAGTTGACCTTAAACAGCTAAAACTAAGACCGTTCCCGGTTGATTTGTGAGTAGATTTATCTTTCAGCTCGTAAATGCGACACAAACCATCCCAGTAAAGTTCAAAGTCTGAAGATAGGGATCACACGTACTTAAAAATGTGTGTATTTCCTGTTCCGAGGCTTCGCTTCGTGAAATGGAACAGTCAAAAATTGTACCTTGCGACAATATTGCTCCCATTGCACTCTGAGCCACTCATTATGTGTATACTATAACATGAACTAATTTAACCAGAGGGTTTTATTTGAAAAAATTCCAAAGCCACACATTTTCGGATGTTTTAGAATTATGGTATTGCGATAATTTAAACTTCTTCTATCGCATATCGCCGCAGTTTTTTTGGTTATTTAACTATTATTATATTTGTTCTTGTTTTGCTGTTGACTGTTTTGTTAACACTTTCCAGGCAAGTGTTCAATTTCAAGGGAAAGACGGCACACTCAGCAGGATCGCCATGGGATGGCGTCAATGCGCTGGATGCTGCCGTGACGTGCTACAATGCAATATCGGCCATGAGGCAGCAGATGAAACCAACGTGGCGTGTTCATGGTATGAAATCAGTCAAAACATCCAAGCGAACAGTCAGATATTTTTTTCTTTACTTCAGGGCACTGGCCCCACAAATGTCCAGTGCCTCCCCCCCCCCCACCCCGGTGCCCCCATAAACAATGTAGTTACATGTAAATCATTAAAAACAAACGTGGCCCCTGGGACCCCCACTGAAAAGCAATGCCCCCCCCCCCGGAAAAAAATCTTGGCTACACCGTTTTCCTACAGTAGACTTACGGCCGTTTTGACCTAAATAAGGTCAAAACATAGGTGCACATATCTCTGTGGGACTCTTGACGTCAGACGCATTAGGTCTAAGTTTGATAGTTCTTGAACGCGCAGCGATAATGTGAACTTTACTTTAATCTCCCACCAGCAATATTCACAAACGGTGGTGCAGCCGTCAACGTCGTTCCCGATGAGGCTGAGATCAAATGCTGCATGCGAGCCCTGGATGAAGGGCAGCTTGACATACTGAGGAAGAAAATCATCGCCTGTGCCGAGGGCGCTGCGGTAGCATCAGAGTGCAAGGTGAGATGGGTACCAAGAAAAGTACAGTATCCGATCTCGCCAAAGCTGTTTTTGCTTCCGGAAAAATAGTAACAAATAGTAGAGCCAGTGGTCAGTGATGGGAGACTTTTGAAACACTGGCGGCAGCAGACACAACGTGCCTTGTTTTTAGTTCTGTGCATGTGCGCACATGCTCAGTATTGCGCGCGTAGTTCTGAGCATGCGTGCTAATATTAATAATAACAATAGTAATAAAACAGCATTCTTAAAGCGCATTATGAATCACATAATCCTCAATGCGCCTAACAATAGAAGCATTATTTATCAGCAAGTAAACCAACAACAAAAATCTAAAGATTAAACAAAGTTAAAAAAAAAAAAAAAAAAACAAATACCCTACAGTGTTATAAAACAGTTATAAAAAAAGTTTTACTTGTGAGAACTGTGTAAAAAGGACCGTCCAAAAGTCTCCCATCGGACGGCAGACCATTCCAATACACGTATAGTATATATACCATACCATACCCAATTTGTGGCAGACGGTGCCCAAAATGTGACCAACCCAGCCCCACCCACACATGTGCAATGACATCTAAACTTCGGTTTTCTTTTCTACTTATGGGGTAGTTCAGGGTTACCCCGAGCTACGCCCGTCACAGAGCGAAAAAACCGCTACACGAGTGTTTATTTCCAACGTAAAAGCGTCCAACTTGTTTAAACCTAATATTATTATATGAACAATTCATTGTGTTTAAAATGGGACATCATTATGCATGTATGCCAACCCAGAAAGTCGAGAACTTCTCTTTGTTCTACTGTTGGTTTTGTACAGAGAATTGAACTGTGGACATCAGTGGGGTAACTAAGGAGGGGGGCTGTGGGCACGTGCCCCCCCCCAACTGACGTCCGTGCCCCCCAATTGAAATCTGGACTTTTTAGATTAACAATTACAATATTAAAATGTTAGCATTTACATAGTAATTTAATTTTTTTTAGAACTATTTTTAATTATTTACACGCAGAATGTACTTTATTTTAACTCAACACGTCAGAAAACGCTGAAAAGGGGCTTGTTTAGGAAAAATACAAACGGGAACTGCCGTTTTAATTGGCCAAAAGTGCCCCCTAGGAAAAATGGTGCCCCCCCCCCCTTGTGCCCCCCTAAAAATTGTCCCTAGTTACGGCGCTGGTGGACGTTCTCGATCAGTCAAACCACCGTGGTCTCACGGTGTCACAGGGCTATGGGGGCAAAATGGACTGGCAACAGCCTACCAGATTTCCTCCAAGGATGAAAAGGAGGAGATAACATTATCACCAACAAAATCTCACTTTTGTCTGTGCAGATGGAATGGAAGCAAACCTCGTCCTTTGCTAGCCTCGTATCCAATAACAGTATGCTAGCCATGTACGAGAGGCACGCCAGGCGTTTTGGCTGGGACTGCGACCCGGCCATTTCGGAGCTGGTACGAATGACCGGATCATCGGATGTCGGCAACGTGTCCTACGTTGTTCCCACTATCCATCCGGAGTATAAGATATGCGATGTTGCAACGTATCATACTCCGGATTTTACAATTGAAACAGGTAAGAATGCTTAATCTGAATATTCTCGAAGTATTTTTGAGTGTTTTGAATATCTTTTGTTTTTATGTACTTTACAATATCAATGTCTAATTGTATACTTACGACCCCTTGAAAATCAACCCTTGGGTCGAATAGGTCCTACCGTGATATAAAACATAATATAGTAAAAAAATATATACATATAATCTTGTAATTGCTGTTTCTTTTCTTTCTTTTTCTCCCAATTTTTTTCACTTAAACCCCCAGCTCTTGGTAAGAAAGAAAAACATAAATGTTCACAAACTTACACATTATACTTCACATGGTGTAACTTACCTCTGAAGTGTTATTTGTTTATTTTATTTTATTTTATTTTGTTGTTGTTATTATTATTTATTTTTATTTTGTTTTTAATAGAAAGTGAAATAAGATGCAAACATTAATTTGTGTCTCATGAGGCCCAAACCTATAAGAAGGCGCACAAATATCCCGAGTGCATTTTTACCGGTTTCTTGCAAAAGAAACAACGGAATGAGCTGGAACTTCACAGTAAAGTTGTATTACATAATATTTTCGATCTGCGCAAAGAATGGAACAATGTACAGCCATTTTACCAATTTTGAGCTGGGCTTTGAAAACCCTCCAAGTCAATATGTGAGTCTATGTAAAGCCATAACTCACACTGAATGTTGCAGTAAGGATTGTTACACCTCCCTAATTAGTTACGGTGTAATTTTCATGCAACATCTGATTTGTTTTCTGTGGAATTTCTCAGGTTTATGAGTTGAGATCTAAGTTTCGGGTACCTACAGTATATAGCAATATGTTTAGTACAGCTTTACGCAAAGAACAAACTTTAAGAATACTACATACTATACAGAATCCAAAACTTGTTGATTAAGAGGATCTTGTTTAGGAATAAGAAGAGAAGGAGAGGGGGATGGGGAACAGAATCAGATACAAACAGGAAGAGTTAGCCAATCAAATGGAATTCACATTTTACTCCTTGGAACAAATTGCGCAAAATGGAGGGGGAAATGGCCGGGAATCGTCTCAGATTGCACCAAAGAGTAGACAGAATCGAGAAAAAAAAACCCCGCGGGCCCCGGGGCCCCACGCCGTACGGGATTCGCGCTTCGCAGTACCGGGAAAAACTCCCTTGTTTATCCGGCCCCCTTAACAAATATTCTGGATCCGCCCAGATGTCGACCCTACCCACACTACTTATTTTGATTATGTTTTTCGTTTGAAGGATCGTCGACTGCACAGGCACCAACGATTGTACAAGCAAAGACACTTGCTTCCGTGGCGATAGAACTCCTGCACCCGAGCGGTACAGAGGCCCTGGCAGCTATCCAGAAAGAATTCAAGCAGACACTTAAGGAGCTTGCGCCTCCGAACTAAAGAAGGTTGTCAAGGAGGAAGAGGTTGAATTACCAAGTGTTCTTATGTCCCAACTTATCAGGGCCCAATTTCATGGCTCTGCTTACTGCGTCATTCTGCGCTTACGAAGACCATTCGCCGCTTACCAGGTTAGCGCCGAATTTATGCGCTAGCTGTGTAAGCGAGGACTCCTTTAGTTACGTGAACTACGCACGCGCACAAGCAAAAATGTCTTGCTAACCCGTGGAATACGCTTAAGTGAGCGCGGAATTTTCTGCTTACGTAAGCGCCGATATTTCGCTTACGGTAAGCAGAGCCATGAAATTGGGCCCAGAGTAGTTAGAAGGCAACCTCGCCACCATGGGCAGCGCGCCGTATCGATACCTCTCGTCTCTAACCCCTGGAAGGGAAGCACTGAAAAACAATTGTGATTGGCTCCCAAAACTGACTGCTATGCACAGACGCTAGTTAAAAATTTTCGAGCGCCCTTAGGGCGCTTGGCACGCACGTGCCAAAATGAGTTCGCGCGTTGCAAAATGCAAGTATTTTTAAGTAATCACAACTCAAATGATTCGTCTTTACGCGGTTACCATCAACTGCATACAGCTAGACAGGTCACAAATCAAAGAAGAGTGAGAGGGGACCAGTTGCTCTATGCTTAATGATGCCACTTTTGCCGGATACCATATTTCAACGGCGCATCAAGTGGATAGGCCACATGCCTAATTAAAATCTCTAAAATCTCCCATATTATGGGAGATTTTCTTGCCACAATTCCAGGCGTTTTGATCGAGCCAACCTCGGTACCAAAAAAAAAAAAAAATGGCGCGGCAAGATCAATACCCCTGGGAACGAGGTTGGTTAGAAGGAAACGAGAAGTATGTAATAATAATAATAAAAAACAATAATAGACTAATTATATAGCGCCAAATACATAACATGATTTTAGGCGCATTACACAAAATAATAATGTAAATGTTAAACAATTATTGTTATTTGGTGGAGCTATTGAATCGTATAACTCATTATTCAACACTCCTGTGTTGCAATCACTCCACTTGCTACCTGTTCATGTTCGTGTTATGTTAAAAAAACTATCGTTTTACTTATTTTGCAGTGCATTCCTGGTTTGGCTCCGGTGTGGAAGGAGATTCTGTCCGAGCTATACTTTAATAATAACTGTCGCCTTATCATTGAGAGATGACTTTAAAAATAACTGTCGCCAAGTTGTTGTAAGTTACATGACTTTAATAATAACTGTCGCCTTATCCTTGAGAGTTACATGACTTTAATAATAACTGTCGCCTTATTGTTGCAAGTTACATGATTTTAATAATAACTGTCGCCTTGTTGTTGCAAGTTACATGACTTTAATAATAACTGTCGCCTTATCCTTGAGAGTTACATGATTTTAATAATAACTGTCGCCTTATTGTTGCAAGTTACATGATTTTAATAATAACTATCGCCTTATTGTTGCAAGTTACATGATTTTAATAATAACTGTCGCCTTATTGTTGCAAGTTACATGATTTTAATAACTGTCGCCTTATTGTTGCAAGTTACATGATTTTAATAATAACTGTCGCCTTGTTGTTGCAAGTTACATGACTTTAATAATAACTGTCGCCTTGTTGTTGCAAGTTACATGACTTTAATAATAACTGTCGCCTTATCCTTGAAAGTTCCATGATTTTAATAATAACTGTCGCCTTATTGTTGCAAGTTACATGAATTGAATAACTGTCGCCTTATTGTTGCAAGTTACATGATTTTAATAATAACTGTCGCCTCATTGTTGCAAGTTACATGACTTTAATAATAACTGTCGCCTCATTGTTGCAAGTTACATGATTTTAATAACTGTCGCCTTATCCTTGAGAGTTACATGATTTTAATAATAACTGTCGCCTTATTGTTGCAAGTGACATGACTTTAATAATAACTGTCACCTTATTGTTGTGAGTTACATGACAATAGCCCTTGCCCTAGGGGACATGTAAAATAGCCCTTGCAAAATGGAAAGGCACTATTTTTAATAATCCAACTTACATGAACATTTCTTTGACAGTCTATAGTTACCCCTTATCACTGAAATTCCTGTCATTTTTCTGGCCAAAAACTCTAAACGCGCAAAGCGCGCCCCAAGAAAAAGACAGATTAAAAACACATTCAAACTCCGAAGGCTACCCAAACCCCAACGCATGATGCTCCCAAAGAAACAACAGGCCACCAAAAATTACAACAGCTCAAACCCCTGAATGCAAGCCATCAAGTTCCTACAAAATGCAGCATTTCCAGTCTCTGACAAATGCACCCCACCGAACCCATACATCGACAAATCAGTCCAAGTGAACTGCTGAAGTGATGCAGCACCTGCACCCTAACTTACAACTATGTGCACCAGAAGACCTTATTGATGGCCCTACGCTGCTTCTCCATACTCTTCTGAGAACGCGCCCCAAAACAAAATACCCGAGCTAAAATATGGGACCAAACGAGCTTAGCCTCAGGAAACTCCCAATGAACCTCTTCCATAAATATGAAAATGCTCTGCCGGATGGAAAAAAAAACATCATTATAAACCAAGTCATTGGTCCCTAAGTGGACAATGATAATTGATGGTGATGGGGAATTGGCCGGCTCAGATGACAAAACCGCCCAAACATCCGCTAAGCCGCGAGCCCCACTCCTACCCAACCAGATCACCGGGGTCGAGACACGTAAATGATGTTTGGCCCAGCGAACGATAGAATCCCCTACGATCCAGACCGGACCTGCACGGGGAATAAAATGAAACTCTAATCAGTATTAATCAATACTGATGCCCGGCAACGTGCACAATGCCGCTGGTCGAACTGAAGACCGGGCTGCATCAGACCGCCAACTTCCCATCTAGATGGGACACCAGATGCATCTGCCGAATTTCATGAAAGGGGACCCCCCAACCCAAAAGCCACCGTGGCTGCACCGATCCTAAAGGAGTGGGCCCGAATGCATTGTTCTCCGAGCCCGCAAGAGGCCAGCGCCCTCTTCAGGAAGGAATTAAACTAATATGGAGTCTGGGGGCACCACTGTAATGAGAAAATAAAACCCATGAGCCCTGCGGGCGAACTGCTATGAAGTTACTTAATGCGGTTACACAGCGCAAATACCAGCATCCCTCGCAGCCGCTAAGCGAATGCCTTGAGGACTGCCGACCGATTGTTCTTACTACTGCGCCCTCTTTTGAATAAACTCCTCCAGCCCAAGTTAATTTACCGTATGGTGGACACATGACACCGGCATATAATACTAATTTAAAGGGGTGCACAACGTTGGTAAGATTGAATTCAAGCTCACAGATATGCACATCTCTTAAATGTGTGAAGATATAGTCATAGAGCTACTTAACGGCAGATTTTGTGCTTACTGTGCGATTTCCATTTCATAGCACCGCTAACCGTAAGCACAGAGCACAGAGCACAGAGTAAGACATGCTTCCGAAGCTTAAGCAAAATGAATGACGTAACAGCGCAAATCACGGTGAACGCTTAAGCTGGCCGCCTAATTGTCTTGCCAACCGGTGAAATATAAGTTTACGCTTAAGCACTTTTTTTTTGCTACATTTAACGCCGAAAAGAATTCCTGAGATTCCCAGAACACAATGAAGACACAATGGGATACATCATACCACATACCGTTCACCGATGCATTCTTACTGCATGATCCCCCCAAAAATGTCCTTGACTGGTCAAGTATTTTGAACTACAGCACCAAAACTCTGCATCGTTCGGACTTCGAAATCGTACTGAGTAATCCCGGCAACACAGCCATGCGGAATCAAAAACACTCTCAACTAGTAAAGATGTATGATCCGTGCTCCTGTGATTTATGCTCGAAAATGACTTCATTCCAGCGAAGTGGGAGCATGGCGAATAAAATTATGAATCAGGTTTTGACCTTGGTTAAAAAAATTGTTTTTGAAACGATTATCTGGCTAGCCACACAACATGAAAAAATGTACGACGGCCAAGGTAGATGGCCATTTGTGGTTTTGGGGTTTTTTTTTTGTGTGTGTGTGTTTTATTCTTCTTCTGTTTATCCCCAAACGACATCGCAAAAAACGTTATAGGAACCTTTTCCCTTAAAAGAAAATCATCGGACACCAAAAACGTTGAGGAAAATAATGCAAAAAAACAACAATAAAAATCAAGTTTAAAGAGCCAAAAAAAACATCGACAGAAAAAGATTAAGGTGATTAAAAGAAAACAAAGAGGGACTGGGATTCAAGCCGGTAACCTTTGACAACGTAGTCACGAGACCATGGACGCACGCACGCCACAGTAGCTCGGTCGAAATGCGTTTTTCATGACGTAATATACATTTCCTGATGGAAACCGCTTTGGGGGGAAATGTATTACGACGTAATTTCGCCTGCCTTTCGTCTATGCATAAACATTCGTTACGCACTGTCTTTCCAAAACGTCATCACTTACCAACAGGGATATAGGTGACCTTGATAATCTGGACATGTCTCTTAACTGCAGAAATATCCCTCGCTCCTTCTGATGCTACGATCTGACCATCCTCGTCTTACAATATCCCAAGGATATCATTGGGGGTACTGGAATTAAATCAAGCCTGGTTTATAGATTTCAGCGATTCGTCAATTTTCAATAATTTGTCTATAAAAGTTAAGTTCTGTTTTTCGTTGTAAAATAAATTGTCATAATTTTCTGCCTCACTGTTTCTCTCTTGTTTAGTGTATTCTACTTGTCGAGGTCAAATTAATAACATTAAAAATTCGTACTATTTTGTAGTATAATCATATGGCTGTTTTTCACAATATACCAAGGAATAATTTTGTGAATAATTATATCGTACTTTTAACATCCAACCATATTCACTTCATAACCAACGCTTTGTATTGCCCCAAATCGCCCAATCCTGGCGTAAAATCAAACACGTCTTCCAGACGGCTTCTTGGAATGTTTTATTGGATCTAAAGGGTCTTTATCTGATGGTCAGCCCTAACAAATAAAACGAGCTAATATTTTGCGTAGGTGTTTGAGGATGGCGTCATCCAAGGTTAAGGACTTCGTCCGAGGACATAGACCCGGCTATTGATCCGATGCCGTCAAGTAGGGATGACGACGTTGTAACCAGATAAGAGCAACCAGAGCCAAGACGGCCAGGCAGTGAACACCACCCATCAGAGTAAAGGCCAAAGTGTAGCTACCGAGTGTGTCGTAGATCAATCCTAGTTTGAAACACAATTATGAATAAGTTGATATTGCATGTGCAGTGATAATGCTATGGTACATTGAAAATGAATAGTTTGGGTGGCTAATTATCCTTACCCGCAGCTGAGAAGCTGGATGGGAGACTATTGAGGACGCTGAGGTAGCAGCAGACTTACCAGGTAAATTCATTGTTCTCTGAAATCTGCACGTGCTCAGGACTAAGCAACGATGAAAACTTACCTGATAAGTCTGCTGCCACCTAGCCTTCCACAAGTTTCCCATTCAGTAATGATTCTACCAAGGTCAGCTGTTTAGGTTTGAATACAAAGAATTGAGTCCCATGTTGGGCTGTGAATGTGAACATTAATATCAAAAGCCGTGTGCCGGGCAGCGGCGGCACCAGATCTACTAATCTGGGGGGCAAGAGGGGGGGGGGGCAAGCTTAACTTTAGGGCGGGGGGGGAATATTTCAGTGTAATTTTGTTCCAAAGTCTCCCATTGCGAAGGACTCGGCTACAGCGTGATCGAGCCGCAGGCATAGGTGCCTTTGGCAGCCAGCCGCATCGATCCAATAAATGACCACGGGAAATAAGCCAGAGCCAGAGAACCTCCGGATGGGAAAACTGGAGGGCCAGGAGATTAAGTCTTGTGGCAGAGGAGAGAACCAGTGCACAACTCTACTCACATGGCCCTCGCCGGGGCCACATAGGTGAGAGGGGAGCGCTTTACTCCATCCTATAAGATTTTAGCATCCCATACAACTTTGTCGTCTAAACAGGTCAACTCGTACGCGCGCCAACTCGTACGAGAACCAACTCGTACGCACACCAAGTCGTCCTACACTTGTGTACGCAAGTGAGTATCTCTATAAATAAACGTTTTGCGTGGGAAAAGTACACATTTTGGGGGATACGAAGTATTAACAATAATTCATTGCTTTTAAAATAACATACATGATTGGTAATCAGCCAGGAAGCTCCCTTCAGAATTTTATAGGCCTTTCATTTGCAACCCGAGTTTTTGCCAAACAAGATGGAGAAACTACGGGGAGCCATCAATGCAAAGCAAAACCAGACACAAAATATATTCACAAATTGTTTAGAACTTGTAGGAAACAAATCAACCAATAATGGGGTGTATTTTCTTTAAATAGAAGGTTTGCAAAAAATGTCGAATTTGGTCACAGCGTCCGTCAACAAGACTTGAATATCTTGCTAACATTTGGCTGTCCATGTCAACCAGCGCGGTTTGTTTATCAACAATAGAAAGGTCTACACCAGTGTCAATCTTTCAAAAAAAAGGGTCCGTACGTAAATTCTGTCAAAATTTGAAGCAATAACATTAGAGTGCACCAAAAATAATTTGCTGCATCTTTTTTTATCTCATTTGGATGGGGGACACAAAGGCAAAAGGGAAAGGCTTTCCCTGCCCCCACCCTCCCCAAGCTGGGGGCAGACTAGGTTTAGGGATAACTTGAGGTGGACAGCAGCTGAACTTTCTAGTGGATTTTGTATACATACCTGGGAAATACAGAAGAGACAGTCTCGCCAAGCCAGCGAGAAGTCCAATCCATCCCAGAACAGGCCCAAACAGACCAACGCCGAATGTTTCTATAATCACCACGTCAATCAGTATCAGGCTGGCAGATTTGAAGACGCCGTAGACGAAGACATTAATGAGAATGGGCCAGAAATTCACCAACCATGGATCCGAAAGGTAAAAGATGGACATCGAGGACATGGATATGACCAGCCACGTGGAGTTACCCAGCCTCTGAACGCTATGTGCTATTGGACCAATGGTGATACTTCCAAATATTCGTCCGATTCCATAAGTAACTACAAGGTCCGAAGTATCTGCGAGGGAGAATCCCTTCGATACGGTAGTGTAGGGTACATAGTAGATGAACCAAGCTGCGTCCATCAAGGTCCAAACGCTGACCACAAATGTGACGAGCCAGAAGTAGATTGAATAAAATAAACCAAGCTGAAAGGACTTGATAATGAATGTATAACCACTGGTAAAACAACGGCAACACGGGCTGTTTGGAGCGCCCTCTTCCTCGTCACCCCCACCGGATTGTTGCTCGCCATTTGCATTTAGTCTGTCGTATTCATTGCCACTTCTCGCCGGCTTCATCAGAGCTCCAAATATAGACAGATGGGAGAAGAATGCACCGAGTAACATCATTGTTCCCCTCCAACCGTAGAGGTCCAAGAAGAATTGTGTCAGGGGTATAAAGGTCAGGAAGGTCAAAGCGCCCCCAAGTGTGGCTATCCCGTATGCTGTGGAGTGTAAATCTTTAAAACAGCAACCGATTAGTTCTCTTGTGATTATGTTTGAAATGCCAACTGCAGGCCCTGGAGAAAGGGGGGAAAAGACAATCAAGTTGACTTGTGGAAACATTTGCCAGCCTTTGTTAGCTTTTTTGATGTCACAGTTTACAAAAAAAAGGTTACGTCATCGTTCTAAGTTTAGGTGTGGAAAGCACGCAATACGTTTGTTTTTAGTGAACGTCATCCCTTCTCAAGTGCTCGAAACAGATGGATAGAGGACCTCAAGATCATTCAAAACACTATCAAGCCCAAAAATTATTCTATACGTGCCCAAGGGACAATGTGCATGCAACTTTACGCTATCCGAATGATTTTGACAGAATATAATATGCCTTAGTGTAAGGCCTATGGCGATGGGAGACTTTTGAGACGCTGGATGCAGCAGACAAACGGGTCTTTTTGACAGTTGTGAGCATGCACGCACATGCTCAATATTGCGCGCGTATAGCTGTGAGCATGCGTACTACTGGTGACAACTGCTGGTGAAAAAGGACCGTCCGAGAAACTCCCATTGTACGGCGAGGGGTTGATAGGCTGGCATTTTCTAGGTCAACGGTCTACCCAAAAATGCCATTCAGATATATGGTTGTATTTAACACATTGTGTTGTGCAGATACTAAATTTAAAGTCAAACCTGCACTCTTACCGAGAAACAAGCAAAACATGATCGCTATGTGAGCCAGATTGGATGCGAATGACGAAGCTACCATCGAGGCGCCAACAACGGAGCCACTCACAATGACCACAGCTCTTACTCCAAATTTCGCCCTCAGCGGTGAAGCGAATACCCCTGTAGGAAATTTAAAACACAATTCAGCTTGATCGCCATTTTCACTGATGCCTATATCATACACAGGTTTCAATTCAATTTCCTTTTAATAATCAGTTTTCGTAATGCAAACTTTTAAGTAGTGCAAGTAAACAGAATAAATCGAGGAAGAGGCTCGAGCAAAATGACTTCTCACACCATTTTAAAGTGAGTTTAGAAACTTGTAATTTGTTTTCCCACTTTCATAAGGAGTCTGTCTATTAAAACGTGAGTGCATCACAAAATTGGATTCTACCTTTGAGCCCCTCTTTAGAGCAAGCACAAAATATCGGTTCTTGTCAGAGACCGTTATCCGCATTTTATATGACCCAACATACATGAAATAAAAAAAACAATCCTGTGGAAATCCAAGCTCAATCGGTCAACCTTACAGGTTTTCAATGTTTTGAAACATAGCGTTTTTGGTCTCGCGAGATCAAAACTAATTGTTTTACTCGTTTCTCAAAATCAATTAGCCTTTTTGAGGTATGGCAGACACTATAGGAGTGCACTGTTTGGTTTGGGTGTACACAGACATATTTACCCAAACCAAATAGTGTCCTAGTAACGTGTCCACCATATCTCAAATTGGCTTATAGGATTTCAGGCAAAAATATATCAGGGGAGGTAATGTCCACCATGACCAATTTTGTAATACCATGCAAGTTATGTGCAAATCTGTGGACTTTTGTTTGCTTCTCAACCTTACCAATGTTGTGCGTATACCATTTAAGAGACACGGTGGTGTACTCTCTGCTTGTAGGTTATCAATGTATCTGAGGGCCACGTCACACGGGGACAATTTACAGGCAACCAGTTCCAGGCTATTTCCTAGAAGAAACAAAACATTCACTTCCGCATGATTGCATTGGAGACAGTAAGATGGTGTATATTATAAACAAATATAATATATTGTACTACCAAAATGTTCCTGTTGCAGGCAGTGCATTTGGTTGCATCCACAGTGCCTGTAAAAGAACGGCCCCGTGTGACAAGGCCTTTACCATTCTGTATCTCACCTGCCAAATCTATACTGGCGTCTATCATAGCGATCATCCAACCAACCAACCAAGTGGGTGCGTGGAATTGTTCTTGAAGGGTTGGAAGCATCAGAGCAAGCCCTTTTACAACACCGATCCAAACCATCCACGTTGAAGATGATCCCAGCACAGCGAGCCAGCCGAGAAGGCCACCGTCGTTGTATAACTGCACGGCCCACCTCGTCACTCCTGCGAAACACATGCTTCTCATTTTCTTCGGATGAGCTCTAGTTGCAATGTTGATTTCTTTTGTAAACATCCAGCTGTAACAGTACAAAATTTATGAATATATGTGTGAGATGAAGGGAAACAAATAGAACAGGTAAACAAATTGGACCATGATTGCAGCCGCGATCTAAACCACGCATGCGACACTCAAGCACTGTGCAGTTCATGCACATTTTGGATGGAATCGGTCGTAGGTACGTAAGTACATCCCGTTTGTGTGTCCGTAATGGCATACTGTGTACGCGTTAGCGGCACACAAACACACGGACACGTGCAATATGTCAACCTCCTGCATATTTTACTTTAGAATCGATTTTTTTTTTGAAGTTTATTTGTGATAAATACTCGGATATACTATACACAGAAAATTTGTAAGTTTCATTAAAAGTATATGTTACAAAGGAAAACTTTTGGGTACTCTCTTAAAATTTTGGATTGAAACTAGGGATTAACTGCAAAAGATTTGTCCCTGGCTTCAATCGAAAAGAGTGGGTTGGGTTGGGTCGGGTTGGGTTGGGTTGGGTCGGGTTGGGTTGGGTTGGGTTGGGTTGGGTTGGGTTGGGTTGGGTTGGGTTGGGTTGGGTTGGGTTGGGTTGGGTTGGATTGGATTGGATTGGATTGGATTGGATTGGATTGGATTAGATTAGATCAGATTAGATAAGAAATGTTATTGTCCGCATCATAAAAATACAGCAATTTAGTTTTTATTAGCAGATTTGAAAATATAGAAAAAACCTTTGTAGATGACATTTTCGTCGATGCAAGTTCCACCTTAGGTATATATTCAGTGAGTGTAAACTCGCCAATCTCCCTAGAAGTGGCGTCAAAAGACTCTGAACTCGACTGGTCGACTAATTTGATAAATGTTTTCCCGAAACCAAATACTCTGAAAGCCTAGGCCAACCTGTTGATAACACGTTAACAACTACCGGACGTCGTACCAAGATACGCATCTTCACTTCACCGGTGTATTCATTTGCAAGTACACATTTTGTTTAGTATAATTCATATAACACGCTTTCATGCATCAGTGCATAAATTGCAATAGCTTTTATTGTAATCTACAATCACTCCGGTATGGATTTTGCTCCTGTACCATAAAATGACCCGAACAACAAGCTCGCACACAAAGAACTTTCACCAGCTCTTGTGTCGCTAAAAAATATGTATGAAAGGAAAGTCCAGGTCATTTTCACTGATAACAATTCGTTACCGTAGGGGTTCTTTCAACCGTTCTTTCGTGGGGGTCCGGCGTAGCCATGATTTTTTTCACTAGGGGTGGCATTGCTTTTCAGTTGGGGGCCGGGTCGATATCACAAAGCACTACGATTCATCTTAAGTTGAGTTATCAGTATTACAAAAGTGATTTGTGTTGTGACATCACACTTTGCTAAGCAATTAAGACTGATTCGCAGTTAAGATCAATCTTAGCTCTTTGTGAAATCTAGCCCCGGTACCATGTTTTTTTTAATGAATTGCAAGAATTACGGATTTACAATCCGTAATTACGGATTGCAATCCGTTATTACGGATTTACTATCCCTAATTACGGATTCACAATCGGTTATTACGGACTCTCAATCCGTTATTATGGATTCACAATCCGTTATTACGGATTCACAATCCGTTATTACGGATTCAAAAAGGAGGGTCGTCGATCGGGTCCTACTTCATGTGCAGGGTGACCTGCGTGGTTTTTTTTTTTTTTTTATATTTGGTGCTATAAGTGTTATGATGCAGCGTGACCAGTTTTTTTTCTTTAATTGTTATGCTGTAACAGCCCAGAGTAATGAGCGTTGTGAGACCTAGTGATCCATAGGTTTTTTTTTTGACCCACCAATAAAGACATGGAGTCCCTCTGATGGTCTTACTCTTGAAACACGTCTATTAACTTGAATTAGCGACAAAATATTATCAACTTCCGAGTCTTCTTTGGTGTCTTTGTGGGGGCTTGAATTAGCTATGATCCAAAGGCAGAAGATAACCTGTGATAAACTATTTTAATGAAGCTATATACAGAATCAGTTTGTCTACAGTTTCTCCTGTCACGGTTCTCTATTTCTCCTTTCCATCTGTACTTGCATGCAAGTTTGTTTTGTTTTTTCTTTGTGCAAGTCATATTTATATTGACCATAATCCATTATACCACTGGTTAGTGGGCCCTTTTTCCATGCTAATTCTTTAACGCCGACGTTAACGATCATTCACATTAAAGACGCCCACTCGTTACCATTACCCGACGACTATTTTTCTGGCACAAAACGATCATGATAATGTATTACACATGGAAATACAGAATGTGGGATGGAACAAAATGTCTACGTTTTCTGAGGAGATGCCAAGGTCGCGAGAAATTAATGTGCAAACTTTCTGACAATGGTTTCTCCACGTAAGCTAGTCTGCAGTTTTTTTGTTTTTGTTTTTTTGTGGCCACTCACACCCCTGCATCAATAATGACACCCAAAATGTACATGAATCAACCTGTTTATCGTTGAAACGGACATTTACGTTTCTATTTACAGGTCGATTCGTGAAAACCACCACCGTATGTGTTCCATTCGTCTGCAAATAAGACAAATTTCAAAAGACGGGTTTAGTTACAAATATCGTTAACATAAATAAGAATTAATATGGGCCCAAACATTGAGCCCTGAGGTACACCGTAAGTGATTGATTTGTAACTGGCCTTTTGATCTTGCCAGACATTAAATTGTCTGCTATTTTGGAAGTAATCTTTAAACCTAGTTTACTAATGGGAGACTTTTGAGACGTTAGCGGGCGCCCCAGTAACCGGTCCTTTTCTATTGCTCTCATAATAGAGAGGTTGCATGACCCCGGGAAAAGTTCGTTTCGCAGCCATGTTGGGTAATGCCATCTACAAACTCAATGGCTGGCGCGTCGTCTGCTGAATGATTTCCAACACCTGTTTGTGCACGCAGCATTAGAAAAGGGTCTCGGGTGACGTCACGTGAAACCTCTTCATGGAAAAGGACCGGTTACTGGGGCGCCCGCTAACGTCTTAAAAGTCTCCCATTATAATATCATGATCTATTGTATGAAACGCCTAGGAAAGATCAAGATAAATACCAATGGTATTGAAACAATGTGACAACCAGACCAGTGATGAACCTCTATGATTTATTTCTTGGAGTTTTTTAACAGGGAGTGCTACCAGTGTGAGCTTTACCCGTGGTTCTACAAATAAAGAACAATAAATTCTAATGAATCCCCAAAAATTGCAGGCGCAGATTTTTTACATGCACTCTTAAAACTGAAGAGTTAAATCCAACATTTTAAAACGTGAAATCCAGCATGTAAAACATTTAATCTTGCTTTTTAAACTGTTAATGCAACATTTAAAGTGCTGATTCCACAATTTCAATGAAAAACAAATTGAAAATGTTGAATTAACACTTAAACTGTTGAATTCAACTCTTTGGCGTTTGGTTTGACATTTTAAAATGTTGGATTTAACATCAACAATGCTGGATTCAACACTTATATATATATATATATATATATATATATATATATATATATATATATATATATATATATATATATATATATATATATATATATATATATATATATATATATATATATATATATATATATATATATATATATATATATATATATATATATATATATATATATATATATATATATATATATATATATATATATATATAAATAAATAGCGTGAGCAAAGAAAATTTGGCTGATGCCGGACTCGAACCCGCGACCTCTCGAATACCGTACGAGTGCTCTACCAACTGAGCTAACCAGCCCTTATAGTTGGTGGGCGGTCCTATGTGCAATACCGAATCCACTTTGCTCGGGGGGACCAGTCAGAAGCCGAACCGTGCTGCCGATAAGCCAGGGATCACTACCCCGGTTAAGATGCAAATAACCTGGTAAACGGCAGTAGCGGGGATACACAACGAATGGATACAGCTTTTTACGTGGTTTTACACAGAGAAAGGACATGAGAAACTGACTGGGAGAATATTATAAATAAATAGCGTGAGCAAAGAAAATTTGGCTGATGCCGGACTCGAACCCGCGACCTCTCGAACACCGTACGAGTGCTCTACCAACTGAGCTAACCAGCCCTTATAGTTGGTGGGCGGTCCTATGTGCAATACCGAATCCACTTTGCTCGGGGGGACCAGTCAGAAGCCGAACCGTGCTGCCGATAAGCCAGGGATCACTACCCCGGTTAAGATGCAAATAACCTGGTAAACGGCAGTAGCGGGGATACACAACGAATGGATACAGCTTTTTACGTGGTTTTACACAGAGAAAGGACATGAGAAACTGACTGGGAGAATATTATAAATAAATAGCGTGAGCAAAGAAAATTTGGCTGATGCCGGACTCGAACCCGCGACCTCTCGAACACCGTACGAGTGCTCTACCAACTGAGCTAACCAGCCCTTATAGTTGGTGGGCGGTCCTATGTGCAATACCGAATCCACTTTGCTCGGGGGGACCAGTCAGAAGCCGAACCGTGCTGCCGATAAGCCAGGGATCACTACCCCGGTTAAGATGCAAATAACCTGGTAAACGGCAGTAGCGGGGATACACAACGAATGGATACAGCTTTTTACGTGGTTTTACACAGAGAAAGGACATGAGAAACTGACTGGGAGAATATTATAAATAAATAGCGTGAGCAAAGAAAATTTGGCTGATTAGTAGGGTTGATGGCCTTAGCTTTCGATCCAAACCGGACCTTCGTCAGAGGCAAAAACAAGCACAAACATATATATATATATATATTACATGTAACCTTAATAATCAACAACCTTGGCAAGGTATTCAGAAACTTTCGTTACTATGGCAAACACTATTACATAACATATCTGGTAAATGACAAACTTCCCAAGCAACCCATGTAATTTATAAACAAGTCCCAAATATCGTTCAATAACCAATCTTATGAACCAATAAAACAATAAAGGTCCGACTCACTTTTATACTATGGGGCGGGAAGATACTGATTGATGGATAAGGATTAATCGGCGATTTTAGGTCATTTTGTGGAATTATTGGAGAACATCGATAAGAAACACGGAGATTTGGCAAAGTGATTGGAATAATGTGGAAAATTGTCAATAGAGGGCGCCATATACATTTCCACTAGAGACTTTTTTACAGGTATGTTCGAGTTTGTCCAGACTAGTTGTACTTTTATCAACTAAATCAATCAACGCATGTTGAGTGGAAAATGTTGTGCCCTGAAGCCGTTTTGAGATTGTGACAGTAAGAGTTATTTATCGACATTTTTTCCAGACAGTTGGCAACAATCTGTCTAAAAAATAGACCAATCCATTAAGCCCCGCCTGCTGATCACGGAGCGTTTTGTAACAAATATTTGGTAGAGTTTTTTTTTATTTATTTATTTTTTTTTTATTTTATATATTTTATTTTGTGTAGTTATTTTGTTGTTGTGTTATTATTAGTATTATTTATTAACTTACGGAGACCTAGAATAGCCAAGATTCCACGTAATTCTTACCCCTGGTATACCCCACAAGCCTGTAGACTCCTATTGGCCAGACCCTAACCACTGCAGAGTAAGGAGTGTTGAAAGACAGCAGCCACCTGTCTCCGTGCAGTAATTGATTGACCCTTGTGCTAAGGGTCATTGGCACAAGGCAGTATGCACTTTGTGAAAACAATTTGCTGCCGCACACTGATCGTAAATAACACAAGTCTAAGTCTTGACTGGCACTCCAATTCACCCCCGTGGTCATTTTATTATAGCTTTGGGCTTGCATAGGGGGGTTATTGACCTAAAAGACAGGGTGTTGATAAAAAATCATCTTGTGGTTACACAGCGTAAAGTTTTCATTACGGATGACCCCAGGGTTAATTATACTGACGTTTATATTTGTGACTTGGGGTCATAAGTCGTGAATATTGACGGCAATATTGCCGTCAACAAATTCGACTTGGGTACAAGTCGTGACTATTGACGCCAATATTGTGGTCATCAATTGCGACTTCGGGCGCAAGTCGTGAATATTGACAGTAATATTGGCGTGAATATAATGCGTGTTGCCCCAGTAAAGCCACATACTGCTGACTTTTGTGCGTCTAAGTAGTCAACATTCAACTTTGCAAAATACTTTTTACGCGCGCGTTAGCCTTGGAATGAGGTGCATGCTATTATAGGTAGTTACGTTACACAATCTGTAACTATATATGTAGACCAGCATGCACCTCATTCAACGGCTAACGCAGGCGTACAAAATATTTGAGAAGTTTTCTGCTGTGTCCTTGTGAGCAGGTTATTCAAACCTCGACAAAGAGAAATAATCGATTAAAAACCCAACTGATTCATTAAAAAAAAAACCAATAAATTGGAGACTTTTTAGGACGCTAGATGGCAACAGACTTACTAGGTAAATCCATTTATCTCGGAAATGTGCGCATGCTCTTAACTAGGTAAACAATGGCAATTTACCCGGCAAGTCTGCTGCCACCTATCGGTCCAAAGTCTCCCATTGATTTAAAAATAAAAAACCACCACAATAGCTCGTTTGTTAGCCAAACACCCCACACACCCGTCTAGCAAGAGACAATGGTGAGCCACAATCTTTCCAAATAGTGAGTTTCTTCCGGATCGGAGTGATCAAACAGAGTTTGGATCATTCTTTCATAAAACTCCTTTGGATGTTGTTGAAGACATCTCCTGGTCGCTGAAAAACAGCCCCTTACACAATAGTCTACGGACTTTGGCGGCGCTTTCTCAAACGCCATTCGATAAAATTGTTCGAAGGTGCCTTCAGCATGTCGCATACGACCGAGCTGCCAAGCTGTAAGCCATTTGTCGATATGCTCAATATTGCCCCAGTTGCCGTACTTGCCCTGTACCACGCAAAGAACTCCATTCCTAGCTTTTTCAAGAAATTCCATCGGAGTTGGAAAGCAAAACGGTTCTGCTAAATGACCCTGGAGAAATATTGTTATATTCGCGAGGTTTTCATAATACTCGATGATGTGATAGAGGTACGTGTGGGCGTCGCGTCCAACATCGGGTAGTTCCTCCCAGTGGTTGACCCGAAATGCAGGTTTCATTCCGCTGTCGTGACCTTTGTCATACACGTGACAATGGTTAGCAACGGGTCTCAACCAATCAAGTTTCTCCTGGTAGTGAGCTATGACGAATTCGTAATCCTTTGGCGGCACGAATTTTGAAGGCGTGCCTCCTTTGAAAAACAAAAGTTGAGAAAAAAATTACGAATGTTTAAAAATAAAAACTAGTCAAATAAGTTTTTTGTCCGCGGGACAAACACTCGTGCAACTTTTCCGATACGTTCCTTGGAAAATCTCGCCAAAAGCAAAAAAGACGTCATTGAGACGTCATTGATAATATTTTTACGGACTTTCTACGGGAATCCAATATCAATATTATTAGTATATCTTTTAATGAAACCAAGGGACCCTCAAAAGTGACTGGCACTGTGACCCGTGGGCATGAATATACCTGTGTAGAGAAGATGTTGAAGAAGTGTCAGTTTTAGATGTGGGAGGAAAACCCAAATTAGGGAAAATCCACACAATCAGGTAGGGACTGAAAACCCAATCCACATGCAAGGCTCCAGTCCGGGATTCGAACCGGGCTCCACAGAGTTAAAAGGCAGGGAAAGAAACCACTGAGCCAACCTGGATGGGGGTCATCACACTGTAAGACACGTCAATGGGTTCAGATTCAGAAGCCAACACATTTTTTTTTAATTCATGTCTTATCGTTTCGGACATATGGAGTTTCAAATGACAATAATCTAATGTGTTACTTGGTAGCGTCTTGGTGACCAAAAGAGCCCGCTCTTGATAGGGTTAAGTAACATGCGTGTTTTACAATCATTTATAGCAAAATGAATTTTGCATGACAATTTGTTTTAAACTGGACGCTAAATAATATGGCAGCATCATGGGCTGTTCATCTAGCAACTATTCTTCTTGAAATGTTAAATTGTATATTTTGAAGGACTGGATAAACTTTGCACAGTGGGGTTTATGTGGACCACTGACCGTGTTTTACCCACTTGTTTTGAATTGATGTTAAGCTTGCCTCGGGGATAAAGAAAACAATTTCTGTTTTACCTTAACCCGATGTGTGTTAAGCACTGTATACTCAGTACAGTTTTCGTTGAACAATGGAATGTTCCATTCACCTCGGCTTCGCCTCGTTGAATGGAATATTCCATCTTTCAACTCGTGAAAATATTCTCATTACTGTACTCATAAACATTCATTATTTTTGTATAATATTTTTCCCATTCTACCATCACTTAACGAAGTGGCAGCTGTAACACAGATGACGTGTTACCTTTTTACTAATACTTGTAAATTTTGTGGCATGTGTGAATGTATTTTAATATTAGTGCATGTGTACTGATGTATTTGTAAAAACAATTCTTTTTCTTTAACTAAAACATAACACTGAATAGTGCTAGCCTTTTGGCTGTTAAGAATAAGAGACAACATTGCCAGCGCAGAGGCGTGGGGTCCGGGGCCCGCCTAAGGGCCCCGTGAAAACTGTGGGCGGCCCCTGCAGCATATTTTCAGCGGGGGCCAGTGGCCCCCCGCGGCCCCGGATCCTACGTACCAGCTGATTGTACAAAGAGTATCGCTCAAGGGTATTTTTTTTTATCAGGATGGTCGAAGATTCGGTTCCATGGTTGTTGGACTTCAAGCTTTGAACTCGACCCAACTTACTCGGCCTCGGAATCAACCATCGTGACTCTGACTCGACCCAACTTACTTGGATTTGGACTCAACCCAAGTGACTCGTGACTCCGACTCGACTCGACCTACTCGGCCTCGACCCAAGTGACTTGACTATACAACACTAAAACTAAGCTCTGGCTTAACCAGTACAAAAGTAACTTACCGATAACAGCTGATTTTGTTTGTGTTGTAACGACCCCCTTGTACCTGGAAAGCTCTCTGTAAAACAAGTAACAAGACAAGTTTACTACTAGTAAAATAATACAGACGCAGACTTTTCGTCGATTTAGTTTACGGCTCATTTTGATTTTGTATGCAGCAAGCAGTACTTGCATTCAACCCAACTATTAATCCAACATTGGCGAGATTTGGCTTATAAGGTCTGCACAGCTGCCGTAACAATGACGGGACACGCCCACACCCATCTCGATCTCTCGCACGATGAATATTAAATGAAGTGCAATCGAAACATCGAGGCTTACGGCAGCAGGAAAAATCTGCGCTTAACGCACGTGGCCCGATTTCATGACTCTGCTTACGGCGGAAGTCTGCACTTACGCCCTGCCACGGTCCATAGGAGTACCCGCTTTACATGGTGCCGTCCGTAAGCGCAGATTTTGATTGGTCCCTAGTCTATGTCACAGTTAACGGGACACGCCCACACTGACGCTCACTCGTCAATAGACCTTTATCAGGCTGCAACCATCTCGGTCATGTTCCCTGTATCCAATAACATTAATATATGCTGATATTCATTGTACAAAAAGGAACCAGACCATTTGCCCTTCCAGCCTCAGTTTGGTTACATTGGTTTGAATGGCAGAAAATCAAGATGGCTGCACCATGATAAAGGTCTATACTGATCACTCATTGGTTTATGACAAATGATATGAGGGCATGGACACTGTCCTGAGAACAGCCAGAATAAAACCCTAAAATGTAGGAACAAGAGGGTAGCGTTGTAGGCTCCTCAAGGCAACAAACTAAGCGAACACCAGGAAAGGCCCTAGCTAATAAGGGTTAACGCAAACTATAGCTTAGCTTTACTTTCTTCAATTACTATGGAGGTTTAACCAGAACACAACACACAGACTCTGTCCTGATAAAACTTTTTTGGGGAAAGGGGGAAGTCTCTTTTGGCTGTTAAAAGAAACGTAAACAAGTAAACAAACTCCATCATGAACGGCCCTAAGCTCACGGGTACTTTACTCAATGCAAAAAAAAACAATATACAAATGTTACCGATTCTAGTTAGTTTGAAGGTGTAACCAATTTAATAAAACTAACACATCAAACCCTGTCCCGAGATGAACGAAAATTCAAAACCCTATTACGGGAAGAAGAGGGAAGTCTTTTCAGTGTCCTCAAGGGGAGGCAACCGATCGAGTATAACAAACTCTAAAAAGGGCCCTATACTTTCATGGTAAGCATTAAGTCTTTAAAGTACTCGCTATGTACGACTGTTACAGAATATGTTGGTTCTGGGGCTGTAAAGATACCTGACCTAAAAAAGACACCAGTGACATAAGCTTGAAAGGTGGAAGAAAGGGGAGGTGGTGGCCGTGCAAAATAATTTCGAAGGGAGCACAACTCAGAAGCCTGCTCAAACAAAACAGAAGTACAGTCTCCCAACATTAGGGCTGGATAGCTCAGTTGGTTGAGCGTCGATCCCGTGTCGCAGGTTCAAATCTCGCCCCAGACAAGTTTTCTTTGTTCCCACAGAAAATGATTTAAAATTTACCCTGTCAGTTTCCTGAGTGATTTATTGATTGACATATTAGTTTTACAACTTAGTTTTAATAAAAATTCTACACACAAATGTCATCAAATTCTCGTAGAGTGTTAAATTCCCTATCCCTATTTTTATAACAATAAGGATATAAGGAATTTAACACTACGAGAATTTCCCGAAAATGGCCTACACACTGCAGAAACTGTGGTGTTAAATTGATTTTCTTGGTAACAATATGTGACAACACCGACATGGTGTTAATTACAAACGATAAAGCAATTGGGATACCTAACACCATGTCGGTGTTCTCACATATAGATATCAAGATAATCAATTTAACACCCCAGTTTTTGCGGTGTATAAATGGTAGACTGCATGGTGAAAGTGTCAGATACACACAATCAACTCCACAGGCTATACAAAATAAATTGATGAGCATAAACAGGCGAGTTACACCAAACTACAAAACTGGTAAATATTATAGTCCACTCAGTAACAACAACATTAGGGACTACCACAATCCCATCACTAAACGTTCTTACTAGGGAACAAATTGTTAATGTAAGGCGACATCATAATTCCCTTCCCGCCACAATAGTGGCAGAGCAATGATATAAATATGCATAACGACATCTGTATCGGCCAGCCCTGGTATTTCAGGAAAAACTTCCATTAATCATTTGCATAATCATGAACATTTTAGAGATGAAAAAAATATATGTGACAACACCGACATGGTGTTTATCATACCAATGATAAAGCGACGGGGATAACTAACACCATGTCGGCGTTGTCGTATATAGATACCAAGAGAATCCCCCAGTTTTTGCAGTGTACCAATATGCAGATGGAGATTTAGACTGTAGGTGTACATATAAGATGTTTAACACATATGGACTGGCAATGAGAACAATAGTGCACGTCTATGCACCCCGAGGGCCTGTGAGTGACAGGAGAGGGTCCTATTTCCCGAGGCCGAAGGCCAAGGGAAATAGGACCGTCTTCTGGTCACTCACAGGCCCTCGGGGTGCATAGACGTGCACTATTGCCCGAATAATGCCAGTCCATATGTGTTTTATAACACACCTCAGTCTAAAATGTCATGTGAAAAAAATATTTTCAGGACGCACAGTTTTACAACGGTAAACTGTTGTGAGCATTGTAAACCTTTTGAGGGCGCTGTTTACCAGTCAATAGTTTTTGGGTTTTTGAAACTATTTCCCGCTTTGCGAACTATTTCCCCCAAAAGAAGCGCGTGCGGTGCGTTGACACGCGTCAAGTTCACGGTGGTGCAGATTTCATGCAATAGGCTATTAGTTCACCCCACGTGACCGTGTTTCAGCCAATCAGGATAAAGAACCAGGGAGAGGTGTGTTATAAAATAATATAGAGCACAGGTGTGTCGGAACATAGATGTTTCGGAACATAGGATAAATAGTCGGAAAACAGAGCAGTCATGACACAACTAAGTGTGTGAACAAAAGAAGTAATACATTGTATATTTCTGACAATGAAATGAATAGATAAAAACAAAATTACAGGCCGCTTTATATCATACATTATTTTGTTTATTCTTCGTATTGTTTTACGTCAAACAGTATTTACTTTGATATATTTTGGCCCTTGCAATGTAGGCTCGCTTACTGCTAAATTCACCCTTTCCCCTTGATGTCTTACCCAATTTAGTAATGTTTGTGAATAATGTAAATGTTTTTTTTTCAGGGGTTCGAAGTGCATTATAATGCAACACTTACTTTTAATTTTACTTCGTACACTGTAACATGCGCAAATGCCAAAGACACAAAACTATTTACTTCTGTATTCCAATTTCATTTACTACCACACTTTCCGAATGGCAATTTTGAAATTCGCAGATGATCCCCTACTATCAGTAACGAATACGTTAATAGGAAAAAATGACCTGGGATTTTTCTTTTCATACATATTTTAGCGACACAAGAGCAGGAGAACGTTCTTTGTGTACTAGCTTGGTGTTCAGGTCATTTTATAAACGGTACAGGTGCAAAATACACGGCGCAAAATCCATACCGGAGTGATTGTAGATTACAATAAAAGCTATTGCAAATTATGCAGGGATGCACGAAAGCGTGTCATATACACAACAAAATGTGTACTTGCAAATGAACACACCGGTGAGGTGTAGTTGCATATCTGGGTACGTCTGGTGGCTGTCAACGTGTTATCAACAGGTTTGGCCTGGGCATTCAGAGTATTCAGTTTCGGGAAAACATTTATCTAATTAGTCGACCAGTCGAGTTCAGAGTCTTTTGACGCTACTTCTGGGGAGATCGACGAGTTTACACTCACTGATTATATATCTAAGGCGGAACCTGCATCGACGAAAATGTCTACAACAACGAAGGACATTCCGTAAGTACTAACACTACGTTTCTTAAAAATTATCAATGTCTGGTTTGACTTATCTTGGCCTGCAGGTCAAATTTACACATTTAGTCAATACAAGGTTTATTTTTAGTATGTAGGGGTTTAATTCCTATAGAAGGGTGTGCACAGCATTATGTAAGATTGAAAGCATAAAATGTTCAGTGATTTTCACGTAACCTGCTTAAAGATGGTCGTGGTGGAAAAACCTCCCTCGAAATAATTTCACCTGTAATGCTTTAGTTTTTTGAGAAACTAGTGAAACAAAAGTTTGATCTCGCGAGTCCAAAACATGTATTATTTTGTTTTGTTTTGTCTTTTATTTGTTGTTATTGATAATATTACTTTCTCGTGACTCCAATGGCCGATTGAGCTCAACCCCTTTACATGTTTGTTGAGTCAAACAAAGTGTGGACACTGGTCTTTTGACAAATCTCTGAATGAATCTCGTAGTGCGCCAGCGACCACCAAAATATAAAATATATTGAACACAAATTACCAACGGGGGCCCGATTTCATATAGCTGCTTAAAAAATATTGCTCAACATTTTTCTGCAAATTCTGCTAAGCAGAAAATGAGCGGGATATCAGTCAAAAAGTGTACAAATACATTGTAGTTTGGCTGGTGACCTTATTGTAGTAAGCATAATTGTGTTGTGCTTAGCTACGTTTTGTGCTTCAGCAGCTCTATGAAACTGAGCCCAGGGCCCAATTTCATAGACTTGCTTAAGCTGAAAATATTGCTTAACAAATTTCTGCAAAGCAAAAATGAGCAGGATACCAGTCACAAATGGCACACGTGGCATGGTGTTGTGGCTGGTAACCTAAATCTGATGAGCATAATTGCTTTTGTGCTTAGCTACTTTTTGTGCTTAAGTAGCTCTATGAAACTGAGCCCAGGGCCCAATTTCATAGACTTGCTTAAGCTGAAAATATTGCTTAACAAATTTCTGCAAAGCAAAAATGAGCAGGATGCCAGTCACAAATGGCACACATGACATGGTGTTGTGGCTGGTAACCTAAATCTGATGAGCATAATTGCTTTTGTGCTTAGCTACTTTTTGTGCTTACTTAAGTAGCTCTATGAAACTGGGCCCAGGTATTCGCGAAACCTTCCGCTGGTGGTTATTTCAAATTGCCGGACACGTTGTCATTACACAGTGTACACATGCAAACAAACCAATAACACAAGTATCATTTTTAACGGCTTAAAATCATTCACAATCGGCTACGGAGGCGACAGTGCATACAAATAACACATGTTGAAGTGTTTAACCCAGATAAGGCTAGGTATGGTTCCAGAGTCTACAATAGTTGCCCTAATCACTGGTTGTGTTAGTTGTATGTGGTTGTACCTTTGTTGACAAACAATGCACGTAGCCTGGTAGCTTTTAGTTTTAATTTTTGTGTATTCTTTTTTATTTCTTGGGGGGGAGCTGGGTTAAAGAACTTAATGAACTCCTTCATATTTTAACCCATGCTGCTGCCAAAAAAAGGTATTTTGATACACAACAGAATTGTAAACAATTGTGTGTGTGTGTATCACACACGATGCCACTGTTGTTTACAAAACGAGTGACCTAGCACATACCAGAGTGTTGGCAGACGAGATTTTGAATCCCATTTTTGAGAATGCACTTTTGTTTCCATTGTTGATTTCCACAAAAAAAACCATATCCAAAGTTTGTTTACTCTGCACCGATGCTGATAAGCACTGTATACTACACGGGCTCATACAACTCGGTTGATATTCGAACCCACACGACCCCTGCCATTCTAGAATATAATGTATGTGTTAACACTAGACGAGAGTGTCTGGTGACAAGAGATCTGTCTGAATCATGTAATTAGAAGCCGTACCGCAGCATTCATGAATTAAACAAAAATAAACAAATGTTTATATTTATAGTGCGCAAATTCGACATCAGCATGTTCAAATGCACACCATAAAATTAACTCTCCAGTGTACGTGTACGTGTGTGTTGTTATGAAGCCTTTGAGAAAGACTCTGCTATAGGGTAGAAACTTGAGGCCATTAACATTTGTGTTTGCATAAAATTAACTCCAAACATGCTCAGAAAGAGGGGAATTATGTAGCCATTGAAACAACGGGCAAGCCCCTTCTCGTCACGATAAGTGCCATGGGTGTTTAATGTGCTTTACACGGCACAGGGCCTAAGCTTTACGTCCCATCCTAAAAACACGTACTTTTTTGTCAAGCAGCCATATTGTGTCCCAGACAAGCCGGCAACCATGAAAATACATGAAATAGGGCCTAGTCTTCCATCCAATTACTGACCACAGTCAACGGTGCTTAACAATTAACGATTATACCAATAGGCTCTTCCATTGAGCTAACTGTTTGATCTAACTGTAATTATTACATTTATTAAACATCGATAAGATGTGACCCATATGTATAATTGGTTTGCGGTAGCACAATGTGATGATATCTACTTTGCTATGTACAGTATAGATTGTTCTTGTGAGAACTTGTCCTGTTATTATTCTACTACCGCGGAGTAGATTTCGGAATTCTGGAGGACAACTAAGTTCTGAAAAGAACCATCCTGCTCAATAAGTACTATCTGGGGAGATAGGAAATCGGCCGGGACTACTACTTCTACTTTTGCTTAGTGGATCGAAGGGACTTCTCGGATAACTTCACTGCCGCGGAGTGAGTTTATTAGTTGGTCTGGAGACTGAAGAGTGTTCGAGACCCCTACTTAAACCCAAAAAAAAAATGAACATTGACTTGAGTGACGTCATAATGCAGCCATATTGTTTCTTCATCTCCCATTCAACTCAATAAAACAAAACTGAGGCTGGAAAGAAACTACTGCGTTGGTTTTCACGACGTGTAGGAGAATCAACAGTTTTGCAGGCCTGGTAATTGCTCCTTTCAGGGAAAAGTTATTTTTCCCTCGCTCGATAAAGGAGACGTCAATGAGGACAATTTCACTGTTTGTTGTAACATGTTCAAGGGTTTACGGACGCATTTGTGTCTAGTGCCTCCGGTGACTCTCAGGCCTCGGGGCCAATGTCATAGAGCTGTTTAAAAGAATAAATTACTGTTAAACAAATTACTGCTAAGGGTCATTCCACCAAGTTGGGACACACTGTGATTTTTGTGCAACATTTGTCCATACTATGAAAAGAAATCATTTATTTGACTCAATTATTTCATGTAAAATTCTCCTTTGTATGTGGAAATGTTTGTTGAAGTATAAAGATGTTTTAATGTTATTTTTCAAATTTGTCAACACTCAAATACATAACTATGCAAATTCACTTTTTGCACTAACTACAAGGTACAAAATGTACCAGGCAAAACATTTGTTGTGATAGTGATTAAATACAGCAGAAATGGGGCAGGACTAAAATCATGCAGACGTCATACAAATGTCACAAACTGTGTCCCAACTTGGTGGAATGACCCCTAACCAAACTTTAGCAGGAAAGTATTCACAAAATGGTACTTCTGTCATGGTATTTCGTGTGGTGACCTATTTCGGGTCATTTTCCACTTGAGTAGCCTGTTGACTTTTCCCGCAGGACGCGGAAAGCACTTATACACAGAGTTTATTATCACACACCGGTTGACTGCACTCTTAACGACCATCAACAAATGGATTATAAATAGTAGTATTGTTAAAATACATTACCAATTCCCATAACTTCACATACACTCGCGTCATGGTTTGGTATTCTCTGAGCAGTGCATTATTATCTTTTTTATGGTTTTAGGGGTATTCGTGTATTTTAGGGAGTGTGGAGTTGAGATGGGATGTTTGTAAAAGCACTCAATATTTCATCAAAACCAAAACATTTGTTTGAAAAAAAAAATTTCAAAGAAAAGCAAATTTACGACATTCTTAAGGTATAGGGTTGGGGTTGAGTTAGGGATGGGGTTAGCATAAGTGTTGTGGTCGAGTCCCTGTTGTCCGAGTCCACAGACAAAATGGACCCCCAGACCCGTCTTGAGTCCCACAGCACTGGCGCCACCCAACTTCACGGCACTGTTTTACCAACAATTCTGCGCTGTACGGCGCCCTGTTAAAGCGTGTATTTCGATGGGGTGTACCAGGGCGTAAGCGCAGAATTCCACGGTTAGCGGTGCCATGAAATTGGGCTCTGACTATAGCGTCTAATGTATCACTACAATCGATCAAACTGATCCCATGACTTTCTTAAAATCAAGTGAGACTAAATGACAAATTGGATAGGTAAAACAAAACAGTAAAAGTCATCTTATTAACAATAGCAATTTTTTTTATGTTTTTATTTTTTTCTAAATATTTATAATTACTATAGATACAAGTTGAACATGGGCTGCCGAGGAAACACAAAAAGTTTCAGGCTGTCATCAGAAGATTTGACCTCCGAACCCCGTTCAACATTAGAAACATTAAAATCCAAATGACAGAAGTTAAAAGTATTTTAACAAAAGTTCTGAGTCGATTGCACTTAAAAAATATTTTTAAAAAAGTAACTTTTTTTTAACTTCTCCTGAAGACGATCAGAGCATGATGATCGAAACGTCGAGTTGTTACCAGTTCTTTTCAGAACCACCACAACTCAGCAAGAGAGAGTTTTAATGTTACATGGTGTTTCCGGAAACCTCACTAGACTTTACAAAATACTATCACTGGTTTAATTTAGTACTATCACAAGTGTAATTTACCGGAAATTTTAAACACAAAGTAACCGACAGGTGTCATTCTATATCCCCCACCTCCCTCCTCTTCCAACAGCCCGTGGTTTTTCGGGAAGGTGACGGAGGAGGATGCCCGGCAGAGACTGACGGGTATGATGACGGGCACTTTTCTTGTTCGAGATAGTACATCTAGAGGGAGCTACGTACTATCAGTGAAGTAAGTATTATTCGTTATTCATAAATACCTAAGACAGTTTATCCATTCTGATTGGCCGAGAGGGCATCACGTGGCCATGTTTAAACGGGCGATATAAACACGGTAAAAACCGTTTAAAACCGGCTAGCTTGCGAACGAAAAATATAGCCCCTGTATCAGAATAAAGAAGTATACGTGTTTCCAGCTGTTGGGTTTCTGATTGGCCGAGAGGGCATCAAGTGCATATAACAGCTGCAGAGACATGAAGATCGACATTCCGTTCAAGGAATTGGCCCGTAAATATGGATAGAAATTTAACGCAGAGTCGAGCTGAGAAACTGTCAGATTTGTTCCCGATTTTTGAAGGTTTTTGCATGTTTTTGACAGAAAGGCATTTATGAATGGGAATAAAGGTGTGCTGAATCGGTTTTTAACTATTGTTTAAAACCAATGAGGGGCCTGGTGGTCGATAATTGCCGGAGCCGAAGGCGAGGGCAATTATCGACCACCAGGCCCCTCATCGGTTTTAAACAATAGTTAAAAACCTCTTCATCACACCTTTATTCCCTTATTTTATAACCAGAGTCATGGTCAATACCTTTAGCTTTATTGTTCACTAAAATAAATCTATACTCTGTAGGTTAACACTTAATATAGAATGTAATGTATCACCAATATAACCACTATAGATAAATAGGTTTTGAAGTAAAATACATTTATGAAATCGTTGGTAACCAGTATATCAGACTATTTTTGAACCCAACGCTAATCTTCTTCGCACGAAGAATCGAAATAGTATTAGCACACTCTGTTGAAACTGTTCCAAGCGAGTTAAAAAGGAATGTCATTGAGTAAACACTGGACAATGGGCTTCGACACGCATTAGAACGCCATTTAGTTGACCTCAAAACCCAATTTGATTCACAGGTTCTCAATGAACTGCATCAAAAATTGGTTTGTGCAGTATCAATAGTCGTGCACAAACGGTTACTTGCAAAAGGCCATGACCTGTTTCTTTTCGCACTAAGTTGTTTTTTTCTAATCGTGTTTAATCAGCATTATTTGTTTTTGTGCATTTTAGTCAGGTAAATATTTTCTAAAGATCCACCGATTAAAGTGAATTTCTCCAACTGATTTTTATTTTCATTTTATTTATTTGTTTTCCCTCCGAAGTGAAAATGGAATGATCATTAACTATGACATCTGCAAGAAGGGCCAAACGCTGAAGATCAAAGGCCGGGATTTCACCGACCTGGACGCCCTCATCGGTTACTATCAGAAATATCCCTTGGATACCGTCTCCCTCGATACGCCAGTAAGTAGCTCGAATAAAATATTGCGGTCTATACGGGCCAAGTGCTAACACCTGAGGTATCCTTTAATAGCCTCGTTTATAAAGATCAACAAACACAAGTAAATCAATTAAAATTGTTTTTTGTTTTTTTTTGTTTGTTTTTTTATTGCAGTGCTCCAAGGAGGGTTTGCCATCCCCGCCAATCTCACCATCTTGGCAAAAGTAGCGAGGCATGGTCAGAGACGAATTAACACCGATAAATGATGAGTTTTTTAAGACGTCTGGCAACCGACTCGTTAGAAGTGTGAGATGATGTTCCGAACTTTGTAAAAATGTGTTTGAAACCTTCATTTGGACAAAATGATAAAGCGGAGTTCTAGAGTGTTCTTGATTCATGGTGAAATGGGCTGGCTTTACATGATTGTGATCTAACAAGACAGGCAAAAACTGTGTATTTGCAAACAAGTATTCGTCACGTTGTAGCCGTTTTGTTTTTATGTGTATGTTCCCCCATCAGTGAGGGCAAAATTGTTGATGCTTAGAAATTTTGATTATAACTCTTCAGTCGAGGAATTTGTTATCTTGTACTTTGTTCAGGTAGTGTACAGGGTTCCCGGTTGGCCCATGGTGTATATCACATGATGAACTGCAGTGTTTCTCACTCATAAAAGAATACTGGTCGAAAAACGATCATTTTTTGGTGCTTTTTGGTGAGCTTTTTTCCTTGACCTCTGTGTATCAAGAAGTAATAATTTGGATGTGTATATGGAACCATTGCGCTTTTTGTGTGAGTGCTGCATTCTCGTCAGTTTGCAGGCTGTGTATATTTTTGCTTGAATCATCAACTTGAATTTTTACCAACTCGCAAAGTTCAACAGCAAGGAAAAAAACACATGGTGCACTGCCAGCCTACCTTTTGTTAACATCATGAACTAGAAAATTATTTTCAATAGAAAACTCATTATGATATAATCAATATTGTATTGCTGTTGTTATCAAAGGGTTTTCCACGTGGCAGGTCACTGTTCATATTGGTTATAGTGCGGTGGAACATTTTGTGCTGGATGTGAACATGAGGAACTAATCATAAATCATGAAGTATGTATTGGTGAAATTGCTCAAATATTAGTTTCTACTTTTATTTCCACTGTGTCCAATTTTGATGAGATGAGTGACATATTTAAAAGTTTGATAATCTTTTCCATTTCGGGCAATTCTTTACGGGAACCATAGAAGTTACTTGAAAATGCTCTATGGTCAACTGATTTGAGTCATATTTACGTGATAATCAAAAGATCACAATACACAAGTACAATTTGTGGAAGTATACACAATTCGGTAAATTGCTGTAAATTTTAACAATTATGTTCAATTATTAACAATAACAATAACAATAGGCATTTATTATGTGTTTTTAAACATTGTATCAAAGCGCCATAAACTAGTTCTACCACCGTTCATTGGGCCATAAGAATTCCTGAAACCATCTCAACTCCTTTGGAATATTCAGCACCGAAACCCAAGTTGGCGCACAGGTTGCTTATAATCCACATCAACAACTCGTATCCCATTTATTCATTGGTGATGGCAAGCAATAGACCTTATGCGTCTGACGTCATGAGTCCCATAGAGACATGTACAACAGCGCCCTCAATGAGGTCAACACAGCCGTAAGTTTACTGTAGGAAAACGCCGGCTGTGCATATCCTCTGTTATAATTAAGAGTCTTGCCCAGGAACACAACACAAGTGTCATGACCGAGATTCAAACCCACACTTTGATGACTCAGCCATCAGACCTCGAGTTCGATGCTCTAGACGGTTCGGCCACGACAAACCACAAGGTTAGAAGTAGGAAACAAGGTTTCGCAAAGGTGATTATAACCAAGCTGTAATTCCCACCACAAATGATAACCCAATCACGTGGTATTGCCAGGAACTCAAAAGTCTTGGACTTACTTCATTAAGCCATTAAACTGAAATAAATAGTATGGTCTTCATGTTTATTATAGTACTTAATGTTTTACAGCATCTGTTTACACATCATCCAATATCGTAAATTGGAACCGTATCCCAATGAAATTGTGTATGAATATTTTGCTTGTAGAATTTTACATAGTTGCTATAGACCGTTCCGGCTTTGCCAACAAGCCCCGCCCACGCACATTAGTTTGTGTACGTTTACTCTGCACGTGTGACCCAATTTGACCGAGGTCACATGACCAAAAGGCGTGATCCAATTGGTCAACACGCACAGTTTGATTGACAGGCCGGAACGGTCTAATATAGGCCCAATTTCATGGCACTGCTTTCCACGGAACTCAGCGCTTACTGCGCACCGTGGAAGCGCATGAATCTCTGGGCTGCGAGCGAAGAATTCTACGGTAAGCAACGCCATGTATACTTGTAAACCTGAGCCTTGGGCTCGATTTCACAAAACACTAAGATTCATCTTAAGATGAGTCGTTATCATTACCAAAAGTGATTTGTATTGTGACATCGCACTTTGCTTAGCAATTAAGATTGATACACAGTTAAGATCAATCTTAACTATTTGTGAAATCTGCCCGTATAACACAAAGTCCAGTGTGTTGCTGATATAGACCGTTCCGGATTTGGCAACAAGCCCCGCCCACACACCTTAGTTTGTGTACCTTTACGCTGCACGAGTGACCGAGTTTGACCGAGGTCACATGACCAAAAGGCGCGATCCAATTGGTCAATGCGCACAGTTTGATTGACAGGCCGGAACTGTGTGAGCATGTGTATGGAATTATAATTATTGATTATTAACGACTAACTGTAGATCATAAATGTATATATTTATATTCATCAATAATATTGAACTACTTGTTTTGTTTTGTTTTGGGTTTTTTTTTTAATTGATTGATCGATTAACCCTAACCGCCCGACCTTACCTAAATCCAACTGCATGTTTTGTTTGATTCTGTTGGACTGAGGACTGTTTAAAAATACAAACTTTTCTACCAGTGTGTTTTGCCATCTATGACATATGGAAGTGAAACACGGTCTTTGAGAATTTTTTTTTTTTTTTTTTTTTTTTTTTTTGGGGGGGGGGGTTAATTCCAACATGCCAGAGAAGTGGAACAGATGATGCTTTGATACACAATGAAAGACCGCAACGCAAATACTTGGATCAGGGATGCATTAGTAACAGCAAAAAGGATAAAACGGAGATGGGCTGGACACCTCGGCAGAACAAAAGACGAGAGATGGAGCAAGATCACAACAGAATGGCAACCTCTTTCCGGGAAAGAAAACCGTGGCAAACCTCGAGCAAGATGGATGGACGAGATAGACAGCCACGTGCGGGATCAACAGCCTGGCAAAGACACACACAGAACACAAATACTTGGCAGAGTCTGGGAGGGGTCCTCACTCAGCAGTGGGATGACATCATGATGATGATAATGACATCATGATGATGATGATGACGATGGACTGGGGACTGCTCTTACTAAATTGGTTATGCTTTACGTGAGACCCAGCATATCACCATAATCAGAGTCCAACAGTTTGGGTGTTGAGTTATGGTATTGGACTGAGTACTGCACTGCCAAATTAATCATGCGTAGCATGGGGCCATGCATACCACCAAATCAGAGTCCGACAGTTAGGGTGTTGAGTTACCATTATTGTGTTGGACTGAGGACTGCAGTACTGCACTTCCAAACTGATCATGAAATTATTCTGTATGTTGGATATTGTTACGAGCAAGGAAGGATCCTTGTCACTCAACGGAGTTAGGGTTAATTGATTGATCGACTGATTAATTGATTGATTTGTTGTGTTGCTTGATTGGTTTTGTTTTTTGTCAATGCAGAATGCTGTGCTGTTAGATTAAACTATTGACTATATTATTACACGTAGTTTACCTTTTTAGCAACAAGGACACCGGTCTAAGTAATTAAAGTGGTTTTGTTTTTCAGATCACCTTCAAGTTTCAGTTCTTATAAGATTGAATACAATGTTTCTAAGATCACCTTCAAGTTTCAGTTCTTATAAGATCGAATACAATGCTTTTAAGACCACCTTGAAGTTTTAGTTCAGATCGAATACGCCGACTGTGCTACAATAGAAGTCCTTTGTCCAATTTGTTATGGGTGGGTTATTGCCGCTTGATTCTAAACAATGGTGAGTCATTCCTTGAATAAGTCTGTTTCTAAGAAAGAAGGATACCCATTCTTTGTAAAACTCCTGAGGACATTGTTCCTCCATGGTGAATATCTTGCGCGGGGTTTCTCTTACAACTTCATGAAGACACTTTATTTGGTGCTTGTCAATATGTGGCAAGGCGTACCCCCTTCCGATTATAGCTGAGAATCCACAGGAATTCTTCAGAGTAATTTTTGTGGGGGTACTCTAATACAAGAGGAAAAGAGAGTGTTAGAGCATGGAGGTAAAACGTATTTCTACCTCCCAGTGGTTGGAGTAAAGGAAATAATTTGGGGGGGGGAACTCTCTCTATTACATATCGGGCAAGGTACAATTTATTTATTACATTTAAAACGTTCACTGGTGGTGTGTTGTATGATTGCTTTCCCGGTTTCTGTACATTGAGATATTCCTCCGAGTTCCGAGGTAAGCTCCCCCTCGGACCTTCAGGTCTCGGTCACGGTCTCGGTCTCGGTATCAGACTATTTGACTCTTGACTACAAACACTTTCTCATGCTAGGTCATTGAAACAATGACAGTGCCTACACAACAACGATGTGACTTGTGACATCACGTTACAGAATAGTTACTGAGTCAAAGTTACACTCAAAAAACATTATACATTAGTCCAGGGAAGAAAACAAACAATTATAGAGAAATTACAGTGGAAATAAATAACAGTGAAATGTTGCTGCTCAAAATGTTGTAGTCCTACTTTTTTATTTTTTATTTTTTTTTTTGGGGGGGGCTAGTGTTTTATTTGTTCTCATTTGATTTCTTCGTGATTCAACTATGCTTAGGCCTATTTGACATTTAGCACATCAAAACACCGAAATAATAGTAAATTCTGTCTTTCAACATGAGATGCATTGCGATTTAGATTTAAAAAAAAAAAAAAAAAAAAAACTTTTACTGAAAATCTTAATGAAAAGTTAGGACAAGAAGTTATGTACCATGTTGGCGTGTAATATACTAGGATTCGAATTAACTCTCATCGTTTTACCTACTGGGACAAAGGGTGAAGGATGGAGCGAGGATAAAATGATGTTTTTGGTCTGTTTATACCTCCATGGTTATCCTAGCCATATCAAGTGACCGGAAGTTGGTATCAACTCCTTTTCAGAAGACTGTGTTTGTTTATTGCTCCGGTGCGTACGTGTGTTCCTCTTGAATGTGGATATCCGCATCTACCTACTTCCTGCTAATATCATATTGTACGGCTCTTCGCCCACACACTTTCAGAACACACAACAATAAAGCCCTATAATATGCTAATACACCCATCCATTGTAACTCACTGACTACCCACTATACTGGGTCACTCTCTATTCACTGCAAACACAAGTTCTGAACATCTCTGTAGTCGGAGAACTGCTACAAAGGCGTGGGCGTTCTTTGCGCGAACTGGTTGCTCTCAATACACTGCTGACGGGTTACTCTTCATAAGCAACAACATTTCGGCTGATTTTGTCTCACGTGGAATAAACTCAACTGACTTGAAGCTTGGACCTATAGTCTCGGATATCCAACTTTCTGGACATAATAAACAGGGACTCCGTTTCAGGATGAGGTGCCTGTGCATATTGCAAGTTGCTTTGGTTTTTTGTGGGTCGATGTTGACGTTCGCCCAGAGCCGGACTGATCCGAATGAATACAAAGGCACTGATCTCATTTGGTATCTCCATAAACCCCGACGTGGCGACATAGGTATGTCTTTATTAAAATTTAACCGATGCTATTTTTTTCGATTTTGGGGGATCAAATCCATTCCCATCTCTTGGTTTTCCATAAATACATAATGCAACCGCCTACCTGTGACACTTTCACTAAATTTGTTGTCAGATTTTAGTGGAAACTAAAAACGACTCGTGATTTGTCAGGGATCTTGCAAGTTCATCATTATTTCGATTGCTGTAGCCTAAACAAGCACTTATGTTTTTTATTAGTTTATCTGTTTTGTAATTTGTAGTACCACTACTAAGTCAATTTATATTATTACAAAAATAAAATTAGCTGTTGTAAACTGCTTACAAACCACAAGGACCTGTTGTAGAAATGCACAAAAATTGTTAAAGGGCCCATGAAGAGGTTTTTTGTCACGGAACATTTTTGTGGCTTAATATATGGTTTGAAATTAACAAAACATAGTATTGACTATTTTGATGTGTCTGTTATGCGATAATACACTTTAATTGAGCCCCGAAAATGTGCGCCATTTGATTGCGCAATGATCTGTGACGTAGACTGCGGTCCTACTAATTGCCTACCCCTACCGACAACTCGAAAAAATGTACCGACAACTCATTCCAAATGCACTCTTAGTCATTGGTTTAAGCTTTAAATGATAGATAATGTTACAAAAACATTTCAAAGACAGCTCTGGTGCCGAGTGGTCAACAATGCATTTTGTGTTTAATATTGTCAAACACATGGCCCTGGTCAGCCGTTCCACCGTCTACATCACAGATTTTATGTTAATGAGGAAGGGTGGGTGGAGCGCGGCAACCCCCTAATTTTAGAAATCATTATTTCTACGATTAATACGCGTGTAAAAAATGTGAAAAAAATTAAAGATATACTATAATAGGCATACTTTATATTTTTTAACCAATAAAAAAAATAATTCATGGGACCTTTAATGACCTCACGTTTCCACCCTAGTTGAGTAATTGCTATGGCCGAAACGTGAGGCCATTAACTATATTTATTTAAATTTGTTAATTATTATGACTATAATTATTTGTTTATTTTTATTTTCATTTTATTATTTTGTTCCATTTATTTATATCTTTATTTATTATTGTTTTTATTAATATTATTGTTATTATTATTATCTTTTTTTGTGGGGGTGATGGTTTCAATTGCTGTTTTTTTAAGTATTTCAGAGAGAAATATTTCTCATGAGGATTGGCACCCTGGTACAAACTTATTAAGCTCTTAGATTCAATAATCACGATTATATTCATAGAAGAAAAACTAGCAAAAATGTTCTTTTGGGCACAAGGGCCAACCTGCAACATGGTACCGGTAAATTGTTTTTTGTGTATTTTTAATAATGATATTACTGAGTTTTTGAGGGCACACACTCGAAAAACAGTTTAGAACAGGGACAATAGTACGTTTGTTCCAGCCAACGATGATTAACGATGCAATATTTTAGTCCCAGTGCGATCTTTTTCATTGGCGACGGTCCTACTAATTGCCGACCCCTACCGACAACTCGAAAAAACCTACCGACAACTCATTCCAAATGCACTCTTAGTCACTGGTTTAAGCTTTAAATAATAGATAATGTTACTTTAAGTCCTAAAAGTCTTATTTTTACTTCTTTGATATGAGAGAAATAAGTATTTTCAATCACGGAATGTGATTTTCCACGAAGCAGTAGTGCTGTCTGCCATGATGCTAAGAGTGCATTTGGAATGAGTTGTCGGTAGGTTTTTTCGAGTTGTCGGTAGGGGTCGGCAGGGGTCGGCAATTAGTAGGACCCCATTGGTGATCATCGAAAATAAAAATACAAATGAAAAACAAAAGGCCTAACAAAAGTAATGTGAACATTGTATTGAACTATCGACGTTCGCTTTATCGAGGGACCGCCGTGTGACATTTTACATATTTGTTATGCTTGTTAAGGCTTATTTAAAAAAACGTTAATAAAAAACTTTTTTAAAATGATGGCTGCTACTAAGGGTCTTGCAAGGGGCATTGTGAGCTTCAACACTATGTTCACCAAGCAAGCCGCAGCCGCGCCCGTTAATTCGGACACGGCCTCGTTAGTTTAATCATGGAGGAAGATTTTCTCCATGGTTTAATGACCACTGATTTCTTCAAAAAACATTTTTTTTTATCATCCCAAATCTCATTCGGGTTATCAATCAATACAGACAGTGGCATAAATAAACTTCATACTATTATTATTATTCATTTTGTGGCAATGAAACCAAGGATGCCTCATTATAGTGAACTTCCTCACTGTAGCTCTCAAGCCTAGGCGAGGATACCTGTAAGCGAGGGTGCTTGTTACGTGAGCCAGAAACACCGGGGTAATCCCCTATACTCTTCCACGATTCTGATCTGAAGGACAAAGCAATTACGGTAAAGTTTCTTGCTCAAGGACACATGAGTCGTGGCTAGAATTTGAACCCACATCGTGGCACTTGTGTCCTTGAGCAACATCCTTCACCTTTATTTGTCCTTCAGATACCAAAGTGACTTAATACTGATATTGGAAAACAAACAAACAATTGTCTGGGTACACCTGGAACCAATCTTACAATATACGTAAGTTACAGATTAATTGTATTTCTTTTTTCAATAGATTTGTCGCATCCAGGAACCTGCCCTTCAGGAGTCGATGTATCTGATCTGAGTTCCTCGGTTTGTACGTTTCAATGTTTGTTCGATCTAGAGTGCCTTGGTTCAGAGCGATGTTGTCCTGACGATTGTGGTGGGACATTTTGCGTATCGACCACCGAGCAACCAGCAGGTAGGTAACATCACAAGTGTCTTTTGAAACGGACCTTATGCACTGCCGTCATTCCCGCCTCTATCTTAGAAATAAAACGATGATAAAACACTGGAAATGCACACAATGTACGCGTGACGCACAGTTTGTGGCCAATGAGCAACCTCCGACCGCTACGTGGGTGCGCCCCACTGCAGTGACGTCATGTGCATAAGGTCTAGGGACAAGTACATCATTGTTTTGGGGAATATCGTCCCGGCCTCTTAGTTATCAAAACAAAATACTCTGGTAAGATTTGAGGGTAACACCATGTGCATGAAAAGTGTCTTCAGGAGTCGTTGGGTTCTGAAAAAAAAGAACCTAAACTTGAGAAAGTAGAATTATCAGTTGCAAATTGACTGTTTCTGTTACTCCAGCATACTTGTGTGTATGTGTGTTGTGTTGTCATTTAGCCTTTGAGAAAGACTGTGCCATGGTAGAAACGTGAGGCCATTAACAAGTTTTGAAAGAACATAACTCGTAACAACTCAACTTTTTAATCAGTATGCTCCGTTTGTCTTCTCCTGCAAATCATTGATGGACGAAGACGTTCCCTCCAAAAGAATGATCCTTGCAAAGTCATTTGGTTATCAGCGGTTCACCCAACCTTGAACAACCATACAATCTTTGAATGTTCCGTTAATACCTTGGCACAGTTTTTAACAAGTCACACGTTTTGCCCATGTTGTTTTAACCCACTATACTCTGCTTTATTTGGCGCACTGCGGGAAGTTACCACCACCGGTAACTTCCTGCCATTGTTACTGCATTATGTACAGTGGAGATCATTCCAGGATAGTGTCTGAATTGCGTTCTTTTAATGATGGCACAGATGTGATCATTTTAAAATATGTATCCAGAATATATAAATAAGGATGAGGAGTTGTTACTGTAGGTGTCATATGGGTGTCGGGTCTATTGGATTGGTAGTGTAAAGACTTAAAGTTGCATTTTGCCCAAAATGTTTAGTTTGTGTTATCATTTTTTGTTTTATTATATTTTTTTTCTCTAAACAAACTTTGATATAATATGCTGCTGTTTCAAAACGAAAAACATACAAAAACATTAATATTACATACACTATATGGACAATGTACAAAATGCACATAACATGCAAAAATACCTTAAATGAAAGCTTTTAAGTTTTAGAACTTTCTTGAATCTATAACAAAGTTATATTTAAATTAAAATGTGAATTTTCGAGTCAAAATAGCGAAAGGTCGTTCCCGGTGTCATAGGGTATTCTGTCCTTGGGCAATTTGTCCACCATACGGTAAATTGACGTGGGCTGGAGGAGTTTATTCAAAATAGGGCGCTATCAGAAGGAGTTAGTACACAATTCGCCGTATGTCCGGACACAATCCCCTGCCGGACAGAATCTCCTTCCACACCGGCGTCAAACTCAGTTGGCTTTAGCCCCGGTTTCAGCGTATATCACCCGATGTGCATGTACGTTTTCAGAGTTCATTCTTAAGCAATGCTGAAAACTAGCTGTAGAACTATGACTGTGAGATACTTTACAGCAAGGTTTTATATCATTGAATTCTTTAGTAAATAGTACCTTGCCAACCACGTTGAAACCGCAAGACCGGACGACAGCACGTAGCCTGGGACCTAACCGGACAACATCGTCTTCTGGTAAGGATCACATGGTTTAACACTTAGTCATGATGGCTGATATACCAGACCCAAATACACGAATCTGTTATACACCTTTCTTTCGCAACGTCACAGCCCGAATTGTTGCCAACCAAGATGGAGAGACTACGGGGAGCCATCAATGCAAAGCAAAAACAGATAATCAAAGTTTGTACACACATATTTCACAAATTGTTTGGAAACAAGCCACCCAATAATGGCATGTATTTTCTTTAAATAGAAAGTTTGTAACAAGGTTGAATTTGGTAACAACGTCTGTCAACAAGACTTGAATGTTTTGCTACATTTGGCCGGCCATGCCAACCAGTGCAGTTTGTTTATAAACAATAGAAAGGTCTATACCACTCACGGGCCTTAGGCTCCGGTTCCGGCTTGGCTCCGTCGTTGATTTTGGAAGTGTGCATTTTGTACAACTAGCCTTTCGTCTAGACCTTCGTGGCTAAGACAGCTATGCAGCCGCGAAGCCACTGCAGCGAAGACCAAGTCAGCGCGCATGACAAGTGGTGAGACTGAGAGGCAAGCGCCTATACGCACTATAGCACAACCATTACTGATACAAAAGTCATTGTCATCCATATGTTTAAAAAAAAACTTAACAACTTTGTGATCACCCACAACTTACAATTAGCTTGTCCTAATGAAATATGCTAATTACATTCACACATGCGTACAGACACTATTTATGGGCAAACGCCATAGAGTTTTGTTCACTTGGCAACCTTGTACAAAAAAAGGCGCGATGCTCCCTCATTTTGCCAACCTGTAGTGATTACTATATTTCGTGGCAAGGGTCTATTGTGACATCATTAATGATTTCCACCTTTGCTGTCTTAATTAGTTCCAGATGTCACGGAGGCCCCCTTCGAAGCGTCTACTACTAGTACTACTGGCACTACTGCTACTAGTAGGCCTACCAGTGCTACTGGATATACAACAGTCAATACAACTGCAAGTGCGACCCAGGCCAGCAACGACCCCGCCCCGTCCCCGTCTGTCACCGACGATGGCGAAGGTATAGTATTGGTTACAAGCTCAACCTCCATGCTCAAACCGAACTCCTAATACTCGATTTAAATACCAATTAAAATATTGTACTGTATTCTAACTTTTCTTACTATCAGTTTTTATTTTAATGTATGAAATTATTTGAATTTTATAACAGCAGTCCTCTCATTTACACGATTTGTTGATAATATTGTGAAAAGGCGGTGTTACACTCTACAGAAAACCGGAGTGTACACTGCAAAAACTGGGGTGTTGAATTGATATTTTTTTGGTATCTCTTACGTGACAACACCGACATGGGGTTAATTTTACCTACAAAAAAGCAATGATGATATAACGAACACCATGTCTCTGTTGTCACATATATAGATACCGAGATAATCAATTATTGAACACCCAGTTTTTGCAGTTTTTCCTATACTCGGGAACACTGTTTCTACGGAGTTATAAGGCCATTAACACTTTTATGAGAAAAGGTGGATTCATTCTTTCTTCGACGATTTTGTCCCTTTTGATAGACATTTTTGTCGACGGAGAACACACGGTCAGTATAACCGTCATGGCAAACAGTGACTTGGTTCTCCGCTGTAACATATCCACGACAAGCTTCGAGCCGTTGATGATGATGTGGGTGGTGAGAGCTGAACGCGGATATCAAACTTGGTCAATCGTAGCGACAAAGGGGAACAGAAAAGGTACTGGTACGACATAAACTGACTATTTGCTTTTTCTATCTCTGTCTCTCTCTGTTTTTGTTTTTATTTATTTTTTTTCTATTTGATAGTCCTTTCACTTTTTTTCAAAGAAGTCAAAAAGATTTAATAACTGAAACGTAGGATTTATTTTTTTCCTGAAAAAGTACATCGCCTTAGATGCATGTAAGGGATCAGTATCAAAGTGATAACATATGTTAAGATGCTAGGTCTGATTTGTGGCCGATGTGACCCGGAAGATTAGATTTAATTTTTAAACATCTATTTTTTATAGATTCGAGAAATTTATCAGCTTTTAATTTAGGTATTGCACGAAGAAATTCGCCTTTGATAAACAGTAGTAAATTAAAGCTGAAAAATGAATTATTGTCGGGATCTCGACATTATCTCACGTTCATCAGCCACGTACAAACAAGTTCACATGTTACTTCTTTTTTGTGCATTTTCCTTGGCATATGCAACAATTGCTGTATGCTTTTCGTTTTGAAACAGCATCATCTGTCAAAATAAGTCAAGAGAAAACATCCCTTAGAAAATTGTTTTTAAATAAAAAAAAATCTGACTGCGAGAATCGGGTCGTGAAACTTTACAGATCCGAAATACGGATCCGAAACAATTATCAAAAGATGTTTTTAACCCATATTTCTTATTTGGGTTTTTGACCCATATACCGAGGTGTGTTAAGCACTGTATACTCGGTACTTTCCCGAGTCCTATGAAAAATTCCACAGGCATATTCCTCGGGTGGGATTCGAACCCACGACCCCGCCATTGTAGAGCAGATGTCTTACCAACCGTGCAGACTACTGAGATTTCCCGGCAGCTATAGGGGGCAGTTCGAATCCTATCAGCAGCGGGTACCGGAACAATCAGAATATAGTTGTTAATTTTTGCATCGGGGATAAAGTGAGTATAGAGTGCTAAACACACATCGGTGTATGGCTAAAAAAAATAATAATAATAATACCATATTTTTTGTTTGATTTTTGTATAGTGTCACACGGCGGAGCGTGGCTGGAAATATTTGGAGTCAGTTTAGAGGACTCCAGAAGCTACGTTTGTCTCGGTGGCCACTCTAGAGGCTACTTGACCCAGATATACAACGTCACGGTCATTGAAAACCCAGGTAATTTCCCGAATATTGATAGAGCTGGTTTAGTGAGTTCTTAACAGAAATTGGTAGGCCCCTATATTAATTTAAAATTCAATATATCCATTTACAGACCCGATTGCTTTGTTCTTGAAAGGGCAAGGGCACCAAGGCATTTTCTTCTTGATGAAGGGCACCTCAGTGAGAAAATTGTAAATTTCTTTATTGGAACATTTTAATGGCACCAAGGCAATGACTAGGGGCGTGCATTTAGGCCTGTATTTAGTTTTATAAATGAGTAATTTATCGACAGGTGGTGTAATAGATTGTTCAGTTAAGTCCCACCCACCCTGATATATTTTTTTCTCGTGCCTGCGTATTTATTTATTTTGTTTACTCTTAGCATTGTTTTATATTTGTATATTTATTTTACTGGTGCATGTGTGTTTATTTATTTTATTTTGTTATTTGTTTTTCCTATAGCTGAGATTATTGAAGAAGAGACATGTATCCGCGACATATGTCAGAACGGGGGAACCTGTCACGTGAAGTCCCCGAAAGGAAGTTACAAATGCAAGTGCAAAGCGGGCTTCAAAGGCACCCACTGTGAGATCAAGAGTCAATGCCGGCCAGGCTTTTGCCTCAACGAAGGATTGTGCGTCGACAAGGGGGAAACTTTCCAATGCATCTGCCCGGCTGGGTTTACGGGTGAAAGATGCAAGGAGGCAGTTGCTGCCGAGCCCGCGGACGGGAAGGTGACGACCCTCAGCCCGGTAGTCCAGACGACGCCAACAATGTCTGATGTATGCTTCTTACCGATGGATCCAGGTAGCTGTGCTCGTAAGCAAAGCAAGTGGTGAGTCCATCGACTAGATTTATTTTAAATCATTCTCGAATGATTTTGGAAAACAAACAATTCATTGACGGTCGTACCTACTGTCATGCAGAATTTTAGTGGGCAAATCTCGATGGTCTACGGTTAAAGATATCTGCTATAGAATGCAAAATGTCTGGGGGACTGATTTACCGACGTGCCCGTGGATATTTTTTTCAAGGAGTTAATAAGAAGTTTATATATTGGTTTGGTGCGAGATAAAGGTTCATTTAATTTAATTATTTTGGGGTTCCGAATTACGTCACACCGCATAAACTGGGTGTGTTAAATTGATTATCTTGTTATCAATATGTGACAACACCGACATGGTGTTAATTTTACAACGATAAAGCAATGGGGATAACTAACACCATGTCGGTATTGTCACATATTGATACCAAGAGAATCAATTTAACACCCCAGTTTTTGCAGTGCATGATAACCCTCCTGGGGAGAAGTTTGCTGAACCACACCATAACGGTATCGGATGTAATTACAAAAACAATTAGTTATTTAATTTAAAAATGACTACAAGTGATATTTTGTTGTAAGTATCGTTTTTTTTTTTTTTTTTTTTTTTTTTTTTTTATTTTTTTTGTTTTTTTGTTTGTTTTTTTTTTTTTTTTTTTTTTTTGTTTTTTGTTTTTTTTTTTTTTTGGGGGGGGGGGTCCCAGCGTATGGGGCAACAAAATACGAGTTGTTAACAACTTAAGGTAGTAAAGTAAAGCCAATATACACCTACGCGAGTTCTCATCGTGACATGTACAATTATGCAAGTCGCCCTAAGCTTATACAGTGGTTAGCACACATGTTCAATGTCACCCTTTAAACACTCCACCCCAAAGGTCAACTGCAATGTGGATGGGGTCAAATTGTGACAAAGCTTATGAATATTAAGGCTTTGTGTCAGGGTTTATGGGCGCAGTGTACAGAAAACAGATTTTGGAACAGTGGTACGCCCACTACCTCCTAGTAGGGTTTTAACAAGGTCGGGTGTATAAATTTTTTGCGTTATTTTTTTTTTTGTTTTTGTTTAATGCACTTCGCCCGTCACAAGGCCCAAAGGCCCCTCAAGGAGTGGGCTACTTTTTTTTGGGAGGGATAGAAACATGCCCCAATGTGCAAAAACCAAGACATGGAGAGATATAAACGCAAGTCTCTTCACAGCACTGCAGCTAATATCAGGGAGGGGTAAATGAATCCGTTGCGAGACAAACATAACTGCCTCTTCCCCTATCGTCTACTCGACACATACCCAAACTGTTACGTTTCTTAAACTGACAGGTACTACGATACAGTAACAGAACAATGTCGCCCATTTGTATACACCGGTTGCCAAGGCAACGAAAACAAGTTCCGAACCTACGACGACTGCCAGTACACCTGTCCGAGACTTTCAAGTGACCCTTGCTCTCACCCTATCGTCACTGGGAGGTGTAAGGCTAAGATTCCGAGATGGGCGTACAGCACAGAGAGTGGAACTTGTGTCGAGTTTGTGTATGGTGGTTGCGGACCAACTGGGAACAATTTCCTAAGTAGAGAAGACTGCATGGAAACTTGCGTAGGTAAGGTTTTATGATTAAGTCAGTTGATTGGTTACAACAATGCAACACAAACCACGGCTTTGGCTTAGGCTCCGGCTTGGGCTGCGGTGTTTGAAGCCCCGTACTGACAGCACACGTTTTCAAAACACCTGACAGAGCCCACAAGCCGGAGCCGGAGATAAGAATTATGGGAACTTCTGGAACCTCACATTACTATATTACTATTTAATTTGATTGTTATTGGTGTATGTTTGGTTTTCCACAGAGGATGAAGGACCACATGAATCCTGTTCATGCAACCCAAGAGGTCTGAATTCAGCATTTTGCAACAGTGATTTTGGTAAGATTTTCACTTCCTGAAACAGCGTTCTTCCTTTGAATATAAACCGTGCTATTCTCACTCGTTTATATGTATAGGACATCGTTGGTAACTTTGGGTTCCAACGGACATTGCTTAAAGGTGTGTGAAAGAACTACATTATGATTGGGCATGTCAAAAACATTGTGGGGGCACTAACGTTTTAAAGGTCATCCGTACATCAATTAGACCTTATGCACATGACGTCATTTGAGTAGGGCGCCCTCGGCTAGAGGTCAAATGAAAGTTGTTCATTGGCTCATCCTCTGCTCCGCGCGTACATACATGAGCATTTTCAATTGTTGCGTCATTGTTTTACCTCTAAGATGGCGGCTTGATGACGTCAATGCATAGGGTCTGTTAGCGTATAGCCCTCCAATTATGGTCTCATGTTGTTTCCCGAATCTGATACACCACTGGGGGAACTTACATGTACATGATTACTGTCACACCATTGTCTCATGACACCCAGCACATCAACAAACGCACAATCTCCATGCAATAAGTATTAGCGTTTTAGAGTGAACTACAGGGCGTACAAAACCATGCGACACGGCCCGACAAGAAACATTTTTGACCAATGAGAAAATGGCGCTGACCAAACATATTACACTGGTCACTCATCAGTTTACACAGCAAACTTTTTGTAAGTGGACATTTGTATGCAATTGACCCATATAGATTTTCGCCCATGGTGGGTCAGCCAGCAGAATTCCGTGCGTGCGGGAGCGAGTGCTCCCCCCCCCCCCCTTCTTAGTACATAACTACTGTGTACTTGAGGCAATCTCCAGTGCCAAGACACCGGCCAAGAATTAAACCAAGGGTTACAATTTTGCTCGTTTTGTTTCTTATGTCCTCAGTGATAATAGGAACTGTCCGTAGAAAAGTATCAACCCGAGGTCAGCTGACGTCATTAGTCGTGGAGCTCTTGAAAGTATACAAAGGGGGCGCCCTGACTCTCAAGAGATTTCGGTTCTTTCGAGAACCATTGTTGATAATCAGGAACCGATACCAGGAAACAAAACAATGTCAGTACCAATGTTTTGGAGATGTTGAAGGTAAGTCCAAATCTACTAGTCGCTTGTTATTATCGATTTACTCGGAGTTATCTTGGGTTTTGACAAAACCGTTACCATGGATCCGAACCAGTGAATCACTTCACTTATCTTGCTTGAAACTCAACAAATTAAGCGGGAGGTTTCGTTTCTTTCAAGAACCACTCGGTATTTGTCACTGCAGCCATCTTTCTTACGATTTCAATGAATGTGAGACTTTGGGGATGATGTGGCAGAAAACTTATCAGGTCCATTAAGTGTTCCTCGAATTAATTGTGCGCATGCTCAGAACGCTGATCTCTATTATACTGAGATCGGTGGCTCAGAACTACATTTACAATGGACAAATTACCAGTATGTCTGCTGCCACCTAGCGGCCTTGAGTACCCATTTAGCTCAAAGCTATTTCGGATCGTTAACAAAAGTGTATTATACCGTTCAGTAACTCTTGTTGAAAAATTTCAACTCTATCTATGCACATCTTTTTTACACTTCAACTATCACATAAATCAATATTAAAGTACGTTTTAACCTTATTGTTGACCTTTCTTTTTCTTTTTTATTCTAGATGGGAAGAGTTACATTTTCACGGGAATCTCTGTGGGAGAGGGCGGTACTACTGCGGCGTATATAACGCGACGCAGCTACGTAAAGCGCGCTGTTGCGAAACGCGTGGTCAAATTGGACAGAATTGTCGTGCAGCCATCTTCATGTACTAACAGTAACATGGTGACTTCAAAACTCAAGCAATTGGGACCATGAGCGATGAATATTGAACTTTACCAACAGAGAAAACAAAAGTTTTCCAGGAACGTGGCGCATTTCAAGCTAGCAGATTACGGAACTCGGACATAGATGATTTGTATTTGTTTCATGGCGAAGTAGTTTACACTTTGTAACAGCCGTCATCGCCATACTATTAGGTTCAATGTCCAACCAGGTTAGTTTGACCCCGGTTGGGTTTCCTTTGCAAGCAAAAATAAATTAACTCTGAATGGAAGACTTTTGGAACGGTAGGTGGCAGTATATTTACCAGGTTAATTTCCATTGTTTGTGTAGTATGGGCATGCGCATATTTCAGAGAACAATGGATTTGCCTGGTAAGTCTGCTGCCACCTAGTGTCCTCAAAAGTCTCCCATTGCCTTGAGACAACATTGTACTCAATCATCAGCCACTAATGATAAATTCCAGAGTTATCTTTTATGAAGTTTAAGTTATCTCAGATCGTTCTAAGGTGATTTATTGTTATGGGTCAAAGCTATCCAAACAGTTGGTTTTAATAACAATCTTTTTGTGGGGGGATAAAATCACCGAATTACCAATAATGTAAGACATGCCTAACTACTACATCTCACAATGTTCATTGGTATAATTTTTACAACTATTTCTTTGCTATGTTCTTGTGATGTTTAAATACCTGGGAACCGTTGTAATAACTTCACTGTCATCCATAGTGTGTCACTTTTGGGCAGAATAATGTCATTTTTATACCGTTAATTTAATTAAAATGTATTTGTATTTTTAAACGCAATATACTTTTGTATGAAAGATGAACAAGAATTATTGGTTTAGGTAAAATAAATGCATTTCCATCATACCGTTTCAATAAAGACACTTTATAAAAAAAATCTCTCTGAAAATTTCATCGAATTAGATTATCTTGTTTCGAGGTTTTGAAAAATAATTTTTCATGCCCGTTACGCAACAAACTGAAATAAGGAACCGAATGTTGGGGACAATTTTTTCACATATTGTTGTGTTTTAGACGACAGGTGGTATTGGTTATCAGAATATAATCGGTCATATTATACGTGTTTGTTGTTGGGATGTTGGGTGGGTTTGTTCTTATCTTAATCATTTCATTATCTTCCCACTCTGTCGCATTGTTCGGAAAGCGCCCTCTAGCGTTCAATGCGTCTTGCCCTTATTGTAGAATGCAAAATAACGAGATAACGAAAGAATGCAAAAATAACGAGATAACGAAGACTACCGGCCTGTAAAATGGATGCGGCTCGCGTGAATGTTTATTGCGCGCTGTGTACATCGTGATCGCAGAATGGAAATATACATTGTACCATGTTTCTCAAAAAACTCCTCGTTGTAACCCGACTGTCGACAAAGCGACCTCTACAAGACGGTATTTGTTCCCATGGTATATGTACACAAAGCAATCAGGCACCGATAGCAGTCAATCTCACTTAAATTTAAGAAACACGAAAAAGGACAACGTTACCAAGGACACAGAGACCCAGAATAGTCGGTAGAATAACGGTTATCATGGCCGTGTCCGTGGAACTACAAATGTATGCTGATTGCTAGTTACATTTGCGCATGTGCGTTAACACCCGTTACTGACGAAAGAGCATCAAGTCACACCTCTTCTGATTATGCTGACAGGTCGACGTTTTAGTATTTTTGCCAACCAGTGACAATGATCTATTTCTCGGCATTTGCTCAAACAATTGCATAATAGAGCATGTGTTAATCCTTTTAAAATCATAAGTGCATTTGTAAGTAAACAAAGAAATAGTTTGACTGTGCATATCAAGCAAACACGTCTTGTTGATCTTAACAACTACTGTAATGACAGTTAATTGCAAAGGGGTCTTTATCAGTACTGCTTACTCATCAGGCAAATGTGAGGTGTGGTTTTTAATGGATTTTCAATACCCATTAAAGTTCGAACACAATCCTTTTGGTAACTAAACACGTCATACGCGCGTGCATTGGTGGTACGCCTATACGTTTCTCTTCCGGTTCAAAAATTGGCTCTCTTTTCTGTGTAATTTAACAAAACTTGTTTTTTACGGTTAGACAAATTTTTTAAACATTATTAAGAAGATTTTGTGTCTGAACAATACATGTGTTAAAATTTTACAATCACCTATAGCTTAGTTTTTGCGTAAAATCGCTATCGTTGAAAATGTTGGCCAACGCATCTTTTGCAATGGGCTCCTGATGATGTTTGGAGCCGGCACATACTTAAAGTGATTTGATAGTTTTCCGTTTTCAGCTAAAATTTCGGCAAACCTTTGTTCTTCTTTCATATCTTGTGAGAAAGATAATTGGCTATGGCCATCGCAGATTTGTCATTTCGAAAAAAAATATACGTGAAATAACAAGCGATGCATGGCAGCCATTTTAGAATGTAGCAGTTGCGCTAGCTATGATCAGATATCTTGATTATGACATACTCTGACTGTGTGCCAAATTCTATGCTTGAATCATCAAAGGCAAAATTCCTCTAAATTTTTTCACATATTGTCTGTCAATAGGGATCGTCGCAAACGACGAACAGAAAACGAAACTTACTGAAAAAACAGGAACCAGAATAATGTACAGGCATCAAAAAGTGACAAATTTCCATGATTGTATGCAATAAAGGGCAAGACAGAATGAATAAGTTTCTTTTCCGTCTATTTATTTTACATAAATGCAAATAACACTAGTCTGTGGTTTCTTAGTGCATATAAAAAGAGTGTGAGGCACTTAAAATAGTCATTAAAATATAAAATGTGTACATTACTCTTTTTGCAAAGGCAAAGAAACACGGCGTGAAAGCCTACATTGATTATTTTGTGTCGCGAAAATCCCCCTTGCATTCGTTTTCTAGTAAATCAATCAAGATGCATAAAGAGTTGTTAGCATAATGTAGTTTAAAATACTTTATTGACTTAAATAATGGAAAAGCACAACGCTTGACATCTACAGCCGGAGGCGGGAGCCTCAATCCACACTTCAAACATTAGGGGTAGGGCACTTTGGCTTTAAGTTGAACTTAATACTTCCACGCGTTGCCTATGCGTTGATTCGGCGCTTGATAGAGAATTATTGTTATTTTTATTTTGTCGTTTGGGATGACAACAAATAAGTATCGGTTTTGTAGGCGGCAGGGAGGACATTTGTGTTTGTAACAGGACAGGCAGCGTTTGGGACGGCAACTCAACCTTATCACATACTTAGCTAATTAATTGGTTTTCTATGTTAGTGGACATCATGGGAACAGGTGCAACTTCAGATAACTGTAGTGCTTTTGATACTTTTAACATCAGTGAAGAGGCAGTTTCGGAGTGGCTTTATACACCAATGGACATCATCGTCATTACTACGGTTTTACCGATTCTTTTAAGTCTCGGTGTGCTGAGTATCTTTGTGTTTCTGTTCGTCGTGTTCCGCGTTTCTAAACTGAAATCGGACACAACCGTTTACTTGGTACACCTGTCACTTGCTGACTGCCTCTACCTGGTCACCTATGTGTATTACTTCATATCATTTTATTTGGCTTCGCCTGTGCCTGCTGATGTGTCATTCAAACATTCAGCCGAGTGCTGCATTTGTGTTATCATGACTTCTACTGGCTATGTGTCATCTTGTGCTCTGGTTACTGTGATGTCATTTGAAAGATACCTTGCATTGTGTCATCCACTGAAGCATCTGAAAATCCGTGGCCGACGACGGACTAACAAAATGGTCGCAATTTGTTGGCTCATCGGGATAGTGGTTGCATGTTTAACTGTTCCCCATGCTGCCATTCTCGAGAAAGTGTGTCTACAATGGCCTGAAACACACTCTGGGGCCACTTTGCCGTCGGTGATTACACGCTGCAGTCCCGTGCACCCCTCTGCTTATTTCTTCACATTTACATTAGCAACGATCCCTTGGCTAGCTGCACTGTTTGTCAATAATTACATGTATATCAGGATCTACTACACGCTGAACAAACGTAGGAGTATTGTGGGTAACAAGAAGGAAGGTGACGACAGGGCGGTGCGCGTTCGAAACCAGGTCGCCAAGATGCTTGTTGTGAACGGTGTAGTCTTCTTCGTGTGCCAAGCTCCGTATTTCGGGGTTGGTTTCATTAATTTGATGTGTTTGCTCTTCAAGCTTCCCAACCCATTGGAGGCTATACCTGGAGAGATTGGACGTTGGATTTTTTCTCTTCCTCAGCTGGTAAATACCATTATCAATCCTCTGATATATGGTGTGATGAACACTCAATACAGATCTGCGTTCGTTCAAGCTTTTCGGTGCAACGACGCCTCTCCTGATAATGGCCGTCCACGTGCTCACGAACTAATTCAAACAATAACTGATCCACGGGAAAGCGCTGAGAATAAACTTTGAACACATCTTGTGACATCTTATGACAGTTTCGGGTTTGTATCTAGCTTCCATAGTTGTCGAAAAACCCATTTTTTTAAAAGTCCATCTTTTTAATTCTGCATAGTTTTTTAATCGATTAATTGATTGTTTTTTAGTCTATCATTGTTTTGTAAATTTTACTTATACGGTCACCTTGTTGCCAGTTAGTTTAGAGTATTTTACATAGGTAGAGTTAGAGGCGTCTGTCCCCTGAAAAGGTCAAAACATTACCGACACCAGCAGGGTTAGGCTTATGTATGGTAATAAATAACTTTTAGTTCTCTGTTGGCGAGACAGACGTATCCCATACTGCGGTTTGGGCATTGGCCTGGTGACCAGAACAGTTTTTGTCTTTTTCTTTGCCTTTTTTCTTCCACTCTATTATGTATTTTAAATTGTGTTATGCGCTTTTAATCATTTTATATGTAAAATGCGCAATATAAAATGTTTAATTATTATTATTATTGTTATTATTATCGATACCATTGGTAATCCGCTAGTCTACAGTGTGTTGTAGGAGCATAGCCGCCAGAACGTTTTTGTTTTTACTCGAGTTCAGCTATCTTGCTTTTTGTTTTCAATGTCAATAGAGGGCGCAATTGCGAACAACACCTTGTGTGATTGTTTCTAACTCTATTTCTTTCTTTGAGCAATACATCATACATGTGTACACATTGTCACGTTTAATTTCAGTCAATAATTCTGCAAAACGAACCACCAAAATGACATCTTGTCACTCTACATCTTTATTGACACATCGACTCATTTTGTAGCAACCCACCTTAGTTTACAACAATCATCATCGCTACAATTATTGTAAACTTGAGATCATGTTTTTTGTGTCATGTCACCTCGCCACCCGATTCGTTCTAGCCGTCTCTTTTTGTTTGTGAGTCTCGATATGCCAATATAGGAACATTTTAATTGTGTTATCATACTGTTGTGGCTAACCATTAAATCGTGTATAGGGTGCGTATTAATGCTTGTTGGTTGACCATTTTGTGGCCGGTTGATGGCGCACACTGATAGTTTATCACAATAATTATACTCGGTAGAAACAAGGAGGGGTGAAGTTCGCTGACCGGGTGACCCTTTCTAGTTGTTACCACAAAAAAACCAGTACCGTACTGTTTTCTTCCGTACCACCCACACTGCTGAAGGTTTAATACAGCCTATTAAATAAGGACCTGCGGCCGATAAACCTGCCCTGTCATCACTCAGAAAAATAATAAGAAAAGTAACGCGTGTATATGGGGGGATGGGAGCCGGGGCAATTCGACTATAGCCACCGCAGCTGTATAAGTATATGTGAGGCTTGATTGGCCAAATAGGCACATCGTAAGCGTGCGTGTGATCATGATGATCTTGATTTCTTGTGCCGTTAAACTCTTCATTTTTTTTAAGGAATAGCCTCCCAAAAACTAAACTAGTATTTATTTACCTAGGCTATAATATTAACACATGATTACTAAATTAGTTATTGGTTAAATTAATTAAAATCTAATGTTTCTCATAATCATTTAAAGTTAAAGCCCCAGCTCAACATTGGTCAGAAGAAAAACATAAATGTTCACAGATTTACATATAGCTTAACATGGTATAAAGATATCAGATGGTAGAAAACTTTCCTTGAAATATTTCTGCCTAAAGTGATATCGCTTTTAAATAATAAATGAAATAAGATCCAAAATTAACTTCGTCTCAGTGAGACGAAAACTCTGCCTATAGGAATGCGTACAAAAAATGCTGAATGCATTTTTACCGTTTTCTCGCAAATGGAACAGCGAAATGAGCTGACAATTTTATTACAAATATCTTGATTTGTGCAAAGAATGGAAGCATTTACAGTCAGTTGACCAATGTTGAGCTGGGGCTTTAAACTCACATCATACTATCATGCAATATCTATTCTCTCTTGTAGAAACTTCTTGTGGAAGACCATAATCTGCATCCATTCTTGTTTCATTCACGAAAGAAAACTGACGTCGTACATTTGATAGTAAATGCTTCCCCAATGCAATGTCTTTGTGGGGAGTACTGTAGACCATGTGTTTACAAGACTTAGATTGTATAATATTTTTTTTTCTTTTCTCATCATACTTTTGTGTGATGGAAATTAAATAGTCTGTTCTTTGTTCATATCCTTCTTTGGGTGAGTAAAAATTATTTTAAAAAAATATTTTGCTTATCCTGCTTTTTGGTGACGAATCTTCTTTGCTAATAATTTATTGGTATTTTGGTTAATGGAAGTTATACCGTTTCTTCTTTGCCACATTCTGATAGTATTTGGGGTGGGGCATATTACAATGGTTCAGTTTATCCTTTCCTAACTTTTCTCATAATATTTCAACTGAACATGAAATAACTGTACATCAGTTTAAAAATGACAGACCTGGAATTTCATAGTTGAAAGGGTAAGGCTGCCATTTTCATTTTGCAAAAAAAAAAAAACTTCCATTGGAAAATCTTAAATTCTATGGGAAAATTTTGAAGGGGTACCAAGGCCAAGACCAGGGCCCGATTTCATGGCTCTGCTTACTGCGTCATTCTGCGCTTACGAAGACCATTCGCCGCTTACGACGTTAGCGCCGAATTTCTGCGCTAGCTGTGTAAGCACGGAATCCTTAGTTGCGTGAACTACGCACGCGCACAAGCAAACATTCCTTGCTAACCCGTGAAATACGCTTAAGTAAGCGCGGAATTTTCTGCTTCCGCAAGCGCCGATTTTTTGCTTACGGTTAGCAGAGCAATGAAATTGGGTCCAGACCAGAACAAGAGAGGACATGGCCTCCGTGGTCTCCGTGTAACTCTAAGCCTGAGACGATTGCTTGGTATGAGTCATTGGAAAGTTGGAAGCTATCTTGTTGGCAAGTCATTACGTCACGCGCGTGCGCATCTGCTGCACACCCAAAGTGTTTGCTACTTCCGGTTCTGTGTTACTTTACCGAAAAACACTCATTCCTTCGTTCAAAGACATTTTTTTTTGTTATGAAAGAAACCGGTATTTCTGATAAGACCTTGAGTCTTTGCATGACACATATGAAAGGCAAGTCCAGAAATTATGTTGTTCTTACAAAACTCATCAAAGAAAAAAAGCTCAATGCATGCATTTCCTATTGGCTTCTGGCATTCGATGGAGCAGTTTGTGTGAAGTGGGCGTGACTTACATGGGATTACGTCACACTTACGAACAGGATTGATAACAATCTTAAAAAGTTCATGACCTTTCCGCGTTAATTGTCCGATGAGAGAGTAACAGGTGTAAGCACACAATAGCTAAACATACCAAGCTTAATAGGCCAATCATAGACAGGGAGCTAATTTGTGTGGGGTTCAGTATAATAATTATGTATGCAGTGTTATACACTGCATTGCTACGGTATACATCGTTATGCAGTGTTTGTTAAAATTACTTTTTAAATACCTTGTCGTGATTTTCAGTTTGAATATGTTAATTAGCACAGCCTGTGGCCTTAGAAAATGTAAAAATCACAATTTTTTTATACATTTTAGGATAAATAATAGCATTTTATGATAGATTGATAAGGTTGCTATATTTTCCACCGCCCTCCACTTTCTGCCAAGCTATTTAAAACTTTGTCTTTACAAAATTGTAGGAGGGCAGCATCTTAGCACATGGAAGTGATGAGATTCCCCCCCCCCCCCCCCACCTCCACACACTTTTAAAAATATTCCATTTCTGCTGATGATGGATAGACTTTGATCTTACCTAAAAATCGGATGCCAGTGGCAGGGTCTGTCAACCAATGGCATACTTTTCTCTGAGTCATATTATTAGTGATCGTAAGGAATCAAGAGCGATCAAAGCTGATCACATTTCTCTAAGACTGACTGAAACGTTGGCATACGTGAGTACAATATTGTAGGCCTATACCTAATTGTATATATATATTATGTGGGCGGCATCACACATTGTAGACCATGTACGTTTAAATAATATCCAGTTTGATTTATAGCATTCTGCAAAAGGTTTTAGAACCACCAATCTTGCAAATAATTTACCGTGTATGTTTTTGTGTGTGTGTTTCTTTCTTTTTTTGATAATGTCACAGTTTATTTATAGCATTTGTTTCATCTTGGATATAATTCCGAAGACGAAGTGGCTCTGAAAAGAGGCAGGTTTCAACCAATTGTTTTTTCTTTTTAATATAAGAATATGTATTTACCATTTTCTTCAAATCTGAACATCATGTTAAGGTATGTAATTGCACATCCTTTCATAAAAAAAGTTAATAAGTCGATATTGCATGTATTGTTTTGGTTTCAACTCACCAGCTCCTTTTCAAGTCTTGACGTACCCTGCCTTGACTATGTGTTCCTCTACAGAATTCGATCATTCGACAACAACCAGCACAAATATATATCCCAAGTGTGACTTCTAAAGGTATATTCCAACTTCCCCGAGCTGTATTCCTCACTGCGTCATTGGGCTCGAGGCGTGCACTGTGCAGTCTAGATGTAAAGCCCCCGTTATACAGTCACAAAATGGCTGACACGGCACCGGCACCACTCGCTTGGCCAACACCGGGTTGAAACGAGCTTCAAGCAATGCTTGGGTGATGTTCTATTCATCCAAACTGACTCCAAGAGTTTCTCAAGAAGATGTAGCTAGTTTCAGCATCACCTCCGACGTTACACAGAAACTTCAAATGTCCACTTGGGGGGTTTATAACATTATTTTTGTCGACTCCGGCGTGTCCGGTAAAAAAAGATTCATCATTCTTGGAGCATGCTATGCGGGCTGGTGCGGCGACGGTACAAGTGTCTGTTTTTCTTTCCGAAGTTCAGTGATGAACCTAGCAAATTTCCAGCTATAAACAGTTTACATGGTGTCTATATACTGAAAGTATCCACTTCGCACAAAAAGTTGTCAACAATCAACATTCTGGGCTTAAATACCCGTGTTGGAAAACGAGACAAATTGATGCTGTGACTGCGGTTGCATCTTAGCAGTATCAAAAGTGCACTGTTATTGCACGGACTACATTCCGGTGCGCCGGTTACTGTTGTATTTCTACGCGACGTGTTTACAGTGTGGGAGTTGAAAATCTATTCATTATTTTTTGAGAACGCAAACTAAGACAGTGTCCGAATTAGCGGCTACGGCTACGGCCGGCCGGATTGCCGCGTCAGGTGCGTTGAAGTATAGGGCGTCCTAACAGTCGTAGCCGTAACCATCCGTAAAGTTACAAGAGCACATGGCAAGATTATAAAACAGGCGGGTTTTTAAAAATCTGTTTTTCAATTTGCAGTGCGACAAATGGCGCACTGCTTTCCACATTGGGCGAAGGGATTTTGATGTTGTGCGGTTAATGCGATGTTGTCCGTGAAACTTGAGAGTATAAAGTTATGGTTGGAAGTTTTACGCGCAGTTGAATGTGTTTCTTTTGATTGTTTAAAAAGCGAAAAGAATTCTAAAGGAATAGGCCTACAGTTTCATGGTGGTTAAATGCTCTAACTTGATGCTGCTGTGTATTATGCCCTTTTACCCAATGATAAAGAAAATATCCACGCATCACAGCACTAGTGTGCCTGAATTACCTACTAAGCCACGGGACAATACAATATTTTTCTTTCGCTTGAGTGAAGAAAACCTCAACCATTATCGAGAATGTTCAATCTAAACCTCTTCTTTAAGCAGTCAGAGAGCCAGTCTCGCCCACGGGACACTACTAAATAATTTGAAAGAAGGAAACTGAAGATTCAGAAACCTTGGTGTTCAGGAGAACCGGACTTGAGGTTGTTGATTTCAGTTAACGTTTACAAATAGGCCTGTGGTGGTCTTCACTATATGAGGAGAACACTGGTTACCTAGAGCGCCGTAGGCGCAAGATGGGTTCTGGCTGAAATGTGAAATCTCACTGGACGCCATTTCGGCAAGTGATTACATACAACACTGATACGAGTGCGGACCAGTGTAGACAATGACAATTGCTACCAATGCGTGCAATGGGAAGCACAGGCATTCACTTGCCGAAATGGCGCCCAGCGGGCCCAGTTCCCCATCCTGCGCCTACACGGCGCTCTATAATCTTTTCTGGTTATTATGATTTTCAAACGCCAGCCATTGGCCTCTGTCACACTGAGGTAATTTCGGAAATTTGTCAAGCATGGCGGCGTTGTGCTGCACTGGCTATGGAAAATAATGTCAGTCACATCCTTGGATAATCCAATGGGGGAAAAAATAAGATAATCCTTATAAATCGAAAATTATTTCAAAAGCAATTTCAACATGGTAAGCCGTAGTATTTATTTCCTATTATATATTTTGTTTCGTGATTTTTGATTTATCATTTTAGCCTTCGAAAATTACGCCCTCATCGGTCATTGTCGGTAATTTCATCCCGTTTAAGGCTGTGTTCGAATTCACGGGCTATGGCTGGAAATAACTAGTGTGCCTATATGGAAGCCGCCTAGCTCAGCTAATTCGGGGTCTCTAAAAAGGACGGCCGTGTCCGAATTGGCAGCTACGGCTACGGCTACGGCTACGACTGTTGCTAAGGGTGTTGCTTCGGACTTTGTGCCTCTAACGCGGCCATCCAGCTAGCTGTAGCCGCAGTCGAAGCCGCCAATTCGGACCCGGCCTCCGCTAAGCGCCCTCATCGGTCATTCTCTGTAATTGTATGACATACTAATCCAGAAGCGGATCCAGGTTTTTTAGGAGGTGTTGGGGGGGGGGGGGGTGGGGAGGGCAAACTTTAGCCCTGACCAAGTCGAACATTTTCAGTAATTCTGCTGTTGTTCTAAAGATAAGTTGATCACGGCGTGGGGTCCTCCCGCTGTAGGGACCCAAGAAAAGGTTTAACCCTATCAGGACCGGAGGGGGGCACAATGTGCCCCCCCTACCAATTTTTTTCCCCGTAACTTTTTAACGCTTAGTTCGATCACCGCGAAATTTTCTGACTTTTCCTAAAATATATTTAGGATCATATTGGCAAAAAATAATTGATACCGGGGGTTAGCTGTTGCCATGGCAATATTTGTTTGACCGTGGGTCACACGATTTTACTGGTTTTTTTTAGTGATTTTTAAAACTTTTTGGACATAGTTTCCACTTATTTTATGTTTTTTGCCAGAAAAGTGATAGTGGTGAGTCAAGTGATAGTCTGAAATGGTTTTGGGAATTCAAAATGGCTGCCCCTTTTGGCGGCCATCTTGGATTTTGTGTTTTCAGCCTGTAATTAGGGGGTCAAATTATATCAAGTTTTTTAACAATGGAACATTTTCAACCTGCTAATTTATTACTTTTCAGACCCAAAAAATGTTCAGATTTGTCAATCAAGCCTCATCATTTCTCCCTGGGCCCTTGGCGGCGGCCATTTTGATTGTTAAGTGAAAAAAACGCAAAAAAAAACATTTTTTCCCAAAAATGGGATAAATTAATGAATTATTATGCCCCCTAAAGATAACTCCAGTGACTAAATTAGGTTCAAATTATATTTATCTTGTTAAAATGTACAAGTTTGCCAAGTTTAAAAATGATCGGACAAAAAATACAGAAGTTATGGCAAAAACACGTTTTTTGACCAAAAATGAGCAAAAAACATTCTAAAAACGCCCTCTAGTGACGATTTTTTGAAATTTTGTAACGTCATCATGTAGAACTCGGTGAAATGAACATTGGTGGCAAGTTTCATCAAAATCGGTTGAACACTTTGGAAAATACAGAAGGGGGGGGGCACTATGTGCCCCTCCTCGGTCCCTGTACAACCAACAAAAGCCCGGTCCTGATAGGGTTAAACATTAGATGCTCTCTGGTTCAATCATCAAAAGAATTTTACAAGTGAATTATTTTGTACCCATTTTAAAATTAGCATTTTTTTTCCTTTGAGAAAGACTATCCTAGAGTCGAAACGTGAGGCCAATAAAAATTTTTGCATTTTTAAAATTAAATTTATTTGCAGTCAATTCATTATCTTATCTCTTAACAAACAAACAAACAAACAAACAAACCAAACCAAACTGCGCCTACCCCTTAATCCACCACTGATGGGCAAAATTTACATTCTACAAAAAAGTGTCCTCAAGTTCAAAGGAATCATACATCTTAAATGGACACAAAATAATTTTGGAAGGGGCAGATTTGGTTAACCGAATAATTTGTATAGTGGTAAACTTTATTCAGTAACTTGAAGCATATAGAGAAAGGCTTGAAGAGACGTGTTTAACCTTGTTGCTCGAGTAAAAAGAAACAGTTAGAGAAAGTAAAAAGCATGTAAAATACGCGTCCACAGCATTATTATTTACAATGATATTTTAATAAAGAATAGTCTTTAAATTAATCCTCAATGATGATTCGCCACTCCTCGCCCCGCCTCCCTCCTCGAACCTCGGCTGACTCAGTCTAGTTTGAATTAGCGGCTGACCTATAAAATGGTTCCTATTTGAATACGTGGCTGCCTTGCTCTGTGTATAGTGCGTGTGTGACAGGCTGTATTTCTTTCAATGTGTGTGTGCAGTCGGCGGGTTGTCTACACTGGTTACGGAGAGAGTGTTGTCAAAAGCGATCGCAGAAAAGTGACGATTTGTCAGTAAGATACAAGTTTGATTGCGACATATTAAGTTGTCACCTGTGCAAGAAGCCATCGTCTTTCAAAGTGTGAGTTTTTGTGAGATATCAAGCTTGATTTCTGTCACAAGATTTGAGATTTTGTTCAGAAATGGGCGTTTACTTTTTGTATCACCGTGGTGTCAAGCATGCATTGTTGTTGTGTGATCATGCAGCGCATGTGATTGAACACAATGCATGTACATGTACATGTACATGTACTCGTTGCAACAATTCCTGTGTAAACCCATGTAAAAATAAAATGATATGTGGTAGGCCTAGTATTAGTAATTTAGTTTTGTAAATTGGCAGAATGTACAAATTTACAGGTCATTGTCAACTGACAGTGACACCATGTTTGTGGGCAAGCCCAAAATTTATTAATCTAATTTCACTAGCATGACTAGGCTAGGACACTGGACTAGTTATGCTAGTGTAGTGACAACTGATGTGAGAAATATACTGGGCATGGGCCAGTTTTTTGTCATGCCTGTGTCTGTAGTCTAGTTGTATCGTGCCATCAACCCATTTGCGATCGACACCTACATGTATTTAAGATCATTAATTTTGATTCCCGTTTACCAGTTCACCGTGAGAAGGGGCAAGATCCACGGGGACCAGTAATTACCTCTAATATTCTGAATAGTGAAATCAACACTCTAGTCTTTGCTATCACTATGCCTGTGTTGTCAGCATGTTGAGAATAAAGTTTCCTGTCGATAGTGGAATCCAAAAGTTTATAAAAAGTCTAAAAAAAGATTGCGTTTCATTCTCCTTCGCTAGAAAGATAGATCATGTGTAGACCCAGTAACTGGGGCGCTGTACTCCTTGTTTTTTTTAGATTTTGACTTTGTAAATGTACAGCTTGTGTTGGCAAAAATGCCATAACCAGCTGCCACTTCATCTCCCTTAATTTAGGTCAAATTATATCCTCACCTGTCCAGAAAGGTTGACAGAATGTATACAGAGAGGAACAGTCACTTTGAACAATTACAAAGTGTCGAAATCATAAAATAAGTCATTTTCTAGGTTGGGCTTGACAACGCTACTCGCCAAGCGCCATTTTAGTTCATTTGGGCATGAATGCATGAAAGTTCCAGCCACGCGATGAATTGTCCGCTTGATTTTTCTTTGTTTAAGGTCAATAATTACCGTTTTTGCTACCAATTCCTCGAGAGGAAAAGGGAAATAAAGCCCAACATCCATGAAAAAATCTAAAAAATCCCTTAGAAAGTGGCAGCCGGATATGGAAACTTTTCCCTCATGTCAATTGTCATTCGACACATACATTACATAACATAATTACCACTGGACAAGTGTAGTGACAAATACATACGCTGCATGCGCTGGGCCAGCTTCTCGTCAGGCCTGTGTCTGTAGTTGTATCATGCTGTCGACCTGTTTCCGATCGACGGTACCCATTTCTGATCACCAATTTTGATTCCCGTTTACCGTGAGAATGGGCAAGATCCATGGAGACCAGTAATTACCTCTTTTCTGAAATCCACTCTCTGTCGTGCTATCATCAGGTGTCAGCATGTTGAGAATAAAGTTTCCTGTCAATAGTGGCATCCAAAAAGTTATAAAAAGTCTCAATGGGCCTTATTTTTGACTGCAAGAGGGCGCCCTTTGGGGGTAGATTGGGGGTCAAGCCATAGAAATAGATGCAATTAGACTTCTAATAAAGCAGTTAATATACAACTTTTGAGGTTTGTTTTTATTGACAGTTTTACAATGTAATCAGTGTAAGACATTTGTGTGGAAAATTTGTATTTTTACTGTTTTGAAATATTTTTGTACTATCAAAATGGGACTAGTATTGCGCCCTCTTGCTGTCAAAAATACGGCCTATTTAGATCGCGTTTCATTCTTCTCCAGAAAGATAGATCAGATTAACCAAGTGGGTCCCACACATGCAGAGCTGTATTGCAAGTTCCACACTATGATCATGTGATGCAATCATTTGGTACAGTCATGTGATACAGTCATGTGATACAGTCATGTGATGCAATCAGGTGTTTATTTTCATGATTCCAACTAAATGCTGATTCCAAACCCACTTCCACTCCAGGCCATAATTCTTAACATGGAGAGTCAACCCAAAATGGACATGGAATCACTGCGTGCAAAACTCGCTGAGTACGGCCAAGAGCACCTCCTAGAATTCTGGCATGACCTCGACGCTGACCAGAAGGTTGCCCTCTACAGGGACATCGAGAGCACAGACATCGCTGAGCTGGTTGGTAATTTCAGCACGGCGATGGAAGCTGCAAGCGACACAGAGAAAGTGGATAGCCTCATGCAGCCGACGCCGTCTGAATTTTTTGGGTCGATGACGAAAGCTGGGAAGGAGAAGGAGAAATGGTACAGGGAAGGTGAGTGTAGTTGTTTTTAAACAATGTTAAACAATGTTTTTAAACAATTTACATGATGTACATGTACTGTATAGACTGTAAAAAACAATCTACTCAAGGAAACTAGGGCTTATCATTGTCAGGGGGGGAGAGAAGTTTTCAGATTGCAGCACCCAAACTTTGGAACTCTTTACCAGAAACTGTAAGATTATCAAGATCACTTAACACATTCAAGGACAGATTAAAATCATATATGCATAGACAAGCATTTGGTTAATTTCTGAATTTCACATTTATTGGTTGTCTTTGCTTTGCTTATTAGCGCCATGAGCGCCGTTCGCGGCGGATACCGGCGCTCTATAAATTTTTATTATTATTATTATTAGACTATAGCACTGCAGTTTTACTGATCATGTTTAGCATGGGCTCGGGCTATAACACCATAATCTGAGTCCAACAGTTTTGGTGTAGATTTAATCAAACCGCCGCACGCGTGCGTCGACGCACATGCACTGTGAATCCTCCATGCTGATTGGTACATTATACGTACGGCAGCCATAGCTGTGGTGGTGTAAAACACCATAAATGAGCACTACTTGGATTAGTGTATATAAAATGGAGGGTTGAGATCTCTCCGTATTTAGTTATTAGGTGTTCGGCTACCAGCCGAAAACCTGTTGTTATTGTTCTTGTTTTTTTTTCCTTGTCTTCTTCTTCCCTATGAACCTTCTCTCCCAAATTTGAAAAAAACAACTTGTATGAACTTGGAACTTATCATGAACATCAACCTTAATGAGTAGATGAAACCGCAACTTTTTTGGAATGATGACGTCATTGATGACATCATTACGTTAAATAAACGTTAAATAATTTGAAAATTCATATCTTCAGAACCAAAAGAGCTACGTAGACGTTTCAAGATAATTCCACTACATGGAGCCTCTTGTAATGATCTACAAATGTCGTGCACAATTTGACCTCATTTGACCTTTACTTCCGGTCGAAACCGGAAGTTCAAAATTTCAAAAACTCAAGAACTGCTTAGGCCGAACAAAATAATAGTTGTGTTTCCTATTACACTGTGGATGGGAATAGGGTAGGTAGGGGGGTAATATCTTTTTTTTTTGCTTAAAGTTTTTATGGCTCCGAAAATTAGGGTAGGCTAATGTTCCTAAATGTTTTTTTTTTGCGCACTTAATTTAAAGACTGACCATGTCAAATTTGCGAAGGCCTGTATTTTGTCTTCTGTGTCCAGGTGTCCTAATGTAAATGCAGAGTTTATTGTTGATTCAAGTGGTAACGATCGCATCATGTTTGTAGTGGTCAACTTGTGGGAGCATCTATCCCACGTCAACGCGAACACTCCCCCTGTCCCCGGTGCCGCCATGTTGCAAACGGCCTTGCAAACTATACTGCGAGGAAACACACGGCCTCGAGCAGTCAGTCGAGTCACGATCGAAAGCGTCGTGGTATCACACGTGTTTGCAGCCAGAAGCAGGGCACCAAGCTTGTGTTGACCCACAATAATATGTGCGTTATCCCGATTGGCCAGTAAGTGGGCAAAAAAAATTCACAACCAATAGCAAGTGAGCTTTCAAAACACACTCATGTTGACCAACGTTTTACATTGCCTGGTACCCAACTGTGAAAAGTTTCCTGTCATTGGACTTGGAGGTGACGTCAAGTCAAACATTTTCCAAAACACTTTCCTCATTATTAATGGAGCCTAAATTAATTGAAAATACGCACACAAAAAAACCCTTTCAGAAATTATAATGTCAACTTCATCTGCAAATTACAACTTTATCTGCAGATTTAGCTTATTAATTGGCATTATAAATTTTTGAAACACCCCTACGCTCCTTTTTCGACGAGCCCAAACACGTCACAGAACCGCGCAAAATAGTAATCACGCAAGTTGAAAATTGTGCACATTCGCGCACGTAAATGTTTTAATTTGCGTAGGTATATCTTCAATTTGCGCAAGTTAAGCACACTGATAGAACATGTAACACAACAACTGAATTTGCCAACGGAATTGGAACGACTTGTACTTTTGTAGGAGCTAGCTCACGAAATTACGTGGTGGTACGATCGAAGTGACCAAGGTACGAAATGGAAAAGGTTCGAAGTGTCCAACATTCATGTTTGAATGAGTAAAAAAATAAAGGAAAAAACGAAGAAGAAATCCAGGACGATGTGCACAAAAATGAGGTTTAGGGTCGGCACCATAAGATTTTATTTTATATCGTTTTTACGAATAAAAAGATGTAGGGTCGGCGTGATTTTCTAGGGACGGTCGGGTAACCGGAAACACAACTATTATTTTGTTCGGCCTTATCATATCGTCAAAATTTAAATATCAGTATGAAGATCGAGTAGCCTGATGAAACTTTTGTACAGACATAATACCAGTTTGACATTGTCATTTGGTCATAAAAGATGACGTCATTGATGGCGTCAGTAAAATATTAAATCAACATTTAATATTTCAAAAATTCATATCTGAAGAACCGTCTTTGCACCATATGAAAGCTTTTTGATTACTCTACAAATCTTACACAATGTGTGATCCCATTTGACCTTGACTTCCGGTCGAAACTGGAAGTAAAAATGTCATTTTTCCGAAAAAAATAATATTTCAATAAAAAATAGGCTTTAGTAATAATTAATACTTCATCTGAAAACACTTTTACCAATCTACATGTCTGTCACAAGGTGTGACCCCATTTGACATTGACTTCCGGTCGAAACCGGAAGTTGAAGTTTACATATAATAAATTCATAGTTCATTAACTAAACGAGGTACAGACTTCAAACTAACTATTACCTTCAACCTTACTGTGCAGATAAAACTGCAACTTTTCTGAATGATGACATCATCGGTGACGTCATTACAACAAATCAAAGTTTAATATTTCAACAATTCATATCTGGAGAACGATAAATGATAAGATCTTTGCACCATATGAAAGCTCTTCAATTACACTGCACATCTTACACAGTTTGTGACCCCATTTGACCTTGACTTCCGGTCGAAACCGGAAATTGATTTTTTTTTCAAAAAGATGATTTTTCAGTAAAACAGAATATAAATAATCATTACTTCACCTGAAAGCCCCTTAACCATTCTAAAAATCGTGTTGAGGATGTGACCCCATTTGACCCTGACTTCCGGTTGAAACGGAAGTTGAAATTTCACAGATAGTAAATTCATAATTCATCAACTAAACGTGATACAGACTTGAAACTTACTGTTGCCTGAGACGTTACTGTGTAGATGAAACTGGATTTTTTTGGATGATGACGACGTCATTACATTAAATCAACGTTTAATATTGCAAAAAATCATATCTGGGAATGATAAAAGTTACACACGAGATTTTTGCACCATATGCAAGCCCTTGAAATACTGTACAACTACAGTATGGCAGAGGGATTTGACCTTTACATCCGGTCGAAACCGGAAGTTGAAGCTTCTCATTTCAAAAATTTAATATCTTTGCTTCCCAAAAGAGTACAATTTTTATATCATCTGAAATCCCTTTAACCATTCTACAAATCTTTCAAAAGACGTGACCCAATTTGACCTTTACTTTTGGTTGAAACCGGAAGTTCAACTATAATTTAAAAAAAAATCATATTTGAAGAACCGCAATTGTGGTACATATATGTTGTGATTGATTCATCTTGTGAAACTTGTTGAACTACCGAACACCGTGAGTTTGTGCACAAACTCTCAATGTCTAGTTCTAATTGGCATGTCATTTACATATCCAGGCCCTTGTAATGCCTGAACACAGTACATGTACATGTACTGTATTTTGACTATACACCAAGATGCTTACCCCATCTGCATTTAAGCACAGAATGCTGCCATTGATAAGGGTTATGGCGTGGTTGGTGTAGCCACCAAAAACTCCACCGGTGTTTCATGGATTTATCATTTTCATCCACTCTCATCCCTGAAACTGTAACACCAAGTGAATTTGTGTTAAATAAGGCAAGCAGTTCCTTTCCCGAGTATTGAGGGTTTTCCCTAGATTGGTCTCTTGGCTTGGCTTTAACCCCAAGGATTAAAGACCGGTATCAGGCCTTGAACTCCGCTCTTGAAAGGGCACGGCAATTTTCTGTTGGTGAGGGGCACTTCTATGAGGAAAACATAAACTTGTATCGGAACTTTGCAAAGGGCACGACAGCAAAAGCACAGGGCACCACCGCAATAGACCGATTGCGCGACCCCCGTCACGTGACCACTTCTGGGTATAAAATGTAAGCACATACGACGTCCTCCATAGGAAAGTGCGGTACGGTACACGATGATTGTTGCATTTAGATTATTCGATCGAGGCTTTTCTTGCTCGAAATCTGTGAAAAATATTCCAGAGTTTGTACCAGAGACCTTCAAGTGGATTACACAAAAACAACCTCTCACTGGTCAGAAAACGGTGAAATACATGTATTCAAGCCTGTAAGACCGTGTGTGTGTGTGGTCTGTGCATGCTCAGCAGTGGAATGTCCAGGCGACCTTTTTCACTCGAATGTCGATTTTACACAATGGCGTCTGTAGACAGCTTGACCGTTTCCAGGCGGGGGAAACATCTGCGTGTTTACAGGTCATCCGCCACCAACTGGTTAAAGTCTAACATGTCTAATCACATGAACAGGTCCAGTGTTGCACGTACATGTCGTCGGCTCAGAACTATAAGGTCATTAACTTCCGTAATCGACAAAAGGTCGTTAACATTTCCAAACTAAAAAAAAACAGTAAATAAGATTTAAAAATTAAAAACTAATTTTTTTTGGGTTTATCTATCCAAAAAGTAGTTTAGAATAACAGGTTAAACTACTTTTTGAATTACAAACATTAGTTTTTGATGTATACTATGAAATGAATTTGAAACAACTTTTTTGTTTTGTATAGAATAATGTTTTGTGTTGATCCAGACATTTTTACTGGCAAGAATTGAGCAAACAAATCGACAATAATTAGCCATGCGTCGGGCATATATACAGAAATGAAAATTGTCTGAATTCATCATTTGTATGGACTTTAATCGCTTAATGAAAATAAGTCTGTCTGATTCTTGAAGGTCTCTAGCCAGTGCAAGAAATGCCCGCAGCGATTGAATAAAAAAAAAAAAAATTCAATATTTCATGTAAATTGTCAGTCGATTTTCATATTATTAGCAACCCCCAAGAAAAAACAGTGCATACGTGGCTATAAACAGCAAAACAGGCACATATGCTGTTTTTTGTACTAGTTTAATGTATGAGGCCAGCTGTAATGACTGATGACTGCTCTCCTGGATGAGAGCTCTCCTGGCCCATGCAGCTGCTGTGTAGAGGAAGTTACTCCAGATGTCCCAATCAATAACGTCTCTCCGATTATTCATGTTATTCAGCAACAAGTTTTGTATACTAAAGGCCTACAGGTGTATGACAGGGTACATGTACATATGTAGGCCAACTTGCCTGCAAAAACAAACAGACTGAAATCTTCATTTTTACCATGGGCTAATATTCAACTGTTTAGTTTAAGTGTCACATAGATGTAAATGGTTTGCGTTATATATTTCAGGCCTGATACTTCAAGGAAGCAATGTTGCCTCCGTTGCCCCTGGTCATTGCCTCGGTGCCCCTTGAAATGTTCCAATAGAACTTTACAATTTCCTTGTACACCTGTCATAGAGGGGCCCTTTATCAATCACGCCTGATATTTTCTCCACCCCCCTCTCTCCACTCATGCAACCTTTTCCTCCCCTCTGTCGCTCCAAACTGCCAAATCCCCCTCCCCCTCCCTCCTCTTCACATAATCTACCCTTTCCCTCTGTTTCTTTTGCTCCATAACTGACATCGCCCCCTCCCTTTTCTGTCCTAAACTCGTTGTTTTGCCACTCCATTTCCCAAATGTCCCCATCCATTTCACTTTTGTATTGATCGATTGAGTATGTTTTTGGTGTGTTAAGCTGGTGATTTTTTTTATTTTTAGTGACTTGTCTTGTGGGCCTACTTTTTGGGTGTTTTGAAAACTTTTAAACCCTGGTGTCAACCACGTGCTGATAAAATTCAGCAGGTCCTACCAAATATGGCCAAATGACTTTTTTTCAATGGGCCAAAAAAGCTGAGATTCCATGTAATCCTCACCCCTGGTATACCCCACAAGCCTGTAAACTTTCATTGGTCAGACCCTAAACCACTGCAGAGTAAGGAGTGTTGAAAGACAGCAGCCACCTGTCTCAGTGCAGTAATTGATTGACCCCTGTGCCAAGAATTCCCTTGGCACAGGGCGGTATGCACTTTGTGAAAACAACTTGCACCGCCCGCTGCACACTGATCGTAAATAACACAAGTCCAAGTCTTGACTGGCATTCCAATCACCCACATGTTCATTTAGTGTAGCTTTGGGCTTGCATAGGGAGGTTATTGACCTAAAAGACACGGTGTTGATAAAAAATCAGCTTGTGGATCCACCTCAAAAAAATTTCATTATGGAGGACCCGAGGGTTTTTAATAAGGGTGATACACAGCCTAAATGAATGTTTTTAATGCTTAAAATGGCTGGCCTTTGAGCCTGTGATCCAGTGTTAATTTCAAACCCTGCCTGCCTGCTGAGAATAGCAGTGTTTAACACATCGGTGTACATGGGTAAAACACAAATACATGTAATATTCCTTATCCCGGTGCAAATTTAACGTACTGTCTGACTGTACGTTAGCCTACACATGTACATACATAAGAACACGTGACATAGGCCTACATACAGACATGCGCAGACTTGATAGTGTACTTCACGGAGGCAACAGAGGCAATTGTCTTCGGTGCGACACAGCGAGTTAGAGTGTGAGCATGCCGCTGTTCAATGTACAGGAATTCAGGGTTTGAAATAAGCGGTCGCCTGTCACCAAATGCAAGTGACTGAAAACAGCGACGGGCGAGTCAAAACCCGTCCTTTTGTAGTCTGCTGGACAAGTCAAAAAATGTTTCTTGTAACGCTTGTCACAATAAGCAAGGGCACAAACAGGAAAATAGTTCTAATGCAGAAATTCAGATATTATAGCATGTATGTACAGTATTGTCAGGAAATAATCCACGAAGAGCTTTGAAAGTGAGGAGATTTAACTTATTTGCGATACGCATTTTAATCGGGAGCCTGTAGAGTTCATATTAGAGACGGGTCTTATACAATGTACATGTATGTTGGGAACAAGGCGTGCATCTTACATGTCTTAGAAAGATCTCCACCTGACATGCCTGATCCGTGTACATGTACATACATGTACAATGTACATGTATGCCGGAAGTTTCATTTCGCAACGGATTCATTTACCCCTCCCCGTTTTTAGCTACGCTGTGAAGAGACTTGCGTTTATATCTCTCCATGTCTTGTTACTGTACATTGGGGCAGGTTTCCATCCCTTCAAAAAGTAGCCCGCACCTCGAGTGGCCTTTGGGTCTTGTGATGGGCGAATTACATAAAATAAAAAAAATTAATAAGTAGACAAAGGAAGTTCATTCATTAAACACCAAGACATTGTCGTATCTTTTATCTCTGCCAGGTTTGCAAGAAATCTCAAAAGGTAACTGCTGTGTCCTTCTACTCGCTGGGGGTCAGGGTACCAGACTAGGGGTCAAGTACCCAAAGGGGATGTACAATGTTGGTTTGCTGTCAGAGAAGACCCTGTACCAGCTGCAGGCAGAGAGAATACTACGAGCGCAGCAGCTGGCCTATGACATGTACCGCCAACGAGGGACCATCCCATGGTATGTCCTGATTGCTTCATTCTTGAAAGAGCAAGGAATGAGATTTGTCCGGATTTCCGGATTTTTTTTAAATCGTGTGTCGTTCGGTTTTTTGTCACCTCCGTTTTACAATTTTTTATTTATTTTTTTTTCAATGATGATTTACGATGTGCACAATGCACACATCCGTGGAACAAACAAAAGCAGTCACATCGTTTCCAATATTTTACAGGCTGGTAGTCCTTTCTTACCTTGCTACTTTGCAAGCTATATTAAAGGCGAGAAACATTGAACACTAGAGGGCGCTTTCAGAACAATGCAATGGAGAGGTTGCGTAACCCCGGGAAAAGTTCATTTTGCAGCCATGTTGGGTCCAGCCATGTATAAACTCAATGGCTGGCGCGTCGTCTGCTGAATGATTTCCAGCGTCTGTGCACGCAGCATTAGAAAAAGGTCTCGGGTGACGTCACGTGAAACCTCTCTATTAGGGTTAGAGCATTCGCCCTCTGTCATGTCTGTTGGTGAAATATACCAGATAGCATACAAAAGCGCCTTGACCTAAGCCTGCACTTGACTGCGCATCCTCAGGAAAATCGTTTTCCCCCGAAATGGTAATCTGGTAATAGTCAAAAGCATGATCGGCGGAGCAGAGTTCCTCAGAAATTTTAAGATTGTTTGCAATGATACAATGATAACTTTTAGAATACCCTGGATAAATGAAAAAGATTATTTTACAGCATAATGTAAGATTTTTTAAAACAATTTTTGTGGGATGATGCTCAACAGGTCAAAGTCAAAATGCTGTGAAGACGCAACGGTTTTGGGTGATGCGCGGTCTTGTAAACTTTTGTTTAACTCAAATGAAGAAATCTTTTTGAAACAGACGGTTTTACATGTGTAACCGACTGTTTGAGAAACATTACACATTTACAAAAATAATTGTAAACACTGACTCCTCATTACATTGCCCAAATTCTGGACAATGACATGGTGCCCAAAATTCAGACAAGCATTTTTTTACCGTGAATTGTTTTTTGGATTGTTAATTTTTACCCACTCTCATCCCTGCAAATAACTCTGATGGATACAGTGAATGAAACATAGTATGAAGGTATAAACGCAGACGCCTCGTCGCGTTGCCCCAATTCCGGACAATAACACGTTGCCCAAACTTCAGACAAGCAATTCTAACCGTAATTTTTTCCGGATTTTTCATTTTCACCCACTATCATCCATGAAAACAACTCTGATGGTTGAATGCAACATAGTTTGTAGTTAGCCGTTTCTCCATGCTCTTCTTTCCCCAATCTAGGTATATCATGACCAGCGAGCACACCAAGGAACCCACGGAGGAGTTCTTCCAGCAGCATAACTACTTTGGTCTCAAGAAAGAGAATGTGGTCATGTTTGAGCAGAACATGCTCCCCTGTCTCTCCTTCGATGGAAAAATTCTGCTGGACCAAAAGTTCAAGATATCGCGTGCCCCTGGTAAGATTTATTTGGATAGGTACTCTTTATTATTATTATTATTATTAATTTCTGGTAATGAAACCAAGGATGCCTCAAAAGCGAACTTATCAACTGTAGTTTGCCTTTCACCGATGTGTGATAAGCACTGTATACTCAGTGCTTTCGAGTCCTGTGAAAAAAATTCCACAGGCAACTCGGGTGGGATTCGAACCCACGACTCCCGCATGACTAGAGCAGATGTCTTAACCACGAGACCACCGAGCATGCCCGGTGATGAGGGGCCAGTTCGAATCCAGTATTATTAGCGGCAGGTACCGCAAACAATTTGATAGATGTCAATATTTGCATCGGGTGGAATGAATATAAATTTCAATTTGCCTTTCACCGATGTGTGATAAGCACAGTATACAGTCGACTCTCGTTAATACGAGCTCGGATGTTACGAGGTTCCGGTTTATACGAGGTATTTTGCCGGTCCCGAACTGCCCTGTGCGTGTTTTAATGCATTTAAATACGGATGATATGAGCACGGTCATAACGAGAACACGGATAATACGAGGTATTCTTGCAGCCCTGTAACGAGCAAATGTATTGTTTGTCGTACTTTTATAGTGAGTTTGGGGAATGAATTGTTGGGCATCGATAGTTTACCTTCATTGAGGTGAAAAATTGACGTCCCATCCTTTCAAAACATGTGCAACCGCTCCGTTGAATATGATCAATAGAGGTGCTATTTGAGCGTTGGCAATGGTACCAGTCCATTGAATGGTAGTACAACGCAGATGAGAGGTGGACACCAGACCGTTTATTGTTCGGTGGTATCCCGCCTTAGCAATGAGCTATCTCGCATTACTGTGACCTTACTAAGGTGTGAAAACCAATGAAAATCAACATTCAACTTGTCATGTTGGTCGTTGCGACCGAAACTTGGCTGCCAAGAACGGCAAGTTAATGTCATATGCGTTCCTTTTTCAGTCATGAAAAATGTAAATTGTTTTCATAAATTGACTTTCGAAATAAAGTAGTTAAATCAAAACAGTTTTACTTGCCCAAAATGTTGTATGTTTGTTTGGTACACAGTTATGCAGTGTCCATTGCAGTACGGGTGCATTTATACACGTGCGTCCATTATGTCATGCACTGTGCATTGTTAATACCGCGCTCGGATAATACGAGGTTCGGTTAATACGAGAAAAATGGGCCAGTCCGGCGGACCTCTATTAACGAGAGTCGACTGTACTCAGTGCTTTCGAGTCCTGTGGAAAAAATTCCACAGGCAACTCGGGTGGGATTTGAACCCATGACTCTCGCATGACTAGAGCAGATGTCTTAACCACTAGACCACCGAGCACGCCGTGATCTAGTGTTATTACAGGGGCTTACTTTTCAGATTTCTAAGACTGGTTTTTACTGTGTATATAAATTGTCTAGATTCAACCATGGTCTCTTTTACGGGGCTTACTTTTCAGATTTCTAAGAATGGTTTTTACTGTGTATATAAATTGTGTAGATTCAACCATGGTCTCTTTTACGGGGCTAAATTTTCAGATTTCTAAGACTGGTTTTTACTGTGTATATAAATTGTGTAGATTCAACCATGGTCTCTTTTACGGGGCTAAATTTTCAGATTTCTAAGACTGGTTTTTACTGTGTATATAAATTGTCTAGATGGCAACGGCGGGCTGTACAGAGCTCTAGGAAACTGTAGGATACTGGAGGACATGGAGCGACGTCATATCAAATATGTCCACGTCTACGGGGTGGATAACATTCTGGTGAAGCTGGCAGACCCCTGGTTCATTGGATTCTGCCGGTCAAAAGGAGCAAACTGTGGTGCAAAGGTAGGGGGATTGTCATTTGAAATCACCGTATTCCTCTCTCTGGATGTTATTTGTTAGATGATGAAATGAAATGGTAATGAAATCAAGGATGCCTCATTAATTGAAATTGATCACTGCAGCTCTCAAGCCTGAGGGAACCTGTAGACAAGGGTGCTTGCTGTGTGAACCAGAAAAACCCTACTCCTCCACGATAAGTGTTCTGGGTTCTTACACGTGCATTACCAATCCTAGTAAACGGGACCTACGGCTTAATGTCCCATCCGAAGGACAAAGCAATTATGGTAGAGTATCTTGCTCAAGGACACAAGTGCCCCGACCGGGATTCGAACCCACTTTCTGCTGCGGACAACACCAGAACTTGAGTCCGGTGATCTAAAGCGCTCAGCCTAGACACTCCTTACTAAAAAGGTTAAACAGCTTATTTAAGTTTTTAGATTATTGCTAGTCTTTTATGATGTCTTTTATTCCAGGTTGTGGCAAAGGCCTTTCCAACAGAGCCTGTCGGTGTTGTCTGTCGGGTCAACGGTAAGAACCAGGTGGTAGAGTACAGCGAGATCACCCTGAAGACGGCCGAGAAGAGAGACGAGGAGGGGCGCCTTATCTTCAGCGCTGGTAACATCTGCAATCATCTCTTCACGACGGAATTCCTGAAAGTCCTTGTCGGGTGAGTAAAAGAGTAGAACACATTGGGGTTCCTTATAGGGTCGAGTCAGCTGAGGCCATACACCATGTAACCTTTGCAGGCCTCTGATCGTCTTCAGGAGAAAGGTCGAAACGTCAAGTTGTTTACCATCGGTTCTTTTCAGAACCATCCCAACTCATCAGAGATTTTCACATGGTGTCACCGCAAAATTCACTAGATTGTCTTCCCACCATGCAAAGTTTCAAATCTTACTTTAAACATGTAACATGCACATTTGTTTGTACCTGGCTGACGGACATCAAATAATGTCGGGATCCTGATAATAATTCATTTTTAATTTTTAATTATTGTTGTGCGATACCTTAAACGAATAAAAGGTTATAACTTTATCGAATCTATAAAATTAAATGAATTTGTACATTTTGAAGTACGAGACCTGTTCCTTTACATAGCACTATGTAACAATTTACAAGGTGCTGTGGGGCAATCTGCAGCCGATCAAATCAGGAACACCGGGGCGAACCCCTTCTTTTTGCGATAAGTGCACTGGGTTCTTCACTAGGAACTTACAGCTTTACGTCTCATCCGAAGGATGCAGCAATAATGGTTAAGTGTCTTGCTTAATCAAGCCCACAAGTGTCAAGACCGGAACCCACACTCTGCTGATCGGAAACACCAGAGCTTTAGTCCGGTTTTCTTATCTGATTGGCCGCTAGAATATTATTAGAACTTTGTGAGGGAGAAGTACGATAAAAATAATAACTTTTTGTTGTTGATATTATTTGTTGAGACAGAAGTCATGAGAGGCAGCTCAGACAGCACATAGCCAAGAAGAAGATTCCTTACATCGACAACAGTGGCAATAGAATCATTCCAGAGAAACCCAACGGTGTCAAGATGGAGAAATTTGTCTTTGACGTCTTTCAGTTTTCAAAGTAAGTACCAAATCTTGTTTTATTTTTTTATATATATATTGGTATTCAGCAGTCAAGTGGCTAGCAACTGCAGCCGTAAAGGATCACTTTGGTGGCTTGTCGTGGCTGAGCAGTCGGGCGCGCTGGACCTCAAGCTCTGGTGTTTCTGATGCGCCTGATGCGGGTTTGGGTCCTTCTTTAACCACTGGATAAACGTACCGACGCTCTACCAACTGAGCTATCCAGCCCTATTGCAGTATCCGGTGGAATGGCTTCTGACTGGCACTCCCCCGAACAAAGATACTAACAAAATAGGGAGACCGCCAACATTAGGGCTGGATAGCTCAGTTGGTAGAGTGCTGGTATGATTAGCCGGTGGTCACAGGTTCAAATCCCGCTCCAGTCAATTTTTCTTTGTTCACACCAAGATTGGTTGATTGTTATTCACTTTACAAACAAGATATTTCCCAGACTCACAGAATGGTGTTGATAATCCTATGTATCTCACATGCATGATTGGATATATTGATGCTGGTGCATCCAATCAATGACTGTATTGAACTAAAGTATATTGGATGGTTGTTCTCTTGAAAGTGATTTCAAATGTGAATCGATGTCTTAACATTTTTTAGAGTTAAAAAAAAATGCTGTATGTTTTAAGACACCTATTTATCATGCCCTATGAACATGATGAAGGTCTATTTCATATTTACATGTATGTTTTGTTTTTGTCTCAGCCCACCTATGTACATGTACTTGTAGCATGAATTTATTTTGATTTTGCTTTCTAATCATCTTTTTTATACTTTTCTCCGAACGCTTCCTTTTGTGGTTAGATGTGTTGTTGTTGTTGTTTTTTTTAATTTATGGTTTATGTTTAGGCCCATGTACTTTTTAGAAGTGTATGTACATCTGTTTAATGTATTCATTGAAGCATTGTTTTTACCTGTTTTTTGTGGTTTATTCTTGTTTATTTTATATTGTATTTGTCCAGGGTGGATTTCACAAAACTAGTCCTAACTTACATGTAAGACTAGTCCTATAAGTTAGAACTAGTTGATGATGTTTTTCTTTGCATTGCATCTGAAGAAGTACACGTAGTTGCTACGAAAGTTTATGCAATTTTCTTTTAAGTTCGTCATTTAAGTGCTACAGTTAATTTTCAAGTAAGAACTAGTTACTCGACCTATAAGTTAAGATTAGTTACTCGTCCTAACTTGAGATAAGACTAGTCCCAGCGCTTTGTGAATTCCACACCAGGGTTCCTAGCGAGAGCATTTCATTGAGAACTAAATAAAGTTAGATAAATTATTGGATTAATTTGACTATATTGATATGGAATTTGCGTAATATAAATGAGTAAATTGATACATGAGGGCTAGAAATTTCTTTCGCTTACTGTCACATTTGTGTAACTGTCAACCCATATAATTGTTTCTGTCAGTAATTTTGCGGTGTTTGAGGTTCTTCGGGAGGATGAATTTTCGCCTCTGAAGAACAGCAACACGGCCGAGAAGGATAATCCCACGACAGCACGCCACGCCCTTCTGTCTCTTCACCACCGCTGGGTCCTCAACGCCGGTGGGAGTTTTGTGGAGAAAGACGGCACGCCCATCCCAGCCATTCCAAGGTAGATAACCTAAAAGTTTCCCGAAATAGAATTTTTTAGGTCTCTCTTTCGGGGCCCAATTTCACAGAGCAGCTTAAGCGAAAAAAAATTTGCTTCAAAATGTTCAGCTCTTCAGCAAAATTAGCAAGAAACCAGTCACAAATGGTGAGGATGACATATTGCTTCGGCTGGTAACCTTTTAGTAGTAAGTAATTGTGCTAAGCTTAATTTTTTGCTGAGCCCACTCCTTACCACTAATTTCATCTGTATGAAATTGAACATTTTCTTTTACCACATGTGGGCGCTTTCATTGGCAAATTTCCTTGCTTCACAATTGCAGTTTTATCTGCCTCAATGTTGTTTTTGTATCAATGGCAAAATGTTTAATAGTATTAACAACAATGCAAAAACCAGTTCGTTTTACTTGTTTTGCATCACGTAAATTTGGTCCACACACGCTGTCCCGCATTCGAATAGGCCGCATTTTTGACAACAAGCGGGCGCAATACTAAGTCCATTTTGAAAACATAAAAATATTTAAAAACATGAAAAATACAAATTTTCCAAGCAAATATCTTACACTGATTACATTGTAAAACTGTCAATAAAAACAAACCTCAAAGGTTGTTTATTAGAAGTCTAATTGCATCTGGTTTACCACACTATTTCCCTGGTTTGACCCTCAATCTACCCCCCAAGGGCGCCCTCTTGCAGTCAAAGATAAAGGCCTATTGGGCTTTAACTAAAAATTTTCCACAGGATTGACATTTTAAGACTTGTATCATCAAATGACCATTGATCTCTACAGAAACAAAATGAATATTATAATATATAAAAATTAGAAGCTGCAAACTCCAGTAGAACTTGCACACAAGTTTCCCGCATTCTTCCTTAACAGCGGTCCGCAGGCCAAAATGTGAGATAAAACCCCTGAGGGCCAGTCAGAAAAGCATCCCTATTTAATATAAAATAAGGGCTGGTGACAAAACTGAGGGGGCTGGTGAAATCACAAGCTACCTGGTCTTGCTGGTTAGGCACTGAAAAAGCTAAGGGCAAACCCTGAAGGCTTGCTGTCCACACATTTCCTGGGTACAATATAATGGCAGCCTTTTTCAGTTTTTGTATAAAACATGTTGAAAGCGTCTAGTATGTCTAAAGTATTAGGGATGCTAGAGTATTGTTGCTTTTACTTGGCCCGTGGCATTTGCCTGTGTTTGATATTTTTGTCTTTTTCTTATTGAAGTATGACCCCTTTGCCCCTGCTCCGTGCCCCCTCCCCCCCATCATTTATTACATGTGTTTATTTGCTGTACATGTGTGCCGTGCGTAGTCAAACCGAGAATGAAAATGGATTTGGTTCTCCGAATGGATTGTAAGTTTGAATGAATCTGTCCCTTCCCTTTTGGACTTTTTTTTTACCACCCCCCCTCCCCCTTCCGGTGTGCTTTAGAACCTGCCTGCCGCCCACCCCCCCCCCCTGCCCTGCACAGGGAGACATCTTCCAAATTGAATATTCACTCTCCATCTCTTGGTTCTTTGCGTCTTGGTAGACAAATCCATTTTCTCCAGTTAGTTCTAGCGTGGCCCCTTTAACATGAATACTGCAGGGATGGGGTTTCTCCAGATTTTTTTCTGGATATTCCGGATTTAACAAAATTATTGTGATGGAATTAAAAAAAAATAATAAATGTCATTTGCATGCAACCAGGCCCCCCATGAACCTTAACACAGTACGTGTACTGTATTTTGACTGCACCAAGGTGCTTGCCCCATCTACATGTAAGCCTAGAATGCTGTCATTGATACGGGTAATATGGCACGGTTGGTAGCCACAAAACTCTCCGCCGTTGTTTCATGGATTAATCATTTTCATCCACTCTCATCCCTGATGCTGAGAAGTAAGACGTGAGATTTGGTCCAAGATTATACAGGGCCCAGTTTCACGGCTCTGCTTACCGTGATTAACATAAAAGTAATTTCAATCTTAATACAGGGTTCGAACGCCAACTAGGGGTATTGGAAAGGTCTCAGAGAATGGAGAAAGGTGCTCAATTTCAGTATATTCATACCGTACATATACATTATAACATTTGCAGTGTGATCATAGGCCCTTTTTAAAACCACTTTTTCAGCTTAGGCTCTAGCTTAGGCTCCAGCTTAGGCTCCAGCTTAGGCTCTGGCTTAGGTTCCGGCTTAGGCTCCAGCTTTGAGCCAGCTTGGAGGCCAAACGAGATATGACCAGGATTGAAGCTAATAGTAAACCTACTCCTGGTGAACTCCAGTTTGGGCTCCAGCTTAGGCTCCAGCTTGGAGCAAGCTTGGAGGCCAAACGAGATATGACCAGGATTGAAGCTAATAGTAAACCTACTCCTGGTGAACTCCAGTTTGGGCTCCGGCTTAGGCTCCAGCTTGGGCCCCGGCTTAAGCTCCAGCTTGGGCCCCGGCTTAGGCTCCAGCTTGGGCCCCGGCTTAGGCTCCAGCTTGGGCCCCGGCTTAGGCTCCAGCTTAGGCTACAGCTTAAGTTCCGACTTAGGCTCCAGCTTGGAGCGAACTTGGAGGCCAAACGAGATATGACCAGGATTGAAGCTAATAGTAAACCTACTCCTGGTGAACTGGTTTGTTAACAGGACCTGAGGGTACCCTTTTCATTTCATCCTATGGGACCATTCAGAATAATCAATGTTTAAAACAAGTGGATCTTTCTTTTTTTATAATTGTGGGTGAGTGGGACAAAAGAAATAACTGAAAATCAAAATTCAGTTTTCATTTAAAATAGACGGAAAACAATGGCGGCCATAGCTGCAGAGGTGTAGGCCGCCATAAACAAGCTGCTCGGATTAGTCTATAGGCAATAGGGTATATTAAATAGTCTGCCAGTAACCAAAATTTTGGGTGGGCGGGTGGGTCAAACGAAATTTGAAAAAGATCAACATTTTTAAGCGCTTATTCCTCTGAATGGCCACTAACACCTTTATTACTAATCAGCTTCAGGCTGGAAGTCCATGTGTCCATCATGGGTGTTCCAGAATGTGCAATGCGTAAAAATAAAAGTACACGCCAAGGGACAGACATAATTCCATCATTGTGTCCATGTATCCCTACCGTGTACTCTGTGAACGATTTCGCTTGTAAGGCATCGCAAAATGCTACACGTATTGAATCAGTTGGCTCCCTCAAAAATCATCATTCGCTACTCAGCATTCAGTGTGCACACAAAAAATGTTTCGTCAAAATATTTCGCTGTGCAAAATTGCTTGGCAAAATTATTCCCTGGTACTGCGTTATCCGTGAAAATGATGTGTAATGCTATCCTGGCATGCAAACTTTTCCCAGGGAATCAGCTTATTTCCTCTTTTTTTTCCTTCACATTTTAGTGCCGCAGAAAACTGGAAAACACTGCACAAAGATATGTGTGTTTTCCTCTTTTTTATTTTGCAAATTCAAAGTTGAATGGCCGGCTATTGCTTGGCTTTTTTATTTCATTTTAAAGGATTGCGAGCTACGCATTATGCACAACGCATGACGGACACATGGATTTTAGATCTTAGCTAGTAGGAGACTTTGGAATCCCTGGGAGACTTTAGAACCCCACATGAACATAGGTGGCAGCAGACATAAAGTACCAGACAGATTTTCATTGTTTACGCTAATGTACATGTAGTTCTGAGCATGTGCGCATTTTAGAGACGAATGGATTTACCGGGTGAGTCTGCCTCCAACTACATGTACATGAAACATCTCAAAAACTCCCCCATCCCCAGGTTCAAATAAAAATCCTAGGACTTCCCTGGGCCCAATTTCATAGAGCTTCTTATAACCAGACAATAGTGCTTAACAATAGACCGATCCATTAAGCCCCGCCTACCTTAGCAACTGCCTTGCAACAGCACATGGCGTGACTTTCTTGCCACGATGGCAGCGGTGGTTCGGTTGCGGCCACACACACACACACGTATCCGATACACACACGTACCTGGTTTTCGTGAACGGTATGGATTAATCATTTAGTTTTGTGGTCTTTTGAGCAGTGCCTTGAGTCCAAAGAACAATGCAAAAGTAAGTACAGTTGTGTGTGCTGTTGTGTGTCAGAACAATGGCGGCAGTTTGTTTACTTTTTAATAGAATCTTTAACATGTTGGACATTTGTCGGACTTCCAGTCGCGTTGTCAAGGCCGTGTTTGGTCAATACGTCAGGAGGTGGGGCTTAATGGATCGGTCTGTTCCCTGGTAAGCGAAAAATATGCAGGATACCAGTCACAAATAGTAAATGCGAAATGGTATTTTGGCTGGTAACCTTATTCCAGTGAGCATAATTGTTCTGTGCTACTTTTAGTGCTTAAGAAGCTTTATGAAATGGGGCCCTGGTGAATCGTGTTAACTCCACTGCTATATCTCGTTCTTTTCACACTGGCTGAAACTTGGCCAGGATTTCTGTCAGGCCCATTTCAAATGTCACACTTTTGCCATGTCTAATTTACATTTATTTTAGTTCGGCAATAGCACGGCATTGGCGCGGCAGTGATTTCAAACGTTGTGCTTCTTCCGAATTTGGCCAATAGCAAGGCAGGGCCTGTCGAGCCATGGTCAAAAGTGGTTTCAAACTTTGTGCTCCTGCCATGTCGAATAAAAAGATCTGAATATTTGAATTTGACACGGCAAGAGCGCGCATTTAAAACGTGCCTAAGCATTGTGTGAAAAGTGTTTCAGAGACATCTTTGTTTCTGTTTTGTAAGTGTGGATTTATTCTTGTTCTACATCTACATCTACATCTATGACAGTTCTCATCAAAGCCTGGTCAGCATCTCAATGAGGGGGCCAATTGCAGCCAACCATGCCAGAAACACCGGGGCGAACCCCTTCTCTTATCGATAAGTGTTCTGGGCTCTTTTACGTGCACTAGTAGATCTCCTTACAACACACGGGACCTACGGCTTTACGTCCCATCCGAAGGACAGTTAAGTGTCTTGCTTTAGGACACAAGTGTCACGACCGGGACTCAAACCCACACTCTGCTGATCAGAAACACCAGAGCTTGAGTCCAGTGCACCACAACACGTTGTTGAATTTTTAACGTACTTGTACATTTACAGACATGTACTATCTAGTACTGGGGTTGCATTGGTGGCTAGTGCGTAAAGTGCTCGCCTGGCACCACTGTGGCCCTGGTTCGATTCCCGGCTAGTGCCATTTATGTGAGTAGAGTTGTGCGTTGGGTCTCTCCTGTGCCACGATGGCTTTACCTCCGGGCCCCCTGGGTTTCCTCCCTCCGGAAAAAAAATCAAACACTTTGGATCTCAGGCTGTGCTCCGTGGTCATATTATAGGTTGATGTGGCTGGCTGCCAAAGGCTCCCCTTGAATGCCTGCAGCTCGAACACGATGAAGCCGCGTCCTATCGCAATTCAGCTTCTCAGCTGCAAGTAATGATGATTAGCATCCCAAATTATTATTGTTATATCCCGGCTTTTTTGTAGACTTAGATTTTGTAACCTGGGTAACATGGATTCTTAACCATAGCTATCGCATTCATTTCACACTAAAACACCTCTGTACGTGTACTATGTAAATGTATGGTCTTAAGCCCGGTTCATACGGCTCGCGAATGCAAAGCGAACTTTGACATCGTAAATTCGCAACAAACGAATCGCCCAAGTTGAAATGTGCTCAACATACAGGCCCATGTATAAAATTGTGACGTCCACATCCAAATTTCCTTTCGCATTCGCATAAAGGGTTTAGAAATCTCCAAGTGTTTTTGAAGAGTGTGTGACATACTTCGTTTTCCATATGCCATGTAAAAGTTTGTAATAAGTGAATATTCAATCCGCTGATTGCCAATTTTGCATCTGGGATGAAGAATACTAGTTGTGTTTTTAGCCTACACCGTTGTGTGTTAAGCATCTGTGCACGCAGTACTTTCCCGAGTCCTGCGGAAAAAAATCCACAGGCATATTACTCGGGTGGGATTCGAACCCACGACCTTTTGCCATTCTAGAGCAGATGTCTTTACCACTAGACCACCAAGCTTCCAAGGTAGCTACATGTAGACTTCAATTTGAATCCTGCATGTATAATATTAGGAGCGGGTATCGCTACGATTTAATAGACGTTAACTTTCAGGTTTCACGTCTTTAACCAAATTTACAACCATTGGTAAAACTGCGAACGGAACAGATGCAAAGTGGTACCCTTAATTGCGTTTCTTGTTGTTTGCTCTGATTACCCTCAGGCATGTGTCAGGAGAAAGCAGTAACCAGTGTAATCAAGGAGCCATTGTTGAACCATTTGCTAAAACGAAGTCTGTAATTTACAGACAGTTTACAAATTGCTTATCATTTTACAATTTTGTTTCTTTTAGCCGGAGAGCTAATGACGTGGACGACTATCCAGTAGTGTGTGAAGTATCGCCTTTACTTTCCTACGCTGGAGAGGTAAATATCAAAAAGCTATGCACACAACAAAAAGATTCATCTTTTAAAGAGAAGAAGAATAATAATAATAACTAGACATTCAAGTTCTTGTTACAATAACGGTATGTTTTCATAAAAATAACATGTTGATATCATTTGTCCCAGTTGTATAAACTTTAAATGTAGATACTCATATATTTTATTTCCTTGAACTGATTTTATTTTAATATATTTGCTTATGTTTTTATTATTACTTACAGTGTATGTGTTTAAATATTTTTTAATATCTGTTTTTATCAAATGATTCCTGTAAGTGGCGGTCATTGCTGATTGGATATCAAATAAATAAATAAAGAAATAAATAAATTGTTGTGGCCAAAAGGTCTGGTGCCTTTGGACTCAAGTTCTGATGGCCTAGTCATCAGAGTGTGGGTTCTATTCCCGGTCTCCTTGTCTCCTTGAGCAAGGCAGTTAACCATAATTGCTTCTCTTAGCCCAGGTGTATAAATGGGAACCTGTGAGGGCTGAGATGGTATTGTGTTGGATTAACCCATTAGCCAGTTGGCGGTAATACAGGCAGTTTGAGGTTGCATGCTCCCTTGGCAGTTGAGAAGGTTTTATAATAGGATAGTTAAAGTATGCAGGCTGCAAAGCGCCTTGATCGATATGTGCCCTATATAATAATATTAATAGTAATATTATAACAATAACTAGTTCTCATATAGCGCATTTTACAATAATGTCTCAATGCACTTTATATTAGTGCCCTGGTCATTGGGCCAACAACATTCCTGTAATCTTGCTCAGCTCCCTGGGGAGTATACAGCCCTGAGCTGCCGTGGCGCTCCAAAGGCTTTTTCAAACACAATATCAACCTCTACCCTTGCGGGTACCCATTTATACACTTGGGTGAAAAGAAGCAATTATAATAATGCATCTGTCATGAGGGTGGAATTCGAACCCACACCCCGATGACTTGACTACCAGAACTTGAGTCCAGTGCACTAGACCACTCGGGCATGACACACTATGTAATACAATAAAAATAAACGCGTATGAATATTATTTATTTTGTGTCTTTCAGGGCCTTCAAGAGATCTGCGACAAGAAGCAGTTCTGTTCACCGATACTTTTGTCGGAGACTGACCAACTGCAGAGTAAAGAGTCTGTTATAGGAACGAGTTAAACAAGTGAAAATGTCTCAGGTGTAGTGCTAACTGCCACCACGGAGTAATATTTTGGTGTGATTCTGGAATAGAGCAGTGGGCTCCTCTTGGAACAACTTCAAGTCATCGTAAATTATCTTTCAGAACAAAATTAAACCACAAATGACCTCGGACCTGGAGCTCAAACATACTTTTGTTCAGTAGTCAGAATGGCAGGGAAGTCTATCGATTACATTGGCATATTAATCAGGAGTAGAAGTTCCAATGGGGAGGTAGTAAAAATATGCAGTTACAATATTTGGACAGGTAGTGGCAGACACTTCCCCCCCCCCCCCCCCCGACCAACATTGTATGACATACCAACTGGTTCCAGCACAGTTCTGGAACCAGCCTTACAATTACATGGTTCCAGCACGGTTCTGGAACCATCCTAACTTGATCCAAATTTTTTAGGATCATTAGGTGTTCGCCGACTGCAGTGGGGCACAGAAGTAGTGACACTTTTGGGGTTAAACAGTGAAGTGAAATTTAGGAAGACACTCGGGCCAGTTTTAAATACCTGTTAACTTTTAAGAAATTTGTTGTGATTTTATTTTTATTATTTTTTTTTCCAGCACGTCTTTTTCATAAACAATCAAAAAGATTTTTAAACACGTGCGTGGATTCTCAAAAGGAAACCTTTTCGGGCACTACTGTAGGTGGCAGCAGACTTACCGGGGCCCAGTTTCATGGCTCTGCTCACTGTGCAATTCTACACTTGCGGCCAGTAAATTATGTGCTTTATTTTATTTATTTATTTCTTTATTTTTTTTATTTGGTCTCAAATCAGATTCAGGGAATTGTTAATTCCGCTTTTAAGCTGATTTAAACTTTTTTTTTTTTTTTTTTACTCTGAATTTTTGTTTTTTGTACACCTGCTCTGTACAAAATTAATGGAACTTTTTAAATTACAGAGCTGTTTTAAGCTTTTTCTTTTTGTAAGTTGCCACTCACACCCATGCAGATTTTCCAAGCAAACAATGATGTCACCACACTCGTCCACGGTTTTCAAAGCTTACAGAAATCAGAGCATACCAACCGCTTTTCCAGAAGTCGACGCTACCACTGTTTTTACCCCCGAAGTGTACGCCAAATAGCGCCCCCTTGCGGTGTGGCATAAATCCTATCGAACCGACATGGAGTATATTTTTTACAGTGTGATGAATGTTGACGTTGTAGCCAACAAAATCTACCTTGTATTCTTTTTAGATAAATGCCGATTATTTTTTGGCAGAAAATAAAATTGTACAGTAAGATTTTTTAATTGGGACTGAGTAGTTGGTTAATATGCGGCTGAATACATAATGACTTTCGCTTCGCGAGCATTCCCGTCGTAAAATTTTTAAAAAGTCAGTCCATTTTAGAGGATTTCAGCACAAGTGTTTGAACAAAAATTAAGTTTATAGTGTACATGTAAACATAATAGTGACTTCTTGTACAGCGTTTAAATCCAGTGACGCTCATGGCGCTCAAACTTTATTACCCCTGGTCACTGGGCCGTTTACTTCGTTCCTTAATGAAAATGGCAAACCTTTATAAAGCGCTGGTATCCACAACAGATGGGCGCTCATGGTGCTGGTATTTGCACTGTTTTTACGACAGGTGTTATGAATATCAGACCTATTTTATGTAGCACCTTGTAAAGTTTAACAAGGTGCTGTTCTGCAATCTGCAGCGAATCATGCCGGAAAACACTGGGTCAAACCCCCTTCTCTTGCTGGTATGTGTATTGGGTTCTTTTACGTGCATTACACAACACATGGGACCTACAGCTTTACGTCCCATCCGAAGGACGCAGCAATAACGGTCGAGTGTCTTGCTCGAGGACACAAGTGTCAAGACCGGGACTCAAACTGTGGTCAGCTCCCTGGGGAGTATACAGCCTGTGCTGCCAAGTATGTAGCGCACCGAGCTAAATCAATCGCAAGAACCATCTCTGTCCACACAGGTACCATTGTACTCCTGGATGAAGAGAAGCAACTGTAGTCTAGTGTCTTGCTCAGGGACGTGTAATGTCCAGGATTGGAACCCACATCCTGATGACTTAACACCAGAACTCTCACATGTCTGAACATGTATGTTCCTTCGGAATTAAATTGTCAAATACTGTACCAGATTTATGCATTGAGCGTTTTGAAAAATACATACCCTGTCTCGTTGTCCCTTCCTGAAGTCCAATTGTTTTAATTCCAAAACAAGAACTAATTATTTCAATGCAAAGTTGTCAGTGTACCATGAAAGGATTCCCTGTTTGAATGCTTTTTTTTCCACATACATTCCATTTGGACAAAAAAAAAAAAATATTAAAAAACACAAATAAAACACCCCTCCGAAACAAGTAATAATTGTTTTCAATGCAAACTTGTCAGTGTACACAGGCATGCAACTTTTCTTTGGTCAGCTGATTTCCTAACTTGTTTTAGTGCAACAGAAAACTGGAAACCTCTGTACAAAGTTGTGTGTATTGAACAGCTTTCACTTTTTTTTTTTTGCAGAATGTAAAGTTGCATGTGTACATTTATGACTCACTGTCTTCAAGCATTTCAGGTTTTTCACAAACATTCCATTTGGACGGTAAAAGTAAAATAGTAAAATAGCGCCCCCAACTTCCCTCAAAATTTGTTCACTAGGGAGGTTAAGCTCCATGTTTTTTTCTAAACGCCTGCGTGTAATGCCTGCGTTGCGTCATGGATACATGCGTATATCTTCATAAAAGTGCGTGTTGGCTTCACGCATATTACGCCTAGCTATACGTTCGCAACATCGAAAGGACACTTCAGTTGTTTTTACGAACGGGTCGCAAGTTCAAATCCCGCTCTTGTCAATTTTTCTATGTTCAGACCAAAAGTGAAATATTAAACCAAATGTGGAGGAGTCCGTTTAGAAATACACTGACACAGTTACCAGATGTCATTAACCTTTTATAAAACCACGTCTCAAAAATTAGTACTTGAACGTTTGCCCCTCATATTTGCATCGTCTAATTTGGACTGATTATAATATTCATGTAGGTATTGCATATTCATAAAGGAAATAAGTCGTGCATATTTTATCATGCACCATGCACCCCGATTCTGCACTGTCAGAGTTAACTATGATATTTCCCATGCATGAGTTACTTATTTCTTGGATCGATAATGCTGCATTAAGAATTTGTTTTCATTTTCGGATTCTAGTGAATGTTTTCATCGGGGAAAAGATTAATTTAGTACGTCGCATTATTTTTAAAGTATATGTTACTTAATTGATTGTGGAAGTGCCTTATCGTGCTCCGAGTTTCTTTAGGGAAAATTTTAAAATGTTGTTTTTATGATGGTTTGGTGTTGTAAATAGTCAGCAAACTTGAACTTGGTGGTGGAGGCATTTTTCATTTAAAGTTAGTATAATATTAGGCCCTTTAAAAATGTTAGACGGAAGGGTGTGCGGGCGTAGTTTGACCCCCACTTTTGTTGAAATTTGAACGCCTCGTTTTAGATCAATTACGGAGTTGTTGGAGGTGAATGGGTCAGGGTCTTTGTTGGAGTGAATTTTCAGCCAATTTGGTCACACTACATGTATTTCCATCCACCACCAGCTGACATCTTGCCTCTAGCATTTCAGCATTACCATTTAATAATTCAATATAATGTGTGTTTGGCCAAATTCCTTACAGCATTGTACAGAGAGCAAGGGGTGTCATGTTATATGACACACTCTTGCAAAAAACAGACATGTGATTGGCATGTGATTTGTCAGTGTCCCCACAATTTTCCAGTGCCCCCCCCCCCCCGTGCCCCCCTCCCACCCCACCTGAACAAACCAGATAGGGCCTACATGTAATTCATTAAAAAAAGAATGGGCCAATGGACCCCCCATTGAAATACAATGCCCCCGCACCCTTGTGCCCAAACACCCCCCCCCCCTCCCCCAGACCATCCACCCCACCCCACCACCCCACCCCAACCCCCCCCCAAAAAAAACGAAAAAAATCCTTGCTATGCTGCTGGTGTTCACTTGACTTAGTTTTATTGGAGTTTTTTTTCTGTGATGTTTGGCATTGCTACTTTACTGAATCTATGAATTTCTAGCGTTAGATATTAATTTATGTTAACTAACCAAATTTCTTGTCTTTGACTTATTCAAATTGCACTATAATATGTTTTCATGAAATATTTTTTAATATATCGTCTATTTTATGCAGAGATGTCAATCTTCTTTGTTGTTTGTGTGGTACTCTTATTATTTTATGAAAATATTATACTGATATGTTGACTGATCCAATTTAAGCTCCGCCCCTTATAATGCGATGACCATTCACAGCTGTGACTGCAAATCCAAAAGTCAGGTGACAAAAGTCTGATACGAGAAACCTTTTTGGGGTAAACAAAGAAAAATTGGCTGGAGCGGGATATACCCCCCCCCCCCCCCATGTTCCCCGTATGTTCCAGATGCAGTAGACATGGTAGAGGTACTAGTTTCCATCTGACATGGGCGCCATTTTGTTTTTGTTTTTTTATACATGTAGGTGCATCGATGTGCGGGGCTGTGAATGGATCAGGGCCCAGTTTTATGGCTCTGCTTACGCCCTGCCACGGCCCATAGGAGTACGCACTTTACAGGGCGCCGTAAGCGCAGAATTCTTTGGTAACCAGCGCCATGAAATTGGGCCCAGTCTGTTATATTATCTTGAATATTTTTGATGTTGTTAGATTACCAATGCTGTGGGATAGGATTAATAATTTTAGGCAGGACATTCCTAGTCAATTCCCTTCTACATGTTGTATTGCCATGCAACAAAAAATACATGTTTCTCGTCCATGCTTGCTTTTTTAATAGTTATTTGAGGGTGGGGGAAAGGAGAAAAAAAACCAATTAAACATCTTTTTCCAACCTTTCTTAGTAACTAGCTCTCAGAGTCATATACAGCTCCTTCTTTTTGAGGATATTCATCAACTAAACTATTGTTATTGGTTTAATTTGACATTTAAACAGTCATTTTAGGGTATAATATGATCAGTGTGTAGATCAATTTGTCAAAAACTAGGGGTGAGGGCAACATGGCCTGCATGGCGGCCATCTTGGGGAAAAATAACTTCACAAATTAAAAATAACTAAAATACAAGGACCTTCTTTTTTTTTTCAAAAAGGCCAGACGAGAAGCATGTCAGAATTTTTGTTATGGCCTAACGACCATAAAAAAAAAAGATTTCGATCAAATTTCAGCTATGTGCCACCATGCCTGATTGCTTCATTCTTGAAAAGGGCAAAGGCACTAAAGGCATTTTCTCTATGGTAAATTTCAAGGGCACCAAGGCAAGTAATAATAATAATAATAACCAGTTTTTATATAGCGCTTTATCATCACTGTATCAAAACGCTTGTGACATTACTACCCCTGGTCACTGGGACATTCATTTCATTCCTTAAACCATCTCAGGTCCCTGGGGAGTATTCAGCCGGTGGTGCAAGTAACCGCGCTCCAAGCTAATCATTCACATAAAACCATCTCTGCCCTCACAGGTACCCATTTACTCCTGGGTGGAGAAAAGCAATTACAGTAAAATATCTTGCTCAAGGACACAAGTGTCACAACCGGGATTCGAACCCAAACTCTGCTGATCAGAAACAACAGAGCTTGAGTCTGGTGCTCTTATCCACTCGGCCACGGCACCCCAAATGACCAGGCATGCCAAGGACAACGGAGGCAATTGCCTCTGTTGCCCTCTGGTCATTGCCTTGGTCATGTTGGTGCAAACCTCTTCTTCAAAACAAATTGACAATTTCCTCATAGATGTCATTGACGAGTGTGATCGTGGTGCCCTTCGTAGTTAGAAAACTTCACTTTAAAGGAATTATCTGTGGGTTAAAAAAAAATAAGCAATTACCTAATAAAGCATCACTCCATTAATAACATGGACCAATTTTAGTAAGCTACCAAGAACATAAACGTGCTAAGAGCGCGGGAACTTCTTGCTAAGCAAAAACAAGTAACTAGATAAAATATTGCATGTCCTTTTAGTCTGTGTGTAATTAGGCCATGTGAAGATCAAAAATGATATTGTAATTTTCTCGTTGATTTCACATGGCTCTGTAAATTTTTAAAGCTACTTTTTAATTATATATGAAAGGAATAAAATGTTTACACAGAGAAATAAATTGTGTTTTTTTTTACACTTGTTGGCGTGTACCTAATGTCATGAATGTAATGATTATACTAAAGCAGTACAGTTATATAAGGCCAACCTCGTTTCCAGGGGTGATTGATCTCACCGCGCCTTTTGTTTTGGTACTAAGGTTGGCTTGATCTTAGCAAAGCTGGAATTGTGACACTAAAATCTCCTAAGAAATGGGTGAGTTTAATTAGGCCTGTGGCCCATCCACTCTATGTGCTGCTCAAATATGGTGTCCTGATGAAAGAGGCATCAAATCATAGAGCAACTGGTCCCCTCTCATTCTTCTTTGATTTGTGACCTGTCTAACTGTATGCAGTTTAGGGTGACCGTGTAAAAAAAAAGATTTATTTGAAGTGAGATCGCGTCAAAATACTTGAATTTTGACATGTGTACCCATTTTGACACACATATTGAGCACCCTAAAAGCGCTCAAAACAATTCAGCAGTATGGCACACCTGCAGTCGATGCGAGTAAATGTATGAAGTGGCAATCTTGATTGCTAAGGGAAGTGTGATGTCACAACACAAATCACTCCTGCTTCTTCAAGTTGGGATCATTCCTAAGTTAGGAAGAGTTTGGTGAAATCGACTGCTGGAGTCTGCATTAAAATGCACACAGAACCCTAAACAACACCAGGTGATAAGTGTGGGTGGGAGTGGAGTATGTTAATGGAATGGCATGGGCTTTAAACAAGGTGGGACCCTTCATGAACTAGTGACCCCGTTTACACTAGATCCGGCTTACACCTTTAGCTTACACTAGATCCGGCTTACACCTTTAGCTTACACTAGATCCGACTTACACTAGATCTGGCTTCACTAGATCTGACTTCCCTAGATGTTGCTTACACTAGATCTGGCTTACATTAGATCTGGCTTCACTAGATCTGGCTTAAACTAGATCCGGCTTACACTAGATCCGGCTTCACTAGATCTGGCTTACACTAGATCCGGCTTACATTAGATCTGGCTTCACTAGATCTGGCTTAAACTAGATCCGGCTTACACTAGATCCGGCTTCACTAGATCTGGCTTACACTAGATCCGGCTTACACTAGATCCGACTTACACTAGATCCAGTTTACACTAGATCCGTCTTTACACAGATCCAGTTTACTCTAGATTCGGCTTACACTAAATCCGACTAGTGTAAACGTAAAAAGCAGGATAAGACCTGGTTCAAGATCCAGCAATTTTAATCCACCTTTAGAAGAGGCAAAGTGGATTCCAATGCAAATGGCATTCAGGAATGGCTCAGTGGTTTCTTTCCCTGCCTTTCACCTCTGTGGACCCCGGTTCGAATCCCGGACTGGAGCCTTGCATGTGGATTGGGATTTCAGTCCCTACCTGATTAGTTTTGAGGATCCCTTGGTTTCAATACCAGAAAGATATAATAGTAATAATAATAAAAACAAGTGTAAACACAAAATGGCGGATCATTCAGACGTGACTGTAATTTGACGTGGTCATTTCCAGTTTCGGTAGAAATGGCGTGCTTTTTGCTTGTGTTTTAGTCCGACGGCCGTGTGTTATTAGACATCCATCATCCGTTGCTGTGTTGTACCATAGAGAAAGATGGTTGTACAGTTGGTCGTGTGTCTTCATTGTGTCATTCACATCAGTGCACATGTGCATGTGAACTCATTGTATGGATCCAATATTTTTCCTCTTACTTCAAACGGTCAGCACAATAGGGCAATCAGGTTGGCTTAGTGGGTTTTTTCCCCTGCCTTTCGACCTCTGTGGACCCAGGTTCGAATCCCCTTTCAGACCGGAGCCTTGCATGTGGAAATGGGTTTTGCCTCCACTGATTGTGTGGGTTTTTCCCCAGATGGGATTTTCCTCCCACATCTATGGCTGTGAAACATCTTCTCTACACAGATGTATCTTCAGATAAAGATTATAGAGCGCTGAAGCTAGGCGCAAGATGGGGAACTTGAGCTCTATCTATTGTTGGAATGTGAAATACGCATGGGCGCCATTTCAGCAAGTGAATGCTTTGTTTCCCATTGATAGCAATGGTCATTGTCTGCTCTGATCTGCACTGATCTATTGTTGTATCAAAAGAGCTGCTTGTACTAATAATTGTACTAATAATATTCAAATCATTTTTCTTGAAGACAACATCATTTCAGACGGACATCTCTGAGTAAGCTCGCAAGTTTATTGTTCTTCTAATCAACAAAAACAATAATACAGGTGCATCTTCGAACACCGATCCCTATTGTGTTGTTTGAAGATTTAAAATTGAATAAATAAACAAATAAACATGAGAACTACTTGTCTTTTGACAGAAATACTAGTCATTTTTATTTATTTTATTGACTTGCATTGGATCAGGTCAGTACCATGCACCCTGTTGGTAAGTGATGACGTTTTGGAGCCAGAAGTGCAATGTAAACAAATGGTATACATGCATGTACATTGTATATGAACAATCGTTCCACCCGTACACTGCACTTTCGGCTCCAAAACGTCATCACATACCAACAGGATGGGCACAGTTCATTATACATCACAGTTTTTTGGAAGAGAATATTGTATTTTAACCATACACAGATGTGTTTAAGCACTGTATACTCAGTACTTTCCCGACGTCCATGAAAAAAAAAAACACAACAAAAACACAGGCATATTACTCGGGTGGGATTCGAACCATAGACCTGCCATTCTAGAGCAGATGTCTTACCAACTAGATCAGTGAGATTGCCTGGTAGCAATAGAGGCTGTTTGAATCCTCATGGGTTCGAATCCCACCCGAGTAATATGCCTGCATGTGTTTTTTTTCACAGAGCTCGGGAAAGCACTGAGTATACAGTGTATGGGTAAAACATAAATAATATTCTTTATCCCATTGCAAGTTTAAAATGTATTGGAAAGTATGAATAACATGAATAATACTGTAATACTATTATGCAGTTGCTGAAGTTTCTCAGCTGCAGCCCGCCCGCCCCCCCCCCTCCCATGGAACAGTTTGCCAATAACTCGAAGAGCATGTAGAACACAACCTGACATTGCTTCCTTTAGATCTCATCTCAAAACTTATCCTTTCAATTAAGCGTTTTATTAATTTCCCTAGGAGTGCAGTGAATAGTTTTCTAGATACCAGCGCAATACAAATCTTATTATTACTTTTATTATTACTATCATTACTAGTATTGTTGTTTGGCGCTGTATCACACCAGACATGCCAGACAGGTGTCTTAAAAACGTTCAATAATTTTACAAGTTTCCAGAGCTACATTTGCCGAATTATGATGAGACCCATTTAATATGCACTAAATCCGAGCAGCACTCGTTTATGGTGTTTTACACCACCGCAGCTATGGCCGCCGCACGCGCACGAAACTTATCATGAATTATTTTCAGGATCCCGACACTTTCTCACGTCCATCAGCCATGTACAAACTAATTTGCATGTTACACATGTTCTGTGCACTGTGCACGGCATACATGAAAGTTTTCATTAGTTGTTCATTTTGAAACAGCATCATCTGTCAACATTTGTTCAGAGAAAAAATTCCTGAAAAAAAAAGATCTTTTGGGGAAAAATCAGACCATGCAAATTTAAGACCCATGACACTTTCATGTTCACCTGTGTTCATCGGTTGGTTGATTTGCATCAGGATGGGAATGAATGAACTCTTCCAAAAACACTGTGATGATTAGTACCTCTAGTTTTACTTGAGGCTTAAAGACAAGGGATACCTTCGGTTTTTTGAACTGGGCCTTTGTTTCAATCCTACATGATTGTAGATATATACCTTAAAAACTAACCTCTGAAAATCATGTTTCAAAAGATGATAGCGTTTTTTAGATATCGGTGAAAATCGGGAGCAGTTGTTTCCATGCATTAGGACCCGAAAACAGCATGTTTTTCATTACGAGAGAAACGATTCTATATGAATTGTTTCTCAGATTCAAACTTTCAGGTAGAAAATTCTCTCTCTCTCTCTCTCTCTCTCTAAAACCACATCATTTCTCACAATGTTTTCTACTATCAACAGCCTTCTAGTGCTTCTTACCAAGTAAGCTTTTATGGTCATTAATTTGTGGAGTAATTACCAAAGGTATACCCTGCCTTTCAAAAGTTGAAGCTCAAATTTTGTTTTAATTATCTACAAATTACAAATTATAAATAATACATTACTTATCTTATAAAATTTATGAATACAACTTGTCCTTATAACACGTTCCCAGAACTTTTTAAGTGAAACTACAAATTTCAAAGTTCCTCAATACAGGTATTTGATGTTCAGATTATAGCGAAAAAGGATTCAAATCAAAGTATAGCATATCCTCCAACCAGGGTAGTATTATAGAAGTCCAGCGGCGGCGCTACAGGGGGGTGGGAGGGGGAGGAGGGGCCTGGGGGTAAGGGGGGTAAATTCCCCCCCCCCGTTATTTTTTGCCCCCCCCCCCAGTTCCCGCCTCAATTTTTTGGCCTATGCCCGAAATTGAGCTTAACTGCTTTTCAGCAGTACAAAATTACCGTCTGAAATATTTTTGTTTGCCCCCCTAAAGTTAAGCTTGCCCCCCTCTTGCCCCCCCCCCCCCAGATTAGCAGATCTGGTGCCCCCGCTGTATAAGTCCAACTCAAAAGAATGCCCAACTTCATTATCGAGACTGAGAAAATGTGGCAATTAAGAATTTTACATATACACACATGAAATATATTCCCATATGGACATACACTGTACAGAGATCTCCATTTTTTTTTGTATGCAAATACTTTAATAAGTTGCTTGAATGCATATTACAATGTTACATTACCATAACAGAAATTAACCCCAAGTCAGATTAATAAAGAATCCAGTCAGGATTTTAATGACCTCTGTTAGACTATGAAAATTATTGACTCCAATCAGGATAATTGGGACATAAGTAGCCTATCAAGCAGGGATACACTTCAGTCAGGATACAATCAATCTCATCAAAATATATCTACCCCAATCGGAATACATAAAGAAACCCAATCAAGATAGCTCCACTTTTGGTAAAAGGAACCCAATCAGGTAAAGCTCCCTATTGGGTCCCCTTACTTGTTAACAGCGTCTATTTTGTTCACTAAATTTGGACTTTTAAAGTCATCAGTTTGTACTTTTCTAAAAATTGCGTGCAAGCAGTTTTTTTACGCTTTTATTTTTGCTTTTTTTGAGTTGATTTGTACACTTCTAAACAATGGCAGTGAGCAACCTTTCTTAGTTTTAATAATAGACTGATCCATTAAGCCCCGCCTACTTTAGCAATTGCCTAGTAACAGCATATGGCGTGACTCTCTTGCCCCGGTCGCAGTGCGGCGGTGGTTCGGTTGCAGCCCATACGTATTGGATACACACAGTGTACATGGTATTCGTGAACGGTATGGATTTAATTTCGTGGCCTTTTGAGCTGTGCCTTGAGTCCAAAGAACAATGCAGACAGGAACACTGTTAAACCACTTTTACACGACTGTACAGGGACCACTACTATGGGATTTGCACCACCGAAATGCGAAAAATTAAAACAAAACTAAACAAAAGTTAGTACAGTTGTGTGTGCTGTCAGAACAACATGAACAATGGCGGCGGGTTGTTTACATTTCTAATGGGATTTTTAATGTGTCAGACCTTTGTCGGACTTTCAGTGGCGTTGTCAAGGCTGTGATTGGTCAATACGTTAGTAGGCGGGGTTTAATGGATTGGTCTATTGAGAAGTAATTTCTGACACTTCTACAAGTTGCCTGCAGGAAGTCTTAAAAAAAAATTGTTGACAATTTTAGTCATTTTATTTATCCAGTTTACATTGGCTGTTTTGGTACCTGTACAAACACTGTGCGAGCTTTTCAATACTTATTTGACAGTTACATTCCGAGCTACCAGATTTTAACTAGACACCAGTGCCCCAAAGGCACCAGTTTTCCAAGGGCACTAGGCACCAAGGGCATTAGGCACCAGTGATCTATGGGCCTAGGCACAAGTGATCCAAAGGCCCTAGGCACCAGTGTTCCAAAGGCCCTAGGCTCTAGTGTTCCAAAGGCCCTAGGCTCTAGTGTTCAACCTGTCCATAGGCCCCAGGCACCAGTGATCTTTAGGCCTTGGCACCAGTGTTTTGCAGGTGCTAGGTACCAGTGTTCTGCAGGCCCTAGACACCAGTGTTCTGCAGGTGCTAGGCACTAGTGTTCACTAGGCCCTAAGAACCAGAGCCCAATATCATAGAGCTGCTTTCAGCACAAAAAGTAGCTAAGCATAAAAATAATTATGCTTAACAGAATAAAGTTACCAGCCAAAATACCATGTCACATGTACCATTGGTGACTGGTATCCTGCTCTTTTTTCGCTTAGCAGAACATTGTAAAGCAATACTTGCTGTTTAAGCAGCTCTATGAAATGACTGACCGGAATTGTTCTAGAAACAGCAAATTGACAATCTGTACCCTCTCGTTAGCACATTGTTTCAACATGATGAACAGCTGGTGACTAAATTGTTTGACCACTCAAGCATGAAGCACACTTTGTTACACAATAGCAAGCAAGCGTCCGGAGGCCAATTTTAAACTTTATTATGAACCTGAAGATTTCATTTAGAGCAAAAAAGGATACAAAAGCAATCTTGCTTCTTAAACTGCCTTTCATATAATACAAAAGTCAATGAGATCGTTCAATAAGCAGCCAGGTTCTCGATCTTAGGCCGTGTCAGAATCAAGCGACTACGGCTACGGCTATGGCCGCTGGCTGCAACGACAACGTTGAAGAATAGGATTCCTCGGCGTTCCGGCCGTAGCCATTGCCGAAGCCATTCATTCGGACACGGCCTTACTTTCCTACAAGAAAATGCAATCTGGATTCCACAAACACAATGGCACTGCGCAGGTGTTTGGCATTTGGGATCTTCCCACTCCAATTTGACGAGATCGCATAACAGCAACCTTATTTTATTTTACCACCATTGGAAAGATCAGATCTTTCTCTTTCCAGCCATAGTAAGCTAGAGTATGAAGGGTGAACATGAACAAAACTACAGCTTTATAACAAAGGCCTTTGTGCTCAGGCTTGAGTGCTTTTAAGTGTGTAAGCTTGGTTGAGTATGGTAAGGAAAGGGTCAGTGATAAGGTTGTGCATCAACATTTATTTTCCTTAAACAGTTAAACGGAACTCATGACTTCCATTTAACCGTTTCTACCGATTCCAATCCAAAATCAGAATCGGAACTAGGGTAGGCCTAATCGTTATTGCCAGCTCTCTATTTTCTGTTTGTATTTTGAGCCGAACTGTAAAGGAGGAGCAGATGTCAATGCATTTTTCAGGATTAAAAACAGAACATTATACCTCCATGACTAAACCCAGTCTTGCCAGCCAGTCACTATAAAACCACAGTGGGGCCCCACACAAAGCAAAATGCATAACAACATGATGGGGATTAGTAATAATGTGGTGTGTCGTGGCCGAGCTGATAAGAACACCGGACTCAAGCTCTCGTGTTTCTGATCAGCAGAGTGTGGGTTCGAATCCCGGTCGTGACACTTGTGTCCTTAAGCAAGACACTTAACCATTATTTCTGCATCCTTCGGATGGGAAGTAAAGCCGTAGGTCCCGTGTGTTGTGTAATGCACGTAAAAGAACCCAGTGCACTTATCGCAAAGAGAAGGGGTCCGCCCCGACATTCCTGGTTTGATCGGCTGCAGATTGCGCCACTCAGCACCTTGTAAACCGTTACATGGTGCTATGTAAAGGAACAGGTCTCATACTTTCAAAAAGTATACTCATCATACCTTGCAGGAAAAAATACTGAGCACTTTGAGACGCCCATCGGGTGTGATAAAGCACTATATAAGAAGTGCGTATTATTATTATTCTTATTACGTTTGTAGGTGATTAAAATAAGACTAATCCGTCCCTCCAAAAGGAATGTCAATCATTCTCCCTAGAGAGTGTCTTGGGCTAACACTTTCAAGAAAACAGAAAGTAACACTTTGCTCTTGTGTGGGAGTGCGCTCACCCATGGTCGCTCAAAAGTATTACCATTTTAACTAATGGTTTCAAAACAAAGCAGGGAAATAATTTGTTTACAAGCAAGCTGAAAAATAAGCTACTATTCTTTGTTTTACTGCCGGCTTTGGTTAAATGTTTCACGAAAATTTGGAAACGGATTTCACCATCTAAACAGTTAAATGGTTAAACGTCCCAAATCTAGTTAATGATAACTTTGTTTAGTCTAGTATATGAAATAGTTATTGACGAACACGTTTAAATGTCCCAATCCTAGTTAATGATAATTTTTTTTAAGTTTAATATATGAAATAGTGATTGTTGAACACGATGTTGAATACATTTAGGGGGCGATCAGTACAAATTACCCTCTAAATGTATTCAACATTGTGTGAATGATAAAACAAACAAAAAAATTGCTTATTGGCTGCCGGCCACTATTTTGAAAATCCACATTTGTGACAATCCGCTGCCAAAAACCAGGCACTTTCTGCCCAAACTCAAAACTGGGTTGATTTGCTCTTCAAATAGATGAGAAAAAGAGCTTTCAAATTAATTAGACCACTAGATTGTTCCCGTGAGTACATGTACTTCTCAACATAATGCTTGTACTATACCGGTTGTCCTAACCCTAACAGTCCCTATTCCATCAAATTCTAACAGCAGGTTTTGTTGGATTTTGTTGGACACTGGACTCAAGCTCTGGTGTTTCAGACCAGCAAAGTGTGGGTTCGAGTCCCGGTCGTGACACTTGTGTCCTTAAGCAAGACACTAAACCATTATTGCTGCGTCCTTCGGATGGGACGTAAAGCCGTAGGTCCCGCGTGTTGTGTAATGCACGTAAAAGAACCCAGTGACACTTATCGAAAAGAGAAGGGGTTCGCCCCAGTGTTCCTGGTTTGATCGGCTGCAGATTGCGCCACAGCACCTTGTGAACCATTACATGGTGCTATGTAAAGGAACAGGTCTCATACTTTCAAAAAGTAACTACGAATACCTTGCTGGAAAAATATTCTAATGTGCTGTGGTCTTAATGAAATGGCGCTATATAAAAGCCCAGTGTATGTATATGTATGCATGAATAAAGTGATCATGCTTTACATGGAGCCAGGCATACCACCATAAACGGAGTTCAACAGTTTGGGTGTTGAGTTACCATAATTTGGGTTTTGTTAGAATGAGGAATGACCCTAGTAAAATCACTCTAGGGAGTTAGGGTTAACTTTTAATGAAATCCACTGTTTCTGAGAACTGCCTGATTTGGGCGTGGGACGTCACATTTTGTAACTTTAGACAATTCGTGCCAGGTAAATTTGGTGCCCGACTTTCATCATGTCTTTCCACTGTGGGCCACCCCTTCTTCAGAGTCGGTCGCCCCGGCTGATGGTTGCTCCACCAGCACTGTATACCCAGGGCCCAGTCGCTTTGTAACGAACACACGGGAACTGTCCAAGTTTTGGGATTCACCACTGTCCTCGAGGGGTGACTGACTCGAAACAGGGCCGGTGTCAACTCCTGCGGTTTCTACACTTGTCGTATGAGGTTGGGAGTTCATTTGGATGATGTCATTTAGGGTCGAGTCCACTTCCATCGGGAGTAGTGGCGAAGAAGAAGAGGCTTGCTGTTCATCACCCCTGTCTTTGTCAACCTCCATTTCATCTGATTCCCCCTTCGCATCGTCCGTTTTGGAATCTTCCATATTGAGTTCATCCCCCGGTGACGTGTCCACTCTTCCACGAGGTTCAAGACTTGCGCTGCTCTCGTTCCCCGTCAAATCACACACAGGAGTCGCCGTTTTGTTCAGCCCGTCACCTGAAGAGGCATTTTGCAAACTTTGGCTTTCAGTTACTTGTTGTAGGCTCCCTCTTGAATCGGATTGCACATTATTGTCGAGCCTGTCGGTCGATTGCACTCCTAGCGATTCCTCTGGCATTTCAACAGCAACAGACTGCGACTGCAGCGGCACATCGGGCGCCATCCCCCGCCCTTCCAATAGCTTGTTGAACTCCCTCTGGTACTGGGCCCACCTGGGTGACTCCCAGGCATCCTCTGCTGTCGAGGAGCCGGCGGGGGCTTCAGAAAGTCTCTGCCCCGGACCGGACGCCAGAGTCTGACCGTGCCCAGAGAAAGCCCGGTAACCCCCGACCTGCTGACCCCCCGAGGTCACAACTCCGCTTCCGCCGGCTTTCAGTTTGCTTCGGACGCTGGTGATGAACTCTGACCTTTGCTCTTCGAGGTCAACAGGATGTTGAGATGGTCGACTTGTAGACGGACTATCGGATTCATCAACACCAGGTCTGATGGGAAAATGTCCAATGGGCTCCAGGCAAATCTCAATACGGTCTTCCATCGCATTGTAAGTGAATTTCTAAGGAGATGAAGTGAAACAAACAAATTTCAAGTCACTTAAGTAAAAGATAAGGTTGTCATATCCCCCCCGGTTGGGAGACAATGTTATCCTCATTGGGAAAATGGTCCCAACCAGGGTATAAATATATCCCAAACGGGATAGGTTGGTTGCAAATTGGAACAAAACTGGTACCCGCTGCTAAAATGTAGCATTTAAACTGTCTCTGGCTACCGGGCAAGCTCGGTGGTCTAGTGGTAAGACATCTAGAATGGCAAAGGTCATGGGTTCGAATCCCACCCGAGTAATATGCCTGTGGGTTTTTAACACAGGACTCGGGAAAGCAATGAGTACACAGTGCTTAACACACATCGGTGTGTTGGTAAGACACAAATGATAGCGTTTATCCCCCGATACAAATTTAACATAAATTAAAATCCTTGCGGTACCCACTGTTAAAATAAAGGATTCAAACTGCCTCTAGCTTCCGGGCAAGCTCAGTGGAGTAGTAATAAGATATCTGCTCTAGAATGGCAAAGGTCGTGGGTTCAAATCCCACCCAAGTAATATGCCTGTGGATTTTTTCTTCCAACAAGACTCGGGAAAGTACAGAGTGTACAGTGCTTAAACACACACACCGGAGTAGGGTGAAACATAAGGAATATTCTTTATCACAATTTTAATTTTAAAACACTCTACAGTTCAAAGGTTAAGCACCAAAAGAAGCTAAGCACAACAAAACTATGCTTACCAGAATAATGCTAATTATGCTTACCAGAATAATGCTACGAGCCAAAATACCATTTCTCATGTGCCATCTCTGACTGATATCCTGCTCTTTTTCACTTAGCAGAAATTTGCTAATAACTATTTTCAGCTTGAGCATAAAATTGGGCCATAGAATGCCCAAACGTTTGTGGGTGGGATGTGTAAATGTGGGAAGTTCACTTTTCGCAACAAATTATTACCTTGTTTTGAATTGACGGTAACACAAAGTGCTTGCCATCAGTAAGTCCCAAGTCCCTCTCAACGATAGCATAGAACGTACCACCCCTCTCAAACAATGCACTGTGCTGCTGGACATAAGTCCACATATCAGTGTTAGTCAGTGTTGCCATCAAGTTCAGTGAGTGGAGTCGAAGGTCGAGATTGTCACCTGATAAAGAAAATTAACATGAATTTGCATTAAAATTTATTAAATAGGCCTTACTTTTAGCAGCAAGAAGCCAGCAGGAAGCAAATGGGGGTTACGGTTGTCACCTGATGAATATATTAACATAAATTTGGAAGGCAAATGTTGAAAAAGGCCTCAGATCTACTGAGAAGGATGGGAGGTCAAAATTGTCACCTGATAAAAAATCAACATGAATTTGCATGTCTATTCGTTGCAAAAGACCTCAGATCTAAAAAGTAGGATGGAAGATTAAGAATGCCACCAGATGAATAAATTAACGTTTATTTGAATATTTAAATGTTTCTGCAAACCTTGAAAATGTTTGCCATTACAGCCAACAAGTCTCTAAAAGAGTACTTTTGAAGGTCAAGACAGTCACTTTATGAATAAATTAACATTAATAATTACTGACGAATGGCTTGTACCTGTTTCCTGTTGTAGACTTTCCATGCCCCTCATGATCTCCTCCCGATTTGAAAATCGGTTTGATGCTACCTCCGGAAAAGTAGAAGAGCCCGGGGTGGTGCTCAGTGAATGCTGAGCCCGGTCTGATAACCCCGTGTCCATGGGCTGACCTGTGATAAAAACACAACAAAATAATGTCTATTTTTTATGAGAATGCCCAGTTTCATAGGCATTTGCTGACAGGGGGGTGGGTGTAGTTGCTCCCCCAAAGTCGGGTAATACAGTGGGGGAAATTCCGGCAAAGCAAGAAAAAGACAAAGATGAAAATCCTTATTTTAAAAATTGGTACTTGTGTTTTTGACAGGCAGGACAACCATTATTGCTACGTGCTTTGGATGGGACGTAAAGTCGTAGGTCTCGTGTGTTGTGTAATGCTTGTAAAAGAACCCAGTGCACTTATCGCAAAGAAAAGGGGTTCACCCCGGTGTTCCTGGTTTGATCGGCTGCAGATTGCGCCACAGCACCTTGTTAACTATTACACGGTGCTATGTAAAGGAACAGAAATGGACCGACTTTTTCCATTAGCCTCACCTTTAGAAGACACCACCTCCACAGTGACCCTGTCACCGTTTTGCAGGGGTACCGGTTGGCTTTCCTGGCCCTCCGTGGGTGCCGTCAGTTCCTTTGGTGGGAATCCGTACCGGATCTTCTGGCTGTCAGCTTTGACGTTCAGCTCCACTTCAATCTTACCCTGGAGCTCTGAGAACGTTGTGTTGGGCTCCAAGACAAGCGTTGCCTTGTTTGGAAAGTAACATAAAAAAGTTACCAAATCTACCAATATGTTTTTAGTAAATTTAGTAAAACTTTTGTTCAGGTATAATGGCTTCTGACTGGCACCCCCCGAACAAAGATATTAACAAAATAGGGAGACCACCAACATTCATGACATTAGGGCTAGATAGCTCAGTTGGTAGAGCGCGTTTCCGGAGGCAGCAGGTTCAAATCCCGTTCTAGTTAATTTTGGTTTTTGTTCACCCCCAAATTGAAGTTTGTTTAGTTGGTAAGCAGTAGGTAAACTCAAGTATATTAATATTATCTAAAAACTAGAAATTTAGAGTTTGTGAACAAACTCACGGTGTTCTGCTTAATTACGTAATTGAAAATTTTAAGGTCAATATTGTGTGCAAGTTTTTGGTCTATTTGTGCTATGCTGATGGGCGAAATATTTATTTGTACTTTTTTATCTTTATGCATGAAGGTTTGTCATATGAAACTTCAACTTCCGGTTTGACAGGAACTAAAGGTCAAATGGGGTCACACTTTGTGCATGGTATCTAGAATTGCCAGAGAGCTTTAAATTGATGTAATGATTAACATACCACGTTTCATTAATAAGATACATACTTTTGTATGTACAAACTTATACTTCCGGTTTCGACCGGAAGTGAAGGTCAAATGAGGTCAAACTTTAAAAATATTTGTAGAATCATCGAAGGGCCTTAAAATTAAGTTATTATATTAATACACAAAATAACATTATTCAGATATGATTTTTTATGTAAAAAACTACTACTTCTGGTTTCGAAGGTCAAATGGGGTCACACCCTGTGTAAGATTTATTTAATACTTTATGACCTTTCATATGGTGTAAAGATCATGTATGTAGCATATCTGATTCTGGAGATATGAGTATTTTAATATAAAACTTCATTTTAATGTAATGACATCATCGATGACGTCATCATTCCAAATTTTTTTCTTTGACATGTACACACTGTGGTCTAGGTATATAGTAAGTTTCAAGTCTGTACATGCTTTATTTTTTGAGAAAGCAAAATATTTTTTTTTTTCGACCTCGTGTACTTATTTCGTTGTGACGTAGCTATGACGTCATATATCACATTTCTAGAATGCCCTTGAGCTAAAGAAAATATTATTCATTAAACGTTTGTTCATATTTTTTCTCACTTAGGCTCTAGAGCCCCAAATAACATGATTTGTTACTTTAACTTCCGGTTTCTACCGGAAGTAAAAGTCAATTGAGGTCACGGTGTGCATACAATTTGTCGAAGATTACAAGACCTTTCATATGCACTAAACATTTTGAAAGTAGCATTTGCCGTTCTTGAGTTATGAATTTTTAGAATTATTTAACGTTTATTTAACGTCATGACGTCATCAATGACGTCATCATTTCAAAAAAGTTTTGGTATCATCTACTCACTAATATCTTTGTACATGTAAAGTTTCAAGTTCATACAAGCTTTACTTTTTGAGAAAATTTGCAGAAAAGGTTCGAGGATAAAAAAAGCGCAGAAAAAAAATAACTAAAAACAGAACAATAACAATAGGTCAAAGACAAAGTGAGGGAAGGGGTACCATCCTCTTAGCTGGCCCCCTGGAGGCCATGAACACCAGCTACGCCACTGCCCCTACAACCCAGCCTCGCCACCATGGGCAGCACGCCGTATCGATATCTCTCATCATTAACCCCTGGAAGGGAAGCACTGAAAGACAATGCTGATTGGTTCCCAAAAGTGAGTGTTTTTCGCGCACGGTTGTTTAAAAAAATACCAGCCCTTGTAGGGCACTTGGTAAGCGTGTGTCAAGAAACTCAAATATTTTGACACGATTTCACTTCAATTAAATAATCTTTTTTTTTACACGGTCACCCTAAACTACATACAGTTAGACATATCAAAAATCAAAGAATAATGAGAGGGGACCAGTTGCTCTCTGACTTGATGTCTGTTTTGCGGGTTACCATACTTGAGCGCGCGCGTAGAGTGGATCGGCCACAGGCCTAATTAAAATGTGCCATATACTGGCACATCTTATTTAACCATTTCCAGGGGTAAAGAGCGAGAAAGGCATGCTGGGAAAAATGGCGTGGCGAGATCGATCACCACTGGGAACGAAGTTGCCTAAAACCCGACTCAGTGCTTAATGAGGTCATCCTTGTCAAACTCCCCGTGAGCAGTAATGACAACGGCATTCATACATCAAGGGATCAGACTATTTGAACTGCCAGCCTCAGTTTCATCACACCTATAGCCCCCCCCCCTTTACATAGGCCGTCATCACTGAGCCCAGACAACTCTCAGCCAATGACCTCAGCGAGGGTGCTGCTCGAGCTTGTGATGTCATAGGGTCCATTTGCATGGGGCTTCAAAATGACATTCAGAGTATCTCTTGAGATTTACCTGTTTCCCATCGGAAGTTGTCAGCCGGATCCTCTTCGTCTTGGGTGCATCTTTGGTTGCCTGGGTACCGGTATCCATGTCAACTGGGGACATCTTGTTGTCACTTTCATCGTCTCTACAGCCCTCCTTGGTGCCGGGAGACTGTTTGTGCTTTCTAGTCTCCTCCGTTGGCGACGACGATGACGATGAAGCTTTGTGTTGCTTAATGGCCGCTCTGTCCTCTATCCGTCTCCGTACATTCCTCTCTGTCTCGCTCATGTCTAGTTCTTCCTTGTGGAGCGTCTTGGCCTATTAAGAAGAAGCAAATGGGAACAAAAGATCAAAATACAAGTATTTTATAATTGATGCTACATTGTATAATTGAAGAAGAATATGGAAATCTGTTCTTGCAACTGTCACGGCTGCAAGGCATGACAGCTCCCGAAGGCAACGGACGCAATTGCCGCCGTTGCCCCTGGTCATTGCCTTGGTGCCCTTGAAATGTTCCTATACGCTAATCCGAGCAGCGCTCGTTTATGGTGTTTTACATCACCGCAGCTGTGGCCGCCACACGCGCACGTGACACGACAATAGCGCGTCAGCGCGCATATGTACCAATCAGCATTGAGGATTTTCAGTGCGTTTGCATCAACGCGTGTGTGCGGCGGCCATAGCTGCGGTGGTGTAAACGCCCATGAACGAGCTGCTCGGATCAGTCTATAGAAATTGACAATTTCCTCATAAAGGAGCCCCTTACCAGTTTACCAAGGAGAAAATGCCTTGGTGCCCTTGCCCTTTCAAGAACGAAGCATACAGGCCTGTTCTGGTGTTGTCAGAGAGTGTGGGTTCGAGTCAAGATCATGGCAAGCGTGTCCTTGAGCAAGACACTCAACTAGAACGGCTTCATCCTTTGGCTGGGATATCAAGCAGTATATTCCATGTGTTGTGCAATGCGTATAAAATATCACAGTTCACTTACCCTTTTTTTCTTATTTCATAGAGCTGCTTTATGCACAAAAAGTAGCTCAGCACAACAAAAATATGCTTACCAGGATAAAAGGTAAAATGCCATTCAGCATAAAACCATCGGTGACTGGTATCCTGCTTGTTTTTGCTTAGCAGGAAAAGTTTCAGAAATATTCAGCGCTTAAGCAGCTCTAAGACATTGGGCCCTGCTTACAGGTACTATGAAACTGGCCCCTTCTTCTGCCAGCCATGTTTGCAAAGGAACTTGAACACAGAGCACCAGACCGCTATCGTGGTAGAGCGGTCTTCAACTTACCGCAAGTCCAGTTAGAATTATCTTTGATGGTGTATCGTCCAGCACGGTCCCCTTCTTGTCTCTTGGGTATAACATCCTGGGGGAACTACTTCCACTCCCAGGTGACCCAGCTCTGTCAGTAAGGTCATCCAGATCGGTAGAACGCGGTCGAGGAGTGCGTCCCCCTGACTCAGATTTACCCCTGTGATGTTCAGGAGTGTGTCCCCCTGACTCAGATTTACCCCTGTGATGTTCGGGAGTGTGTCCCCCTGACTCAGATTTACCCCTGTGATGTTCGGGAGTGTGCTCCCCGACAGAAGGGGAGCTCGATGCCGACTGGTCAAAGCTGCTCGTGCTCGGCATGTCCTTCAAGCTGATCGGTTGATAGTCTTCCTCTTGCGTTGCAGTCTATTCAAGCAATCAACAAAAAAAAGGTTTTTCATGAATAATTAACGAGTGGGCGTGTCAATGACAGCATCATGAATTATGTATGAGTAGGAAGTGTCCACCTGTAGTTCAAGTTCAAGTAACAGACATTTAGAAAAGGTAAAAAACTGGACCGGGGAAAACGTAAAAGAGAATCCACTCACGTTTTGAAGGATCGTCTCCACCACTTGCTGCACTAACTTCTCGCTGCCAAACTCTCCGGGAAAGTGCTTCTGGACCAGGGCCGAGGCGATCTCATAAGCGTTGCTGTTGAGGGCGCTGTTTGACTCCCCCTGAAACCACATCACATCCTCTGTAATCAACTGCCCCTTCCACTTCAACGAAACTGGAAAACTTGTCGAGAAAATAAAGAGCGAGACAGATAAATGAGTAATGTGAACGGTTCACCCTCCGAGTCTTGGACGGTTAAACCGAGCGGTCTAGTGCATCGGACTAAAGTTCTGGGCCAAATTCTACAGAGCTGCTTCAGCTAAAAGTTGTGCTTAATGGCGGATAACCTTATTATTTTGTTAAGCAAAAATTTGTTTGTGCTTAGCTGCTTTTTGTGCTTAAGCAGGCCGGTGTCCTGGTGGCCGAGTCGTCAGAGTGTGGGTTCGAATCCCAGTCATGACAGTCGTGATTTTGAGCGAGGCCCTTAACTATGTTTCAAACTTTAATTGCTTCTCTTCACCAAGGAGTAAATGGCTACCTGGGAGTGCAGAGATGGTTGTTGTGATTGATTTAGCTTGGCAGAACAGGCTTTATACATTTACTTAGTAGTCTTGGTTCAAGCCGTTGTGTCTTTTATCACTGAACTGATTTGTATGTTGTTATCACACTGAGCTGAAAGTTCAAGTCCTAACACTAGAGGGTGCTGTTCCACACACCTGACTTGCCGCGAACTACAATCACCAACCGGATTTACTGCAGTGATCAAACGCCGGTGAAGTTGTATCGCCGTGTAACACAATGAGCGGTAATCATGTAAGAATGTCTAGCACCAAGACTACACACTTGGCAGAAAAGGCTGTACAGATAGTTCCCACTTGACGTCACACAGTGTATAAGTAAGCCATCTTTACAGACAATGATAGTCATTTTTTTAACGCACAAGAATGCACTTTGCCTAAATACCATGTGTGTGCGGTGTGATTGGTCGGTAAACCACTTGGCTGTGTAGAGAAATTAAATCGCTCCACACGGCCAAAATTGTACTTGTACGTGTAATTGTAACTGTATTAACTGTAAACATTAATGTATTATTGTCTACGTAGTTTTAACTTGTAATTTATAGCCAACCGAAGCTACATTTCTGTATTTTGTTAGGAAGCGGACAAAAAAAACATCTTATCTAATCTTATCTCAACATTTTTTAATGGCCTCACGTTTCAACCCTAGCAACCTCTTTCTCAAAGGCTAAATGACAACACAACACACACATACAAGTATACTGGAGTAACAAAAGCAGTCAAGTGGAAAGAAGTGAAAAGAGAGAGGCAGAAAGCAGTCAGAAGATGCAAGGGATGAACAATGAAGAGGGAGACAAAGGGGGTTGGGAAGAGACTGGTTTAACCACAAGAGGTTGGTAACACAAATGACAAAAACCAAAGGTGGGAAAAGGGGGAAAAGCATTTTTAATTAATGAACGAGACAGATCTTATCTTATAAAAGAAAGATGGCTTCTATCGGAAACTATAGATGCAAAGTGGTCCCCAAAAATGTCTACTATCAGTCTGTAATCATTTCTTACATAGCTGGATTATTGTCGTACTCCTGTCCATCCCAGTAGTGTTTAAATCCACAGTTACACTTAGTCTTCGGAGCCGGGGTGGTCGTACGGTCTCCGTTGAAGTAGACAATGCTCCCGTCTGATTGGATCAGGCGAAGTTGCTTCCTGGAATTATTTCAGGAGAAAAGGAATTCTTTCATCATGTCGGAGCAAAAACACTCTATCATCTATTTGTAACTACATGGGACAGTTTATTCATTCTGATTGGTCGAGAGGAGATCACGTGGCCATGTTTAAACGCGCAATATAGACACGGTCAAAGTGTTTAAACATGGACTGAGTAAATTGAGTCAAAAGAGGGCACTATCAGACGATTGCGCAAAGCGCGCAAACTGCACGGCCCAATTTAAATTGGTAGCCCCATGGAGGCAGATGGTAGCACGCAAATTTGGCTCGTGCAAGTTCGAAACTTTTCCGAGCTCAATGATGCTAAACGAGAGAAGTACGTATGAGGTATAGTAAAACAAATATATTTCGGTGAACAGTTGAAAATAGCTCCCCTCGGTATCGAAAGTTGACAAACCAGTAGGCCTCGATCTTTAAAAAAACGGGGGCAGGCCTTTGCTGGCCAAATTTGAGAAATTGTACAAGGGCATGCTGGCCAAGTTGGTAAAGACAGTGCAATTTTTCTGAAGGGCACGCTGGCCAACTCAACAGGGCATGAGGCCAATGGCCTCGGTGGCCTTGGTTAAGATCGAGGCCTGAACCAGCTCCCTCAGCTTCGCCTCAGGAACTAGTTTGTCAACTTCCAACATCTCAGAGAGCTAATATGGCCTGTCCACCCTCAAACCGTGTTATATTTGTTTACGACTGCCACAGAGCAGAATTTATGAATCGGGCGGAATTCTCGTAACTATCTTCACTATCCCCGAGTGAGATACGTTTGCTCTATAGCATGCTCAGGTGTGGATTTCACAAAGAGCTAGGACTAGTCTTATCTCGAGTTAGGATGAGTAACTAGTCCTAACTTATAAGACTAATCATAAGTTAGGACTAGTTCTGTGAAATCCACCCCTGGTCATATTTTAGGAGTCATTTTAGTTCCGGGTTCTGCCCGGTCTTACCCCTGACACCACGCACACTGTGATGATCTCATCATAGACTGATCCGGAACCAGTTCATCCTTGGATGCATCGTAGGAGCAGTTCAGTTCTGTAGACAATTCAGAAACAAATCAATTCTTAATTTCTCCTAACATTCAGATTTCAAAACATGTAGCCTTCATCAAGCCGCTAGTAATTTGTGAGGTGGGACAACCACACTGGTAACAAGAAAAAGCAAAGCAGGTTAACAAAATAAGTTCATAAATACAGTTCAAAAGCATCCTTGAACAAGAATGTTTTTAAGTTCTTCTTGAAACTTGGCAGAGATGGAGAAAGACGCACTACAGATGGGAGTGAGTTCCACAAGGTGGCTTCAGCAAATCTAACAGATCGATCTCCCCAGTGACTGCATGATTGGTGCTCAGCTAGAAGCAGTTGGTTTGAAGATCTTAGACCACTGCGTCCCGGGGTGCATAGCTGTATCAGATCAGTCAGGTAACAGGGGGCCAGATTATGAAGGATCTTGTACATAAAGGCCAAGTTTGTGCTCTGTCTAACTGGAAGCCAGTGTAGGTCAAGTAGTTCCCTGCTTTTAGTGAGTGTGACAATCCTGGCAGCTATGTTTTGTATTCCTGCCGTGTATATCATTTTTTTTCACAAATTGTTTTAAATCGTAATTCAATTTTAAGGAGTGATTTTTTTCACGCTCATCGGCCAAGGTTAAGGGGTACAGAGGTGGGCGATTGAACTCACTCTCCTCAAAACTGAAGGTGTGGTAATGAAATGGGCTCGCATGAGCATGAAGTGGTCTCAAAACTCAGTCACGCGGATAGTGGTCTCGGCTTCCTTTGGGGAGCTAGTTGTTTGTCGACTTCCAGTACCTCAGGAGCTAGTATCGACTGTCCACCCTCAACCATGTTATTGTAAACTACACCAAATGTATGAAAGTGTATACTACTAAGGAAATCTTCTATCTTTCAATAAACTGATCCTGTGCGTTAAGTTCTGAAACCAATATCACATTAGAACACATTGAGTTGCCGAAAATGGGAGACTTTTCAGATGCTTCATGTGCTGAGGCTGAGGCTCAGAGCAGAAAGGACATTTACCACATTGAGTGCATTTGTCTTATAAGTCCTTTTTTGCTCTCAGCCGACTGGGTCAGTCTAGGTCTTGCCATCCTTTCTGCTCTCAGCCGACGGAGTCTTTCTCTGAGTTCTATTTCTATTATAAAGTAAGTACCCTTATATGGCGTGTCGTGGCCGAGCGGATAAGAACACCGGACTCAAGCTCTGGTGTTTCTGATCAGCAGAGTGTGGGTTCGAGTCCCAGTCGTGACACTTGTGTCCTTAAGCAAGACACTGAACCATTATTGCTGCGTCCTTCGGATGGGACGCAAATCCGTAGAACCCAGTGCACTTATCGAAAAGAGAAGGGGTTTGCCCCAGTGTTCCTGGTTTGATCGGCGGCAGATTGCGCCACAGCACCTTGTAAACCGTTACATGGTACTATGTAAAGGAATAGGTCTCATACTTCAAAAAGTAACTCCGAATACCTTGCTGGAAAATATTCTAATCAGCGCTGTGATCTACATGAAATAGCGCTATATAAGAACTTATAATTATTAAACAAACTCTCACCATGCAGTGGGAAGGCATAGACTTTCCCTTCCTGCAGTCGACCGTGTAGTTTCTTAGCAAGGTCGTAAAGTTCCCCACCTTGTCGCAGCCACTCTAATGGGATGTTGCTCTTCTCGATCTGAGAGAGGGCGCTACATAGGAGGCAACGGAAGAGCTGCTTGTTCTCCACAGCATGACGGGTGTTCTCAATAATAATGTTCTGGTGGACTCCGACGACACCTGTGGGTGATTTTTAAAAAGAGACCTGAAAGTGCCGACTAGACTGGCAACTATAGTCCTTCATGCTTTCAGGGGACGTACCCAAACAAATGCTCAACATGAAGCCATGCATACCAATCTAAAGAGACTCCGTAATGTCCATGTTGAGTTTTCATAGAGTGGAGTATTTTGATGGATTTGGGACAACTCATGAAGGAACGGCAATAATAATAATACTTTGGGAGGCTAATCATCCTTCTTGGCAGCTGCAAGGCTGAAATGCGAAGGATGCGGCTACACGCGTTCAAGCTGCAGGCATTCAAGGGCGCCTTCGGCAGCCAGCCAGATCAACCCATATGTGACCACAGAGCACAGCCTGAAGACCGAAAAGTGGAGGAAAACCGGATGGCCTGGAGAAAAACCCTTGTGGCACAGGAGAGAACCAACGCACAACTCTACTCAAATATGGCCCTAGCCGGGAATCGAACCAGGGCCCGATTTCACAAAGAGTAAAGATTGATCTTCTGTGCAAATCAATCGCAATTGCTAAGAAAAGTGTGATGTTACAATGCAAATTACTATTGTAATACTGACAACTCATCTGAAGATGAATCTTAGTGCTATGTGAAATTGGCCCCAGGGACACATTGGTGAGAGGCGAGCGCTTTACGCACACAAAACCCGGCCAACTTGCCAAGGCTAAACAAATAACTGCCAGTTGTTTAGGATATTATTTTGGTTTTCATCCTTACATAATTTTTAAGCTGGCCCTGCAGTGTTTTTTTTCTTTTCTTGGAGAGCAGTGCAGGGTAGTTGCACTTTTTTCTTGTACAACAAAGAAAGTTTGCTTTGAAAATTTTGTTATTGTTTACAGTATAGATTTGTTTCAGGTCTCTGGGTCGGTCTTCGTCTTGATGGGGAGGTCTCGGGGTCGGTCTCTGACTTTGAGGTTTCGGTCTCGGTCCCGGACTTTGTGGTCTCGAGTACAACACTGCTTACCAGTTCGTTTGTAGATATAATGATGCACATCTGCGACTACCGCTGGGTGCAGGTGATATTTCTGGACAAACACCTCTTCCATGGCTGCTGCCAGCCTCTGTACGTACTTGTCCTGTCCAGCAAAGAAAGGTAGAGAGAGTTGGGTAAGACTGATACTGTAACAATTTTTAGTTGGTGACTTTCCTGAAAATATTCTAGGTCTTGAGAACACAGTCTTGATCTCACACCTTCGGGTCTGGGTCTTTGACTTGTGAATGTTCATATGGTTTCAAACTCAAGCCCCATACAAATGACAATCTTGAAGGAAAACCTTAAAATATGGACGAGCTGGCAGAATAGTGAATGGTGGAATGACAAAGTAATCACTGGTCCTGCTGGCTAGTCAATGCAAAAGTTACGGGCAAAACCCGATCAATTGAGGGGCGCATTTCCCTCCCTCGCCCATCAGACCTGATACTTCTTAGAGGTAATGGAGGCAATTGCCTCCGTTGCCCCTGGTCATTGCCTTGGTGCCCCTTGAAAAGTTCCACTAGAAATTCACAATTTCCTCACAGAGGTGCCCTTTATCAAGAAAAAGAATGCCTTGGTGCCCTTGCCCAAAGATTATAGAGCGCCGTAGGCACAAGATGGGGAACTGGGCCTTTATCTACTGTTGAAAAGTGAAATACGCATGGGCGCCATTTCGGCAAGTGAATGCGTGTGTTTCCCATTGATAGCAATTGTCCTTGTCTACACTGGTCCGCACGTATCAGTGTTGTATCAATAGAGTCACTTGCCGAAATGGCGTCCAGTGAGAGTTCACATTACAGCCAGAGTTCCCCATCTTGCGCCTACAGCGCTCTATAATCTTTGCCCTTGCCCTTTTCAAGAACGAAGCAATCCGGCCTGTGGAATTATGCCACTACTGCCAGTAAGTAGCACATCAAACTAAAGTCAATCACAAGAGCCACCTCTGCCTTCACTGGTACCCACTGGTACCCATTTAGTACCCATTTGCCCCTGGGTGACAAGGACCAATTATAGTTAAGTGTGACCGGGATTTGAACCCACACCCTGATGATTTAGCCACCAGAGCTTGAGTCCGACCCCTATGCGTAGACTGCTCAGCCACGACACGTCACAGTATATTTGCATGTGAATGAAAGAGAAAGTGTGGTGTCAGATCCAATCAGCGATACCCCAGTAGGACTACACCCTAGGCACTCCTCTTGCTTACACCATGCTAATAATAATAATAATAGTGTACATTTACAACGCGCCGTGTCTGTCAGGAATGACACTCCTGGCGCCGAATTATCAATTCTGGTGGAGACTGTTACGAATGATTTTTTGAGACGAAGCAACCATAATACAACACCTTGAAAGGGATACAAGGTGAGGTGGCGCATATTGCTGCCAGACCATGCATGAAACACCGGGGCAAACCCCTTCTCTTTGCGATAAGTGTACTGGGTTCTTTTACGTGCATTACACAACACACGGGACCAACAGCTTTACGTCCCATCAGAAGGACGAAGCAATAATGGTTAAGTGTCTTGCTTAAGGACACAAGTGTCAAGACCGGGACTCGAACCCACACTCTGTTGATCAGAAACACCAGAGCTTGAGTCCGGTGTTCTTATCCGCTCGGCCATGACATGCCACAAAGGGGGTCTGAACTAGGACTTTATACTCGTAACGGCTCGGCCACGACACTCACAACCTTTAACCTTTATAACCCCTTCGTCTCAAAGAACAAAATTCTCACCGGTAGGGACCTACTGCCTCCAATGGTGCACATATCATCCTCGTCGAACTGGATGTAGGAGCCGATGAGCTCATGGGGGGTTCCCCATGCCTTGGTTAACATCCATCGGGGCAGACGGGGTAACGGGCGTCCTGTGACAAGTCAAAGCAAACACGTCATTTTGTTGTTTACCAGTTGGTGCAGGCTTACGTGTATCCATGGAAATACTTTTTTGAGCCGGTAAACGTCACTGACATGGTGGATAGTTAAGGGGCAAAAGAACAAGGAACCATGGGAATGGAATGTTTGGTCTGCGTTGGTGGACAAAGGGTGATGAATGTGCAGGACTGTGCAATGGGGGTTGCCGCTAGGATTTTTTTTTGTCCCGTCCCCCCAGAGGGATTCTTTTGGCGGAATTGCCAGAACCTTTTTTCTTTGAGGGTACCGCTGGCACAAAGAAACCCTGATTTGACAATGCCAAGAGAAGAAAGATTCTCTTTGTTGGATCGTCCGTTTTGTTGCTCGACCGAGAAAACGTCAAATTCTCGTAGTGTGAATTGCAAAAATCGGCCGTTACCTACGGCATAGGAGTGGCACTTAACACGGAACCATGGCTCGATTGCCGGCTCACTCTAACTTACTTCCATTATTGGAAGCCTCTCGATGCCACGTAATCCCCTTCTTTGAACAAAAGGACAAAGGTCTATAATCGAGATTACACAAAAATCGCCTCTGAATGGACACAAAATGCGAGTAAAATCGCAACCCTTTTTCGCCCTTGTGTGGCTGAAACGTGTTAGACAGAAAGTGTTAGACAGAAAGTTTATGGTCTAAGCACGCTCCGCAGTTGAATGATCGGGCGACCTTCGCGCCGGCCAGCCTCAGTAACACAAGCATCCGATTTCTCACGTTACACTAATAATAACAGTGGTCTCTTGTAAAGCGCTCAAATCAGTCATGTAGTAACGCTCATGCCGTTTGATAAAATTGTTAGCGACTGCGGCTGAATCACCACAATAACATTGACTTTTGCACACAAAAAAATGCAGGAAACCTTACTGAGTACAAGGGCCCAGTTTAATAGACAACTTCGTAAACACTTTTTACGGGGGCATAAGCCATGAAATGAGGTGCATGCTGGTCTAGCTATCGACACATGTTGTCACTAACTAGACCAGCATGCACCTCACTCCACGGCTATTGGGCGTGCGTAGAAAGTATTTCCAAAGTTGTCTTTAGAGCTGTTTTGAAGGACAAGAATCTTACCTTTCACCCCTACAAGAGCGATAAAATGGTTGCGTCCAGAGCTGCTCCAAGCAACACACAATGGCTTGTTGAGAACTCCGTCTTTCCCACGGCAGGACTCACGGGGTACAAACGCAGGTAAAAACACACCTGGTGGGGAGGGGGAGGGAGGGGGTGTGGGCAAAAGAAAAAAGGGGAAATATGTGTACTCCCATAATGCAAAGTATAACATTAAGTTGTAGTGGTTACGTAAAAAGAAACGAGTGAATTGAATTGTGGTATACAAAATGCCCACTGTTATGGCCTCATGCTTCGACCCCAGCTAACAAAGGCTCTGCTAGGGTCAAAACAAGAGGCCTAGGCAAGTTCACCGGTAATCTTGGAACCGGTAACCCGTTTGCTGCAGCCTTTCGTTTGCTGCATCACATTCGGGCAGCTGCGGTTATCTTTAGTACATTAAACAAAGCTATCCCACAGCCTTGAAGTCAAGGCAAGGCAGAGGCCATTTGAGACAATTAATAATTGTTATTTTTTTAAAGGGGAAGTGTGGTTTGCTTTGTTCAGCTGTTAAACTGAAATTCACATCGAAGCTCACTTTGTTCCCATATAGCAGTTTTTCATTTGGAAATAGTCCTTAAGGATAGTTGGTATTACCAGAATAATCTCCTGAACTTTGAAGACCTTCAAGAGAGTCCAGTAGAATGATCGGACGATGAAGAACATTCGCCAACCCAAAGATGTGAATATTCTGAAGTCCGAAGGCTTCCGTCTCGCTGGGTAGATAATCCGGATCACTCTCAGCAATGATCTGCGTCCACTCACTGCTGTCCAGAAAATCCTTGAAGTGGTTCTTGTACTTCGTAATGTTCTCCAAGAAGTGCTTCTTGAGGCTTGTCCTCAGTGCGTGCCAGAAGAGCTCCCGCCCCACGAGGGCACGGGAGATGCCATGGACGAGACAGTGTCCGTCCCCATCAGCGTGAATCGGGATCAGAACCTCTTCCTTCCCGTTCAGCTCGTTGATGAAGTTCAAGGTGTCCTTTAGGTACTTGGCGCTGCCTGTCTGATCCCGCCCGTATCCCATAATCCCGATGTGCTCGGGTTGGATCAAGAAGCTACGGTTTCCCAGGATGCTGCAGTCGAACAAGTCGCTGCCTTGGTTCAAAGAGGTCAACAGCTGTGCTTTACCTTGTTTGTCCATACCGTAGAACGTCAGCAGAGGGCTGAGAAGCTTGCAGTGGTAGTTGGAGAGCCCGAGGACCTTGACCGAGTCGGCCGTCTGCTTAGGGACGACGTTCCCGACCAGGAGGTTGCGGACCATGTTGTGGAGGGCCACTTCGGGGTCGGTGACCTCCTGGACGTGACTCAGGGACGCCCGCTCATGGCGCTGCCCGCAGGCTGTGCACTCTATGCTCGAGTCATACGACGGGAAGTAGAGCTTTGTCTGGCATTTCTCATCAGGGCAGTGACCACTCAGCATGCGGTAACGGTCTTCCACCTGAGACGAGGATCGGGAAAACATCTTTGCAGATGGTGGGTCTGAATCAGTTTAAATCCTGCAGAGAGAGAAACATCTTGATGTTTAAAGGTTAGAATACTGGATTGGTATTCATCAAAATTGTTTTACTGCATATTAGTATCAGTCTGAAAGCTTACTAATTATAGAGTTCATATGTACCAGTACAAATCTTCTATAGAAATCTGTTTGAAATACTGTTCAAATCGAAAAAATAAAAAGGAATTTGAAGACCCCCATTTTGATTTTGGTGATAACAATCAAAATTACAAATGTGTTTTTGCTGCATGGTTTTTCACTACTTTCTCCCGACTCTTGGTTTTGCCTTTTTGGGATGTCAGATTCTCCAAGCTTTATGTAATGCCAGTTTGATCTCTTAGATCAAGTTTCAATCTCATTCGGTAGAAAGATAGATTACGTGTCAATGCTATTTTTATGTAGGATTTTACAGTGTGACAATTGCAAACAAATTTAAGTTCGTCTCAAGTGGATCGTGAACAATTTTACATCATTTATTAACTGACAAATCAAACAGCAGAAGAGCCAACGACTCAAGGAGAGGAGGATACTATAGAAAAAATAATTAATAGAATATAAATGTAAATGTAAAAAGAGTTATATTTAATTGAAAAATAGTTATATGTGGTAAATTACCACTCTACTGCAAAAAAATACAAAAATAAAGAAAAATAAAGATTATATATCTAATGTAAAGAAGAACTTTATTCCACTCACTAAACTCTTGTGACAGTGTGGACAATACTTCTAACTTTTTTAGGTATTTTGTAGGTCATACCTGTGTCTAAAGTTGAGAGAAAATGCCTCTCGATGAAATGATCAAAAACATATTACGTACTGCGCAACAGATGATCTTTTGGAACAAAAGACTACAACTTCAAGGAATTTAACAGTTTGTGAAGTGAAAGTGTCTTGAGCCCCAGCTCAACATTGGTAAATTGAATGTAAATGCTTCCAACCTTTCGCAAAAATCCAGATATTTGTGATAAAACCAACCTGTGAAATCGTCAGCTCATTTCATTGTTTCATTTGCGAGAAAACGGTAAAAATGCGTTCAACTATTTTGTACGCATTCTATACATGTACATAGGCAGAGTTTTCGTCTCAATGAGACGAAAACTAACTTTGGGTCTTATTTCATTTATTATTTAAAAACGATAACACTTCAGGCAGAAATAATTCAAGGGAAGTTTTCTATCATTATCTTTATACCATGTTGTAAGGTATATAATGTACATGAAAATCTTTATGAAATTTTATGTTTTTCTTTTTACCAATGTTGAGCTGGGGATTTAAAAGGTGGGTCATATTGTTTCAGCAAAATTAGTTTAATTTCTGTTTTACAAACAATTTTCCTGTTACCAGATCAAAAACCCACGACATCAGGCCCAGGCCAGGATCCAGGGATCTATCTATCTAGCATGTCTAGGAATAGGATACTGAACACAATAATTTCACTGCTTCAGCATTTGGAAAATCGGCAGTCAGTTTAAACATGTGTGCAAATATTTATTCTGACAAAACAACAGTGGGATGGGAAAGTCCCAATACCGTACCATAAAAAAAACCTTCTTTTCCATCCGGGAAAAACCCCGCATTGTTGGGGCTGATTTAGTGAATGACTGATTTACATTTCCTCCATTGTCATGATTATTGACGATGCGCGTGACTGTTCACTTCAACTTGTATTGTGTTGTGTTATAATGGTGAAAAGCGAATGCAAAATGAAACTATCTTGATTCTTGGCATGGGAAAAGACGAATTTTTCTCACGTTCTTTCTCTAAATTCTTACGCAAATAAGAACTATGACAATAATTATAACACAAACTTTAATATTACAATTGATTTTCAAAAATCAAAGAATTCAATAATGTTTTTTTACCAATAACTGACGATCAGCCCCATTCCTCAGACGGCTCGGTGTTGTTTCTTCATTGGCATAAATGACCTTTATGCAAATTTTGAACTCTTCTTATTTTTATTTTTTTAGGAAATGGCTCAGACTTTTTAGAGCATCAAAATTAAAACATAATTTTTATGGTGAACTTCTAAAGCTTCAGTGATTAAACCTGAAGTCTATAACAAACATGGAGGAAGACAAAAACGCAAATAATTCTTTGTAAAAGTGTTCTTTTACTTCATTTATTCTGTTGAATTATTAGTAGTTTATTCCAACTGCTCCAACAAAATTAAGAGAACAATGTCGATGAGTGAGGGCGCCCTTCGAACAGTCTAGTCAGGAACCCAATGGACGTGTGTTTACTTGTTTACACAAAAGTGTGAGTAATTTGACTTGCATGTGTACGTGCAAAAAGTAACTAAAAACAGAACAAATCGATTTTTTTTTATTTTACTGGCTGTCAGACAGAGGTGAAACATGGCGGAAAAGCTGTCCGAGAATCCGAAGAGGGGTATTCTTAAAGCGAAGGGGCATTATGAAGATCCTGCAAACAAGCCTGAGTAAGTTGGCCGCCTGAGACTGAAAAAAGGTCCAGATTTCCTTCCACTGAAAAACTGCATAAATTTGTTGTCTGGGCCTGGGAGACTATGCATTTATATAGTACATCATACATGATAACCCCACGCCCCCCATTTAAACATAAAATATTATTAAACTAAAAAGTGTAATTGTTACGTCAGTGTCTAGCCCCATACATTGTGCCAATACGGTGGACTCCCTCCGCTTCTTGGCCCAACGAACCCTGTCCTCTACCTCTAGTTGCGATAATCGTAACCCTCCATCCTCCCGACGGTCGGAGACCGGAGGGTTACGAACCAAGACTGATATTATCGATGGTATTGGCAGTTTTGACCAGTTTTTGCCAGACTCGTGATCAGATTCGTCCTTTTTTTCCACTTTCCAAAATCATGACAGACATTCTAAACACATGGAGTTGATCTTTATTGTATGACAACGTCATCTGGAACCCTTAAAACAACATCATGAAAATATGTGGCAGAAAAAAACGACAAAAACTTACCAAAAGACTGACAGAATATATCCGTAATCCATAGCGGGGCCAACTAGTGATTTTGAACGTCGCACTTGCTTGGCAACAACCAATCAGCGTGACCCAACCAAACACGCATCCGGACGAGCCATGGCTGTCGTATGCGTATCAGCCAGTCCAGCTTGCAAACTCACCGCCTGTGTATGTAAGCACTGATCCCCGGACCGAGTGCGCAGCATGCAGGTTATGTATGAACATCGTGCGTGCACAAACTATACAGCTCGTAGTACCGTGTGCTGCTCCGTACCCCCACACGGCCAAACGCATGGCCGATACGCATACGACAGCCATGGCTCGTCCGGATGCGTGTTTGGATGGGTCACGCTGATTGGTTGTTGCCAAGCAAGTGCGACGTTCAAAATCACTAGTTGGCCCCGCTATGGATTATGGATATTCTGTCAGTCTTTTGGTAAGTTTTTGTCGTTTTTTCTGCCAAATATTTTCATGATGTTGTTTTAAGGGTTCCAGATGACGTTGTCATACAATAAAGATCAACTCCATGTGTTTAGAATGTCTGTCATGATTTTGGAAAGTGGTAAAAAAGGACGAATCTGATCACGAGTCTGGCAAAAACTGGTCAAAACGGCCCATACCATCGATAATATCAGTCTTGGTTCGTAACCCTCCGGTCTTCGACCGTCGGGAGGATGGAGGGTTACGATTATCGCAACTACCTGTCCTCTAAAACCAGACATCAACTTTCGAATCGAGACTTACTTTTTTTGGCAAATTTATCCCTCAATGATCGGTCGGTCGTTGCTGTTAGACATGTCAGACTCACAGGCAGAGTCTGGAGAAGATTTCCGTACGATCCCCCGAGCAATAAATCCTGGAATTTTATGTCAAATCTCGGTGATTTAAGCCCATGTCAACAACGCCGGAGGAGCCATGATGGTTGCTGTTCAGCGCGGGTCGTATTCCTGCACTAGTCTTTATTCCAGCAGTCATTTTGCGACGTTTACTTGATAGTGGTGACGTCAAGGTGTCGCGCAGCGGTAAACGTTCTTGAATGTGCTGACTGATTGCGCGCATTACCTTGACGTCACCACTATCAGGTAAACTTACCAAAGACTGTCCGAGTTGTTCATCAGTCAGGTTGTCTTTTTGAATCCCCTCACTTCCAAGATCTCCAAAAATGAGCAAAAACTTACCGAAGACTGTCCAAGTTGTTCATCAGTTCATCACTTCCAAGATCTCGACCGATCAGAAGAGACCCAGCGTGCTCTCGCTTTTGGACTCACCATCTGTTTGTGCTTGTTTGCGCGCAGGCTGTACATATCCACATGAACAATGTACAGTACATGCAACGAACATATATCCATGTGATATGTATGAGCAGCATGCGTGCTTGCAAACAAGCAACCTAGCTTTTAAGCAGCACAGTGCAACAGAGTGTGGGATTTGACATGACTGCTGACCGCAACAAACTACAGCAGCTTAAATACCATTTGGTACATTTCGTTGAATTCGGCAGAGATAGGGTTAACAGTGATATACATGTAGAGTATAGTGTTGAAGCCAAAGATTAGTGATGTACATGTAGAGTAGTGTTTAACAGGTTTTTTTTTAAGGGAATACAACAGACTGAATAGCCCTGGCAGTTTTCTGTAGTTGCTCCCACATGTTGCCTTATCCCAACAGCATCCCAAAACTGTATCTCAAGATTAAGCATGTGTGCTAGTTATCCTGGAGATTGTCCTGCACAGTCTTAAGTTTAAGTTTAAGAGTAAATCCCAAGATTGCACTAGACACAGCTACATTATTGCTAGCTGCGATATCGGTAGCTCTTGGTCAGTCCTAAGCGTAACGACTTTGCAATTTTTATTTTTATTTATTTTTTTTTTTTCTCAACATTTTCAATGTACCACTTGTTTGTTGAAGGAAAAAAAAGGTCAACAAAATTTGCAAAATTTTAACCCATGGTCAGATGTTTTGTGGTAACTCTCGGTTCTACTAAAAAAAAAAAAAACAGGGAGATCAAGGGTTACAGTTGTCCAAGGTTATTGCATGCTACAAACTGCACCGTTTTAAAGTGTTGAAATCTTTGTTCACACAGAGATGGTATCAAGTGGGATGAGATGAACATCCTAGCCACGTTCCATCCTCCGGACAAAGACTACGGCCACATGAAGGTAGACGAGCCAGACACACCCTACAATCGATACACAGATCCCGATGGGGAGGATGTCGACGCTGACCCACAGAGCGAGGATGAAGACAGCAAAGTGCTGGATTCAAGCTCACTAGCAAATAGGTAATTTGGTCAAATACTACTTTAACCCTTTAACAACCTTCTTATGGCATGGATGGCTAGTGCATAAAGCACTCACCTCTAACCACTGCGGCCCTGGTTCGATTCCTGGCTAAGGCCGTACGTGAGTAGAGTTGTGCATTTCTTCTCTCTTACACTGTATGCCACGAGGGTTTTTCTCTGGGCCCTCCAGTTTCCTCGCTTCGGAAAGTACTTTTGATTTCAGGCTGTACTCCGTGGTCGTGTCTGTTAGATGTGGCTGGCTGGCAAAAGGTGCCTTAATATGCCTGCGGCTTGAACACTTTGTAGCCACGTCCTTCACAATGGGAGACTTTTCAACGTTCCTTTTTCACGGTTCTTGAACGCACACTTAGAACCATACACGCAGAACTGAGCGTGTGCGCGCACATGCTCAGAGCTGTCAAAAAGGACCATTGTGTCTGCTTCCGCCAGTGTCTCAAAAGTCTCCCATTCAGCAGCTCAGCTGTGAGAAAGAATGATTAGCCTCCCAAATTATTATTATCACTATTGGTGTATTCTCCTTTTCACAAAATTCCACAGGAGACTGTGGAGACTAAGTCCGCAGTACACAATAATAATAATGATAATAATAATACACAGTTCTTATATAGCGCTTTATCACGCCCGATGGGCGTCTCAAAGTCTCAGTATTTTTTCCTGCAAGGTATGATGAGTTACATTTTTGAAGTATGAGACCTGTTCCTTTACATAGCACCATGTAATGGTTAACAAGGTGCTGTGGCGCAATCTGCAGCCGATCAAACCAGGAACACCGGGACGAACCCCTTCTATTTGCGATAAGTGCACTGGGTTCTTTTACGTGCATTACACAACACACGAGACCTACGGCTTTACGTCCCATCTGAAGGACGCAGCAATAATGGTTAAGTGTCTTGCTTAAGGACACAAGTGTCACGACCGGGACTCGAACCCACACTCTGCTGATCAGAAACACCAGAGCTTGAGTCCGGTGTTCTTATCCGCTCGGCCACGACACGCTATGGGGTTTTCACATAATACCAGCTGTACAAACAGAAGAAACCCATACTGCTATAACGCACACTGGGGGATCCGTGAATTTTGTTTGGTACAGACAATGTCACCTGTGACATCACGTTTACAGAAAAGCCACATTGTGATTATGGTGATGATTCATTTGAATTCTGCAGACTTCAGACAGACACAGCAGACAGACGGTGGTGGGACAAGGAACCTGGGGAGGAGGATGAAGAGGATGATGAGGAAGAGGAAGTGATGTCACCAGAGGCTAAAGGTCAGCTGAGCCAAACGTTTATTGATGTATAGTCCGGATAGAAACTTGTAAGTCCTGAGGCTGGTTCCAAATGGTCGACCGTCTTGACCCGAACCCAGGCTGGTCGACCATTGGTTGACTGCTGTGGTCGACCATTTGGAACCAGCCTCAGGACCTTGGTTTCTTCCCTGGTCCCGGTAGCCTTGTTTCATGCCAAACCTGTCTGAAGCACAGAAGGGTACCAGTGACGAAATTGCAGAATGGCGGAAAGTCATGGAAGTGCACGTATCAGTGCCGACAAAGAATTATTTAAACTCATAGAGTTTAAACTAGACTACCTAAAGGGTCGTTCAAGTGTAGACGTCACTGCGCATGTGCATTGCTAGTCAGTGGTCAACCACAGTTCGACCAAAATGTGCACACTCCAACTTGCTCTTAGTCGTGATGGGAAGATTATATTAATTTCAAGTCTTCACATGTTTAATCCATATTTTCACATCATCCTGGTGCCGTCTGTGCACGTGTAGCGCACCAGCGTTGCTCAATGATTACATGTTAATCGTGTGTTCCCAACTTTCAGCGTTTTGAGTGGCTTGGTGTAGACCTTGAACAACTTTGTCTAGATCACATACATGCTTTCAACATAACCAATTTGGTGATCACCTCTCCATAAGAAAAGTACACAAGGTTCATGTTTAATGTAGGTAAAGAACAGATTCGGGCAGGAATATTGTGATTGTTTCCGAAAACTGAAAACTGTTACATACGAATGTCCACTTAGAAAATGTTTGCTGTGTAAACTGATGAGTGACCAGTGTAATATGATTGGTCAGCGCCATTTTCTCAATGGTCAAAAAAGCTTTTGACGGGCCGTGTCGCATGGTTTTGTACGCCCTTTACATGCACATATATTTTTTTTGTATACAAGTATGTGTAAAACCTAAATATTATTCTTTATCTCCTATTATGCATTTAATCGTCAGAGAAAAATTGAGTCTCTGTCTGGTTCTGAAACTGAGCTACATGTATTTGAACTCTTAATCGCTATTTTTGTTGTACATTTTGTGGGTTTCCTTTAATTGTAGTTCCTTGCAGTTTCCCACCTTTTATATTGTATTATTTTTGTTTTTAAATCAGAACTTTATTAACAGTCACTATCTATATATATTAGTTGTAATTTTTCTATTAATCATTTTAAATAACTGTCTATATATATTTTTTACTAATACTTTTTATCAACATTTTATTTGTTATATTCTTTTGAATGTAATGTATACATGTATTTGTTCTAGGTACTTTAACACCTAGTGCCCAAATGGGCTTTTTACTGATTTGACTCACCCTGGGTAAATGAAGGAAATACATTTGTACATGCATTACACGCTGCTATAAATGCAGGATTCACACTGGCCTCTCGTCAGTGGTGGTCTGGTGTTAAGACATTTGCTTCAGAATGGGGGGGGGGGGGGGGTTGTGGGTTCAAATCCCATCCGAATAGCCTATATTGGTGTATGGTGTATCAAAAATGATGTTCTTTCCCTGAGGCAATTATGACATCAATTACATTGTGGTATCGCCTGCTGGCACAGGATTTGAACTGGGCATGCTTGGTGGTCTAGCAGGATTTGAATCCCAGCTACAACTCGTCGTATGCCCGGCAAAAGGGCGTAACGCCTTACGCCCTTTTGCTGGGAACATAAAGTAGTTTGTCCCAGTAACAAAAGGACGTAAGCAAAAAAATGACATGAAAATTATATCATTTTTGTGATTTTATTTTTGCTAGAATTACCCTGAAGACATGTTTCCCCATTCCCCATGCAGAATTTAACCTTTCTAGAATGACTTTTGGATGGCAACAATGTTTACCAAACTTTCCCGCTCATAATTCTTGAAACAAATTTTAACATAAATTGCTTACGTCCTTTTGCAGGGAACTTTCCCTTTTGTCCTTTTGCCGGGCACACGACGAATTGTACAGTAGCCTTTATTTTTTATTATTTTTTTATTTATCTGTTTTTCTAGGGTGGGGGTGTTTTTTTTTGTTTTTTTTTTGTTCTCGATTAAATCTTTAATTGAGTTGATTTGAGTGTCCTGGTTCCCCTCCTCAACAGATCTTAAACGTAAGTTTGAGTCCAAGAGGAAGCAACACTACGACGAAGCGTCAAAGATTAAACTGGCCAAGCAACTCATGGAGCAAGAGGAGGAGGAGCTACGACGAGAGGAGGAGGCAGAACAGAAGAGACGGGAGGAGGAAGAGAGACAACGGGCGGGGTCGGAAACAACAAAAAGCAGTCAAGATGAGAACCAAAGCGTAAGTGACGCAACAACAGAGGGCGGTAGAGATGCACTTTAATATTTGCTTGCGAGACGTCTTAGTTCTCCTCTGTTTTTAACAACCACACAGTAATTCACACATAGGGCTACAAGTAGGTAGTGAAGTTGCATTTTTTTCAGTAGCAGGGCACCAGTCGTGAACAATTTGAACTGCATAGTATTTTTGGCTGGTGACCTATTCGCTCTTTGTAAGTCAATATTTCTGTATCTAGCAGTTGGGTAGTTTTTGGCCAGTATTTCCCCGGCTGATGAACTGAGCCGGGTGGTAAAACTTCATCGAAGCAAAATTAATGCAGTATCATGCAAACTGACTAGAATGCAATCTTCGCAAATTGTGTGGTCTTGATACATATTAAATAGAGGTTAACATGGCTAAGGGAAAAGCTCATCAATGAGACATTATGTACATTAGTACATGTATTTCCTTCGTGCCAAAACTTCACTGCAAGGTAGTGATATTGGCCTTATTGCGATTAATTTCACTAAACACTGCATACGTATGCCTATGCGCTTATATTTGCTAATTATTTCCTGACATCGTACACATGTACATGCGCACATATTCGTGAATAATTTCACGACATCGCATACGTATGCGCACAAATTTGCGAATAGTTTCATGACATTGCATACATACTGTAGGCACACATATTTGCGATTTTTATACAATGTCCCTTCAGGGCCACCATACACTGTAGTACATGTAGTAACTATAGGCGAGTACAAACTTTGCATGGTGGGAATACAATCTGGTGAGATTTGGCGGAAAACCAAAGGGCCTGAAGAAAAATCCTTGTGGCACAGGAGATAACCAACGCACAACTCTATGTGATGTCCCTTCAGGGCCACCATAGTATAGCAATAGACAACACAATATTGTGCAAGTCTGTAACCACAAAAAGCATAAACACATGGTGGTAGATAACTCACCAGGAAAAAAATAATACATAGACTTGTAAGGGTGGAGCTGAACTCTAATCTCAATCAGTTGCGATATAATTTGCAAAATATTTGTAGAAGTCTTGCTTCAAGGCATTCCTGTAAATTGTATTCACTTTTAGACCCGTACATTCTGCAGAGCAGAGAGATTAGAACCCACTTCCATGATTAGAACTAAATAAAAAAGGTCTTGGGACAAGACTAGTGTCTTGAAGTGTACAGTAGTGTAGGGATTTGGAATTGTGTAGTTCAAAACTGAGTTCAAGGGCTTTTTCAAACCTCGACTCAGGCTCATGGCTCTTGGCTCTGGACTCCTCTGGGCTCCAGGTTCCAGGCTCTTGGCACTGGGGCTCTGGGGTCCGGACTCTGGGCTCTTGGCTCCAGGCTCCAGACTTCGTGCTCCAAGGCTCCAGGCTCCAAGGGTCCGGGCTCCGGGCTTTGTGCTCCGGGCTCCGGGCTCCGGGCTCCGGGCTCCGGGCTCCGGGCTCCGGGCTCCGGGCTCCGGGATCCGGGATCCGGGCTCCGGGCTCCGGGCTCCGGGCTCCGGGCTCCGGGATCCGGGATCCGGGCTCCAGGCTTCGGGCTCCGGGCTCCGGCTGTGGACTCTTTTTGATGTTGAACCATGCAATATACCATGAACATGATGGAGGTAGAAATAGAAGGAGTTACAATGAAACACAACAGCCCATTAAGCTGGTTACCATTTATAGCTATCCTATACAAAATCCCTGGTAACCATCAGCTGTTCTCAGCCAACTTAGGGTCTCTGTGCACAGAGTCCAAGGCCCTGAAACTGCCATCCAGACACACACCATGAGGGATGGAGTCAAGACCTCTGCTCACTTTAGAGCAATGGAAAATAGATCAATAGGATGGACATTTGAAGAGAGATTCCAATTGCCCCCGAAATTCCCAAACTAAAAAATGCATCAAATGGAGCATGGGGTCCTTTTCAGCAAAATGTGTGTTGGCGATACGGTCCAGTTTGATGCAATAAATGCATTGAGTTGTAAACAGATGATTTCATCCTTTGATTTCTTCCAGTTTTGACACATTAAATATTGTCCGTGCATAATCATCCAAAATGAGTTGTGCATGAAACTCACTGCCTGAATCCTTCAAAATCGTCCAAAATGAGATTGTGCATAAAGAATCCTTTGTATATATAAAAAATGTGCAATTTGTAAGACAGCATACCATTACATATTCAGGAATAGATTTCCCTAATTATTCATTATTCAAATCCTCCAAAATTCTCCAGAATCCTCCATACATGTAGTAAATTTTCATTATGCCCCAAATCCACCACAATCCTCCAAGATCTCATTGAATAGGATGCTTCCTCAATCCTCCACAATCCTCATGTATCAAATGTTGACCTTCCTCAATCCTTCATAATCCTCCAACTGGTGATTTTTGAATGTGCCTCAATTAACCAAAATCTTGCAAATCTTCCAGAGGATTACGGAGGACTTAGGAAGGTTAGGGTTAAGGGCCTTGAAGCTGAGAAGTAGGGTTTTATATTGGATACACTGTTTTATGGGCAGCCAAAGTTGGAGCCCAGCCTGGAGTCCATGCCTAGGTTTACAAAAAGCCACAAACCAAGAACCATGTTTTCTAGACAAGTGTTAGAATATCAATCGTGTATAATATTTTTATGTTCGCAATTCCTGCCTTCGCCCAATGTAAAGCAGTTACAAATTATATGTATATGTGTGAATTATTGTTTCCTTTATTTGTTCATGTAAAAACAATATTGTTATTGTTTCCCATAAAAGTATGAGGATTGGGATGAATGTACGCTCTTTCAAAGACCACTGAGGTACCATTCCTTTATGATGTGTTTCTTGAAAACTAGAGGATTGGAATGAATGAACTCTTCCAGAAACCAATGATGTACCATGCCTTTATGATATGTTTCTTGAAAACTAGAGGATTGGAATGAATGAACTCTTCCAGAAACCAATGATGTACCATGCCTTTATGATATGTTTCTTGAAAACTAGAGGATTGGAATGAATGAACTCTTCCAAAAACCAATGATGTACCATCCCTTTATGATATGTTTCTTGAAAACTAGAGGATTGGAATGAATGAACTCTTCCAAAAACCAATGATGTACCATCCCTTTATGATATGTTTCTTGAAAACTAGAGGATTGGAATGAATGTACTCTTCCAAAAACCAATGATGTACCATCCCTTTATGATATGTTTCTTGAAAACTAGAGGATTGGAATGAATGAACTCTTCCAAAAACCAATGATGTACCATCCCTTTATGATATGTTTCTTGAAAACTAGAGGATTGGAATGAATGTACTCTTCCAAAAACCAATGATGTACCATCCCTTTATGATATGTTTCTTGAAAACTAGAGGATTGGAATGAATGAACTCTTCCAAAAACCAATGATGTACCATCCCTTTATGATATGTTTCTTGAAAACTAGAGGATTGGAATGAATGTACTCTTCCAAAAACCAATGATGTCCCATACCTTTATGATATGTTTCTTGAAAACTAGAGGATTGGAATGAATGAACTCTTCCAATAACCAATGATGTCCCATACCTTTATGATATGTTTTTTGAAAACTGGATGATTGGAATGAATGTACTCTTCTAAAAACCAATGATGTCCCACACCTTTATGATATGTATCTTGAAAACTAGAGGATTGGAATGAATGTACTCTTCCAAAAACCAATGATGTACCATCCCTTTATGATATCTTGAAAACTAGAGGATTGGAATGAATGTACTCTTTCAAGAAAAAACAATGATGTACCGTCCCTTTATGATATATATCTTGAAAACCAGAGGATTGGAATGAATGTACTCTTCCCAAAACCAACAATCATGATTGTAACATTCCTTTATGATAGAGGATTGGAATGAATGCACTCTTCCAAAAACCAATGATACCCATGCCTTTATGATGTGTTTCTTGAAAACTAGAGGATTGGAACGAATGTACTCTTCCGAAAACCAATAATCATGATAATGTAACATTCCTTTATGATAGAGGATTGGAAAGAATACTCTTCCCCAAACCAATGTGTGTTTCTTGAAAACTAGACTGGAATATGAATGTGCTCTTCCAAAAACCAATTATGTACTTAATGCCTTTATGATTTTTCTTCAAAACTTGAAGATTGTAATGAATTCATAGTAACCAGGGTAACCTATTCTTTCAAAAACCAATGATGGGCATGTTGTACAATCTCCAATAGACACCATTCAAGTCAAGGTGAACAATTACATGTAAAGCACTTTATGATTATCTCAACTATATTCTTTGATCATATTTATTGAAATTCAATTTATGGTTTACAAAAAGCTATAAGAAACTAAAGTTTCATGTATTTTATTAATTCTTTGCAGACAAAATGTACTTTTACAAATTTCGTTTATGATTTTTTTTTATGAGAAAGCATAATCTTTCATTTTGTTTGAAATGAAAATGGAGGCTTTTCGGTTGTTCTCAGCCATGAAAACAATGGAGAAGGACCGGTCTGTGGGACGCCCGCTATCGTCTCAAAAGTCTCCCATTCTCTGCTTACACACACATTGCAGGGTTAGTGGTGAACTTCTCGACTACAATGTTTGTAGCGATTACACACCTATGCTCCGACACCACTATGTTCCTAACCCTAACCCTAACCGTAGCGTGTAGATCACCAGGGGTTATCGGAACATCGCGGATGTCGGAACATAGGGGAAGTCGGAACAAACTGTAGGCAGGCCTTGATCTTAAGAAAAACGGGGGGCAGGCCTTTGCTGGCCAAATCAGAGAAATTGTACAAGGGCATGCTGGCCAAGTTGGTAGTGACAGTGCTATTTGTCTGAAGGGCATGCTGGCCGACTCAACAGGGCATGAGGCCAATGGCCTCGGTTAAGATCAAGGCCTGGATAGGGGATGTCGGAACACAAGAGCAGTCACCGTGTGTAGCTAGTGTGTGGCTTGAAATAACCGCTGGACCGCTTGCCAGAGTCCAGTCATTAAAATGTTGGGCCAGTAACCTCTAATAACTTAATAATAACTTAACGAATCCTACTTGCCCCTCCCCCCACTTGCCCCCCTCCCCCCGATTAGCAGATCTGGTACCCCCGCTGCAAAGGGCCACTCAAGGTGAGGGCTACAAGAAAAAGAAAAAAAAGAGAGAGGGTATTAATGTTTATATTTTTCTTAAAACTTGAATAGGTTGCAAGATGGTGGATAACAAGATAACAGGTAACTTGCGGGTACATGTACATGTGTAAACCAGTGTTTTTTGTTTTTTGTTTTTTTGTTTTTTGTTTTTTTTATGGAAGTTGCCAGACACACAAGGCCAGTAAGCCACTCGAGGTGTGGGCTACAAATCAACTGTTTTATCCAGGGGCCATTGCCACCTACTCCTGGGGCTGAAACAGGGTAACCCCCTTTACAGTCCGTAAGGATGTAGGCTTGGGTATCATCTATCAGAAGCCTGGCTGGTGGAGCAGAAGGCTCTACCTCCCCAACTTTTACGGAGCAATTATGGTTAAGTGCCTTGCTCAAGGACACCAGCGTCATGACCGGGACTCGAACCCACACTCCGATGACTCAGCCACCAGAGCTTGAGTCCGACGCACTAACCACTCGGCCACACAACAGTCGACTATTCAGTCGAGTGTTAAGTACTGCTGAGGACTACATATAAAGTTTGTCCGTATGTTTTAGGCATACATAGTTCCCGATAATTACTGCCATGTTTTTGGGGCAAGTTGGGTTTTGGTTTTGAGCTGACATCAGTGGTCAGGTCTGAATTTTTTCCGGGCAACCTAGTGACTTACTGACTAATCATGCCAGGAATTGCATGGAAATCTCGCATGTGTCGCTTGCGTTACTCTACACAAAATGCATAAATGTAATTTTTAAAAAAACGATCATTGCCCGTATATATAGATGGCCAACTTTACACTGTATGACGTTTTGAGAACTGTCTATTGTTAAAATATCTGCAGCTGATTTCACAAAACTCTACGCAACTGCGTAAGACCACTTGTGCAACATTCATTGTTTGAACATGTTGAATAGTTAATAGTTAATTAATTAGTCTACTTTTGCAATAAATGTTGCACAAGTGGACTTGCGCACTTGGGCTTACGCAGTTAAGCATAAAGTTTTGTGTCAAACAGCGGCAGGTCCAGTAAAAATTATTATAATTATGTGAAAGACCCATACATGCCATAAACCATTTTGAGATATGGTGGACACAGCACTACTGTAGGTTTGGGTAAATTTGTCTGTATTACAGTATTACACCCAAATCCAGCAGTTCACTCCTTTAGTGTCCACCATATCTCAACAAGGGTAATGGTCTGTTACAGCAAGGGGGAATTTTCTTGAAATTCTAGCTCTTTATAGCATGTTTAGTGTGATAGTCAGGTGGCTTAGTGAAACTACCTGGACACGGCGGACGAAGGCACTATTTTTGGCACAAAGCTTCCTTAGGGCCTACTAATTAATGTTAGGGTAGGAGCCATCCGGATTTTCAAATTGAAAATGTTTCCCGCTTTGTTTTGTACACATGGGAGGGGGCAGGACATAACCCCAGTTAGGAAGGGAGTTCAGGAATAAGACTTACATAATAATGTAGCCTTACCCTAGTGGAAACTACTCACAAAGTTTGAGATCTTACCCTCCCAGAAATTAATTATCCATTTTTGAAGATTTAACATTTACCCATTTGTGCCACCTGGACACGGTGGACAAAGGCACTATTTTTGGCACAAATGGGTAAATGTTAAATTTTCAAAAATGGATAATTAATTTCTAGGAGGGTAAGATCTCAAATTTTGTGAGTAGACTCTACTAGGGTAGGGCTCCAACATTATGTAAGTATTAATCCTGAACTCTCTTCCTAACTGGGGTTATGTCCTGCCCCCTCCCATGTGTACAAAACAAAGGGGGGGGGATTTTAAATTTGAAACTCCGGATGGCTCCTACCCTAAAACTAATTAGTAGGCCCTGAGGAAGCTTTGTGCCAAAAATGGTGCTTTTGTCCGCCGTGACCAGGTAAATTTGAAGTTTAACACTAAGCCAGCTGACTATAAGCAGTTTTTACTCCTGTGTTTTCCTGATTTGTTTTAGTTTAACGAACACTTATGACACAAATGAAATAGAAATCCTCGAGGGAAAGTTTTGAAACTATTTTTTTGTTTCACTCCCGTGACTTTTGGGTTGTTTCGGTTAATGAACATTTTTATGCCATTTTTCAGACATATTAATCTCCAAGGATTGTTTTCATATTTTTTTACTCACTGTGATTTTTGGGTTGTTTCACTAGTAACAGTGAACGTTTATGATGCATTTATAAGACAGATATTACCTATGGAATGTTATAAATTTAAAGTGTTTTTTTTTTTTTCACTCCTGTGATTTATGGTTTGTCTCTTTTTTTCTCTTGCCTTTTTGCTTGCTGATTATTATTATTTTTTTTTATAGGACTGTATTTGATGCAAGCTTAAAATGTACGAGAATATCAGAATAAAGAGAACATAATTACGTGACTTGTGGTTTTCTGTGTCGTACTTGTATCTCAATGTTAATCATGGAGTTGAAGAATGAAATTAAAGGGGCTGTGCCGTCATGAAAATAACAGTAAACAGAATAACCTAGATACTACGCGCATGTGCTCGCATGTAGTCACATCACAGGTTGAAAAAGACGACACCCTCTGTGATTTGACCGTAAGCGCGCGTGTGCAGTATCGGGGTCGGGGTGTCATCTTTCCATGCACAGCCACAGGCCTGCTATAATCATGACACAGCCTAAGAACAAAAAGCAACTTATTGACACCCCCCCCCCCCTCCAAACCCCCCCCCCCCCCCCCCCCCCCCCCCCGGCCAAGTTGGCAGTTTTGTTACTGCCTGCAATGCATTGTACATGTACAAATAAGTACATGTACACCTACACCTACATAATATATTGATGTACATCAGGAAGCGCTGTAGTCATGGTAGTCGAATCCCCATTTCTGAGTCCAAGTCCACACAAGAATTGGACTCCAGACCGGCTTCGTCCTCCAGCACTGATATCAGGCATGCCACATTTAAGCTGATCTCCACTTTTTTTCAAACAGACATGACAGAACAGTGCCATAGAAAACTGAAAAACCAAGGTACAAAGTTTTCTCTGCAGTCGACAGGGCTCACCCTTAACACTAGCCCGGCGTTCATTGTCTAGTAAAAACTGCTACTATGGGCTAGTAAACACCACTTCTCAACTTGCCCTGTGGGCTACTCAAAACTGTGCAACTTACTCGTTTATAATGCTCATACTTCTTCCTTTTCAGATGTGAATAATACATTTTAGAAATGTGTTAATTTATTTTTGAGTGTCTGAGTGTAACTGTATTTGACCGCTAAACTGGTTGTGATCGCTACCATTAGTATCAGGAAGATACATTTACATGTATGACAATACATGTTTAAAATTTGGGCAATGAAAACTTCATGGGGGCAAGTAAAATGCACAGTTTACTATCCCCTTGGGCTACTTTACAAAAAGTTTAAGCGCAAGGCCCGAGTCGATTTCACGAAGCGCTCAGATCAATCTTAAGATGAGTAAATGTACAATGTATGAATCAATCTTCATCGCTAAGGAAAGTGTGATGTCACAATGCAAATCACTATGCATCTTAAAGTTTAAGGATGGTTCCTAAGTTAGGAAGAGTTTGGTGAAATCGACTGTAGCAGTCGATTTCACAGAGCACTAAGGTCAATCTTAAGATGAGTAAATGTATGAATCAATCTTAATCACTAAGGAAAGTGTGATGTCACAATGCAAATCACGGATGCATTTTGAAGTTAGGATAATTCCCAAGTTCGGAAGAGTTTGACTGCTGGGCTGGGCCATTTATATTCACTATACATGTACTTTATTTCCACTCAAAGCAAAAACAATAAAGAAAGGATTGCAAGCATGGATGAAATAATAATTAATGTAGTGATGGCAAAACCAACACGAGCAAGAAATGAAGATAATATGCAATGAGGTGGAGGGGACCCACATTTCCTCTTTATGCTCCTTTTTTTTAACAATCACGAAGTTACATTTGTCTGGTTCATGGTATCCTTGAAATGTACTTTGCCAACAATAACACCGACAATAAGGATCATGCCACAAGAGAGACTTTATGTTATTTCAGCATCTGGACATCCTGCTTTGCCCCACTAGAGGGGGTTCTTAAGAATGGACTACTCCAAACAGTCGGGGCCGCGTCCGACTTAGGGACCGCTCCTGCCGCTGTCCTTAGCCAAGCAAAAGCACACAGGAAATGTCACCTCGTGCCATCAAAGTGTTCCTTTTCTATCAGGTATGCAACTTTGACTTAACAAAAAAACGAGGAAATTCCAATCTTTACAAGACTTTGTACAATGTTTTTCAATTTTCAATGGCATGAGTGTGAAGTGAAAAAATGAGGAAATCAGCTGATCCGAGGAAAAGTGGCATGCCTGTCTATGAAGTGCAGTTGGTTGCCTCCAAGTTGATATGGTTGACCATTGTAAATTGCTACATTATGTACCATGTAACATCTGTTTACAAACAGAGTGACCTTTGTCCATTCCAGGGCCTTTCTGGCAGGCAAGATACTACACTGGTCATACATGTATGGGAAATGTTTACATTTTGTGTCATAATTTCCACATACAATGTACATTCACGATTTAAATAACAACTGAACAAGTTTTGAGAATTGAGATGTGCTCCCCTTTCTTCATATCAAAAGTTGATTTAAAATCAGACAGTGCAATCTCCATAAAATATAAGATGTGAGGTTTTCCTCTATTGGGCTGTGTACAAATCGTGCCTGCAGGAAGTCCAGGCTCTGTGGCTCTTTTGTAAACATGTGATGTCACAGGTTACATGCTCTATCCTGGTGGTTAAGTGATGACGTTTTGGAGCCGGAAGTGCAATGTAAATGCGTTACACAGCACTTCTGATGCAAAAACGTTGTTATACTTTTAATCAACAGCATGCAATGCAATGAAGTACGTACAATGCCACATGTGACAAATTAGTGGGAAATTAAGAATTTATTTGGATGTCACAAAAGGCGAAAAACTAGCAGGGCCCAATTTCGTGGAGCTGCTTAAATAATAATAATAATAATAGTAATAATACGAACATTTATAATGTGCTGGTATCCATCTAAAAGATGCTCATGGCACAGTGACACATCAATGGAGGGGAGAATGGTACCAAGCAGTCTTCATTCAATGAGTCTTGAGGGAAGTTTTGAACGAAGCCAGGGATGGAGAAAGTTTAATATGATCCGGTAAATGATTCCACAATGAAGGAGCAGCAGAAGTAAAAGATCTCTCCACCCATGATGTTTTAGTCTGGGTTTTCCTTAAAACGATATTTATTATTCGATCTCATAGACTCACGGTAGGAAAGATATGGTTGAAGTCCTGAAAGATATGATGGTACATGTACATGTAAAGTGCCATTTAGTGAGCGGTAGACTTACACAAGGATCTTAAAGACGATCCTGTCCTTAATGGGTAGCCAATGTAAATCTTTCAGGATTAATGTGATGTGCTTTCTAATCTTGGTCCGGGTAACAATTCTAGCGGCAATATTTTGTAGGCGAGACAAGCGGTTAATTTGCTTAAAAGCAGACAAATATTGCTGAACAATTTTCTGCTCGGCAAAAATGAGCAGGATACCAGTTACAGATTGTGCATGTGACATTGGTTTTTTTATTTGGGCTGGTAACCTACATTGTACATGTAATTCTGGTAAGCACAATTTTTTGTGCTTAAGTTAAGCGGCTCTATGAAATTGAGGCCAAAACAATGTTAGTGCAAAGAACATCTTAACTAATTAGTTCATGTCTTAACTCCTGAAGAAGTTTATTACTAAAATGTTATCATATTATGTACACCTGTATGTTAATTTTTTTTAAACAAGACACCTTTACCTATTGACCCAATTCACCTGACCTCATCCCCCATTTTGGGAGTCTGATTTCCCGCGTCCAATTCTTACAAGTGCGCATTTACATGTAAGGCAACTTGTGGGTCACGAGACACAACAAATCTTTAATGCAATTTGTCTCCAAAAATGGCAGCCTACATGTTTGGGCGGACTGCAGCCGCAGGGCGTCTGACATCAGCGCAAGGGATCTATGATAATTTATATTTAAGAAAATTACACATAAACTGACTTTAAATTTAACAAATTAGAGTAAAAAAGGCATAGCCTAATTCTTGACCTTCTTGACAAAGAATTAAAAAAAAAAATATGTTAATGTCAAACCCAAACACATGAACGAAATCATATTTTATACTAAAAAAAAAAGAGCTGAATCAAGGATTTTTGATCATGTGGCTAGTAACAGTGTTCTCCCTTAACGGCGGTCCGCTGCCGGCCAAATGCTAGTTAAAACAACTGAGGACCAGTCAAAAATGTACTCCAAATGGTCCGGCTGGCTAGTTTAGTGTTGAAAAGCACCCCTATTCAACATGTGTTCATTGCAGAATATGGGGAAGAGAAAAAAGCTGATGGACCAGTGGAATGACAAGCTTACTGGTCCTCGTGGCCACTCGGTACAAAATGTAAGCGCAAACCCAGCAAATGACAACGATCTACTGAGTTGTTAAAACAGTTCAAACAAATAATGAATGTTTTGCATTCCTACAATGTAGAGAACATTTTCACCATTGAACTCACAAACGGTCATTATGACTAAGTGTCAACATTCACACTGTACCAAGAAGATTTCAGATAAACATCAACCATTTTCTTTTCAAAAAGACTTATCTTACATTTTGTATCTTTAAAGATGCATCCCCCAATTTTGTTTGCCAAATTGATGGTAATGAATTGATTTAAATATCAGATAGCTGATTTCCTTTATTCAACACAGTGGCGTAACTAAGAAGGGCGGGGGGGGGCATGATTTCATGTATTGTCAGCATCCGACTTTCTCCACGTAATACTCCATGTTACCAGAAGCCACTTAGAGTGTACTGTACGTTTGTACATGTATGTACATGTACATGTATGTACAATGTACGGAACAAAGTGCAAGTAGACCTACTGTAATGCATGTCATACAAAAGTTAATTTGCATGTTTTTTTTTTCATACATATACTCTGTACATCACAGATAAGATCAAAATTTGAAACAAAAACTACAAATAAATGTTGGTCTTTCGGCGAAAAATTTGGCGATGCAACTTGTAAGTCCACATAAATATTTCAACCAACTACAGTATACAAGAACGAAATCTTACATGTACGTGTCTTATAAATACACCAAAGTACCACATAAAAAAAGCGAACAATTAACATTACAACTTTTAAATAAAGAAGTTTGTCTGACATCCATGTTCATGTACATAAATGCATCTTTTGCTTTTGTCCTCAGAAAATGTCAGGTGGCAATTTTTTGACAAATTTAGTTTTTAAACAAACAGATGATCTATACATTAGAAGATTTACATTGTAGATCATAGAAATATTACAAAGTAGCCATGATAGCATTTGAAAGTACTGCTAAGCAAATTCCTTTGCTTAGAAGCAAAAAATGAGTGGGGCACCAGTCGCAACAATGTACATGTAAACTTTACAGAACTTTAGCTGGTAATCCGGTACTCTGTCACAAAATGAAACAAAAACCACACAAGGGATATTGTGAATCATTCTACTGTTAAAATATCTTTCCAACCATATTCATTTCATAACAAACGCTTATTTGCCAAGAATGCACACGACGTCATTTGAGTAGGGCGCCCTCGTCAAGAGGTCAAAAGGAGGCTGTTCATTGGCCAACCCTGTGCGCCGCGCGTACAATTCTGTGCGTTTCTATTGTTTCAACATCGGTTCACCTCTAAGATGGCGGCGTGGTGACGTCAATGCATAAGGTCTATGTGTCTCTTTAAAATATGGACCAGTGAAAAAGCCAGTTAAACTACAAGCTGAAGCAGACAATATTGCTTAACAATATGCTGCTTAGCGAAAATGAGCCGAATACCGGTCACAAATTGTACATGTAACATGGTACTTTGGCTGGTAACCTTATTCTGTTAAGCATAATATTTTTTTGCTTAGCTAGTTTTTGTGCTTTTAAAGCAGCTCTATGAAATTGGGCCCAGGGCCCAATTTCATAAAGCCTGTAAGCACAGAAACTTGCTAAGCACAGAAAAATCTTGCTTAGCAGAAACATTGTTACCAGCCAACATTCCATCATGTTTACACTTTTGCGACTGGTGCCCCACTCACTTTTTCTTTTTGCTCAGCAGAGAAATTTGCTAAGCAGTATTTTCTGCTTACCAGCTTTATGAAATTGGGCCCTGGTGGTACAGATTTACAAATAGACCTTATCGCAAATACTGCCTGGTTGATTTCGCACAATGGTCGAAAGGCTATGTGGGATGGAAAAGGGAACACTGTTTGCCCCCTTTATCCTACCCATAGTGCCTTTCGACCATTGTGCAAAATCAGCCCAGCAGCATTTGCAGTAAGGTCTCTGCAAGGGTCACGCCACACGAGGCGATTAACGGGCACCTAGTTCCAGGGCCCAATTTCATAGAGCTGCTTGAGCAGAAAATAGTGCTTACAAATTTTCCGCTAAGTAAAAATAAGCAGGATACCAACCACAGATTGTACATGCACATGTGACATGTTATTTTGGCTGGTAACCTCATTATGGTAAGCATCATTTTGTTTGTGCTCAGCTACTTTTTGTGCTTAAGCAGCTCTATGAAATTGGGCCGAGATTTTAAGGAGAAAGGGAACTTACATTCAAATTTTTGGCATAATTTTCTTGGGGATTGATAGACACTATTTGAAAGATTATTCCTGTGCTACAAAAATAAGTTCCCTTTTGCGTGCAGTACAGTTGGTGGCCACTAAGTTGCTGTTTAAAAATTGCCTTGTGTCACATGGATCTTACAGTCTTATGCAGGCCTGATTCTTCACAGAGGCAGTGGAGGCAATTGCCTCCGTTGCCCCTGGTCATTGCCTTTGTGACCTTGAAATGTTCCAATAGAAATTTACAATTTCGTCATAGAGGTGCCCTTTATCGGGGAGAAAATGCCTTTATGCCCTTGCCCTTTCAAGAACGAAGCATACAGGCCTGCTTATGTTCAATAACACAATCAGTTAAGATGCTAAGGGACTAGCACTGCATCATGGCTCCCGTTTTCAGTTTTGTTTTCAGCGTCCAAAGCTTCTGGTTTCAGATTCTCATCGTCCTTGACCATCTTGGCGAAGCGGAATCCGCAGAACAGCGCCAAAGCCAATAACAACGAGCAGATGGTGAACATGTGCTGGGTACCGATGCTGGACGAGTCTCCATGCAGGACCATCAGAAGAATGCATGCGATGAGGTTAAGCGGGACGCGGAACCAGTTCATGATCCCGGCACGGTGGGCCTCCGGGAGGATACGACCGCGAAGGAATCCCATCGAGGGGAAGTACAAACCGCAAGAAACCTCAAGCAGCAGGAATGCCGTGTAGGAAACCACTCGGTAATCGTGGTAAGATTTTGTTGAGCAGACGCAGGTCGCGACGGAGATGAGCGCGAGGAGGATTGAGCCATTGACGATGGTGTAGGCCGGAATCCGGAAGGGCTCCCTACTCAGAATCTCAAAGAGGTAGGATCCGATCATAATGCAGGCCATGAAACTAGAGAAGATGATCCCAAGAGGCGGGTACGGTTGAACGTCCAGGACGGGGGTCCAGATGAAGATGAAGATGAACATTACACTCTCAAAGAGAGACTGCATGACACCGATGAGCAGGGTGCGTCTGGAGTTTACGATATGCCTCAACCCCTCCATGCAGGACTTTGAGATTTTGACCTTCTTACTGCCTGTGTTCTCATTCCAAGACGAAGCGATGACAGCACCGGATGCCAACAGCAAAGGTATTGCAATCATGAAGGGCGAGACTGGACCCAGGTTCAACAACTCAGCAAACAGGTACGACACGAGGCCTGCAACAATGGCAAGAACGCCGTTCCAGAATGTTGCTTTGGAGAAGGTAATTGCGACCCATTCCTTTGGGAAGTCGTTTGACTCGACATGTTCATGGATGTACCATGCTTCGTACGCAGTAAACAGGAGCGACGTTGACATCCCACCTAATATTCTCCCAAGAATAAGCAGACCATAATTACGGGAGAGTTTTGTAAGGCACGATATCGAGTAGATAATTGAGAACGTAATGCACAGTTTCTTTCGGCCGTAATGATCAGCCAGTGCGCTAGTTGCCGTACCCAGAACAACACTTGAAGCAAGTCCACACACGTACAGCACAGCAATCTGTGGCTCCAGAAATCTGTAGTGATCGTAGAGTTTGTATAGATAGGGTCCTTGGAGCCAATCTGAGGCGAGCGCAAGGAAGTATGCAATGAAGTACTTCCTCTGAAACTGAATGAAGTTGGGATTCTGTCCCGTTGTCTCCTTTGGGCGTCCTCTCCTGACTACATAGCGTAACCCCACACAAATGGCAATGAGAATTATGAAAGCTAAAAACCACATTAAAATCATGTTGATTGTTGGGTCCAACAGTTATTATTGACAAATTCCTACATATTATTATTAATACATTGTGAATGTCATATCAATCAATGTATTGTATTGTAGCAAGTGCTATCATTCATTCTCGACGCAGTACAGTCCGAAAGTAATCCATGGTCATAACAATGATAATTGTCAATTGATGGTTACAGCTACAGCTTAGGTATTGTTTTTCAAATTGCATCCGATTCTGCTCTGCCGGACTGGAGTCTGATTTTTCCAATTGTTCTCTCAGAACACTCTTTAGTTTCTGACTTTAAATGTGACTCACAATCACACTCATGATGACACTCACAAATTTTACTAGACTAGTAGTATTGGCATCTGTTGGCCATTCTCGTGACGACTAATTTAAACAGCATTTTCCTCTATTAAAAATACATTAACACTACAGCTGCGACTAGACTGCGAGTGCGATGATCGTATTGTCTCTACCTCCAGGGCCAGGCCCAGGGTAAGGCTGGGAAGGAGTGTTCGAGGTGTGTTCCTAATAAAAAAACAGAATTTTATACATGACTCATGTGATGAGGTACTTCTTCTTGCTCACTTCTCTACACCCTCAACATGTCACCGACACTGGCCTGCCTGGAGCTGTATTTCCCTGATCTCAAGTCTGATGAGCATTAGTAGTAGTGCTACTTAATTTTACTACCCATTCTAGAAGTAGCTCTAAGCAGATCTGGGCTAGCAAAGTAGCATTATGAATTGAGAGTGTTTTTTACCGTCTGCCTCTGACTGTTGTGTTGATACTGAAGTTGGGAATGTTGAAATTGAAATGCAAATTACAACCAATCAATCATGACTAATGACGGTTATGGTGTCATACTCGGGAAAACCATTCAACGGGCAGATCGAATAGACAACATCCTTCAGGAACGCTTAGTTTCTCTATGGTTTTGATGGCCTTTCACAACGGAAATGAAAATCTCTTATGTAGACGACGTGGAGGCTGCCATTTTGTATCGAAGAATTGTGGGTAATATTCTTTGCGGATTTTTTTCCGGATTTTCTTCGGAAAATTTCGGATTGAACAACCTCGTTTTTGTACATGATCGAATTCAGTATACAAGTATTAGCATACAAACACACCCTGCAAGTGAGCCAGTCAAACTTTTTCGTCAAGTCGGAAACCCTCTGCTGTGCCATGTATTTGCAATTGACTTTTCCCTGTTGAAATTGAACAGACTAATTATAATGGTTGATTCTTGAAAATCACAATAGAGGGCGTCCTTTTCTCAGTGTGTTCTGTTTCTTGTACACATTTTAGGGGTGAGAAGCATTTTGTTTTCCGTATAAATCACACTTCGTTTACATCCATCGCATCTTTTAAGACGTAAATCTACATTACGATATATGTGATGATTATAGAAATATCCATATTTGTTCACTTTTGTGTATTTGAAATGGTTAAAATTGTAAATTAGTGTCGGCCACTTTCCCTCGAACTTAATAGAATCATGGATCATGTGTACATGTACATGTATGTTGGCTAGTGGAATACAACAACGTAGTTTATATATATAATTCCCAGTCCCACAGAAGTATTACATTTATATTTTGGTTTTTACTATTTAGTTAACCAGAAAGTTCGGTAAAGACTGCCCCACTGCCCTTTTACAAAAATACAAATCGTACATAATAAATTATGATTATTGAAATGAATAAACGACGGCATATTTTTTGCCCATCATGGATACATGTGGATAGGGCCGGGTTGGGCATACATTTTTCAAATATTTTTTTTACATCAGGTTTGTATGGCATTTTTGAAGAATGCCTTGCAGGCTACATTTTAAGCTATAAGTTAGGTCTGCTGAGCTTTGTAGTGCAGAGAAACAAGTAATTTTGTGGCGGTAAAAAGGAAAAATCAAAAAAACTTAAGTCACGTGCTTTTAATTTATCGTTGGACCAAATTGTGATCATATTTATAATGCACTTATTTGTTGTGTGGATTTTGACTAAAAATGCTTAAACTCTAGATTTTTTTAAGTTTTGGTCTTTATTCTCATGACATGCGTCAAGGGAAAATACTGATCAATAACGATGAAGTATGAATCGACGAAAAACTTTACTTACAGTTGAAATGAACAACATGCATGTGCGGAATATGCAAAGCAGCAACAAAAGAGGGCACCGTCTAGTTACTACCATGCGTGTGTGATTGAGCTAACTTTAATCTAGCAATATGCGCACAAATTGTTGCGTGAAAGTTTCTCCTGCGCAAGTTTCCGCATCGCCCTCGACATAGCGAGCAAGCAATGCATTTAAATTTTTTGAACGCATGTGCATCAAGAAACTTCCACATGGAAAGTACATTATGTTCAGGGCGAATTATACATTAGGTATAATTTTCACCAAAAGTGAATGCAGATATTTAAAAGATATTCAAGGAGTATCTTAAAGTACCGGGAATATATGAACAGACTTTCATCTTTTTTTTAACATCAGGTAAAAATAGGAGAAAACAACTCTTGTAATTTTGTTCGCATTGTAAAGAAGCTTTATACCCAGGACATCAGTGGCAGTGCAACAGAGACTGACGTCCTACCAGGGCTATCTCTCCATCCATAATGATGACTGTTAAAACAAAAAGCAATACTAATTGGGTTAAGTCACATAATATGTTTGGTTAAAATGAGTAGAATGGTTTTGTCAGATTGAGATTTGGAATCTTGTGAGAAATTATAAATGTAGCATATTTAGTTATGTTGTGAACTCGGTCTTGCTCGCAGTCAGACTCTGTCATACTATCTTCTGATGACACGCCTGAGTTGTCCCTGACTCTTGACACTGACAGAGTCACCATGGTCACTGGACACTGACAGTATCAATGGACACTGACATGGCACTAACTGTCAGTGATTCCACCTTATTTGTATAGGCAGTTGCTATGCAGCAGGCCTGACAATCTTTGAAAGGGCGAGGCCATTTTTGTTTTTTCTTAAAGTCTATGGGAAACTTTTAAAGCGGGCACCAAGGCCAGGACCAGGGCAACAGAGGCAGTGGCCTTCATGTGATTCCAGACCTGCTGCAGGTAAAGTGAACAAACATGACTGGGCTTGTTCAACTCGAGAGCCTCAGTTTCAAGAGGGGCACCACAGACCTTTCCAATGCTGATCATTTAACGGAGTGTATCGATTTCAATTTCCTCTTCAGGACAAGCCCCTTTAAGCCAAGATGGGGGCATACAAGTACATGCAAGAGTTGTACAGGAAGAAGCAGTGTGATGTCATGCGCTTTCTGTCCCGTGTCCGCACATGGAACCTGCGTCAGCTGTCATCGGTGCACCGTGCATCCCGACCAACACGTCCGGACAAGGCCAGACGTATGGGTTACCGGGCAAAGCAAGGTAAAGGTCTAATCAGCAGATTATAACGGTGCTGTTCTTTGCAAAGCTCAGTATGTATACATTCTGTAAACACCGATGCTGTACTAATCACATAACCCCATGTCCCCCCCCCCCAGACTGGTCACTGTGTAGACTGATCCATTTTAGTCTGTACACGTAGGGGGCCACCATTGGTGGGACGCTGGCAGCGCAATGTTTTGTACACAAAGACAGAGAAAAACCGCTGTCTGTGTTACTTTTTGTGTGACTTACGTGTCTTCCTTAAAGACACGCGCATCATTTTGGAAGCCGTGTAGGTACATGAATATGCGTAAACGCCGCATCGCCTGAAATGCGCGCATCACTGTAGAACACACAGAGACATTGACTTCCAAAGTGGCGCAACCAAGATTGTTGTGATAATGACGTCGCGTGAATTGAGTCAATACATGTTTTCCTATGAGTGTTCTTGAGTGTGATTTGAACTCACTGGGCCCAGTTTTATGGCACTGCCTACCACAGAATTCTGCAATTACAAATTTCAGGGCAGAATTTCACAGTAAACAGTGCTTAAGCCTAACTGGTGATGCGGAGAATTTAACACATGAATTATATGTAAGACAATGTGTGTGTTTGAGTATATATATCAGCTGTATTGTGAACTGAACTGGACACAATTTCATAGAGCTGCTTAAGCACAAAATGTAGCTAAGCGCAAACAAAATGATGCTTACCAGATGCCAGAATAAGGTTACCAGCCAAAATAGAATGTCACATGTACAATCTGTGACTGGTATCCTGCTTAATTCTGTTTAACAGTACATTTTTAAGCACAATTTTCTGCTTCAGCAGCTCTGTGAAATAGGCCCTGAACTTGCTGGTGATGCTCAAATTGTACAACATATTAATCTTGTAACTGTTTTTAAAATATTTTAATGCAAGATTGAATGTATTGATTGAGTGATGTTTAGAAATGTCTTTTGTAATGTACATGTTTCATTGTTAAATTGAGCAAGTGGTTTGAAAACCCATTTGAACATGGATTGCATTTTTACTGTATACTTTTATATACATGTAATATGTTCACTTGGCAGGCAAGATGGTATAAACTCTCAAGGAAGTATTTTTGGGCCTGATTTATGAATTATTCATGTTAGGTTATTCATGTATTCCCTGAACATATGTATTATTCATGTTACATGTAGGTCATTCATGTTCCCTGAATATATGAATTATTCATGTTAGGTCGTTCATGTATTCCCTAAATATATGAATTATTATTTGTTTGTATATTCATGTATACGTTAATACATTAACTATTCATGCTACATGTATGTTATTCATGTATTCCCTGAATACAACAGGTTTTCAGGCAGGTACAGATTATGGTGTTCTGTTTTTCAATTCATATTTTTTCCCATAAGATTTAAAGCAGAAATGTCTAGTATTAGCCCTTTACCCCAAGGAAAAAGATTAGTGAACTGAATATAATCACAAAATTATCGCTTTTATTAATAGAAATTAGAACTAGAAATTCAATATATTTTTTCAGAAATATAAATACTTACAATACATGTAAAGTAAATAATTTCAATAATCAGGGTCTTGTCACACAGGCATTTTAGAGGTAACCAACTGCAGTGCTTGCAAAATGAACAGTTTGGTAAACTGAGAGTAATTTTTCCAGATCTCTTATCCCTAAGAACTTTGCCTTTTCTTCTTGGAGATTGCTGGAAAGGGTTGTCTGTAAATCGCCTCGTGTGTCTCGACCCTGAGCAGTTCTCCCAACCTCAGCTGATATTGTTTTCCCGTTCCCCCCCCCCCCCCCCCCACTTTAGGATACGTCATCTACCGTGTGCGTGTGCGCCGTGGTGGACGTAAGAGGCCCGTACCCAAGGGTGCCACCTATGGCAAGCCTACCAACCAGGGTGTGAACCAGCTGAAATTCCAGCGTAGTCTCCAGTCAGTTGCAGAGGTAAGGGTTGGGGTGTTGCCCAGTAGCAGCGGCCTGTGATTATCTAGGAGTTTGACTGAGTTCAGGATTTACTGATAGATCTTCTTTTGCCTTGGAAATGCTTTGGAAGGTCAAGCATATCCCATTGTTATGTCCGAACCATTAGTTTTCTATCTCCCGCAATGTGACAGTTTGTACAGTCGGATTATAGGAGTCTGTAATCCTAGAAAATTTAACACCCTAGCAGGCCTTGATCTTAACCGAGGCCATTGGCCTCATGCCCTGTCGACTTGGCCAGCATGCCCTTCAGAGAAATTGCACTGTCACTACCAACTTGGCCAGCATGCCTTCGTACAATTTCTCTGGTTTGGCCTGCAAAGGCTTGCCCCCGTTTTTCTCAAGATCGAGGCCTGCCTAGAAGTTAAAGGTATTTCACTGCAGACAAACTGGGACGCTACCCATTTTTCAGGACTTTATTTCTCATACAGACCTGCAGGCCTCGATCTTAAGATAAAACGGGGGCAAGCCTTTGCTGGCCAAACTAGAGAACTTGTACAAGGGCATGCTGGCCAAGTCGACAAGGCATGAGGCCAATGGCCTCAGTTAAGATCAAGGCCTGGACCTGTGTATGGACAGCTTGAAAACTTTTATTTAGATGACAACTATTTCCTTTTGCTTCAAGTGATATCAAAACGGCTAAACGGAGTTTCAAAAAAGGCATTTTATGAATCTTAAATCGGAGAATGTGTGTAAGACCTAAAAAGTTTACACTTCTGAAAGATTTTGAGCGACAAACAATGAATGGGGATTATTCGATATTCATAACTGCCCGGGACAGGTTATCCATTGTGATTGGTCGAGAGGAGATCATGGTTAAATGTGCGGTATAGACACGGTAGAGAAGTAGTCATACTTACATGTATTAGATTAAAAGTGATGGCCTGAGTAAAATTGAGTCAAAAGAGGAAATTATCAGTTGATTCGTGGAGCATGCAAAGTTTTAGGGCCCAACTGAAATTGGTAGCAGGCAAATTTGGCTCGCGGAAGTTTCAAACGTGCGCATGAAAGTTCAAATCTTGTACAAGGAACTACTTTGAGCTCAACACGATTAGAAATTTCACGCAGAAACCAGGTGAGCTGTCATATTTGTCCCAATTTTTGCGAGTTTTTGGGATGTTTTTTAAACGGAAAGGTATATATGAATGGGTGTTTGTTTCAGTAAAAATAATAATCATGAACCGGGCCTCACGGTGTTTTAAACAACTAGTTGAAAACCTCTTCAGCACCATTTTATGCCCTTATTTAAAAAGGCTTAATTTTTTCCTATGACCGGAATCTTTGGTTTCTCACATCAGGAACGTGCTGGACGTCGTTGCGGCGCTCTCCGTGTCCTCAACAGCTACTGGCTGTGCGAGGACTCCACCTACAAATACTTTGAGATCATCATGTTGGACCCCTTCCACAAGGCCATCCGACGCAACCCCGACGCCCGGTGGATAAGCAACCCCGTACACAAGCACCGGGAGCTCCGTGGGCTCACGTCGGCCGGTAAGTCACCATCAAGATCCACATTTTTTAAGTCTGCTCTTCAAGGCAAAGTATATTCCCTGGGGAAAAATTTTACGTCGCTGCCGTGTTTATCATAACTGCAATCTTATACGAAGGTCGTACTCCAAACTAGCGGCTGTGATAAGAGGCTGTGGCTTGACATCACACGAACATGCGATGAAGCATGGGATGCCCGTAGCAACAGCTGCCAATTCGGACATGGCCTAGTTCTACATAATCTTCAAAAGTCCAGAGAAATTTCCCCTCTACCCTTAGTTTTGGTTCAGAAAGGAATAAAAGACGCCTGCTCCATGATGTTATAGAAAAAAAGATAGAGAACCAGTCCTTACATAACAATAGGAGACTCTTTTTTTTTTTGAGTTGACTGCTAAATGCAACAAAATACAACCATTTTTACCGACAGGTGCATTGTGTTGCTTTTAGTAGGGCAAGCTGGCTAGGGTGAATAGACCGATCCATTTAGCCTCGCCCCTTACAGGTTGACCAATCACAGGCCTAGGCTACGCCACCGAAAGTCTGACAAATATAAAGTCCGACACGATACAATACTATTGGAAAATGTAAACATACGTTCCCGTACTGTTGGTGCGTGCGTTCATGTCATACAGTGTGGCATTGAAGAAACGCACATGGTGCTGCCCACATGTACAGGGTGACTAGCCAATGCTGTGATTGGTCAATATGTTTAGTGGGCGGGGCTAAATGGATCGGTCTATTCATGTCAACAGGTCAATGTAGGTGCGTCAATAAACTATTGTAAATCAACCCCTGGTCTTTCTAATGTTTTGTTGATTAAATCCTATACTCTCGGTACTTTTTTCTCGCGAAATGAACAACTTTTCATCTCCAAAGTTTTTTGTACGGTGGCAAAACTGCTTAAAACAGAAAAGTGTACAATGTTGATGCATTTACCAAATGGTGTCATATTGCAGGCTGGCATAGTTTTATCCATCATCGTTATATCACAGTGGATGGTATTAAATGGTCAGACTGTAGGAGGGTTAATGTCCAATTCTTAATAGACCACTTGCATAGACCGCCATTGCTAAGGTCAAACAATGGATGGTAGGTCTTCCTTTGACCTCAGTGAGGGCGCTGTTTGCGGTCATATGCAAGTGGCCTATTGGGCTGTGTCTGAATCAAGCCACTTCGGCCCTGGCTATGTCCATTAGGTTGTAATGGCTGACACAGCAATCCAGCCATAGCCACTGCCGAAGCTACCAGTCGTTGGCCTGGGCGCAATGTCTCAAAGCGCTAAGATTGATTCTTGAGATAAAACAGTTTCCAGCTAAGCAAAAATAAGTAGAAAACCAGTCATAAGACTGCACTTGTTAGGCCAATATGGTAATTTGGCTGGTAACTAAATCTGTTCAGCAAAATTGGTTTTTTTAACTTATTAATAAGCAGCTCTATGAAATCTGGCCCTAGATTTATATGGAGCTGTGGCGGTAGGGGGGTTGGGCAGCGGGTGGTCATTATGGGCAGTTTTATGCATTTTTTAATTGTTTTCATTCATTATTATTATTTTTATTATTTTTTTTTTTGCGTGACAAAATTACTTTGACAAAAGACAGCTTGTTAAACTAATTTTTGTTTTTTTTTCTTTTTCATTTTTTCCTTTTTGCAGGCAAGAAGAGCAGAGGTATCGGCAAGGGTCATCTGTACAAACAGACCATCGGTGGTTCACGCCGGGCCTGCTGGAAGAGACGCAACACCCTCTCTCTCAAACGATACCGTTAAAACTCACACCAATACAAAGCATTCAATCCCCCCAAAAAATATATTCTCCTCAAGTTGGGAAAGATTTCTGGAGAAACATTTTCCCATTTGTGGCGATACTTTGCAGAGAGGGTTTTCGTCTTTGATAATTTTTGAGACTTGTAAGTTTGCCAATGTTAGGACACACACTGTTTATAAAACTGAATAATGAGATATTAAAAAACCTGCCCAGAGGAAATAACACATTAGTTTGACTCTCTTGTGATTTTGTTGTTGTTTGGAGTTACATCATCGGAGGACTTGTGAAATTTTCTGCTGGCTGCGTCTAAGCGAAACAAAATGCAACCTTATTCCGACAGTTTTGCCGTAGAAATACATATCTTTCATTAACTTTCCATTGACTGAACCACCTTCTACGGGTAACGCAGTCTTGGTTATCTAAATTCTGCATGCTTGTAAATATAGGACATTTTGTTTGTGGTGCCCTCTGGTAATTGCAGGATTCGAACTAGCCTCTTATCACCGGGCACAGTTGGTGGTGAAGTGGTTAAAACATCTGCTCTAGGATACAAGCGGTATTGGGTTCGAATCCCGCCTGAGAAGCCTGTATAGTGGTTATCACACTAGTTGTGGGGGTGTAAAAGCTAAAATGATATTCTCTGTACCAGATGCAAGTTTTACTTCAATTGTTGTGGGGGACACGTGCCCCCCATATTTTCCCAGTGCCCCCAATAAATAAAATCGAGGTACATGTAATGCATTAAAAAAAAATACGGCCCTTGGCCCCCCTCCACTGAAAAACAATGCCCCACCCCCAAAACCCAGTAAAAAAATCCTGCCTTCTCCGCTGAAAAACCCTCAGTCTTGACTACCCTAACCTCGATCCTCTAGATATGTGATTTTATCAGGATTTTTCATGGATTTCCCTGTGCGCCTTCAGATTTTCTTGAAGGAGGTAAAATTGCCATCAGAGAGATGAAAGACTTGGCTCTTCTAGTTCAAACGATTTAGAGAGAGTCGGTAAACCTCGTAAAATGTATACAGCCTGTAAATTCTGGGAGCTTCAGGTTCGATCCGTGGTCATGGGAGCAAGGTGGATTAAAAGAACCAATGGTTAACTAGTGGTTGGTAACTTAGTGCATGCGCACTGAAGTTGAAGCGCGAACGACTCTAGTCATGTCACGTCAACGCGACCATGAGAAAATGGCTAAATCAATGTTATTGTTTTCTGATAAGTGGTCTCCTCTGCACTGCGCCCATGCAACGGCTTTTGGTAACCAACGATGCGACCAACCTCGACAGACTGGTCGCGAATAGTCGACTGTATTTAGTCCAACCATCGTTGACTAACCCAAGTTCGATCAGAGGTAGTCGAACTATGGTTAACTATGTTTGTTGATCGAACTTGATCTGGGTTGATGGGGTTGGCTGACAAAGGCGCCCCAGCACCATCTCAGCTGCTAGTCAGTATTAAGGATTATCAGCCTCCCAAATTATTGTCAATTATTTACACCAAGAGAGCATTTGTATTCGTTGTTCAGGATTTTTGATTTGCATTTAATCCCGCCTTTTAAACTTTATACAATTTATTTACCTCTAAAATCATTCCAAACTGTCCCATCTTTCCGTGGACACTCCAAAGCGCTGAGAAGAGGCCCACCTGTTATGAGGTATTATGTTTGCACAAATTCAACTAATTTTAAAAGACATAAAATACACGTAGCAGCTCATACATTATTCACTGTTATGGAACGAATATGTTGCCGCAAATCGCAACCATGTGTGACGTTCGACGTGGTTAAAGTTGCAGGGCGCGATTCTCGCGGAAAATTATAAACATGTAGTTTTTTTTTTATTATTGAATTTAGGTTGTTTTTCTCCAGTGTAGGATGTAGCCTTCATGAAAACGCCATTCATTTCTATTTCTTGCTGTTTTTTTGTCCATACTGCACCGGCACAAGATCTGATGTCACCCCTCCACCTTCTCCTTCGTCTGCCTCTTCTCCTTTTCCCCGTCCTTGGTTGCCACTCCATTAGTCTTGTTGACCATCTTTTGTCTGCTCTTCGGGCAGCGTGTCAGCCCATCTCCATTTAGCCTGTTTTATTTTTTCCTTCTGTTCGTATTACTCCGTTTTTCTGTAGTATTTCCGAACGTGTGTGACCCTTCCTGATTGAGATATGCAGCATTCGTCTTTCCATTGCTCTAAATGTGTGCTGTCCTTGTACGAAGTGTGTGCTTTGTTTTGTCGTTGTCCATGTCTTCTGAGCTATCGGTCGGCCTTAGGTCATAGTTTTTAAATAACTACCACTTGCTGTTGGCGGATGTTGTTTAATTATTGTTGTGGTTAATTATTGGTGTGTTTTTTTCTTTTTTATTATTAATGTTATGTCAAATCATATTAAGTCAAATCATGATTTGTAATGCTAATAGTGCATTATTACTTTGTGTGATTCAACATATATACATGAAAAACAAACTTGTGAAAATTTGGGCTCAATCGGCGGTCTGAGTCTGGAGAAAATCGTGAAAAACCAAGCGTTTTTTTGCCTGTAAGGCCCTTTAATACACTGTCCTTGATTTCGATTGTTACAACCGAAATTAAAATGGGGATCTTCAAATTATATTTTTGTCGACTCTAAAAGTATTTCAGAAAAGAACTATTTCTATAGAAGATTGCAACTAGTATGAACTTCATAATCAGTAGGCTTTCAGATTGAAACTAATGAAATGGTTGGTGAATACCAATCATGTAATATTCCTTCAAATGAAAGCTGTATAAATTTCCCGAATCTATTAAAAAAAAATAGCTATTTAAAATTTCAATCTAAAGTTTCGGTTCAAATCGGACCTAAAACATAATATAGATTTTGTTTAACTAACCCTGCGTGAATTCGATGTAAGTCGCGGGGGGACATGTGAGACCTATATTATATGTTGATCACGTGCCAAACGTTTAACTGAGCTGGTAGTGTCTTTTTAAACTGGTATAAGCCACTTTTCAGCCCTATGAACTACACTACTCAGTGGCATAGGCGTAAATACCAGAGTTGGGGGGGGGGGGGGGGTGGGGGGCTACATCCCCCAACTTTTTGTCCGGGGGGTTGATCCATAGGATCATCCCCTAGATTTTTGGTCCTTGAAAAAAAATTGTGGTTTTCACTGAAAAAGCACCCGCTAGCTTAGTAAATGAATAAAACATTTCTACAAATCCCTATCAAGACAACACCCACGCATGTGTACACGGCACCTGTACGTGCAAACAGTGAGTCGACGGGCATTAACACAAACTTTACGGAACTTAACTATACCCACCAAACAGCACCGCTGTGACAAATTGTGGTTGGTATCGGTTACTTGACGAGGCCTAATGAATGTACAATGTACTATGCAGAAAAAAACAGAAAAGAAATATTTTCTATAATTATTTGAACAATCTACGTAGGACATTAACACAGATGGCATCTATAATGCAATGGAACATCTGATGTGAATTTACATGTAACCTTCCCCATGCCCCTTTGCTTGTGATCTCGGCATTATTCTTTTTTTCCATTACCGCCCCCCCCCCCCCCCCCCACTTTTCACAACAAATTTACGCCACTGCTCAGTGGCGTAACCAGCTGGAATTCCCCCACCTACCCATTTGAGATCGAAAAAAATGCACAAATGAATGTTGGATACATTAAATAGTCGCCCCCCCCCCCCCCTCCCAGCCGCATTTTTGTCTTTGCCACCAACCCCAAATGAAAATGTCTGGTTACACCACAACTTATAGCCCCCTTGTATGGGATACAATAGGCCTATTACATGTGTACAAACATTTTGAAATAATTATACAGGAAAACTATGTGTTTGCGACTCGCTCCTCGACCGCAAAGTATTTCGACAATAAGTTTCATTATTTCAGTAATTTTGTCTGCTTTAGCCTCCGTGTCAATTGAGAGTTGGCCGCAGCCAGAGTACTAAGCCATGTCCAAGTCAAGCGACTTCGGCTACGGCTGCTGCCGTCAGCTGCAACGCTAACCTTGGCGATTAAGGTCTTTTCTGCGTTCTCGTAATAGTCAGGTGGCTTAGTGAAATTGACGTTACATAGCGGATAAAAGCACCATTTTTGGCAAAAAGTTTCCTTAGGGCCTACTTATTAATATTAACCTAGGAGCCCTCCGGAAATTTTAAGCGATCGCCACTAGAGGGCGTTTTCAGGTTTGTTTTACTCTTTTTTGGTTAAAAATCGTATTTTCCCCCATAATTGTTCGTCCAAAAACCTCAAAACATGACGTTCATTATTACTTTGACTTAATCTATGAGATGACATCATAAAAGTTATGATGGAGTCTCCCTGTGGGACGTTATAATCCATTAATTTGTCCTGTTTTTGAGGTTTCTTGCCCATTTTTGGTCACAAATCATAGTTTCGCCATAATTTCCGTTTTTGTTCGTCCAAAAATCTGAATATCTAACATACATTTAAAATGTTGACGTAATCTATAAGATGACATCATAATAGCCACTGCCGTAGCCATTAATAGTCAGACACGTCCTTATGGCATAACTGTACACTAACAAATAAAACACATTGCTCGTTGCATTTCCCTATATAGAAAACAAGAATATCTGAACACAGTGTCCATAGGTTAAGTTTTGTAGGTGATCAGATCAATGCCCAAACACCGTTTTCCCGTTTTCTTGTGGACGTTTTGATTTATAGAATTAGACAAAAGAATAATTTCCCCGAAGACTCAATTGTACAATTCCTTTAATTTAAAGTTACAGACATGTCACTCAAGAGCGCGTTTTTGCCTGCTATTCATTCCCATGCGCCTCGCTGTTGGAAATTATTCGGCAAATAAAAGACCGCGTGGAGACGTCAGCGCAGCGGGTCGCAGACCGTTTAGTTCCCCCAAGAGTTGATGACATGTTTCTCCCTCGTTGTCGAGCTTGAAATCCTTTTCCATCAATCTAGATTTGGAAGACTTTAAAGGAGGAATGCTCATTTAAGTTCTTACAAAAATATTTGTAAATGTTTTTATCTCAACTTAATTTGAATCCTGCTATGCGGTTTAAGTATTGGTGATTTTTAAGACATGCATATTGGGACGGTATACATGACTTCATTCCAATCATATAGTTTTAAAACATAATCGTAATGGGATGGTACATCGTTTGGAAGAGTATATTCATTTCGATTCCGTAGTGTTTTAAGAAACATAAAGGGATGGTACATCATTGGTTTTTGATAGAGTACATTCATTCCAATCCTCTAGTTTTCAAGAAACATATCATAAAGGGATGGTACATCATTGGTTTTTGGAAGAGTACATTCATTCCAATCGTCTAGTTTTCAAGAAATGTATCATAAAGGGATGGTACATCCTTGGTTTTTGGAAGAGTACATTCATTCCAATCGTCTAGTTTTCAAGAAATGTATCATAAAGGGATGGTACATCTTTGGTTTTTGGAAGAGTACATTCATTCCAATCCTCTAGTTTTCAAGAAACATATCATAAAGGGATGGTACATCATTATTTTGAAAGAGTGCATTCATTCCAATCGTCTAGTTTTCAAGAAACATATCATGAAGGGATGGTGCATCTTTGGTTTTTAGAAGAGTACACTCATTCCAATCCTCTGAGCTTTCAAAAAACATAATTATTATAAAGATAAAGGGAAAACTAAACAAAATATGTTTATTTTAAATATTTATTTATTTATTTGTTTATTTATTTATATGTATATTATTTTAGTTTTCCCCAACTGTAAGTCTTTGTTTTTCTAAGTTAAGATTAGCAATAATTCCTAATGGAAATCTCTCAGCATTCCTACATTTAGCCTGATGTGCAAAGAGTAGGTGTATGTAAAACAGTTTTTTGTTTTTACACTTTACATCCATTAAAATTGCGCAATTAAGTCAACATTACCAGATGGACCAGGGGAAACAAAAGCAAGTCAATCACTGTTCGTAAACATGGTGCCCCACAACTGTCAGAAAGGAACTGTTGTAAACAATGTAGGCCTAATAAACAAGAAACAAAAGCTTTAAAAAATGCAATTAAATTTTACATATTTATAGATTAACAAAAGAAAGGAACTCCAGATTTAACAAAGAGCAATATCTGTGTCATTTACAAAATAAGAAAATTGAAAAAGTAACATTCCAATCAAAATAGATAAGTCAACATGAAAAATAAACGTGTATAATAATGTTCATATAGTTTAGCTTTATTCCATATCTATATTTTGGGCAAGAGTGTGTTCACCGTGGTTTGGGTCGTAGTACACAACAACCCAAAGGGAGAGTGTGTTCACCGTGGTTTGGGTCGTAGTACACATCAACCCAAAGGAACACACACTCAAGCCCCGGCTCAACATTGGTAAGAAGAAAGCATAAGTGTTCACAAATTAAGATGTACTTTTTTTAATTGTAATATTGTTGCAATTCGGCACTGTGGCTGCCCGAGGCAATATTTTTAAAATAAACTGTTCAATTCAATTCACTATACCTTGCATGGTGTAACGATAATGATGGTAGAAAACGTCCCTGGAAATATTTCTGCCTGAAGTGTTATCGTTTGTAAATAAAAAATGAAATAAGATCCGAAATTAGTTTTCGTCTCAGTGAGACGAAAACTCTGCCTATAGGAATGCGTACAAAAATGCTGGATGCATTTTTACCGTTTTTCGCGCAAACGAAACAACGAAATGAGCTGACATTTTCACAGGTTGGTTTTTTATTACAAACATCTTGATTTGTGCAAAGAATGGACGCATTTACTGTCAGTTCATCAATGTTCAGCTGGGGCTGTAAGCCGTGTTCATATTTCATGGGAATGCGAAGCGTAAATTTGACGTCACGAATCCGCGACGAACAGTGTTGCCCCTTGCGAACCTTTCGCTGCGAAGAAAGGGCTGTGAGGTCAAAATTCATTTGGCATTCACATGAAGTATAAACACGGGCTTGAATCATATATCAGATGTATATCAGTCTCTGCGTCAAGGAGATTGGAACAATGTCAAAGGAGAGGGTGGAATTATAATTGACTGTGTATGTATAGATCCCTTCCAATTTTCAAGACGCCGCCATTATCTTTAAGGATTTAGAACCCCCATATAGGTGATTAATCTTCCCAGTACTGTGAACCTGGACGGGGAATTCTCCCAAATTGAATTTGCAATCTCATTAACATGTTTCCTCATGGCTAGCCAAACGGGAAAAGACAAGTCTCTTGGTCGCAGCGATTGCTTCGAATCAAGTTTAATTTTACATAATTGCTCCTTTTTTTTCCCCCTATCTCTCTCTCTCTATCTCTCTTTTTCTCCCAGCCACACGGGACATTGGCTGGAGACATGTACCACTCGGGCAGTATTTGAACACTGTGTTGGCTTTTCACACCATTGAAAGTGCAGGCTATAACCTTCCGTGGTGTACACAGGCATTTTTTATTGAAGGGAGAAGAGGCAAATATATCAAATAAGTGGTGGGCTGCGCCGACGTGACACACTTAAAGAAAATAAGTTTCAAGTAGTGTCTAATTTTGTATAAAGGGCCACTACGTTTAAAGGGACTTTTTTTTTATACGCGCTTGGTGTAAAATCTTTGGTACCGCGTCCGTCTTGACGGCAGGCTTAGATGCTGTTGTTGTTGTTTGTTTGTTTGTTTGTTTGTTTATTGTACTTTGTTTGTTTGTTTGTTGGGTTGTTTGTTTGTTGGATTGTGTGTTTGCTTGTTTGTTTGTTTGTTGAGTTGTTTGTTTGTTTCTTTGTTTGTTTGTTTGCTTGCTTGTTTGCATGCTTGCTTGCTTGCATGCTTGCTCGCTTGCATGCTTGCATGCTTGCTGGCATGTTTGCTTGCTTGCTGGCTTGCTGGCTTGCTGGCTTGCTTGCTTGCTTGCTTGCTGGCTTGCTTGCTTGCTGGCTTGCTTGCTTGCTTGCTTGATTACTTGCTTGCTTGATTACTTGCTTGCTTGCTTGCTTGTTTGTTTGTGTCCGTCTATCTGTGCTTACGAAAGCTACATCATGAGTTGATTTTGGGGTGAAAAACATAAGATTTATTACACTGTGGGCTTAACCTTAGAATGTTTTTATAAGGGAAAACATTAGAAAAGGGATCATAGAACTACTGTTGGAAAGCCCCAGAATGTCGCTCTAGTAAGTCTGTCTGTCTGTCTGTATGACTGGTTGTTTGTTGATTTGTTTGTTTGTTTATCTTGTTCCCTTATAATTCTATGTTTCTCAATAAACCTACACATTACACCACGTAATGTGCCCAGAAAAAAGGTCGTCAGGCTGTAAACGACCTTTTACCGGGCACACAAATTACATTTTTTTTTGTGCCCCAGCAGAAGGGCACAAGCAATAACATGGCTCTTCTGAAAAAAAAAACCACAGGGCATAACTGTTGTATATTTTTTGCTATTAGTCCTACACCTTAGCCATGTATTTTCCCCAATTACTATGCGGAATTCAAGTTTCCTGAATGACTTACAAATGGCAGAAAACGACAAAACTTTAACACTCGGTTTTCTCGAAACATCATTTTGGACAGTAATTGCCTTACGACCTTTTTGCTGGTCATCACTTTCGTTACGTCCTTCTTCCGGGCACATGACGAGTACGTCATTGGTTGGGCCACCCACTGGCAAACGCAATAGAACCTGTTAATTACTTGTCATCGTTTACAATGAGATACATTCATTCAACTTTCATTAATGTCATGTAAGCAAATAATTATTTATTTCTTAATTATTTTTCTTGAATGCCTGCTGAGTGAAAAACCAGAGATAAAATTTCTTTTTTGTGAGGAATGTTCTGTGGGGGAAAACCCCGCAAAGTTAGGGCGTACATTTCAATGCATAAAGCAAAATATTATTGATATGATTATTATTAAGGGATCGTGTTGGCTCAGTGGTTTCTTTCCCTGCCTTTCACCTCTGTGGACCCCGGTTCGAATCCCACCTCAGACCGGAGCTGTGTATTGGGTTTTCAGTCCTTACCTGATTGCATGGGGGTTTCCCCGTTCAGGTTTCCTCCCACATCTAAAACTGATCATGTCTTCATTGTCGTCTCCTACTAGCACTAATTGCGCTGTTGGGCTTTGTAACAAAGTAAACTAAATAAACTAGAAAGCTACATGCTCGGTTCACGAGGAAAATAATAGAAATAATAATAATAATATTGCTCAGTTCTTATATAGCACTTTATCACACCCGATGGGCGTCTCAAAGCGCTCAGTATGTTTTTTTTTCCTACATGGTATATGCTAGGACTATAGTCTTATCTTGAGTTAGGACGAGTAACTAGTCCTATCTTAAAAGACTAATCATAAGTTAGGACTAGTCCTAAGTTTTATATTATGTATGTATTACGTCACGTTTAAATGTCGATGAATTTAAGGGTGTATTTTATACACATATCAATCCATTATGTAACTATTATGTAAAGTAGTGTACGTTACCAACTAAAGTAACACATAACATATAAAAAGATAAGATGAATGTTGTATCATAGATAATTAATCAGATTAACTTAACAAAATTACATGAGTTGGGTCATTACTCCCTTTTTACCTAGTGCGGTATCCCTCCGCTCACAGCGGAGTGGTAGCTATGCATACCCTTACTGGGAGCTACATTTCGTTGTAATTCAACCTGTTCAACCAAATAAATACAATGTACCTTGATAATCGACTACACTGGTCGAGTATGACCGGCGTCGTTCATAAAACCTAGAGATGAAACCGGAGTTCGTGATAGGGCCCCTGGCCGCGACCACTCTTCCCGTCATCCCTATACTCGCACCAATATCAATCCGAGTCCATAAATAAATACACACAGCTCTATTGGTTTGACCCACAAACAACAACTGGACGTGTTATGGACAGGGGTTTTCTCTTCGAACTCCTGGTTATTATTTGTTTTCACAAAAGTCACTCTTTCCAGTGGGGTTTTTAAGGAGTGCTTATGAGATGACGGACCTTGAGGGTACCAGCGCCTCCGTATGTTGTGCGAAGCCCCTTTCTTGTCCTGCACTTTAAGTAGAAACTTGCACAACTCCCGATAGGAGGAGTATAATATCTACGGGCATTGAGATTTAAAGGTCAAATATAGGAGTGGTAAAGCTGATAGTGCAGAGTTCTCACTTTGTGTAATTCAATATTTGCATTAAAAAAAACTGTAAAAATCTGGGCTCGATCCGTATAGTCCGAGTCAGGAGAAAATAGTGAACGTCCGTGCACAATTTTTAGAATGTAAGCACTCTGTCATTAATTTCGATTGTTACAACCGACATTAAAATGGGGGTCTTCAAATTCTATTTTCTTGACTTTGTCACAAATATATATATGGAAGATTGGTACTGGTATGAACTTCATAATCAGTCAGATTTTAAGACAGATACTAATTTCAAAAAATAAATAAATAAAATAAAAAAAGGGATGAATTCTGTATTCTACCTTTAATTTTAAAAGCACACCTTGTGCTGCTTCCCCGTGTTCTATTATGAGGCACCGGCAGAACCCCTTATACGATGTGCATTAAAGTGTAAATAATGCGTCTTTTATGATTTGGTTTTTAGTGGCAGCAGTGGGATCGATTTTAGCCCAAGGTCTGCATTTTGTGATATGAAAACTGAGTGTATACAATTATTGACATGATGTTTTGCCTTTCACTGACAAGTAAGAGCTCTGTACTGCGGGGGGGGGGACGTCTGCCCGGTTCGGAATGAATGCGTTAAAGTGACAAACAACACCCATAATCGCTAACTCTGCTGGATTTTTATGTTTTAGTGTCCTAAGGTTTCATTTCTTCACCCTGCCCATGATCTTCAGTTCTTTGTAGGTCTCCCCCCCCCCCCCCCCCATTCTTCATCTGCTGCACACATATTACGCCTGGCTATACGTTCGCGTAACGCCAGAGCGTCACCGAAAACTGTTATAAATCCTCAATTTAAACAACAATTATGAGTGATACAAACAGTTACAAACAGTTTCTGCTTCACCTGAACTGCCATGACAATGAGAAATAATTGATTGATGTTTGTGGCCATTCGTCCAGACGTAGATACATGCGCATTATAGTTCAGCGGCCAAACTAGGGTAAAATATTAGTTGGTGATGCACAAGGAGATGCACCTAGTGTCCGCTTGCATATTTCCTTTAAAAAACCTTTTCAGCGCTCTTGTTATGCCGTTTACTATTTTCTGTAAGATGATCCGAAAACAAATACATTGTCTGCGCATGATAAATAAATAGTTAGAAAAACACTGAAGTATAGGCTACATAATTATTAAAAGCTTATAAAAAAGGAACAATTTTATTTTGAAAATTTTTGATCGCAAAAGTCCACATTTCAAATGTGGGCACCCGGGGGGCACGGACATCAATTTGTTGGGGGCCTGGACATACCTCCGTGCCCCCGTGAGGCCTTGACCACCCCCACCCCCTTATATGTATGCCACTGTTATAGCTTAATGATTTAAACTGGCTCTTGAAGTTACGTGCTGGCTATGTAATTATGACGCAAGCATACGCGTTGCCGCGCGCGTTACTCATTAACGCATAGCTGAAAGCTCGGTTCAAATTCTTCATGCAAATGCGAAGCGAAATTTGACGTCAAAAATTCGCCACAGGGCAATTCGCTCAAAACTTACACCATGGTTGAACTCTTCCCGAAACAGTCGCTACAAATACAATCGTGACGGAAGTCGCTTCACCTTCGCATGAAGTATGGACTGGGCTTCACTTCAGCCCACTGTCATAAAGCGGGAGCCAGACCATTTTGCTCTCCTGTCTCGTTTAGGTTTAACTATAATATGTTTATCAAAATGGCTGCACCGTGACTACTTTCATCAGTATGATTTTATTTGGGTTAATGAATTTCCCCCATCAAGTCTTTTCTTAGCGACCTGTCAAGTTAAATCGTTTGCTCATCCAGAGGTCCTCCACCCGTCGCCCCCAACCCCCCCCCCCTCCCCCCCCCCCCTCGCCCCGGGCTAGTTCCCTACGACATAGATTTAAAAGAGAAAAAGGGCATTTAAAGATTAATGTCATTCAACTAGACGAGAGGTCGTGACGAGCTGCCCACGATCTGACTTTACCAATTATCAAACCTATCCTGTGACTGGCTCATGCCCCGTGACAGGGTCCATCAGCTCCGCGGACTTAAGGCCAGTCTAATGCAAACAATGCCCATCAATGCAAAAACGTGGGAGACTCGGAGATCGAAACACCTCTAAAACGACCGCGAGGGATGGATCAGCGCTAATAAATATCATCCTCCTTTGTCACGATCATGTCCGTCTGTTTTCAATCAGTATTTCCCATGGGCGTTCTTCCTGGCTTGACAATCTACTTTACCTTCACTTTTTCGAAGTCGTTCCGTCCAAGATATTTCGTTTTAACATGTACGGTTTATGATTTAAGTCACACTCCCCCCGGCACTCCTCCTCACACTCCTCCAGAAGTGCCTCGAAACTGTCTCCATTCACGGATCATGAGACAGGAACAATTTGGTTTCTTTTTGTCTCGTCTGGGTCAGCCGCATTTCTGACCCCCTTCAGTCTAGGTTGAAAATTCGGCTGTGATTGGCAGGGGCTTTATATTGTGCAGAGAATGACACCCACTGACCACTAATTTCTATCTGATTGGATGTGGGTCGGGCCTATGACTGTGTGTGTGTGTGTGTGTGTGTGTGTTTATGTGCGCAAAAGTGTTACAAAAAGGTGGGGGGCACTCGCTATGTCACGCACGTAACTCCGCTGACCCACCATGGTCGAAAATGCCTATGGGTCAATTTATTGCATTCGAATGTCCACTTAGAAAATGGTTGCTGTGTAAACTGATGAGTGACCAGTGTAACGCAATGGTCACAAATGCTTCTTGTCGGGACGTGTTGCATGGTTTTGTATGCCATAGTTATTTTTATATAGGCCTAACTCTATAACAAATCCGTGAAGTCGTTTACACATGAGCGGCGGCCATTTTGAAATTCTTTCTCAACAACGCCGTTTATACGCACTCAGTACGTAAACAAAATGTGAGGTAGGCCTACTTTGAATTATTAAAGGAAGGGAGTTTGATTCATCGACAAGTTTTTTCTTATTCCTAAAGTTGTTTGTGTCCACAATGTTATTTTATTCATTGTATACTTCTCTTGAAAATTTGCATCAAAACATGCAAGGCATGCGTTGATAATGTGCTATCATGAGAGTTTCAAAACGGCGTCCACTAACTTAAACAAAACATACACAACCCGCTATCCAGTCAGATTATACTTCATCACCACAATAATCTTGGTTGTGCGCCATTTTAGAAGTCAAAGTATGTTATACAGTGTGTTGTGCGCATTTTAGGCAAAATGGCGTTTACACGCTTACCATGTATGCGCACTTTGACTTTCAAAATGGCGGGCGTGGCAGACGACAGCCGCATGTGACCTTGGTGCAAGGGGTCAATAGTAACTATGTGGGGAAAACAACGTACATGGTGATTAGACTGTAGCATGATGTGACGCATATAAAACAAATTGAAAAAAAACGTAGACTGCCAGAAAGTATACAGGGAACCAGACAATTTCACTCATAGCCTCGGTTTGGTTTTATTATTTTGCATACAAAATGGCTGAATGGCGATACTTTTTTTTGTGGTTTTGAGCACGTGTTCAAGAAAAACCGTTTTTGTGAGTCTCGAGTCAAGACTACGTGTGTGTGTTTATCTGGATACGTTCAAAGCCCCCATTTGAAAGTCAGACACCCCAATCCGTCACTGAGTTATAATGCGTGTCTAATTGAGTTGTTATGAATTTATGACCGTTGCTTTTTACCCGAGGATCGATTTCCCATCAGAAAATTGATGGCGTGATCTCAGGCTTGAGACTAGCCTTTACATCGAGCCGTAATCCTTCGTGGTAAAGAGGGGTGAAAAAAATGGCTTCGCCCGGCGCGTTGGTCTTCTTTCGTGCGTGATGTAAAGGTTCCGCATCCTGTGTGCGCTTTGATTAAAGACTATTTAGAGATGAGTAGACTCATTTTTAATTGGATTTTATGGATGTTGTGGATCACAGTTTTTTTCCTTACTATGTCCTAAAGCGACGAACCATCATACTAGACATATTTACGCACTATAACTGTCTAGTCTGTTATTGTTTTCATTCCACTTCGGGTGCCCGGCAGAAGGGCGTAAGGCTTTACGGCCTTCTTGCAGATACACAAATTAGGTTTTTGTCCCAACAAGAGAAGGTCGTAAACAATTGAATGGCTCCTGACAAGAAACAAATCATTACTGTTACATTTTTTACTGCCACAACTACCCCCGGAGACATGTTTTTCATTTCCATGCAGAGTCTAACCTATTTGAATGGTGGAAAACTAAGGTGGCTTTAAAGGGACATCGCACATTATACATATTCGCGCCATTATTTGCGTAGATGTTTACGATTTGTGCCCCAGATCGTAAAAACTTACGCAATTATAGGCGTAAACCTTAACGGTTTGTACCCCCAAATTGCAAATAGTTACGCCGATATTGGCGTACAAATTCAAGATTTTACCCGTGTCGTGCATATTGTTTACGTAAAACTTGGCGTAGGTATTCAGGGTTTTAAGCTCAAAACGCAAATATTTACGTCAATATTGGCGTATAAATTGGCGTATACATGCTTAACTTTTCCCCCACCAACTCGGGGTGTCCGCAAACCACATGTACAGTGCGGCATCTAGACACCCTGATATCTTACTTTAGGAGCGGCATTTTCGATGCATTTTCATCGCAATGGCATTGGCGTTAGGTAGGTAGCATGTGGATTATAGCATGTTGAACTGGAAGTAAATGCATTAACCACAATGTTAAAGTGTGGGCGGTACGATGGGTGCTAAACGTAACAGCGTGCTTGCCTATATGGGTTGCTAAAAAAAATACTCACACATGACTTGGGGCCCCAAATCGTAAATTTATACACGCCAATTGGCGTAGAGAGCTGCAACTTGGGGTACTAAATTGTGAATTTTGACGCAAATATTTACGAAAATATTCACGACACCGGCAAAATCGTGTGAAATTTTATGCCAATATTGGCGTAAAGATTTGCGACATGGGCCAAAGTCGTGAATATTTGCGCAATTATTGGCGTATAATTTCACTATTTGTACCCCCAAATAGTAAATATTTACGTTTTGAAAATATTTGCGTAAATATATATGTTCGATGGCCCTTTAAAGCCACCACAGAAAACCGATCAAAAAATCGAGCTCACTTTTCTTGAAACACAATTTTGCAATTTATTGCTTTTTACGCCCCTTTTTCAGTTATACTTTCGCTACGTCCTTCTGGGCACGCGACGTATAATTATCATGCTTCTCTCGACAGTAAACTGCACTGAAGTGTATAAAAATGAAGTGTGTGTAATACAAACGAGTAGAAAAATTCATTTACGAATGGGTTAAAAGCTTATTAAAAAAAAGCAATTGTTCATATCTTTTAGAGGGCAAGGTCGTTTCATTTTGCTCAGAGCACTTTTATTTCAAAGTCTGTGGGAAGCTTTTGGAGGGGCCGGGCACCCAGGCCGAGACCAGGGCAGCAGAGGTCGTTGCCCCCGTGCCCTCCGTGTAATTCAAGGCCTGCATATATGTTATTTTGATAACGTGTGATTTGTTACAAATTTCAATGGCATCAAATCAATCAGCAAGTTTTGTAGCGTGTCGTGGCCGAGCGGTTTAGTGCATCGGACTCAAGTTCTGGTGGCTAAGTCACCAGGATGTGGGGTCGAATCCCGGTCGTGACACTTGTGTCCTTGAGCAAGACACTTTAAGTGCTTCAAATAGGGGGAAGAGGCAGTTATGTTTGTCTTGCAATGGATTCATTTACCCCTCCCTGTTCTTAGCTGTGCTGTGAAGAGACTTGCATTTATATCTCTCCATGTCTTGTTTCTGCGCATTGGGGCAGGTTTCTATCCCTTCAGAAAGCAGCCTACACCTCGAGTGGCCTCTGGGCCTTGTGATTGGCGAATTGCATTAAAAACATTTAAATAAAAAGTACCGACATTCTGTCACGCCTAATGACGATTGTTTAACTAACATTGATGGCTCCCCGTAGTTTCTCCATCTTGGTTGGCAAAAACTCGGTCTGTGACGTTGAAAAAGAAAGGTCTATACAATCCACAATCACAACTAAAAATGATTGGCACACTTGACACTCAAACAGACCCTCCCCGCGTTCCCTGCTCTCCCAACAGTGTTGTTATATCACGCTGGAGGACAGGCCGCGTAATGAGAGCCGGCATTGACCGGGAGCATGGAGGATCGGGGGGCCCAGAGAGATTTGGCCAGGATTCTCGGTCTTTCTAGATTTTGCTCAAAATTGTTTTGAAAACGGTTGATAAACGGATATGAAACAATTTCATTTGGCAAGATGTTCTAATGGGAAGCTTTGGAGGTGGCAACCGACCAGGTTAATTAGCATTGTTTACCTAGTTGTGAGCATGCGCACACTTTCCGAGAACAATGGATATACTAAGTCTGCTGCCACCTAGCGTCCTGAAAAGTCTCCCATTGTCGCGAGAAGCTGTTTAATAACATTGAGTGCGCAATGCTGGCTTTAAAGATCAATTTTTGTTGTGGATGTGGCTTCTTTTAACGAGTCGATGACAATTGAAATCATAGGCGTACAAGGCGGGGCAGGGGGCAGTTACCTCCGAATTCGGGCAAAACAGTGGGGGAAACTTGAGCGAAGCACGAAGAAAAAATAATGAAATTAGAAATTGGTATTTGTTGTGTTTTTTTTATTTGTGTTAAAAATTCGAGCAAATCAACCCCTCTGCCCCCCCCCCCTAACCAAATAAAGAGTTTCCATACTTGAAAGCGGGTTAGCTTATAATCTCAACATTGCTTCTTTACACCCTGCACTAAAGGGGTACCTGACGGTGAGGATACAGAGACGGTAAATTATTCACTATAATGTGCGCCAATTTAACTGCCGGGAGCCGTATACTAAACTAAAAGAGTTTAGACGACTTCAGAAATGCCTTTCCCTCGATGAGCGGTGAATATACAGTGTAAGTCATCAACAGGCACTTTTCGATGCATCTTTTCAAAACTCCTTCGAAATTTAATGTCCACACTGTCGTATTATGAAATCGCTTCCTGAAACATTACAACCCATGTCTCCCATTTTGTCTTTCCTTTGTTTATTGATTTTTTATATATTTGTTTATTTATTTTTGTGGAAAAGTTTTGGGGAAAAAAAGCGACTGGAAATGAACTCCCCTCCCCACCCATTCGCTTCTCTACTGCACCATTCCCTTTAACACCAGAATTGCCACAGCATTAGATAAACATTACCTTCCCCACTTTTGCCTTGCGTTTGTTTGGTTTTAGAAAAGTTAGAAAAAGACGAAGTGACAGCGGCGTTGCCAAGATTGTTTTCACTGGGGTGGGGGCAATGCTTTTCAGTAGGAAGGGGAGCTAGGGTCATGTTTTTAATGAATTGCATGGATATGGGTTTTTCATGGGGGCACCTTGGGGCACTGGAAATTTTTGGGGGCACCTGCCACCCCCAGGCCCCTCCACCCTTGGATATACGCCGCTGCGAAGTGATGAGCTAATGCGGAATTCCACCCCCTCCCCACTCTATATTGCTACGCCATTGTACCACCCCTTACTAAGACAGGATATCGTCATGTAGCATTTGTCTATCCCGAAAATTCGTGCACACCTTGACTTTAACTCCAGTCGACTCTAATTGAAGGATCCACAATCTAAACACAACCCCGTCTCTGGAGGAACTGTGTAAATATTGAAGGGAAATTGAAACATTCAATATTGAAATGCCCCACAGCGTGGAGAATAAGGAAAAAGCAACAAGGAAAACTGGGGTCGTTAATGAGGGAAGCGGGACCCATATACGAAATGAAAAGCTTAATTTGACCTTAATAATTGAACTAAATTGTAAAAGAGTCGCTCGCTGCAACTGTGGTTAGTTTGTATTGTGGTCGTTTTGCATATCTGCCGGTTCTTTTCAAGATCGATCGCCAATTTATTAAAGAGATTGTTTTTAGATGGTGTCACACAATCCTTACTACTCACAATAGAGTGAACAATTCACTCTCTCGCCCGAATGGTGTCATTTTTTCTTTGTTTTGTATGTTTTTTTGTTTGTCTGTTTTTTATTATTATTTATTTTAGAGTCAAACTCACTGTGCTTCACCCCTTTTTGAGCGAACTTTACCTGTGGACCCGCTTGTATCCCGGACTGAAGCCTTGCACGTAGATTGGGTTTTCAGTCCCTACCTGATTGCGTCCCCCCTACCCCTACCCTTACCCCTCCCCACCCCACCCCACCCCAACATTTGGGGTTTATCTCCCAGATCTAGAGCAGCGGCGTAGCCAGTATTTCTTCACTGGGGGGGGGCACAGGGGTGGGGGAATTGCTTTTCAGGGGGGGGGGGGGCAGGTACCATGTTTACCATGTATCTTTGTTTTGGTCACCTGGGGGGCACTGAACATTTGATGGGGGCACGTGCCCCCTGGTCTTGAACTGGTCTAGAACTGACGTTTCTTCATCATTTCTCTGTACACAGGTATCGTCTGGCCTACGGTCACAGTGCTAGTCACTTTTGAGGGTCCTTTGGTTTCACTAATAGGAATATATATATAAGTATTTAAACAAAATAATAATAACTAAGTTGCTGACCCGTTGATTCATATACCATCATTTTTGAGATGGCACATTTTGCACAATAACCGCCTTATCATTTCATCCACGTGTCTTCTATATTGACTGACCTCGAATCCCCGTTTGCGTTCTGCACTCTTCACGGTCTCTCAAAGATAATGATGAAGTTCTTAATTAAAGTAGGGGAGAAACATAGCCCGTGTGTGTTTGATTAGCGCTCGTAGTCCCACAAAATTGTCGACCGGGGGTTCCCCGTGAATGCGCCCCCGGGGGGGAATTGGAACCCAAACACGGTATACCGTGGGGAGCGATTTGCGCTGTCTTCATGACGGCCGTGGGTAATAATAATGTATTGATGGCCGCAAGCCATTTGCGGCATCGCATATCAACAACGCTTGGCCGAGGTACAGATGCCTGTTCTCATCTAGATCGTCAGCACTTGTCCTATATATATAATAATACGCGCTGCATGTAGTGGGGGCCATTCATTGTTTGCCTTTTCTCCGATTTGAAAGAACGTAACCAAAACGAGTCTGGGAGAAAAATAGTCTGGCCCCCCCTTTTTGCATAAAATGAGAAACGATATAGAGTATTGCTGTTGCATACCAATATTGTGTCCATGGAACAAGACAGTGATGGTAACCTTATGGTGAAAGTCCATGACTGCAGGGCTATATGACGGGCCGGTGCCGTACGGACGCCTTTGCAGCCCCCTAATTATAGCCCCTAAGAGTAACCCCAACCCATGCACCTAAATGTTTTCTGGACAAAAGAATGTGGCCCTAGATCATGGGCCCAATTTCATAGAGCTTCGTAAGCACAAAAAATATGCTTACTAGAATAAGGTTACCAGCCTAAGTAGCTTGTCACATGTACAATTTATGACTGGTATCCTGCTTATTTTTGCTCAAAAGATAATTTTTAAGCACCCTTTTTCTGCTAAAGCAGCTTTATTGAAATTAGGTCCCGAACGTAACTAATACAGCCTGACTTAGGTCCGGGCTATATTTATAAGGTACAAGCTTTGGGCTACAGATCGTGTTACATTAAGGTCAGAACTTCACATGGGGGCCGCACAAACGCCTGCGTGTATGTCAAGCGCGAGAACAGAGTGCAGTTCAGTTTTAAGCCATAGCATTTCAGACTCGCCTGTTTTATGAAAGCTTTCCGAATTAAGGATGCCATTTTAAAACAGCGTTTCTCCCAAGGGGGCGTTGTCCCTCGGGGAAGAGGGGGGGCTCGAGGACCCGCTCCCGGGCCCGCTGCTCACAACCATTAAAGAAACAGATAAACTGAATTGGTAAAGATAGATTGGGTCGTGCTTAAAGCGATATCCAGTTTATTACCATATTTAGTGAAATTCACCGATCAATCTCACTTGAATGAGAAAGCAACAGTGTTTTTTGCGTGAGGCGTCCAATATGGATGATGCTCCATAAACCCCGCTGCATTTCCGTCTCAGCACCAGTTATTCAACAGTGATGCGCCGGTCGCGTATCGGTCTCGAGTCATACATAATGGTCGTCCCCGCGAACGTACGGATATAGCGATAGTTAATGATGGATTGGATGGGAGGGGACGAGAGGGATGACTGGAGAGCCAGGCTAGCCCAGCGGCTGTGTACGATTGATTTTTTGAGCCACGTTGAAATCGCACTCAGCCCGAGTGGATTCGTGAGGTCTTTTTTTCTCTCAACCGTGGAGCATTTCTACCCGTGCGTCGTGACGGCAGTGTTAACATAAGCGGACTGAGAGATCGTAATACCCGAGCACCGAGGTTTGTTGCCTCTCTGACAGTGCTTAGCTGGGAAAGTCGAGGCCGTACGCTCGAGCGTTTACCCCCCGTGATATGAGGGAGTCAGCACGCACCAACTCCGCAGAGTTAATAGCCATCATGTGGGGATTACAAGTCGTATTTGCGTTGGTTATGAATTTCGGTAAGCTAAAGATTTTCAGTTATTATTTACTGTTCACTCCGTTGAAACAATGTCCCCGTCATGTTATTCCTCTACCCTTTAAATTCACCGTATCCAGACCGAGGCTGGGTGTCAAAGTATAGTCTGGTCTGTTTTGTGAATGTGATCCGTCAGTATAAAACTGTCAATGGAATGCGGGAACACGATGTTTCTCAAAGAATATTTTGGCTGGAAACGAGGACACACGAATCTAAGACAATATATTCCAAAGACGTATTCAACCTTTGTTTGAATTGAATGGTAAACTGTATCTAGCTTTTAAGGTTGTGTTTAGTCACCGTGTTGATCCAAAGCAGTCCCTGAGATGGATTTGATCATGAGAGGGATTTTGTTAAAGCCACTGGTCATCATTGGTATAGAGTCTGGAAATGCTTCCATTTATTGCACAATTCAAGATGTACTAAAACACAAACCAAGAAATATATATGTAGTAAAACCAACATATGAAAATTTTCAGTTCATTTTGGTTGTTTCATTTGCGAGAAAACGGTAAAAATGCATTCGGCATTTTTGTACGCATTCTTTTATAGGCAGAGTTTGGTCTCAATGGGAAGAAAATTAGGATCTTTGGGTCTTGTTTTATTTGTTATTCAAAAGCGATAACACTTCAGGCAGAACCAAGGAAAGTTTTCTACCATCATTATCTTGATACCATGTAAGGTGAATGGAAATCTGTGACCAGTTACGTTTTTCTTCCTTTACCAATGTTGAGCTGGGGCTTTGAGTGACGGTTGAAGCTTTCCGTGATGTAGATATGAAGTAAGTGTTACTGTACTTGCTTGTAGAACCATGTGTAAATCTCTTTTGGGGGAATGTTTGACATGAAAAGAGCCGTGGGTATGGTCTCGACGTTTCCAACAGTATACTCTGCTCGTCAATGAGGGATTTTTGTACAATTCTTTTGCCCAAACCATCGAATGGCTTCCGTCGGGTAGATCCTTTTTAAGACGATACCACAAACCAAACCCATTGTTGTCTTTCTTTCAAGTTGCATGCAGGATTGGTATTTATAAAAAGAAAACCATATTTGTAATCAGTCTGAAAGCTTACTGATTATGAAGTTCATACCAATCTTCCATAGAAATATTTCTGTCAGAAATACTGTCAAAGTCGAGAAAATAGAATTTGAATAGAATTCGATTTTAATTTCGGTTGTCATTATCAAAATTAAGGACAATGTGTTCACGTGCTGAAAAGTGTGCATGGTTTTTCACTTTTTTCTCCTGACTCGGCCGACGGATTTAGCCCAATTTTTATTATTATTATATTTTTTTTCTTCATTTATATATTTAATATATTGGATCGCTGTACAGGTTGTGTTATTTTGCTTCTGATAATGGCCCGGATTCTATAGCAGTGTATGGAATGGGAAATTCCCCAGTGATTTGCGGTACATTATCATGTGTGACAACAGATTTCAGAAATTTGTGAAATCTAGTTATGTTGAAATTTGTGACTAGCAATCTCAAATTTCAAGGAATTAAATCGCGTGAGTTATTTAGGCATCCAGGTCTCAGGTATTGGCCAGTGTTCCATATTATCGATTTTTGATGTCAGGTTTTTTTTCTACTCTGTGCCATTCCCTGGACGGCCTATGCTCATATTTTGTATTGTCCAAAGAATTAAAAAAATTAAAATGAAATTATAAACGTGAATAACTGCGAATTTGCCCACGTGCAATTTACCTACATTTTGTAGTTCACCCAATGCGTTTAATACACACTCTCCCTAGGAACATTTACAGGTGTGAATTCACGACAAAACTACTAAAATGTAAAATCATCTTTGTATTGACTGACTCCAACTCCGACCCCCCCCCCCCCCACCTCCCCACGTACTGCCCCCACACACTCGTCAGTCATGTACTATATACATAATTCCTATATAGGTTTCATATATAGATTTCTGAGGACAGGTGCATGTAAGGCGATATAATGGCTGCAGGTCCTTGGCTTCCGTCGATCTTAACAACCCTCTGTTTCGTCGTGCATGATGCTATGCACCAAGAGCACATGGTGCTTCCTCTGTGCTTCAACATTGACTTTGAATTTCTCCCCGCATCTATCTCCCCGCACGCTTTCTAGAAGCTTGTACAATTATCGCACTATTTGGAGATCGTGCGCCTTTTAAGAATATCTTTCCCTCCCTTTCACGTCTCCTGGAGTCTAATTTCCGAGCGGAGGGTGATTCTATACATCAGAATCACAATGGTCCTTTCCTAGATGGTTCAACATTAAGTTTGAATATAAACCTGTTCACACCGGAAGCCTACACTTGTGGTATAGAAAAGTTGTTCCGTGGTTCTACTGTAGATCAGGGCCCGGTTTTATAGAGGTGCTCCAATGGGTGCGAGCAACATTGGTAAGATCGGAAAATATACATGTTCACAGATTTGCACATAACTTAAATGGTATAAAGATGGTCATGGTGGAAAACGTCCCTTTAATTCGTTTTGCTTTAGATTTGAGAAAGAAGAAAATATCAATTAGTTTTGATCTCGCGAGCAGTGCAAAACTGTTATCATTTTGTTGCATTTCGGTAGGGTTTTCATCTCAACTGATTAAAAACAGGGAAACACGTTATGGTGTGTTTCGTTATTTTCTTGTGACTCCGATGAACAATATTGAGCTTAAACGTTTACAGATTTGTTATTTTCGGTAATATGATGGGTCGCATAAAGTGCGGATACTGGTCTTTGACAATTACTGAATGGATGTTGTCCGCGAGCTATGAGCATAATTTGTTTGTTTGTTGGGTTGTTTGTTTGTTTGTTTGTTTGTTGGGTTGTTCGTTCGTTTGTTTGTTTGTTTGTTTGTTTGTTTGTTTGTTGGGTTGTTTGTTTGTTTGTTTGTTGGGTTGTTCGTTTGTTCGTTTGTTTGTTTGTTTGTTTGTTTGTTTGTTTGTTTGTTTGTTTGTTTGTTTGTTTGTTTGTTTGTTTGTTTGTTTGTTTGTTTGTTTGTTTGTTTGTTTGTTTGTTTGTTTGTTTGTTTGTTTGTTTGTTTGTTGGTTGGTTGGTTGGTTTGTTTGTTTGTTTGTTTGTTTGTTGGGTTGTTTGTTTGTTTGTTTGTTTGTTTGTTTGTTTGTTTGTTTGTTTGTTTGTTTGGTTGGTTGGTTGGTTGGTTGGTTGGTTGGTTGGTTGGTTGGTTGGTTGGTTGGTTGGTTGGTTGGTTGGTTGGTTGGTTGGTTGGTTGGTTGGTTGGTTGGTTGGTTGGTTGGTTGGTTTGGTTGGTTGGTTTGTTTGGTTGGTTTGCTTGCTTGCTTGCTTGCTTTCTTGCTTGCTTGCTTGCTTGCTTGCTTGCTTGTTTGCTTGCTTGCTTGCTTTTTCGTTTGTTTGTTTGTTTGTTTGTTTGTTTGTTGGTTTGTTTGTTTGTTTGTTTGTTTGTTTGTTTGCTTGCTTGCTTGCTTGCTTGCTTGCTTGCTTGCTTGCTTGCTTGCTTGCTTGCTAGCTAGCTTGCTTGCTTGCTTGCTTGCTTGCTTTTTTGTTTGTTTGTTTGTTTGTTTGTTTGTTTGTTTGTTTGTTTGTCTGTATTCTTCTTCTTTTTGTTTAAAACAAAATTCTGCTAAGCATAACAAAGCAGAAAACCAGTCACAAATGGTACATTATGACAAGACAATTTTGGCTGGCCATTTATTTCTGGTAAGCACAAATTACTATTTTGTGCCGTGCAGATTTTTCCCCCCAAGGTGCGCATTTGCATCTGTCCCGCCCCCCCCCCCCCCTCCTATTCAATTCTGTATTGGATCCCATTTCCGAGCTGAGCTGATTGGATTTTCAGTCTCTGTAACTGATTGTATTTGCTAAATTTAAGAGTTTTGTAAACGTGAACATTTCTTCAGCCTCATTCTCTTTCCATAGCGGTCAATTCATTACTTGAAAAGTAGAATTGGGTTATGTTTCACCTGATTAAATTATAGTTTCCCATTATGGGTTTTTTTCCAGATAAACCTGAAAATGTCTTATTACAAAAAGCCTCTGTGCTCCTACTCTAAATTCCCTTGGAATGAAATTGGGTTATGCAGTCTGTCACCTAATAACATCAGTTTCCCATTTGGGGTTTTCCCCCAGATATATGAATGCACATTCGTCTTCTTCGTCTTTCTCGACCATTAAATAGGGCACTGGGTTTTTTTTTCTTCTGTCTTCATATTAAAGCCCCAGCTCAACATTGGTAAGAAAGAAAAACATAAAATGTTCACAGATTGACATATACCTTACATGGTATGCAGATAATGATGGTCGAACACTTTCCTTTGAAATGTTTCTGCCTGAAGTGATTTCGTGTTTTAATAATAAATGAAATAAAATCAACAAATTATTTGTTGGTCTCGTGATACCCAAAACTCTGCCTAAGAATGCGTAGAAAAATGCTGAATGCCGTTTTCTCGCAAATAGAGCAACGAAATGAGCTGAATTTTGGTTTTTATTACACTATCTTGATTGTGTGCAAAGAATGGAAGCATTTACAGACACTTTACCAGTGTTGACCCGGGGCTTTCACACAGGGTCCAATTTCAGAAAGTGTGTAAGCAGAAACAGAGCGCCCCTCAGCACAGTTTCTATGTCATAAACCACTGCTTAGCAAAATCAAAGCAAAAGGCACGCCAACGGAACATAGATCGAGCGACTCTTAAAAACAGTAGGCTGATTAGTGACGTAGCGGTGTAGACCCATTGCGAACGAGAACACACACTGTCAAATCTTCTGGATTGTTTTAGATTTATATATTTTTGATTATGCACATGTTTCTGCTGTAGATAGTTCCCCATAGGGGTGTCGGAACATAGATAGGGCAGTCGGAACACAGAGGTGTCGGAACATAATATAGGGGTACTGGAAGATAGATTGAACAGTCGGAACATAGAGGTGTCGGACCATATAGGGGTGTCGGAACATAGATTGAGCGCTCGGAACATAGGTGTGTCGGAACATACGGGTGTCCGACAAAGATTGAGCAATCGGAATATAGGTGTGTCGGAACATACGGGTGTCGAACATAGATCGAGCTATCGGAACATAGGTGTGTCGGAACAAACAGGTGTCCAACAAAGATTGAGCCATCGGAACATAGGTGTGTCGGAACATACGGGTGTCGAACACAGATCGAGCTATCGGAACATAGGTGTGTCGGAACATACGGGTGTCCAACAAAGATTAAGCCATCGGAACATAGGTGTGTCGGAACATACGAGTGTCGAACATAGATCGAGCTATCAGAACATGGGTTTGTCGGAACATTTGGGCGTCGAACAAAGATTAAGCAATCAAAACATAAGTGTGTCGGAACATACGGGTGTCGAACATAGATCGAGCTATCGGAACATGGGTTTGACGGAACATTTGGGGTTCGGAAAAAAATTAAGCAATCGGAACATAAGTGTGTCGGAACATATGGGTGTCGAACAAAGATTAAGCAATCAGAACATAGGTGTGTCGGAACATAGGTGTCTCGGAACATAGATTGAGCAGTCAGAATATAGAGACGTGGAAACATTGTAGGGATATAATTATAGCAAAACTTGATGTATTTCTATTCTTTTAATATTTTTAAACACTTGCTGTATGTACACTGAATCACGTTTGACCTCTAGGTCACTTGAATCAGTTTCATAATGTAAATTAAATGAACCAGAAATAATATAGCAAACGTCTGCTTACACAGCGCGTTATAAAGCTGATCCCCCCCCCCCCAAAAAAAAAAAAAAAAAAAATTGCATAAATAACTATCTATGTCTTGTTCAAAGTCTTATTTATAAATAATTTGAAAAAGGTAAAGAGGCTGCGTCGTCAAGATTATAGCAATTAATGAAATAACTCAGTTACTAAAAACGGCACCCTTTGTAATTCGACCGCGCGCGCGTGTGCAGTGTCTGGGTGAGAGTTCATCTTTCCATGCACAGCCACAGGCCTGCTATAATCATGACGACACAGTCCCTTTAACGGACACAGGACGTAGTTAATTCCATTAACTAATTCATACACACAAACCAATAATAACACACATTTGTTATATGGCCTAAAATAAATATTGGAAGGAGGACAAAACCATTGGGGATTGAGCTGGTTTATAAAAACTCGATGGAGCATGATTTGCTGGAGATATGCTTTCCAATACAACTATAATTCAATTAAACTAATTCTGGTGTCAACAATGATAAATTATTGTGGGTGCAATTATGGCCTTTTGTTGCGGCTCTTTTCAAATGAGCCGCGCTGTTGCGCATAATGACCTTGGAAGGCCGAAGTTAATTGTTCCTTTTCCCCCCGCAGAAAATATTGCTTAAAATGTTCTAAGGCAAAATTATCAGTCATGTGACATGGTACTTTGGCCGGTAACCTTATTCTGGCAAGCATAATTTTACTGTGCTTAGCTACTTTTTTGTTTTTAAGCAGCTGTATATGAAATTAAGCCCATGGCCCAATTTCATAGAGCCGCTTAGGCAGACAATGGTGCTTAACATTTTTCTGCTAAGCGAAAATAAGCAGGGTACCAGCCACAAATGATACACGTGACATGGTATTTTGGCTGATAACCTCATTTCGGTAAGCATAATTTTACTGTGCTTAGCTACTCTTTGTTCTTAAGCAGCTCTATGAAATTAAGCCCAGGGTCCAATTTCATAGAGCCGCTTAAGCAGACAATGGTGCTTAACATTTTTCTGCTAAGCAGGATACCAGTCCATATGGTACACGTGACATGGTACTTTGGCTGGTAACCTTATTCTAGTAAGCATCATTTTTTTGTGCTAAGATGCTCCTTGTGCTTAAGCAGCTCTATGAAATTATGCCCTGATTTTTGGTGTGTATGTCTTAATTGAAGGCATTTCAAAGATCCCTTCTTTTTGATGTTGGTTTTGGGGTGTTTTTTTTTTTTTCTTTTTGCAGAGAAGGGGACACGTTCCCAATTCAATGGACCTGTTTGCCGGTAAGCAAATTCCTGTGCTTACTTTATCAGAAAAATGTGCGTAAGCAAAAGTGTATTTTCATTCCAACAACCAAGATTTGAACATTCACAATGAATTTGTGTCACCCATCCGCTTATAAAAAATAAAGTTTTTTCCCTGTTTTTTTTTTAGCAAGTCGTTCGTTGCAAGGCCCAAAGGCCACTCGAGGTGTGGGCTACAGAAAGGATATAAACCTGCCCCAAATGCGCAGAAATTACAATACATGGCGAGATCTAAAACGTAAGTCTCTTCACAGCACAGCTAAGAACAGACAGGAAGGGGGTAAATGAATCCTTTGCGAGACAAACATGACTGCCTCTTCCCCTATTTGCTATACCAGCGAGTCAGCATGCCTTTCGCTTTGCTCATGATATGAAACACAAACTGGGCCAAGGTCCACTCCGGATAGGCTGAGAGGGTGTGCTGGCATGCTTTGAAAAATAAATTAGCCCATTGCATTTTCGAAGCTAAGGCTTCAGTTTGAGTTCCGGCAGTTTTTTTGAAAACGTACACTTTCAACACGGGGTTTCAAACAGCAGGCAGATGGAGCCTATAGGCCGGAGCCTAAGCCCAAACCGTGTTTTCGAAAAGGGCCAATGAAATTATTGATGTTATAGCTTTCTGGTAATGAAACCAAGGGACCCTCAAAAGTGACTTGCACTGTGACCCGTAGGCCTGAAGATACCTGTGTAGAGAAGATGCTGAAGAAATATCAGTTTTAGATGTGGGAGGAAAACCCCAAATAGGGAAAACCCATGCAATCAGGTAGGGACTGAAAACCCAATCCACATGCAAGGCTCCAGTCCGGGAACCACAGAGGTGAAAGGCAGGGAAGCCACTGATCCAACGTGAATGTCCGAATATCCATAACTGCCCCTCGGAGTAATATTTGTAACTGAAAAAAAAATATATATATGCGGCATGTTAATGAGGCGGCTTGGGCATTAAAAAAGTCTATGTCACGTCGATTATTTAACGCCTCTCTTCACTTAACTATAGCCAGATACCGTACATTACAGCTAATTGTGCAGTGATTAGCAGTCAACTCTAAATATGGTGACCCGGTTTGGGGCAGGAACTGAACTCATTTTGAAATTGTCAGAAGCGATTTGAAATGCTTTACGTCATGGAGAGTCGTCTGCAAGTGCCGATCGCCCGGAGAAATGTTTCTGCATGAAATGATGTTGTGCTCGAGAAGAATGATTACTGAATAATTGCAAATTAGAGGTTTTTTCTGCTTCTTCAATACCTTGCGAGCGACCGTCCTAAGACCATAAACATAGATTATCTTAAAAGCCCCTTTTTCACGTTACAGGGCAAAGTTCCTGAAATAAATAAATAAATGAATAAGTAAATAAATAAATAAACAAACAAATAAATGGATAAATAAATTTAAAATAATCTGCGCCCCTTTCACTCCTATTGTTTTCTATTTTCTAATTCTCGTATGTCTCGTATTTGTTTTTTCTTTTTCTTTTTCCTTCTTTTTCATTCATTTATTTATTTAATTACTTCTCTTTGATTAGTTTATTGTATATATAAAGGATCGGGCTCAAGTTCTGGTAGCTAAGTCATCAGGATGTGGGTTCGAATCCCGGTCATGACACTTGTGTCCTTGAGCAAGATACTTAAAACAGAAAGTGCTTCAAATAGGGGAAGAGGCAGTTATGTTTGTCTTGCAATGGATTCATTTACCCCTCCTTGTTCTTAGCTGTGCTGTAAAGAGACTTGCGTTTATATCTCGCCATGTCTTGTTTCTGCGCATTGGGGCAGGTTTCTATCCCTTCAAAAAGTAGCCCACACCTCGAGTGGCCTTTGGGCCTTGTAATGGGAGAATGGCATTAACAAATACATATTGTACTTCACTTGGATGAGTATCTTGAATATAATGAAGCTGTGTTTCAACGCAGTAGAAAGAAAACAACATAAAGTAAATACATAAATAAACAAATGAATAAACAAATAAAACTGAAATGATTTGCGTCCCTTTGGTATCCGAGATTTTGAAGTTTTATTACATTCTGTATAAACAGCTATCCCGACAAAATGGATGATGCGGTGGCGCTGAATGAATAAGAGGGCCTTTTCGAAATCACGGCTTGAGCTTGGGCTTTGGCTTCGGCTCCGTCTGCCTGTTTGAAGCCCCGTACCGAAAACACACGTTTTCAAAATGACTGACGGAGCCTAAGCCGGAGCCCAAGCCCAAGCCGTGATTTCGAAAAGGCCCTATGAGTCTACTCCCATTTTTTCTTTCATTTCGCCACTTGACAGAAAGTAAAAAAAAATCATCTTGGCTAATAGGATTGGACATAAAACGTGTTTACACATTAGAGTCAGTTGTTGCAGCGTTGCAGGAGCACCTGAAATTTTGTGGTCTGCAAAATGTGTTAAAAGAAAAAGTGTCAAAATAAATTGAAAAGGTTGAAGGAAAGTGCCAAGTGTTCGCTAGAATTCATACATTTATTCACGGCATCAGCTGAGAACAGCATTTCCCTCACTACGGTGGTACAAAACTGGGAAATGGTGTGACAATTCTGTGCTTCCTGATTGCGGTAATAAGTGGGCAGTGGCGTAGCTAATGTTCATGGCGCCCGGGGGAAATGTTAGAGGATGACGGTACCCCCTTCGCTCACCTTTGTCTCTGAAAACCATTATTTAGAGATATTACTAACATAGGCTTAGTTGTTAGTCACAATCCCAAGGGGGTACCTATATTTCAAGGCGGGCTTCATCCTTGTAAAACGAACTACAAATTAAAAATAATCGAACCCTTGATCGATTTGGCGTCTCTTAAGGCTGTGCCCGGGGCACCCCTCCCACTTCCACAGGACCGCCTTGTTAGGAAAAGGGTGGTAATTGGTGTTTTATTGTTATGAAAGCTCATACTATAACGAGTACAAACGTGGGGTCTATCTTATTCTGGTAATTGTCTTAGAATTCTATTCTTAGTCCAAAGCCCAATGTTTGAAAACAGTGGAAACATTACAACAGCAGCAACAACAACAACAACAGCAGCAACAACAACAACAACAACAACAACAACAACAACAACAACAACAACAACAACAACAACAACAGCAACAACAACAACAACAACAACAACAACAACAACAACAACAACAACAACAACAACAACAACAACAACAACAACAACAACAACAACAACAACAGCAGCAGCAGCAGCAGCAGCAACAGCAACAACAACAACAACAACAACAACAACAACAACAAACAACAGCAGCAGCAGCAACAATTCTCACTATTTTCTCGTGATTGTGATGACCGATTCAGCTCAAACTTCCACAGGTTTGTTGTTTCAATTCATGGATATGTAGGGTCAATAAAGTGATGGATACTGGTCTTTGACCAGTACCTAAGTTGTCTGCGGTCTTTAATTGATGCTATTGATTTATTATACATTGTGTTTATAACATTTATCCCTTATTTTTCTCCGAACATCAAAGTTGTCCAACTTAAAAATGTTATTATAGCTGGATGGCGGATAATATTCCTCTCAACCGCAAACGCTGTCATGAATGAGAATCGCGTATGGAACGCCGAAGCGAGTCCCGGAACAGTTTCCGTAATTAAAGTCAGAACTTATTGTAGCGAACTAACGCATCAACATCGATTGCTTGTAGCTTGTGTTTGGGGAGTCTTCGCTTTTTGGGGAAGGGGGGTCCTTCTGTTCTACACCTTGTCTTTATCGTCTTTAAAATAAAGCGCAGTGTTGGAAATAATAATAATAATAATAATTATAATATTAATAATACATTTATGTAGCGCCAAATCTATTTTTAAAAATGACCGAAGGCGCTTTTACATTCGTGTAACAGATAATTTGAAAGGCAAAAATCATCTAACAAAGAAACGAATTAGTTTCAATCTGACCACTGGAAATCCTCCTGGGAAATATTCTTTCTGAAATGCCTTCATGGACGAAAAAGTAGATTTACTGTGTTGCCTGTTCCGGTTGTAGCAATAGAAAATGAGCATGGGATTGGAATAAACTTGCAGAAATGCAGGGTTCGAGCTGCCTCTGGCTGTACCGGGCAGTAGGCGGTCTCAGTGGCGGTGAGACATCTGATTTAGAACGGCAAAGGTCGTGGGTTTGTACCCCTTCCCGAGTAATATGCCTGGGGGTTTTTTTCTGTGTGTGTTTTTGTTTGTTTGTTTGTTTGTTTATTTGTTTGTTTTTTTGTTTTTTTTTGTCTGATTTTTATCAATATTTCGAAATGAAGAAAGGGGGCGCATCTCAAAGCTTGCCCAGCTGTTACTTTTATAACTAGAATTTACGTGAAAATTGTGAAACAAAATATAAAACTTCCCATACCTGTGACCAGTGTAGAACGTAGAACCTTGCCTGCCAGAAAGGCCCTGGAATGAATGTACAAGGTCACTCTTTTTGTAAACAATGGTTAAAAGGGGTATATTATACAGTGCTTAACACACTTTGGAGTATCGGTAAAGCACAAACAGCATTCTTTGTTCCCGATGCAAATTTAACATTATAATTACTTTTAAAAAACTTGCAGGAAATAACTGGACAAAACTTAAACCGTTTTTCGTTTTCACACAGAGTTGGCCGACTAACTAGGTGACTTTTACACAGGTTGAATGTATGGCGTGCTTTACGGAGAATGAGCTGACAGAAAAATGGAAAATGGAATTTGTTAGTTCCGATTTGAGTAAAGTGGTTAGCCCTGTATCTTGCCGTTTTGGCGGTTACTGGCTTCTGTTTGTCTTTTCTTGTTTCAAAGCTAACTTTATTCTTTCATTTGCCTCTTTTATTTATATACAGTCCGGATGGTGATTATATTCCTTTTTGCTTGTATTGTTTTTGTTTAGATATCTTTAAGCACCATGCTGTTTCACAGTTTTAACTTCCTGCTTTATCCATCGAAGATTTATTGGTTTCATAATCAGATTTCTGTTTATGATTCATGGCTTTTCTTAAGTGCTCTGTTTTTTACTATTTTACTATTTAAGTTTAAATATAGGTCCCTTAGGGGTTTCAGTTGTAAAATACTGATAATACTACCCTGCCTAAATAAAACTGCAAATAAATAAATAAATACATACATAAATAAACAAAAAATAAAATAATAAATATAAATAAATAAATAAGTAAAAAAGAAATTGCTTTTCCAAGAACCGGTGGTGTCTTTAAAGTCTTGTTTCGGTGCCGTTGTACATGTTGACATTGATTTTAAGCCGGTCTGAACCGATTATTCGGCCTCAGCCTACCTGCCATTATTCAAAATGGCCACCAACCTATACTCGTCAAATATACGATAGTGGCGGAGTCCCCTGATGACAAAGGTGCCCATTCCTTTCCAATTTATCTGCCCCTTTTCACCCACCGTCCTTCCCGCGGGCGCTTGAGGCTTGTACATTCTGATTTTTTTTTTTGAAGAGCTGGGCAAATGTCCGTGGCTTCATTCGAGGTTGATGCAAGCGTCCGCCATGACTTAATGGGTTTCCAACCGAATGCTTGCTGTTTCGTCTATCACTTCTCTGGAAAAAGGGAGCTTTTGCTGAAAAACAGCGTCTTTAAAGATGGACTACAGTTTTAGCGGTTTACAGAAAAGAAGGATTTTGAAGTTGCTATATACGCTGTTCATGATCCTGGAAAAGCTTCAAAATAGTCAGTGATTCCGATCACAATTCCATAAACAATGGAAATAAGAAACGTGTATAAAAATTAATTGTCTAATGAATCATCTGTTGTGGGTTTTTATTTTATTTTGTTTAATTTTTAACACATCCTATAGAAGCTGCTTGGATGACTTTTCCACAAACATGAGGTATACGGTTTGACATCCAAGGCGTAATTTCGTACAATCTCTTTATGATATGTTTCTTGAAAACTATAGAGGATTGGAATGAATGTACTCTTCCAAAAAACCAATGATGTACCATCCCTTTATGATAATGTTTCTTTAAAAATTAGAGGATTCGAATGAATGTACTCTTCCAGAAACCAATGATGTACCATCCCTTTATGATATGTTTTCTTGAAGACTATAGACGATTTGAATGAATTTACTCTTCCAAAATCCTATAAAGTACATCCCTTTGTGATATGTTTCTTGAAAACTAGAGGATTTAAATGAATGTACTCTTCCAAAAACCAATGATGTACCATCCCTTTATGATATATTTTTTAACTAGGGGATTGGAATGAATGTACTCTTCCAAAAACCAATGATGTACCATCCCTTTATGATATGTTTCTTGAAAACTAGAGGATTGGAATGAATCTGCTCTTTCACAAACCAATGATGTACCATCCCTTTTTGATGTTTCTATAAACTAGAGGATTGGAATGAATGCACTCTTCCAAAAACCAATGATGTACCATCCCTTTATGATGTATTTCTTAAAAACTAGAGGATTGGAATGAATGTACTCTTCCAAAAACCAATGATGTACCATCCCTTTATGATATGTTTCTTGAGAACTAGAGGATTAGAATGAATGTACTCTTCCAAAAACCAATAATGAAACATTCCTTTAATGGTTCATGCATCTTTAAACGGTGTCTTCACGACGGCTGAATTACTCGATTTCCTTTTGGGCAAAATTCCATTTTTCCTTCTTTTTGTGAGGTACAAAAACTCGCTAGAATTTCCCACCTGACGTGATGTAATTTTCCCACAGTCCTCGCCCAGGGCAAAAACAATATCAATCCTGCTCTCTTGTTTTTTACCTGTAGCCTTGCCTTCATTACGCTCCTAGATTTCCAGCAAACCCAAATTTACCGTCTTCCGCCCGAAGGTGATTGAATTCATTCCGGTAAACGATGTGAGGTGAAGACTAGACAAAATAGTTGAAATCGCCGACTGCGCACGGGCTCGACGGTGTACTGTGTGGCAATCTGTACTGTATTGCAATCTGAACTGTATAAAAAGACTCGCAAATCAATTCGATGGCGCGCGATAAGTTATCGTTTAATCCCGATTGAGAGATATATGATATTGTTTTTTAGTGTTCTGTGTAAAAGTGGAACCAATGATATGCCAATGGGAAACCGAGGTAATGATATTCATTGAAAATAGGTAAATGTATGTGTTGAAACTTCAGATTGAGTGTAGGTTTTAGGTCTGTATTACAAAGTAATCTCAACCAATAGTCTGGCCTCGTACAAAATGCAGATATTATGAAATAGGGATAGCTTAATGTACAAAAACAACTGTCAGTGGCGAGAATGCACAGTGTGCATGGCAGAAGAGCGGTGTTACATACATCTTCAGCGACGTGGCCACCTGTGTCGGGTTCCCTGTATACACAGTGAAAGTTAGGCATATATAATATTTTCATTATTTATAAAGCGACTTAACTATTTTACTGTCTTTGGTTTGAATGTACTTGGTTGATGGAATGATTCCTAGAGGATTGGAATGAATGTACTCTACCACAAACCAATGATGTACCATCCCTTTATGATGTGTTTCTTGAAAACTAGAGGATTGGAATGAATGTACTCTTCCAAAAACCAATTATGTACCATCCCTTTATGATGTGTTTCTTGAAAACTAGAGGATTGGAAAGAATGTAGTCTTCCCCAAACCAATGTGTGTTTCTTGAAAACTAGAGGATTGGAATGAATGTACTCTTCCAAAAACCAATGATGTACCATCCCTTTATGATGTATTTCTTAAAAACTAGAGGATTGTAATGAATGTACTACTACAAAAACCAATGATGTACCATCCCTTTATGATATGTTTCTTGAAAACTAGAGGATTGGAATGAATGTATCTCTTCCCAAAACCAATGATGCACCATCCCTTATGATTGTGTCTTGAAAACTAGAGGATTGGAATGAATGTACTCTTCCAAAAACCAATGATGTACCATCCCTTTATGATGTGTTTCTTGAAAACTAGAGGATTGGAATGAATGTACTCTTCCAAAAACCAATGATGTACCATCCCTTTTTGATATATTTCTTGACAATTAGAGGTTTGGAATTAATTCCAAAAAGCAAAGAACACCGGCCCTTTATGAAATGTTTCTTGAAATTTAGAGGATTGGAATGAATGTACTCTTCCAAACACCAATGATGTACCATTCCGTTTATGACATACTTCTTGAAGATTAGAGGATTGGAACTAATTGCAAAAAGCAAAGAATACCATTCCTTTATGTTTCTTGAAAACTATAGAGGATTGGAATGAATGTGCTCTTCCAAAAACCAAAGATGTACCATCACCGACGCGTATGATGTTTCTTAAAAGTCATGATTGAAAGTCGTGATTGAATTCACTCTTTCAACAACCATTATTGTCCCGTTTTTAAGGGTCTTCGGATTGGCAAATTATTATTATTATTATTATTATTTTATTTTATTTTATTTTATTGTTCTTTTCTTTTTTACTGCATTTCACCGCGTCAGACCGGATCCTTGCGTGTGGGTTTTCAGTCCCTACCTGATGGTTGCGTGGGTTGTCCCCGGTATTTCCCCTCCGCATCTAAAACTGAGATTTTGTCGACAAGTTCTCTCCCTGCAGGCATCTTCGTGCCTACGGGTTACAGTGCAAGGCACTTTTGAGAGATCATTGATTTCATTACCACAAAGATATATTATTTCATCACAATAGTGCAATTTATAGAGCGCCTTACGTAGACAGTACCCCCAGATATCTGGTTAAAATATAACAATTAAGCTTATAAAACAAGAGTGTAGCTGAAAAGCAAAATTAAAAACCATTGAATAAAAACACTATACACAATCTTAACGACTAAAGGTAACCATGATAATATCAAGTGATGTTTGAAGCTTTGCATGGTGTAGGAGACTAAGAATACACTATTAGCGAGTAAACGTGCGGGTACAACCATGTGCTTGAATCTCTTTCGGAGGGAGTGTTGGCTCTGAAAAGAGCCGGAGTGGTCTCGACGTTTCGATCAGTATACTCTGATCGTGAGACGATCAGAGTATACTGATCGAAACGTCGAGACCACCCACAAGTTTACTAGTTAATAGTGTATTTTTAGTCATAATAAAATCTATTAAAATTCGAAAACCTGCATACTCAGACAGCAACAATTTAGCATATTTCACAAATCAAATCAAATCAGAAAAAATAGACAAGTCATTATAAATAGTTGACAAGCCATCAATAAAAAAGAATTGGTCGTATAAAGTGTTGACAAGCCATCATTTAAAAGAGTAACGTTACAAAAGTACATTAATTAACGAAGCCAATGCTATAAAAGGGAAGACATCATAAAACTACACGTATTGACAAGCCATCGCTATAAAAGAGTGCATTTTAAAGGTTCAGGTATTGACAAGCCATCACTATAAAAGAGTTACATTATAAAAGTACATTAATTGACAAGCCATCGCTATAAAAGAGTGGACATTTATAAAAGTACGTGTATTGATAAGCCATCGCTATGAAAGAGTGGATATTTATAAAAGTACGTGTATTGACAAGCCATCGCTGTAAAAGAGTGACATTAAAAAAGTACATGTGTTGACAAGCCATCGCTATAAAAGAGTGGACATTATAAAAGTACACGTATTGACAAGCCATCGCTATAAAAGAGTGCATTAAAAAAGTACACGTATTGACAAGCCATCACTATAAAAGAGTGACATTATAAAAGTAAATGTATTGACAAGCCATCGCTATAAAAGAATGGACATTATAAAAGTAACTGTATTGACAAGCCATCGCTATAAAAGAATAGACATTATAAAAGTACACGTATTGACAAGCTATCGCTATAAAAGAGTGCATTAAAAAAGTACACGTATTGACAAGCCATCACTATAAAAGAGTGACATTATAAAAGTACATGTATTGACAAGACATCGCTATAAAAGAGTAGACATAAAAAGTCCATATATTAACAAGCCATCGCTATAAAAGAGTTGACGCTATAAAAGTACATGTATTGACAAGCCATCGCTATAAAAGAGTGGACATTGTAAAAGTGCATGTATTGATAAGACACCGCTATAAAGATTGACATGTTTATAGTACACGTATTGACAAGCTATTGCTATAAATGAGTAGACATTATGAAAGTACATGTATTGACAAGCCATCGCTATAAACAAAAGTGGACATAAGAATGCATAAAACATGTATTGACAAGCCATCGCTATAAAAGAGTGTACATTATAAAAGTACATGTGTTGACAAGACTTCGCTATAAAAGATTGCATGATCATAGTACACGTATTGAGAAGCCATCGCTATAAAAGAGTGAACATTATTAAAGTATGTATTGACAATCCATCGCTATAATAGAGTGACGTTATAAGAATGAATAAAACATGTATTGACAAGCCAACAATACAAAAGTGTTGGCCCCACGTGGTGACTTGAAAACTGGAGTATAATAACCTTCTGGAAACCAATGATGTATTAATGACAAGGTGTCTCGGAGAAAGAAGGAGAAAAAAACCCTAGGCGACATAAATGAGATTTCTCTACCCCCAACCATACATCCATTTATATACCTTCACAGATGCGTTACCATTGTATATGACAAGCTGCTTTTAGTGATTCACTCACCCAATATCTGATCCTCCTGAGTGCCTGGGAACGTGACTCAGGCCCGGATTTTCAGTCGCCGATATTGGACAAATTAAACCCCACGTCTCGACCCATCTCTTATTTCATTGTTTTCATTTATTTAATTTATCCAAAAAAAAGTACAGCATTTTTTTTTTCTTCATGGAGGTTGGAGAATCCTCACATCCATTTCAATCCAATTTAGGCCTATTTTGAGAAAAGCAGAAAATATCAAGGATGTAAGAAAACGTACCTTGTCTTCGGGTTAGGGAAAACAGCGTGTAAAATGTTTTGTTAAAGCCCCAGCTCAGCATTGGTAAAGTGTCTGCAAATGCTTCCATTCTTTGTAAATTCTTCACAAATTATTGTGCATGTAATAAAAACAACCTGTGATGTAATATATGTCGTAAAACAACCTGTGAAAATTTCAGCCCATTTCGCTGTTTCATTTGCGAGAAAACAATAAAAATGCATTCAGCATTTTTGTAGGACCAACGCATTCTTAGGCAGAGTTTTGGTCTCACGTAGTACATGAGACGAAATTCAATTTTGGATCTTATTTAATTTGTTATTTAAAAACGATAACACTTCAGACAGTAATATTTAAAGGAAAGTGTTCGACCATCATTATCTTTATACCATGTAAGGCATATGTAAATCTGTGAACATTTATGTTTTTCTTCTTACCAATTATGAGCTGGGGTTTTAAAGCATTTGTGTAGAAATATCATACATATATTTTTGTTCAGTCTTCAAAACTTTGACGAGTTTTTTTTCTGAAAAGTTAAATCAGTTAAAACAATGAAATATAAGTCTTTGAAAGTGATCTGGGTTGATTCTTGAAATCGATACCAAATGGCGAGCAATTTTAACTTTTATAAACTGCTTTTTTCCCCATGCTAAATAATGTGTAAAGCAAAATTTGTGTTTAAATGAAAGAAAAAAGTCAAAACAAGATGTCTCTATAGCCAGTGGGCGACGGATCAGTCGTCGCCAGTTTTGAATCAGTGTGACATGACAACAGTTGTGAGAAGCAGGTGCCCCACTCGCTTTCCTCGTTGATACGTCCTGTTGAGATTGTCACTTCATTTATTTTTCTGGCTTTTTTCTTTACTTTTTTTTTTGAAGGAAGAAAAAAAGATAACGCTTCGTTGAACCCGGGCGACGCCATTTTGTCGGGCTAACTGCGTATACTCAATCTAGCATTGATAAGCGCTGATGTTCGCAACAGGAATGAACCTTATTAATTTTAGCTTGTAGTAACTCTATAATATTTGTTATCTACTTTGGGTGGGTGGGATACAGTTCTGATAAGAAGTTGTACTGCAAATTTATATATTGCCACGGAAAATATTCTTGGGCTGGCGGGGGGGGGGGCACTTCTTGTAATTTCTCTATACTATCCTGCAGTGCGATAAGTAAGTTCTGATACTTGTCCCGCTAACTGCTATGGAGTAAATTTGGAGATCTGGAGGACTTTTCGCACTTATTTTCACTATTATTGAGTGAGAGTTAAAGTTCTGAAAGAACTTGATCTGTTAGTTCGTATCCACAGCTGTGGAGTAGATTTGGAAATCTAGAAGACTTCTCGTACTTGGTTCCACTATTCTTGAGTGGTGCGTTATAGCTCTGATAGAGCTTGTCGTGTTAGTCCGTATTTACAGCTGTGGGGTAGAATGAAACCTTGACTTGTTAGTTCGTATCTACTGCTGAGGAGTAGATTTGGGGATCTAGAAAGACTTCTCGTACTTAGTTCCACTATTCTTGAGTGATGCGTTATAGCTCTGATAGAGCTTGTTGTGTTAGTCCGTATCTACAGCTGTGGGGTAGAATGAAACCTTGACTTGTTAGTTCGTATCTACTGCTGAGGAGTAGATTTGGAAATCTAGAAGACTTCTCGTACTTGGTTCCACTATTCTTGAGTGGTGCGTTATAGCTCTGATAGAGCTTGTCGTGTTAGTCCGTATTTACAGCTGTGGGGTAGAATGAAACCTTGACTTGTTAGTTCGTATCTACAGCTGTGGAGTAGATTTGAGGATCGACAAGGAATGAGATAAGTAAGTTCTGATAGAACTTGTCCAGCTAATTTATTTCTTCTGCTGTTGAGTAGATTTGGAGATTGGGGATGATGTCTCGTACTTATTTCCACTATTTTTGAGTGAGATAAGTTAGGTCTGGTAGATCTTGTCATTCTAATAATTCGTATCGACTGATGTGGAGTATAGAATTAGTGGATTTGGGAACTTCTTGTGAATCATTATATTCTTTATCCCTAAGTGAGGTCTGATAGAACTTATCCTGTTTATTGGTATCTACCGATGTGGAGTAGATTTGGCGATCTAGAGAACTTCTCGTACCTATTTCCACGATTCTAGAGTAAGTTAGTTCTGATAGAACTTGTCCTGCTAATTCTTGTCGACTGCTGTGGAGTAGGTGGAGTAGATTTAGTAGATTTAGTGGGGCAGAGGCAGTGGATTTGGGGGAACTTCTTGTGAATAATTATCCCTAAGAGAGATCTGAACAAGCTTATTCTGCTAATCTACTGCTGTGGAGTAGAATTAGTGGATTGGGGGAACTTCTTGTGAATATCTTTCTTATCCCTAAGTGAGACAAGTTGGTTCTGAAAGAACTTGTCCTACCAGTTCGCATACTGTAGACATAAACGTACCAGCCAGGGCCCAATTTCATATAGCTGCTCAAGAACAAGGAGATATAAGACCAGAAATAGGTTACCAGCCAAAATACTCTATCACACGTACAATTTGTTAATGGTTTCCTCCTAAATTTCGCTCAGCAGAAATTTGTTAAAGAAATATTTTCTGATTAAGCAGCTCTATGAAATTGGCCATAGGGAGGCAAGGGGCAGCTGCCCCCCAAATTCGGGCAAAATAGTGGGGGAAATTCGGGCAAAGCAAGAAGAAGAAAGGAGGAAAAGGGACTTTTTATTAGAAATTGGTACTTGTGTTTTTATCTGAGATAGTATTTCGGGCAATTCAACCCGTCTGCCACCCCCCCCCCCCAACCAAAGAGTCACCATACGCCTTTATGGCTGTAGAGTAGATATCTCAGATTTATCTTCATTTTTATTCTTCTTCCAGAGTGTGATAATATTCCGCTGAAGTAGATCAATTTGCAGGTCAAGTTCTTACCATAACTGAAATAATATTCATAAAGAGTAGATAAACACAATGATGTTTACCGCGATCCGAAATTCATACAGACGTTCCACCATGCAGTGCCTAAAAACTATATATTATAAGAATGGACTTGGGCCCAATAGTTGCTTATAACTGCTTATCATAAGCACAGAAACAGCTAGCACAGAACAACTTTGTATCACACATACCATCTGTGACTGGTTTCTTTCTTATTTGTGCTCAGCGGGAAATTGCTAAGCAAAATTTTCTGCTAAGCAACGCCATAACGGGCGCAGATTTACCCGCTGTCCTTAGCCTCAGCTCGTTCACGTGGATACAAACAACAGATCTGTGCACCGAATCTGCGTAGAGATCTGTGGCCCAAATGTCATCTAGCTGCTAAATCTCTTGTTGACATTTTAAAAGCATGTCACTTCAGATGTTATCTTTTGTGTTGTACCATGTTTTTGTCATGAATTATATTATGAGAGATTATTTTTGCATCGGGGATAAAGAATATTATTTGTGTTTTTTTACCCATACACCGATGTGCGTTAAGCACTGTATACTCAGTACTTTCCCCCGAGTTATTTTTTTTCACAGGACTCGGGAAAGGACTGAGTATATACAGCAGTGCATAACACACATCGGTGTATGGGTAAATACACAAATATTTAATATCAGTATTGTGAATTTATCGGGAGCTAAATGCCTGAGGTCAACAGTGGTTTTAGTTCACTTTTTAGTTCCTGTCATCAGTGCATCTTGTAATGTTTGTTTCTTGTTTTGTATTGTTTTGCGTACGATGACAAATAAATACTAACAGTAATAATAATAACCTCTAAAGTTTGATAAGCACAGATAATTCTAGCTCAGCGAAATATGCTGGGCTTTAAATTATAAAAACTTGTATGTTACGGCTCGTCTAAAAATGGTTTAGCCCTATTAATCACAGAGTCAGTTGCAATAAATAAAGACAGAAGCAAGGTTTGGGTGAACAAGTAGATCCCCAGTATTTTATTGCCAAGAGCAAAGTGAAGCCCCAAAACACCATGGGCGGTATGCCAAATAATAGTGGTCTACCTCACAATATAGAAAAATCAAGCATGAGAAAGAAAAAGGAGAATTAACCACTACCTCCCAGCATATAGGAAGTATGATGCAATTAGGCCACCATCGTTACCCCCTCCTCCATATTAATAACATATTGAATGGTTTAATACTTAATTTGTCCCCTTTTAATACATGCCGTTTTAGCCTTTTTGAGATATGATGGACACCACGAGCGCACTGTTTGGTTTGGATGTATACAGACCGATTTACCCACACAAAGTAGTGTCGTAGTAATGTGTCCATCATATTTCAAACGTGGCTGATAGAAATGTTTATCTTGCATCAGAAAGGGACCCATAATGTTATTATATCTTCAGTGAGCCGATGTGCAGTTGAATTAGATCTTGGGCTATTGCATATACCGGTATACGGTTTACCCTTGGGTTTACAAATAAGGGATCGTGTTTTTGTTCATTAACGACCGAGTTCAATCCTGAAGAGAATTCCACAGATATTTATTTTCAACACTCCCTTTAACGACTGTTAAAGTCTCCAAGCAATCCCTGCCAAATGAAACCATCCTCACGCCCGATCGATGTCAATGCGATCGCTCCCCGCTCGATTTTAACAACACCTGAGAAAGTGTGCCTTACTGCATTTCCTCTGCTGAGGAAAAAAAGTCTGGCCCCCGTGTCTATAAACCCACGTATGTAGTGTTTACACAGGCTCCGGGTTCAATCTCAGCTAGGTCTGATTGGTCAAGTTGTATATACGCTCGCACACGCTCTTGAAAAAAAAACATAAAGTAATTGGTACGCGTTCATGTATATAACCAAACAAAACATAACCAAGTATAGCTTACCAGCGATTAAGGTCATAGTTGAATGTTGTCACTATGTAAGAGCCGGTGTTCAACACTGCCTTAAGTGCTCCCTTGATGTGGGCCGTCAGATCTCCGAGCCACATCTGGGAGAGTGTGCCTTACTGCATTTTCCTAACAAATGTTGAGATGTTTTCGCTATCAGAACGGAAACATTTTATACTGTTCAGCCTTCGAAACTCGGTGAGCTGGACCGCGGGTGCAGTCGGGCTGCGAAACCCCGGAGTGCTTGCTTCGTCGCGGTGTTATAGTTATAAAGTGAGCTCGCCTAGAAAAATTGTTTCTCCGCATTCATCTTCTTTTCAAGAATTTTTTTTTCAGAAGTTGCCCTATGATGTTTGGATCCTTCAATTCTTTAGCAATTTAGCAATTTTTTAACCTATACTCTAAAGTTAAAATCAGCGCCGTAACTAGGGTAACATTTTAGGAGGGCACAAGGGGGCAACATTTTTTCCTGGGGGTACTTTCGGCCAATTAAAACTGTAGTTTCCTTTTTGTATTTTTCCCAAAACTAGCCCCTTTTCAGTGTCTTCTGACGTGTTGAGGTAAAACAAAATACATTATGATGTAAATGATTAAAAATAGTTCTCAAAACATTGAAATTACTGCGTAAATGCTCATAAAATGTAACATTTTACTCTGGTAATGTTTAATCTCAAAAGTCCAGATTTCAAATGGGGGCACGGGGGGGGGGGCACTGACAACAGTTTGGGGGCACGTGAATTTGAACGCGTGTTCATGAAACTGTTTGAATTAACTTTTGCTGAAATTGGCTGATGGAAAAAAAATCTATAAATTGTAGTACTTATCATACTTCTGGGCTTCCGGGGAAAAACATGTTGTTCCTTTTTTGATATAAATGTAGGAAAATAGTATTTCTCGGTCACATCTCCACAAGAATTATTACTTAATTCGTTAACAGCAGAACCGACGGTCTTGTCACAATATGATTTTTTCCCGATCCTCATGTTACTCAATCAGTTCCTCCGATCTTTGAAAGGGACGCCACGGATCCTCTAAGCGGCGTGATGAAATCGACCCACCTGCTCGGACAGAAAGGAAAAAATTGTTGAAACATCCACGGAGAGTTCAACAGTTTGATCCAATTTAAAATGGTGTCTACTTTCTATATCGATCCATATGTCATCTGATATTAAAGTTGTCTTTCGTTAGTAAAGGGGAAAAAAATGCTGAATTTTATCTAGAACTGTGCTTCTGTCCCTGCGGTGAGTGACGCTGAAGATCTTTCTTTTTTTCTTCTTTTTTTTTTATATGCTGTGAATTTTTTGGTACGAATTTTTCTTTTGCTTGAAAAAGACTAAGGTGAGCATAAATTATATTGTTTGGACATAAGGTATGTAACTGACCTGCAGATTCCATTTGACCTCCAAACGAATCATGATGACCCCAGAAGTTTGGTATTGCCTCTATTTGGAAAAATATTGCGTAACTGACCTGGATTCCGTTTGACCCCCAAGCGGATCTTACTGACCTCCAAAATTGGTCCGGTATCCTTTCTTTGAAAAACGTTGCATAACTGACCTGGATTCCGTATGACCCCCAAACGCATCTTGCTGACCACAAAATTGGTGAGGTTTGCCCTTTTGAAGAAAAAAAATGTTCCGTAACTGACCTGGATTCCGTTTGACCCCAAAACAGATTACGCCGATGAACCCCAAAATGGCCAATTCCTATATCCCTGACTTTTAGACAACTTGTTTTTGTTTAGGTTTTAAGTTCCCCTAAAACACCAGCGGACACATTTTATTATTATTTTTCTGTGAAAATAACCTGCACTAGAAGTCATGTACTCGATACTCCACTGAAAATGTACTCAGACTCCGATGGTCAAAATACCACCTTTCTTTCCCTTTTCCTTTACATGCCTTCATGCAATGAATAGAGGAATAAAGCTGTGGCTCTTGAAAAAGTAAAATTCAGCTGATGTATTCATGTTTAATTAAAAGATAGCCATTATAACAAGCACGCACGTTTGTTTAAAAATCTGTCAAACAAACAATAAATACGTTGGTACCTCATTTTTGCATTCGTACTCTGAGATCCAAGTCATTGGTACTCGGTAGTCGGATATCAGAATACTTGGTACTCGGACACTTGCACTGGTACACGATGGCCCGAGTACTCGTACTAGAGTACTACACGGCCACCCTAGCACTCAGCAGTACTAGACTGGTTCCCGGTCCCTACATCGTTCTCTTTTGACTGTATAAGGGGGGGGGGTCGGTAGTCACTACCGATATGGCGCTTTTGATTTGCCCTCGATTGCGCGGGCGCAGTAAAAAATCTTCTAGTTTTAGAGATGACGTTGGCTATATTCGTGATGTGTGCAAGTTGTTGTTTGACACTAGCACGTGTGTATCGTAACCCTTCGAACGGACGTATAGTGAACCAACCTTCAACGTCAAAATCCAAGCTAACTTTAGAAGACGTCGTCTACACGATGGGAGATTCTGAGATTCCGTCATGTTTTGCGTGAAGGCCGCATTGCATTATGGGGCTACGTAGACCTCTATCCTAATTCTAATTAGCATATACTTGGCTAAAATCTGCCCGGTATGTGCTTAATTTCATTACCCGCTACCGGTCCCTATATACAGTCACAAAGAAAACGATGTAGGGACCGGGAACCAGTCTGTCGGCAGTACTTGATACTCGACTGAAAAGTATTTTACTACAACACTGGTGTAAAACAAAAAGGGGCCCGCAAAAAACCATGCACATATATACGTGCACACAACCTTCATGGATGCAGTTGACGGGGTCATTCTATCGTCTGCTCTATTGTTCCCTTTTCTATATAGAATTCATCTTGTTTGGAAAGCAATGTTACTTTGTTTAAAGGACCCTACAATGGCCTGTGCGTGTCAGCCCTAAAGACAATATGAAAAGACGAAATGAGGGTCAGAGGTCACAAAAGTAGAATAAACTACTATTAGTATTACCCACGGGTAAATACAACCCCGCTGGTAATTTTTGTGGGTTTTTTTTTCAAAGCTGTGTGTCGTTGAACCGAAAGTGTAACCCATGTTTGTAGCCCCCTTCCAAAGCTACAAATGTACTAGTTGAAGAATTAATGCATATTCATAAATACCTCAGACAGTCCTATTGGTTGGAAGGTGGTGACATGACTATCAGCACGAAAACGAAATAGACCGATTCATTAAGCCCCGCCCATTGTGCACGTGCTATGTGTATACTACGTGTTTTGTCGGACTTTTGGTTGCGCAGTCATGTCTGTGATTGGTCAATACAGCAAGGGCGGGGCATAATGGATCCGTCTACTGAACGCACCAATAGCTAAAAAAGACACCCTAGTTTGATCGACATTGGGAAACAAGCGTGAGTTCGATCGAGTGTCAACGAAACTGAATACACTTTTGTTGAAATTGACCTGAAAATGCCTGTAATAAAATAAAAACAATTTGAATCACTTTACCTCTCCGAAAAACTCCAACCTCTCCTGTTAAAAAAATGGTGTGGCCAGGCAGCCACGTGCAACATGTAACTTCATACCCGCGACCGGGTACCTCTTGTGTAAACACTAATATCGGCGCGAAATTAATTGCGCCGAAATTGGGTATCACCTCAGCGCGGACAATATGACGAAAACGTTACTTGCAGCTGCTGCCGTATCGTAGAAGGTCGCGCTTATACTCACACCCGTCGGTGTGCTGCGTGCTCATTGAATATGTATGACATGACGTCACACGATTTGTCTCTCTGTTGGTTGTAGTAAGAAATTAACACAGCCCTGGTTTGGGGTTGATTTCATTTCCGATCATTAAAACCTACAGGGTGTAGAAATATGGTCAAAACAGCCATCATTTCGCGAAGAGCAATCGATCTTGGCATTCTGTAAGAATAATGTGCCACCACCTACCACCTCAAAGTGTGTGAATATAAAGACACCGCGCCAACTCGCCAACACACCACGCGATGATGAAAAAACACTTCGCATCTTTGCCACTTCATTTTGAATGGGCCTTCAGGGGACACATGTGCAAGGTCTGTTTCCAATTGCTATTAATATTGAGGGTTCCGTTAATATAGTCTGTTGTGTTTGAAAACTCCACTCTGTTGCCATTACCTGGGTGTATGTTTACATTTTGCAGAGACCGTCTCGGATCTTTCTGGAAAAGCAAAGGATGGCTTGCGGTTTTGTGGATGAAACCTGAACAAATAATTTGAAGAGTGTCGAAATGAGTACAGTTTCTAGGTGTTATTTCGGAGGGCCGAGGAAAACCAAGCAAAACTAGTTTGAATTGGTCGGTTTTGTTTAAACCTCGTTATTGTATAGGGTGCAATAATAATATAAAAAAGGGGTGCAATGAAATGGAACGTATAGCCGGGACAGGTTTAAATTTTGTTGTGTTTTTGGGTGGGTTGGGGAGTGATGTGACAGCGCCATGCCATCCGTAATCTGTTTTGTGGAAGACTGTTTTAGATCTGTAAGATTTTAAGCACATTGCTTTTATGTTCTTACCTTTACATGATGTGTGATAAGAACCGTACAGACCATGTGACCAGTGACATCACACGTTTACAAAAGCGCCACGGAGCCTGGACTTCCTGCAGGCACAATTTGTACACAGCCCAATGGAGGGAAACATTCAACCTTATGTTTGTTGGAGATTGCACTTTCTAACTTTTATCAACTTTGGATTTGCAGACGGGGGGCACAACTCAAATCCTGTTCAGCTGTTACTTTCATAATTCTTGAATGTATGTGGAAATTATGAAGCAAAGTGTAAAATTTTCCACCTGATCAGTGTAGTGTTTTGCCTGCCGGCAAGGCTCTGGGACTCACAAAGGTCACTCTTTTGGTAAAACAAAGGTTACATTATTTATGTTTTTTTACCCATACACAAATGTGTGTTTAAAGTACTCAGTACTTTCCCGAGTCCTATGAAAAAAATCCACAGACATATTCCTCGGTTGGGATTCGAGCCCACGACCCCCGCCATTCTAGAGCAGATGTCGAACTAGACCACCGAGATTGTCCGGCAGCTAGAGGCAGCTCGAATCCTAAGGTTACATGGTCATGGTTAATACCCGAGTTCTGCTGGAAAAATAAACCACGACCGTCTTTAAAGCCCCAGCTCAACATTGGTAAACTGACTGTAAGTGCTTCCATTCCTTGCACAAATCACGATATTGTGTAATAAAACCAAGCTGTGAAATAATGTCAGCTCATTTCGTTGTCAGCTCATTTGCGAGAAAACGCTAAAAATTCATTCAGCATTTTTGTACGCATTCCTATAGGCAGAGTTTTCGTCTCACTGAGACGAAATCTAATTTTGGATCTTATTTCATTTATTATCTCAAAACGATAACACTTCAAGGAACGTTTTCTATCATTATCATTATACCGTGTAAGGTGTATGTAAATCTGTGAACATTTATGTTTGTCTTCTTACCAATGTTGAGCTGGGGCTTTAGGCGTCCAGACGACCATCCCAAGCGTTCCCGATTACGAGTGGCCAGTTCAAATCTTGTAAATAGCAGCGCCCGCACCACCGCGAACAAGATTTAAGCACTTTAATTCTTCGTTGAAACGGTTCCAAAAACACAGTTTGAAGAGTGACTGTGCACATTTCGCGTACGGTGCTACATGTAGAGCAATATTCGATAATGTACTGCAGGAAAATTTCACACAGACACTAATTGATCTTTTGGCCTTTGATGAAGACTCTGCTGTGGTCGAAATGTGAGGCCATTAACAATTTGTTGCACTAATTGATTAACACTAATTTTGCGTAGGCGCTCCATACAAGTGTGTACTTCGAATAAGGAGAAAACAAGTGTTTATAGTCACAAAGTATGGCAGACGGGCAAATACAAAAATGGAATGTAATACATACACAACCCAACTTATTTTGGTAAGGTGCAAAGGGAACTGAAAATGTAAGCGGTTCCCTGTAGGCTTTTATCATTTAAAAATCATAGTAAGTTGACGAGGAACCAAACACACAAGGGTCAAAAAGCCAAGATTCTGTGGGGGAAAAAACGTCACCCCAAATAACAACAAGATTTTGACAGTTTGTCAGTCTTTGTGGTCGTCAGGATACTAAACAAATATGACAGCCACCATGCTGAGCTTGATTGTTTATTTATTTATTTGTTTTTTTAAATTCTACTTCTTTTTTTGTTTTTATATATTGCGCAGTGTGCCCTATAACGCCGTGTTTGCTCGCCGTTGTATCCTGGGGCGCAGACTCACTTCTTACGCATCTGAACCTGTCGAAAATCCCAAGCAAAAGTAAACACGATTGAGCCGAATTGGAGCGGAGAACGCACGTGCCTTCCGCATCTGGCAAATATTTAGCTGAGCAATGTACGAACAGCAATCAACCGCTCCGGGCGGAACACCCGCGCACACGGGCCAACACGGCGCAATGACAACCGGATTACGTAGAAAAGCTCTTCCCTTTATTTGTCCTTGATTTATTGGGAAAAGTCAGACGTAATCCCTGGCTCCAGGGGGAGGTTGAACGACAATTAGAAGATTTTTCTTTCAGAAAACAAAGTATGTTAATTTGAAAATGTCGTGGAATGGATGATATTAGGTTTTCTTTATGGAACTTAAATTATTTCACATCCTCTAATTTCCAAAGCATGCAAAAAAAATAATGCGAAAAAACCTTTAAAGCCACAGCTTACATTGGTGAGAAAGAAAACATAAGTTTGTTAATCTGTTTTTTAATTCAGCCTGCCGGCTGCGATGAGCAGATTTTTAATAAACCATTAATAATAAGTGTTCACAGATTTACATATACCTTACATGGTATAAAGATAATGATGGTAGACAACTTTCCTTGAAATATTTCTGCCATATTTCTGTGTTATCGTTTTTAAATAATAAATGTAATGATGAATAATTGTTAATTAAGGAATATGTACTTTTAAGGTAGCACTATGTACAGGAATCTGTCTCATGAGTTGTGGTGGTTCTGAAAATAACACGTGTTGTAACACTGCTCGACACTGTTGGATCAGTACGCTTTGATCAATTAAACTTCCGGCAAAATAAACAATTGTTTCAGAAAGCATTCGATATCACTGACACGGCCTTATAGAACACACCGCCTATTTCCCCTCCCAATGCACGTGTGTATAAGGTATCCTGTTCATAAACAGTAACTCTACGCGGGCCCTTTTTGTGGTTGTTTTTATAATCCGCAGCGCCCACTCTAAAGTAACCCAAGAGATACCATATTAATTTCCCCGCGACCACACAAATTATACTGCGGTGTTTTTTCAAACACAACACAATCAACGTCAATTAGTGGGATATATTGTTAACCCGTGTATAATGTATTAAATTAATTATCTTGTGGACTCAGATTAAAAAGCTGATAACATGTCACCCCGCGGTGCTTTCAACCAACAGAGAAAAAAAACTGAATAAATAAATTCCGCATGGAAACATATTGAACCCGACCTTTGTATCATGCATTATTGAGGAGTCTGGACTTGAAAGTGCTACCGCGTTTATGAACATTTAATAGTGTACATTTATAATAATGCGCCATGTCTGTCATAAATTACACTCCTGGCGCCGAATTATCAAATTTGTAAACTGGTAAAAAAAAAACATGCGGGTACAAACATGTAAAAATCTCTTTTGGGAGGAGTGGTGGCTCTGAAAAGAGCCGATGTGGTGTCGACGTGTCGAGCAGTATACTCTGCTCGGCTTCAGGAGAAGATGACTGTATAAAACAAAGCTGCCGCAATACGACATCTTTAAAGGGATACAAGGCGCATATTGCTGCCAGACTATGCCAGAAACACCGGGGCAAACCCCCTTCCCCTTACGATTAGGTTCATTACGTGAATTACGCAACACACTGAACAGATACGTCACAACCGAGGACGGAGCAATAATGGACAGGCGTCAAGACCGGGACTCGACCCCACACTCTGCTGATCAGAAACACCAGAACTTGAGTCTGGTGCACTTGACCGCTCGGCCACGACAAGCCTTTGGATCACTTAAAGGGAACAATGGACCTACATCAGTGTTTTTGGTGAAGATTAGACTCGCTCCCATCATCTTGTGTTCAATAGTACGAAAATGTCACCATTAAGTTTCCAGGCACCTCTGAGCCATCGGCTATGGGAGATAAACGCAGGTGCAATTTTTGTGTGATTTTTTTGTTTTTTGGTCACATCACTTTTTTTTCCACCCCGAAAAAACATTGGTAGAATGATTACATTTGAAACTTACAATGTAATAAAAGTTATAAAGAAATCGGGAAAACGTCTGAGAAAATGAATGAATATTGCTGGACTTCCAGCATCCGGTTCGAAGTGTCAATTTGCGAATTTATGCCGACCGCGTTATGCAAACCGTGTTCGACTGCAACAACAAACAGAAGTTTGGTCATTATTTAGAATTGGGATAGTCGCTTCCTTACTTACAGCGAAAACAGACCTTGTCTTTGTGTCGAATGGATTTTGCGTGACGTTGCATATAGAGTCCCACCATCACGCTGTTTGGGTACCATACTACTAAATGCAGCAGCTTGAACGAGTTTGAATGTGTGTACGTCAAGGATCACGACGATTGGCTTTTATCGCATGGTCTTTAGAAGGTTTCAAAAGTGAAGCGGAAATTAAGGTCGGCTTAAAAAAAAAATTCCAAGATTTGCGAATTCGAGTTGCCCGGAAGTCATGATTCTCTCGAAAGCTCGTACGCTCTCGAGGGCAACCTACACAATCTATCAAGGCAACACGTGAAAATTTCATTTCGCGCAGCTGTTCCGCTGCAAGCTCGTATCATTAAGCCAAACGTTTTGTGTTTACCCACGTTGTGGAGAGGGGCACACGCCCATCAGTTCACGAATGCCCCTTTGTCAGGGAAGATTAGGGCGAAGCCAAGAAACAGGTTTTAAAAACATTCACTCGAAAATCATTGTTAAAATGCAGATTTCAAACATTGTTTTATTATAAACCGTTCCAGACGACGTCTAAAGTGTTATTTTGACGTTGCGAACTTATAGACGGGTTGCAATATACGACTACTTAGGTTTCCAGGACTAAGCACCTGGACTATAGTACGTTGTCCTGGTAAATCTGTTAAAGCCTAAAGTCTTTAGATGGCGAAGGGCTGGGTAGCTTCCTTAAGCCCTCCCCCGCCCCGCCCTCCCTTGGTTGCACCACTCTTTTATGATATCTTTTTTTTTTCCTTATACTTTCGTAGTCAGGACCACCTCAGCAGAGCTGGTTTCCTCGGGCACCTTTTGCATCACAGACAGTAAGATCCCCAAGGAGTCGCCCGGAAATGCGTACTACTGCCCGGCATTCAACGAGGACGGCACGCCCAATACATTCACGGAGTGTTGTAGTAACGGCCGGGTGGATGTGTCCGGACACCACCGGCAGTGCTGTGAAGCCGGAGAAATGAAGGATGCTAAGAAGTGAGTTAATAACAATATGGAGACCTTGGGCCTTTTCCAAACCTCGGCTTGGGCTCCGGCTCCTGCTGGGTCTCCGTCATCCATTTTGGAGCCGTGTACATTTTGGAAGGTGTTTGCAACATCAAACGGAGCCCGGAGCCCGGAGCCCAGAGCCTGGAGCCTAAAGCTGAGGTTTGGAAAAAGCCTCAAACTGCACGTGACGTCATCTGAGTAGGGCGCCCTCTGAAAGAGGTCAGAGAAGGATGCTAATTTATGTCCAGCCTCGCTACCATGGGCAGCACGCCGTATCGACACCTCTCGTCACTAACCCCTGGTAGGGATATACTATAAAAAACGACAACGCTGACTGGCTCCCAATGCCAGGCGTTACGAGAGAGCAAGGCACGATGGGGGAAAAAATGGCGCGGCAAGATCGATCACCCCTGTGAACGAGGTTGAATTCTGTCATCCTGCGCGACGCGCATACAGCTGTGCGTTTGAATTGTTTTACGAGCCCTCCTTTTGGTTGGGCATTAATGGTATCGTGATGAGTGACCCTCTCTCTCAAAAAAAAAAAAAATAAAAATTTTTGGCAAAATAAATTCCGGATGAGAATTGACCTGGATGCCGGGTCATAGAGGGCCTGACCCATTTCGGGGTCAGTATGACCCGGTATCTGCTGCAAACTGACCCGAACTTTTATCAAACTAACGCAGAATTCGAGTCGAAATCCCATATTTTTTTTAACCAGTTTCCGGATCAACTCTGACCCGGGATTTTTTTTGTTTGGAGTGATTCAGATTGATTCAAGTTTCGCGATCCAATTAATGTCGTCGTCGTCGTCTTCGTCGTCGTCGTCTTCGTCGCCGTCGTAGTCGTCGTCGTTGTGGTTGTCAATTTATTTTGTCACCGAGAGCTCTGCCCTTTTCTTTGTTGATTTGGGATACTATTGTACTCTAGCCGTGTAAATGTCCAGTGTTACTGGTAGTTTACAATGTTATTTTTTATTTCAATATTTTTTAGGATTTTAATCTTGATAGTGGAGGTTTTATTGGGTGTGAACGTTTTTGTTTTGTTTTTGGTTTTTTACTTTTGTTTTGACCCCGGACAAATTTACATGTAAAAATATGTATTTTATTGACCGAAGATTTAAAATAAAAAAATAACCTTTTAAGATTTTGCTACTTGACTTCGAGCGGAACAAAATTGATTACAGACAAATAAAATGAAGTCAAATAATATCAGTTATGAGTGGCTCCGTGCTGATTTGACTCTAACTTTCAAGCCATTCATTTCCCATTTAAATACGGGACCGTACTCCATGTGTGTCATCCAGTAAAAGGACACGAATTTGAACCACTGCTACACACTGCAAAAAGCTGGGGTGTTAAATTGATTCTCTCAGTATCTATATGTGACAACACCGAAATGGTGTCAGTTATCCCCATTGCTTTATCGTTGGTAAAATTAACACCATGTTGGTGGTGTCATATATATAGATACCAAGAGAATCGGATCAACACCCCCAGTTTTTGCAGTGTAAAGACAACTTTACTGCAGGTGGGTGATGGGATTGTGCCTTTGATGATACGAGCATGGAATATTACACACTGTCAAAGTATGTCGTGAGATTAGAAATATATATTTGTCTGTAGGGCCATCGCAGATTTGTCTTTTGAAAAAAATTAATATAGGTAGACTAAAAGAATTGGCAGCCATTTAGAACAATTTTGCAAACCTGCTTGTTATTTTACTTACACTGCAAAAACTGGGGTGTTAGATTGATTCTCTTGGTATCTATATGTGACAACACTGACATGGATAGTTAGTTATCCCCATTGCTTTATCGTGGGTAAAATTAGCACCACGTCGGTGTTGTTGTATACAGATACCACGAGAATCAAATAAACACCCCAGTTTTGCCACTGTATATTCTTTTAAAGGACAAATCTGCGATGGCCCTATAGCGAAATATCTTTCCCATGACATACTCTGACTGTGTGCAAAATTCCATGCTTGTTGTATCATCAAAGGCAAAATTCCTTCCCCCCAAAAAAAAAAAATAAAAAAATAAAAAAATAAAAAATTAAATTCCCCCATCTGCCCTCACTACTTTGTCATGTTTCCTATGTTATATAGCAATACGTTGTACTGTGTTTACAGTCATTCTCACTACATTAAAAAGGATCCGATTATTTTGCCTAATACGACCTCGGTTTTGGATAACGTTAATTTTGAATTTGAAAACAAGATGGCCGCACCGTGATAATAGGGTTCAAAGACACACGAGGCAACTCGCACTCAGCACTTAAGCAGGACACATCATGCAGCAGATTGACCTCCTTTGTCAAAGAGTGTATAGAGAGAAAAAGGCGCATGCAATATTCATGGAAAAATGATTTTCCTGGCATTTTAACGATCATGCTTACCGCGGTTTCCAGGCAACTTCGATGAAACCGGAGCCCCGAGATGACTTTGTTTGTTGTATCAGGCAACGATAACTGTATTGATTGCATCAAATACTCCATTATTCATGCCGAAAAGGCTCTCAAACAAAATATTGATTTTAAAGGTATATTTCATCGGCTTGGAAGATGAAATGCGTTCACGTCCTCAAGTTTTTAATAAACTATACAGGAATAGTTTCAGTAATCCAGAGGAATACTTTCAATAAACGAGAGGAATATTTTCATTAAACTAGAGAAACAGTTTTAATAAACAAGAGGAATATTTTCATTAAACTAGAGGAATACTTTCAATAAACGAGAAAAATAGTTTCAGTAAACCAGATGAAAAGTTTCAATTGACTAGAGGAACAGCTTCAATAAACTAGAGAAATCGTTTCAGTAAACCAGAGGAATAGTTTCGATGAGCTAGAGGAATAGTATACCAGAACATTTGGAATAAACTAGCGATAGGAATAGTTTTAGTAACAGAGTAATTGTTTCATTAAACTAGATGAATAGTTTCATTAAACTAGAGGCCGGAATAGTTTAAATAAACTAGGGGAACAGTTTCAAAAACTACCCATAGGAAATGTTTCGACAAATTAGAGGAATAGTTTTAATGAACTAGAGGAATAGTTTTAATAAACTAGAGGAATAGTTTAAATAAACTAGAGGAATAGTTTAAATAAACTAGAGGAATAGTTTTAATAAACTAGAGGAATAGTTTTAATAAACTAGAGGAATAGTTTTAATAAACTAGAGGAATAGTTTTAATAAACTAGAGGAATAGTTTCAATAAACTAGAGGAATAGTTTTAATAAACTAGAGGAATAGTTTTAATAAACTAGAGGAATAGTTTCAATAAACTAGAGGAATAGTTTTAATAAACTGGATGAATTGTATAAATAAACGTAAGGTTTAGTTTAATCGATTTAGATTAATAGCTTCAAATAAACTAGAGAAATATTTCGAATAAACTAGAGGAATAGTTTCAATATGTTCTACAGGAATAGTTACAATAAATATGAGGAATTATGTTGCAGATCTCGCCCAGTATATTACAATTCACAACATTAAGTCCAGCAATGGTTGGAGTCTGTTTGATCTCCATGTGTAGACTCGATAAGAAGAATCAACACACCACTCCATTCAACCAGCCTGTGAACAATTACATCAAATAATGATTAGTGGTCACGTTGTTGTGACAACGAAGGCAGCCGGGTTCACGTTTTGTCAGCCGGGGATGTTGTGCGTGTTCACAGGCATGTACGGTTTGATGCACTGATAGTGACTGCTCTTTGTTCCGACTACTCCTATGTTCCGGCATCCCCTATGTTCCGGTAACCCCTCGTGATCTACACGCTAGGGTAAGGGTTAGAGGTTAGGATTAGGATTGGAAAATTCATTATGGGTGTTTGAATATTGGGGTGCCGGAACCTATGTGTGTAACCGTTCTGATTTCCACTGTTGCAATGGAAATAAGCAATGGTGTTTTTGTGTGGGTTTGTTTGGGTTTTTTTTTTTTTTTGGGGGGGATGGGTTTTTTTGTGGCTGTATTGTTTCGTCGGCTTTAGCAGAATTTCAGACGAAAATATTTCTGATGAGGATCGTTACCCCTTAACGTTTAACATAATCAGCTTGGGGTTGTGTGGAGCTCCCCAGTGGAGTTAAGAAAGTTGGAGGAGTGGTTCAGGTAAAAATGATGAACTGGTTTGATATTGTAAAGCGCATTGATCTAGATCATGCGCAGAAGTGCATATTATTATAGGTATCCTACATAATGCAACGCCACATTTTATATTACAATACCGTGGCATGCGCCAGCCCGATAAACTACAATTGGTGACTTTTTGAGACGCTGGCGGCAGCAGACACAACGGTCCTTTTTGGAGCGTTCTGAGCGTGCGCGTACATGCTCAGTACTGCCGGCGTAGTTCTGAGCGTGCGTACTACTGGCAAGAACCGTGAAAAGGGACTGTTCAAAAGATAATTCTTGCGTGACCACGTGTTGACCGAAAGAGGCGGGGATTACAGTTTTGGTTTTATCAATGGAATTAGCAGTATAGTGTAGGCCTAAGTTTATTTTTAGCAACTGACGTAACTGTAAGAAGTTGCTAGAAATCTCAAGGTCATAAGGAAGTTCCTGTAATATCAAAGCCACAATTTCAGTTGTTTCTATGAAACGGTAAAATTGCATGAACTGTACAAAGTTGACCATTTTCACTGATGCATGCATGCATGCAGTGAGTATAAACTAGAGAGAGGACGGGATGTGAAATGATCTGCCTTTACTTCCATAACAAACCGCGGGCAAGATTTCTTCTTGACATCGTCGTCCGATTTCAGTTCGATATTTAAGAACATTTTCAACACAAGCCCATTATGATGAGCACACTTCTCCGATCACCGGAACCTATATTTAGAGGGATACGTGCGAAAATTATTTGTACTTTTTTTTTTCAAAGAGAAATCTGTAATTCTATCTCCTCTATGCTTGCCCCTTTCCGTCCAGTCTCACGACGATTATAATCCTCTTACAAAACAGACAACATCGGCAAGATTGGTATCAACTTGGGCGCGAGTTCCCATAGCAACGGGGGAGCTCTCTTTTGGTTGTCTGCACACCACGCTAGGGAAATCACCTCTGTATGTTTTTTTTCTTCTTCAAAATCTCTCTACGCTCAGTCACTTCGCCCCAATGGGACATTGTATGTTATTATTATATGTATATGCACCACTGTGGTCTAATGTTCGCTGGTGAACTTATGCGTGAATTGCCGCTCAGTCTACTGGTCCCCTGGTACATGTTGAAATGTGTTTTAAAAGTCAGAAGCACAACATTTATCAAAAATGTTTTTTTGAACTCTATAATAAATAACCTACACATTTTAAAAGGGGACTGCCGTCGTGATCGTAGCACATCATAGCACATCATGAAGGGCGCCGTCATTGATGTGAAGGCGAGCGCGCGCGCGTGCAGTAACTGGGTTTTAGAGTTCATAATAATAGAACGAATAATTCAGCCCCGCCCACTGTGCACGCGCGGCATATGCACTGACGTGTTTGTCGGACGTTTGGTTGCGCAATCACGTCTGTGATTGGTCAAAACAGCAAGGGCGGGGCTTCATAGACCTGTCTATTCCAGGTGCCACTGAAAATCATTCAGTCTGACTATAGTTTTTTCTAGTCAGGATTTTTTAGACAACTAAAACTGGAGTCAAATCCAATTACTTTTTCCAGGTTGTATAACTAAATTCGCTGTAATTTGTCAATTTTCGTATAAATAACTAAAATTGGAGTCAAATCCAATTACTATTTTCTAGTTGGTTTTATTACTAAATCTGCTGTTATTTTGTTAATTTCGTATGTTTAACTAATTTCCTAGTCAGTTTTCAAACAACTAGGAAAATCAGTCAATATTTGGACTAGGTCGTTGTAAAAGTGTAAATCAAACATAGCATACCCGCCATGACTGATATTCTTATTATTATTTACTTGAATGTATTGTAAAGCTTACCCTCTACGGCAAAAGAGCACATGCGTAACTGTATTCAACAAAAATCTTCACTGGAGGTTGCAAACATGCCCTAAGGATACCCACCTTCCCATCCGTATAATACACGGCCCTCAGAAAACACAAAAATCCGTCGCAAATTGATTTCCCCGGGCCTCCTTTATCTCCGTTTCTCGTGCCGTCAGGAAACTCCCAACAAAAAGCTGGACACATCTTTAAAGACATTCTTCTTCTTCTTCTTGTGAGCTACTCAGAAGACTGCCTAATCACTGCCCGGGGGTGCACTCATACCCTCGGCTTATCGTGTTTAATTCCTCGTCTATATCAGCAAGAGAAATCACCGTTAATCCCCCGTACGTCGGTCAGCGCGCGTTGGGCACGTTCTGCGAGAGGGAGTCTGCAGCGCCAGCCCCCCCCCCCCCCCTCTCCCATCATCTCCTCCCCCATCCCCTCCCCCATCCCGTTCAGCCCCGTGGCAAGGGTAATTTCACAGATTGCAAATCGCGTGGCGTTGTGGACGCCAGCAATCGAAATGTTACACCTGAGATTCTGGCGGGTGCCCCCCCCCCCCCCCCACACACACACCCTTACATATAGCAGTTACAGGGTCCTCCTATTGTTGTTCTATTTTTCCCTTTTCTAAAGAATTCCTCTGTGGGGTAGCACTAGAACAAAGAAAACCTTGTGGGGTAGCATTGTTCCATTGTGTAAAGTGCCCCATAATTTGGGGAGTGTAAGGGCACGCCCACACACACCCCATGTCCGCACAAACACATTGTGTACGTTTGCCAATTATTGTACAAACCAAATTCCCTTTTTTGTGCTCACTTTTATTTGGTCTCCCATTGGATTTGTACATACACAAAACGATGGCGTTCTCTGTTGTTAGTCCCTTTTGTTGTTAAAAGTTGTTTGTTTTAAAGAATATTTAACTATATAAATGATGGATCAATAATCAAATACAATCGCCAAGCACAATGAATGAATATGCACATGACGTCATTTTGAGTAGGTCGCCCTCGGCTAGAGGTCAAAAGAAGGCTGTTTATTGGCCAATCCTGTGCGCCGCGCGTACAGATCTGTGCGTTTCCTTTGTTTCATCTTCGTTTTACCTCTAAGATGGCGGCTGAATGACGTCAATGCATAAGGTCTGTAGACCCTATGCACGTGGCATCAGTTTGAGTAGGGCACTCTCGGCAAATGGTCAAAAGAAGGTTGCTCATTGGCCAATCCTGCGCGCCGCGCGTACAGAGCTGTGTGATTTCCATTGTTTCACTATCGTTTTACCTCCATGATGGCAGCGTGATGACGTCAGTGAATGCGTTCCATTACTCAGGTGTAAGAAAACACATAGTAACAAGTTTCACACCTTATCAAGATGTCAGAGAACTGTTTCGTGTGACATGAGGTAGTTCACATCAAATCTTGTAGCGGACCAAAAAGTGAAAAAAACAAAAATGTAGAATCTGTTATTACGGAAATATCCGTAATAACGAATAGTGTGTATAATGGATTGCAAATGCGTAATAACAAACTGCGAAATCGTAACAACGGGTTATAAATATGTATTAACGGATAGTGAGTCCGTAATAACGGGTTGTAAATATGTAATAACGGATTGTGAATCCGTAATAACGGATTAGGTATTTTTAATAAAATGTACAGGGTTACTCTCCTTGTGCAAAATGTGACTTCTCAGTGTCTGTAAATAGAGCCTTTTCGAAACCACAACTGCGGATTTGGCTCCGGCTTATTAGGCTCCATCGGTTATTTTAAAAACCTGCATTTTTAGTACGGGGTTTCAAACAGGCAGCCGGAGCCAAAGCCCGAGCCGAAGACGGAGCCGTGGTTTCGTAAAGGCCCATGAAAAGAAAAGTGTGTTCACCTCGGCTAGAGGTTGTTCTATACTGATCTTTTTATATATATATATATAAAAAAAGACATCCCCCAGTCCGTGGGCAATGGTTAATTCGTTCAAACAATTTCTTGATTGAAAACCACTCTGCGAAAGTCGAGGATTTTTAATCGATGACCATGTCTTTTCGGTTTGAGAGAAAATTGGCTTTCAGCTTTTTACATCTGTTTTCCAACCTTTTCAGCGATTTCCTTTCACACAGTGAACTCGATTGTGTGTGTCAAAAAAGTGCAGGCAGGATGTGTGAATTGCCACAAAAGGAAAAATACAAAGTATCGTCCATTCCCAACTGGGGCTCGGGGCCCATTTGCGAATACTTGTTTAAAGCCCCAGCTCAACATTGGTAAGGAGAAACACATAAATGTTCACAGATTTACATACACGTGACACGGTTTAAAGATAATGATGATAGAAAACTTTCCTTGAAATATTTATGCCTGAAGAGTTATCGTTTTTAAATAATAAATGAGTTGAGATCCAGTTTTCGTCCCAGTGAGACAAAAACTCTGCCTATAGGAATGCGTACGGAAATGCTGAATGCATTTGTACCGTTTTCTCGCAAATGAAACAACGAAATGAGCTGACATTTTCACAGGCTGGTTTTATTAAAAGTATCTTGATTAATTTGTGCAAAGAATGGAAGCATTCACAGTCAGTTTACCAATGTTGAGCTGGGGTTTTTAAGAGAAAAATTATTTATATTAGACTTGCTACCAGCCATTTTTCTATATGGCGTTTTGATTGACAATTGTATTGACAATTTTACCTGCATTCAGTTTACCTTGGTTTACCAACATAGAATTCCACTTACAACCGATCAGTTTACCTTGGTTTACCAAAATAAAATTTCGTTATATACATATATCACCACCCGACTGCCACAGTTGTCTAAACATGGAAAATGCGGGACTGCCCAGCGGAAACGAGATTACCAGATCAAATAACCACAATAATATAAACTGTTTGTGACTGGTGCCCAGTACCATCTCTATTTTAAAAGCAGCTGCACTTCCGCGGCTACATTCTGCCTTTGAAATCGGACCCAGTTCTCTCTCCAGGCGACGACCTTAAAACACAGCTTAATGTCGGAATTTAATGGACGTAATCAATCCAGAGTTGTGGCTTTATCGTCTACGACGTTGCCGTGGTGACCCCGTTGTTCGGCCTCATATTCCCGCTTCCGCCCCCCCCCCTCCTCTCTTTCTCTCTTTCTCTTTCTTCCTCTCTCCCCTGGCTCGCCAGGTGTTTTAAGAGAAAATGGAATTAGTCCGGAATTCAAGGTAGAATTAGGAATACTGACCTTGTATCCAATAAGTGCAGTCGGTGCGGTGGGTTGTCTGCACAAAGAAGATGCACTATTATGAAAAAGAAGCCGGATGCATTTCTATCCAAATAGTCTACTTTTGTGTAGTTTCTTTTGAGGCATAAACCGTCATAAATGAGAGCAACTTCCCCCAAGTGGCTCTGATAAGATCTAAAAGCACGTTCGTCCCCGTGACATGTTTTTTTTTTTACCGAATTCTAAGGACTCTCTTTCGTTCTTTTTTGACGTGTTTTGGGCCACCGGGGAAATCGGATCTGTTTGCGTCTCCATGTTTTTGCTCCACTTCATAGCGCGAGGAGTTTTATGAAAAGAATCGAGTAACTGGAAATAAATGGCATAGAAAAGCGCAACTTTATCATTTTTTTCTTGAAGCCTCCTGAACCTCCTGGGTGTTGCATATTGGATAAATGGGTAGTGGGTCTGGGTCTCCCCTTGGTCTAGAGGATGAAGCCCCCTGAACCTCCTGGGTGTTACATGTTAGATAAATGGGTAGTGGGCCTGGGTCTCCCCTTGGTCTAGAGGATGAAGCCCCCTGAACCTCCTGGGTGTTACATGTTAGATAAATGGGTAGTGGGCCTGGGTCTCCCCTTGGTCTAGAGGATGAAGCCCCCTGAACCTCCTGGGTGTTACATGTTAGATAAATGGGTAGTGGGCCTGGGTCTCCCCTTGGTCTAGAGGATGAAGCCCACTGAACCTCCTGGGTGTTACATGTTAGATAAATGGGTCGTGGGCCTGGGTCTCCCCTTGGTCTAGAGGATGAAGCCCACTGAACCTCCTGGGTGTTACATGTTAGATAAATGGGTAGTGGGCCTGGGTCTCCCCTTGGTCTGGAGGATGAAGCCCCCTGAACCTCCTGGGCGTCACATGTTAGACAAATGGGTAGTGGGCCTGGGTCTCCCCTTGGTCTAGATGATGAAGCCCCTAAACCTCATGCATGGGTGCTACACTTCAGAAAATTCGTGGTGGGCCTGGTTGTCTCCTTTGTCTAGAGGATGAAGCCCCTGAACCTCCCGGGGGTAATAACAGCGGTGGTTCCCGGGTCTTCCTTTGGTTGACGAAGCTCCCCGAACCTTCTGTACACAGCCAAAACTATGCCCCATCAGCCTGGTGTTCCCCCTCTGTGGCATTATGTCTGAAGGATAAATCCTTACTGACACGGAATCCTGATGTAAGACCCCGATTTTATTTCCTTAGCCTTTTGCAAGACAACGCAAACAACACGTAGGCCCCTATACAAACCAAAACATTGTATATGCTTACATGATCAGACTGTTCTCTTGACAACGTGGTCTCCTTTAGTTAATGCTCACATTTCTTTCTCTCTCTCTCCCTATAATGGAAACTAGACTGTTTGAGAGGAAGTGACTACGGCATTTCAAGATGCCAATGTAAATTCTTTCCTTTATTATAGGCCAAAATACACTGTTGGGAAGATCACGAACCAGAAATGTTCACAGATTTACGCGAAACTACGGTATAAAGATGGTCATGATGAGAACTTCCCTTGAAATATTTTGCCTGAAATGCCACATTTCTTTTTTTTAGAAAGGAGTTAAAACAAACAGTTTTGAACTTGCAAGAACAACTCTCAATCTTTGAAAACAGTGAAAACATTTAAGGGTGTTTTTCACTCTTTTCTCGTGGCTCCATTGACTCGTGGCTCCGTAAGCTTGTACTTTCACAGGTTTGTTATTTCATGCATAATTATGTTGGGTCACACAAAGTGTGGCTACTGCTGATCTTTGACAATTACTAATGTACATGAAACCATTTTAAACCCATTTGGGCTTTAACGCCCCAGCTCAACACTGGTAAGGAGAAAAACATCAATGTTCACAGATTTACAGTTACATTACATGATATAAAGATAATGATGGTAGAAAACTTTCCTTGAAATATTTCTGCCTGAAGTGTTATCTTTTTTAAATAATAAATGAAATAAGATCAAAAATTAGTTTTCGTTCGTCTCAATGAGACGGAAGCTTTGCCTACAGGGATGCGTTTTCTCGCAAATGAAACAACGAAATGAGCTGACATTTTGACAGGTTGGTTTGTTACGAATATCTTAATTTGTGCAAAGAATGGAAGCATGTGCAGCCAGTTTATCAATGTTGAGCAGGGGCTTTTAAAGTGTTTATTTCGTCGTACGTTTTGGTCTAAAACAGCGCAATAGAATTAAAGTTTCGTCGATAGATACAATTATGGCATTAGACTTGGCAACACAAAGTTAAAACGAGTGAATTGAGGTTAATTAAACACGATGTGATACATTGCTTTGAGCCACTTAAGTATAGACAAAAAACCTGCGCATGCAAATCGATGCGCGTATGACGTGTACTGAAGCGTTGGAAAAAAAGGAAATTCGCGAACGCATAGCACCTTTAACGAATCAATCCGCTTGTCGTCTCTCTAAACATGACAAAGACCGTGTGCGAATACATTAATCACATTCTCCACGTCTTCGTAGAAAGACAAAAAATGTTGGACCGTACGTTGCTTTGTTTGTGGGGGGCCAACACAACGCTCCGTCCATACCAACAAATTAAGTTAGACACACACTAAGTGTTTACCTTTACCGTTGCACGCATTTTTTAGAATCGTCTGCGCGCCGGGAAGCTGTGTGTCCATTGGAATTGCACTGTGAATCAATACTGCTTAAATATCGAACCGTACCTAGTCTCTCGATGCGTGTATGTACCAGGGCCAAGCTTCTTTGCTCTGCTTAAACAGGAATTCTGCGGTTTCGGTTATACAATTCCCCGTTTTGAAGGTTTGGCGCCAAAATGTCTGCGCTAGCTTTGTAACGTAAGCACAAAGCCGTTTACCAGTAAACTGTTGTGCTTACTGTAGCAGGAAAAAAAACATGTGGGCCCAATATCATGTAGAGCTGCTGCAGCACAAAAAGGAGCAAAGCACAATAAAAACTATATGCTTACCAGAATAAGGTTACCAGCCAAACTACCATTCCACATGTACAATGTGTGGCTGGTATCCTGCTTATTTTTGCTTAGCAGAATATTTCTCAGCAATATTTGCTGCTTAAGCAGCTCTATGAAATTGGGCCGTGGAGGCACAAGTTCATAAACGCTCCTGAAGATTTGACAGCGCGTGTGCGTATATCACAATGGATTTGCATCTTTGCGTCACTCATCTACTTACGGAAACTGCCGGTAAGCTATAGCGTGTCTTTCGCTTTGCTTACGGTTAGCAGTGTTTATGAAATAGCAATTCTGCTAATGGCCGCTCCGTTAGCAGAAAACGTTTGCTTACAGGCTTTATGCGATTGGCTAAGCTGTGCAGAACGCTTACGCTCAGCGGGAATTTTTCTGCTAAGATAAGCGCTAATTTCTCTCTCTCTGTAGCGTGTCGTGGCCGAGCGGTTTAGTTCATCGGGCTCAAGTTCTGGTGGCTAAGTCACCAGGATGTGGGTTCGAATCCCGGTCATAACACTTGTGTCCTTGAGCAAGGCACTTAACTATAATTGATTCAAATAGGGGAAGAGGCAGTTGTGTTTGTCTCGCAACGGATTCATTTACCCCTCCCTGTTTTTAGCTGTGCTGTGAAGAGACTTGCGTTTATATCTCGCCATGTCTTGTTTCTGCGCATTTGGGCAGGTTTCTATCCCTTCAAAAAGTAGCCCACACCTCGAGTGGCCTTTGGGCCTGGTGTTAGGCGAATTGCATACAAAATAAAAAGTAATAAAAGCATAGGCATGATGCTTGATTTGCGTGGGGTATGGATGATCTTCGATTTTATTAAAAGGAATCGACGGAGCTTTCAGACTTGTTGAGATCTTGAGATGATTACCTCAAAATGACGGCATCCCGAGGGCAAAAAAGACCAAGGGTAAGCTTTATCTCAGGAAGTCATCATCATACTTTAAGAATGTCGTCCCATCCCTTGATCTTTATCTCAGAATTTCGACAAGTCGGATAGAATCTTCCATCGTAGACTGGTCCCCCGTCTCTATCTGTAAGGATAAAGACAGCCCAATGGTCGTACAAACCCGATTGTTTCAGTGGATAGACGTACATTATGCGATGACGCACAACTACCAGACTGATAGCGTAGTGTGTCACTCATAATAACTACACACACATGAGTTTGTCTTGGCATTCAAAGTGGGGACATATATAACAAAAGGGAACAATAGAGTTCCCGGGTCGCCAAGTGTCCACAGTTGTCAAACGTGTACAAAACATAATATGGGCAGTGGCGTGCCCCCCCCCCAACTGATGTCCGTGCCCCACCCCCCTTTTTGAAATCTGGACTTTTGAGATTAAAAATTACCAGAATAAAATGAAACATTTTATGAGCATTAACGTTGTATAATTTTAATTTTTTTTGAACTGTTTTTAATTATTTTACAGACACATTAGGTATTTTGTTTTACGTCAACGCGTCAGAAAACACTGAAAGGGGGCTTGTTTAGGAAAAATACAAACGGAAACTACAGTTTTAATTGGCCAAAAGTGCCCCCCCCCCCCCCCTAGGAAAAATGGGCACCCCCTTGTGCCTCCTAAAATTTTACCCAAGTTACGCCGTTGCGTATGGGAGGTGTTCCAAAAAAGTAAGAATACAAACAAAAGAGGAACAATAGTGTGTCCCCGATTGCTGGTGAATACACACTTGGGCGCCCTAACACTCACTTTACACAATGGAACAATGCTACCACACAAGGTTTTCTTTGTTCTAGGGCTACCCCACAGAGGAATTCTTCAGAAAAGGGAATAATAGAACAACAATAGGAGGACCCCGTAACTGCCATATGTAAGGGTGTGAGGGCGTGTTTGACCATATGCTCCGAGGACATTTTTCAATAGGGACAATAGGTCCTCACTAGTCAGTTCTTTGTTTTCATTGGTCCTCGGACACTTGTGTACAAAACCAATGGGGATTGCTTCAGTACAGGAACAATAGAATTAACAATAGAAGTCCTCGGACGTGAATGGTGGTTCACGACGGTGTGTACACACAAACGACCTTACGGATCAGGTTTGTGGGGTCCTGCCACCGTTGGTCTAATATTCTTCCCTATTCTGAAGAATTCCTCGGTGGGGTCCAAGTTGAACCATAAGAAAATCTTGGGGTCCTTTTGTTCCTTTGCGTAAAATACCCAAAGCCCAGAAATCTTCCATACAAGGTCAAAGCTACATAGGGCCCAATTTCATAGAGCTGCTTAAGCACAGACAGTAGCTAAGCACAAACAAAATTATGCTTACAAGAATAAGGTTACCAGCCAAAGCAGCACGCCCCAGGTACAATCTCAGACTGGTATCCTGCTTATGTTTGCCAAGCAGACAATTTTTAAGCACCATTTTTTTTTGCTTAAGCAGGTCTACGAAATTGGGCCCTGGTTTGAACTAGAAGGGCCCAATTTCATAGAGCTGCTTTAGCAGGCATTTTTTGCTAAACACTTTTCTGTTAAGCAAGACAAAGCAGGATACCAGTCACTGACGGTACGTGTGATATGGCATTATGGCTGGTATTAAACTTATTCTGGTAAGCAAAATTGCTTTGTGCTTAGCTACTTTCTGTGCCCGAGCAGCACTATGAACATGGAGTCCTGGTGCTTAAAGGCCGGAATTTGGAGATATTCACGCGCCTCGAAGTGTGACGTCAGGTGTTATTACTTCCTGCGTTTAAACGAATTTGACCTTGAAAAAAATAATAATAATAATCATGATGTCAATTGGTCAATTTTATAAATGGCTTGAACTAAAGCAATCACAAGAATGTTTAATGATCACAGCTGGTCTGTTTTTTATAATGTTTTTATTTCTCATAAGGTGTGCTTTTTATAACTATTGTTTTGAACTGTTTTATAGCTTTGGGGATTTTTTTTTTTACTTTGTTTAATTTTTAGATTATTGTTGTAGGTTTATTAATTTTGGTAACTTTAAATGTTGCTTCTATTGTTAGGCGCATTTTTAAATCTGTGATTCATAATGCGCTTTCTGAATGTTGTTTTATTACTATTTCAAACTGTTGACAACAGATTGCAACTTATTATTGTAATTCGTGAATCGTCATGGTGGATGTCGCGAAACGTTCGCGTAAATCTAAAGGTTTGTTGTGGAATATTTTGTAGCAATGTCTTCGGAAAGTAGACCCATGTACTAATGACGTAACACTTCGTTTACATATGTGTTTTCATACGGGAGCTTTGTTTTCGTAGCCCCCCTCATTCCCTGGTCCCCATCATAAGTAAGCGCACATTTGTAAACAAAGCGTGACGTCATCAGTACATGGGTCTATTTCTGTCATTGAGTAAAGTGGTACACCATCGCCAACTTGAAAGTTCTGTAAAACCAAACAAAATCATCAAAACATTTGTGGTTGGATACAACGGTTTGTGTTAATTTTAAATTTTATTTTTTTACTTTTCTTTTTCTTTCCATTTTTGTGTCTTTTTCTACACACCAGGTGGGGCACTATGAGGGAGACGGGTATTTACATCGGCATAGCAACCGGCTGTCTTCTCATCGTCATCTTTGTCTTCACGTACTGCCGCTCGGATACATACCCCTGCGTGGGGGCGCTACAACGGAATGCTAAACATTGGAAAGACTCGTGTCTGGATGCGATTTGCTTCTGCGACTGCTTCAAGTAAGAGTTTCTCTTTCTCAGTTTTTTTTTTTTTTTTTTTTTAAGACCAGGGCCGAATTTCATGGCTCTGCTTACCGCAGAATTCTGTGCTTATGGTCCATAGAATCGCGTGCTTTAAAGGGCGCCGTAAGCGCAGAATTCTGCGGTAAGCAGAGCCATGAAATTGGACCCTGCTTGTCCGAGCAGCTCGTTCATAATGGGCGCGTACACCACCGCAGCTATGGTAGCTGCACGCGCTCGTCGACGCACACGCACTGGGAATCCTTTGTGCTGATTGGTAAACATACGCGCGCTGACGCGCTATTGCCTCGTCATGAGCGCGTGCGGCGGCCATAGCTGCGGTGGTGTAAAACACCATAAATACGAGAGCTGCTCGGATTAGTGTATGGCGCATAACACAAAAGACTTACTTTACAACAATAAAAGGCAGTTAAGCCAAACAGGCAATTCAAAAAACAAAAAAAAGGTAACTTTTTAGGAGTGATTTGAATTCAGTTTCAGTTCTTTTTGATGCGATGTGAGAGAGAGTTCCGAAGAGAAGGTGGTCAATGCATGAAGGACCGATGCCCGTAAGTCTTAGTGCGAGTGGCGTGTGTATTGAGCAGCAATATTGAGCTAGACTTGAGGGGAGGCGTGGTGGTCGTTACAGTTGAAAGTGTTCCCGAAGGTATGCTGGTGTCGAGCCGTAGTCTGGACCTACATATAGCCAAAATCCAGTTCCTAAATTTAGCCCAGACTTCAACTACAACCCAAATTTTGTAATTATATGTAATCCAGACCTAAAATGAACTCCGGACCTAAAGGTAGCCCTAATCCTGCCCCTGAATTTTGCCCGGACTTAAAAAGTATCACCAATTTAAAACAAAACCTCGGCCTGGACGTAAACTAAGATACAATTATATCCAGGGGTGGAGTTACATTTGGTCCAGACTATCGTGTATAGGTACAAATTTACGGCTACATTTAAAGGTCACGGGCTATATTTAGGGGCCACAGAGACCGCTTTGACATAATTTGTGCTCGTAAACATATCGGTTAAGGTGACTATAGGGAAGTTCCCATGTTATCCTTTATTCGAGTGTGTGCAACTTTAGTGTCTTAATTGAAATGTATGTAATAATGGCTAAAATTAAGTCATTAAACATGACGAATTGTATATAGTTTATTTGGCATTTGACTAAGAAGTGTTAAAATATGATTTTATTTTATACTCATAATGAATTACCTCTTTTTTAACCATAATCTAGGAGAGCTATTAGTTAAATATACATCATGTACTAATCATAATTAACATAAAAACGAACACAAAGAATTAATTTTATTTCATGCATTTTGTATATACGTAAATGTTATCCGTAATTAATTTATCTTTCTTCCTCATTAGTTGTGCAGAGGGATTCGTCGTTCATTCGAACTTTAGTGTACTGTCTGTGGACCGTCATTATTTATTACGCTCGTCTGGCTGATGCCTTTGCTATTGAGGTTTAAAGGGATATTTCGGCCTCGTATTTCTGCAAAATTACCTTATGTACCACTTAAAATTTATAAAAAGAAATGTTTAACCAGGTGCCTTCTAATTAACGAGAAATCGTCAAATAGAACTAAAGAGGTCAAAGGTTAACGTATACGCCTAATTTCCAGTCGTTGCACGTGCAACCGTCCAAACCAGTGACTTCAAACTGCATGCACTTCATGTATAGTCTAGTCACTGATTACATTACTATTGTAATTATAATATGATGTATACGGAACCAGTCTGTTCACGTTATCTTACGAAAAAAAGGGCAGCAGTCCCTCAAAACAACGTTCCAACACTAGCGCTCCAGTGATGATACAGCAACGAAAGACCGTCTAAAACTCGGAAACGTTTTTTGTTAGTTTGTTGGCTTGGTTTTACACTGCCTAAGAGCTGACATACAAAATGGAGGCAGCCTATGTTTGTGTCGCGGACGACGAGACGTCACGAAGAAACACGTGATCAGTGAGACACTGATGACCCTGAGAACGATGTTGACGTTGGCGTAGCGCGTGTGTTCTCGCCTTGGGCTGTTTCGATCACGATCTGCACCAGCTGCCTGCATGTCGTTCGGTCTTTCGGGGAAGTTCTGCGGCTTGTCAACTAAAAAGGGCAACACGAATTTAAAATCCCCAATTCCGATAAATAATAAAACAATTGAGTATAATATTATTGATCTATTTGATCGAGTTCCGCCCTTCTAAACAAATCATATCACTTCAGTTTTTTCGTTAAAAATTCACCGCGATCATGGATTTTCGTAATGGGGTTGTTGACTCGCTGTAGCCCCACGGATACAGTGCCCGAGCCACGGTCCTTTAACCGGACTCTCGTAATATGAATTTTGAAATGCAATTTCCATCATTATTAATAGGCCTAACTTTGATCCACAGCAGTTTGTCTATTTTTGTTATTTAATCTCAGAAAATTGCAGTAAATCAGAGTTTAATTTAGTCCATAGGCCTAAAGAAGTTTATATGGATGGTAGGCTTAATACAACTAGCTGATGTGAGTTATCGGCTTCAATATTTGATTCAAACAAGTCACATGCACGTTACGTGACCCATGTTTTTTTTATCCTGTTGGTAACTGATGACGTTTTGGAGCCGGAAGTGCAGTGTAACGAATGTTCATGTACATGTATGTATCCCATTCGTTCACATTGTAATTCCGGTTCAAAACACGTCATCACTCACCAACAGGATAACCACAAAACCGGCCAAATTTAGGGGTGATTTATGTGGATGTTTATATTTTACTTTTGGACGATCTTGCTAGGCATACTTGGGTCAACAATTGTTATATTACCGCCCCCAAAGATCGCCCAACGAGGCCGAAAGGTCCCTTTAAAACCATGGGTGGGTGTCGTGTACACACCAAAACAGCAAATTCTGGACGAAGATGGATAAAAAGCATTACTCTACGACACACGGCGAGAGTAATTCTAAACGACAGTCAAATGCCAATCGTCCATCAATTTAGACCTCAGCATCTCTCGCTCTAAACATATTAAAACACAGGCAGACGCGTGAAATTTCATGCAGTAAACGACGCGTTGGCAACTGAACTGGTACTCCGAAGTTTTCCCTACCTGTCTTTAACGAGTGATAAATGGAGGTTAACACCTCGAGCGCCCTCAAGAGAATAGATAAAAAAAACTGCAGTGCATTAAAAGCCTGAACATCTGACGTCAAACCTCGAGGCTACATTGAACTTCATAATATTATTGATAATAACAACAGAGATCACTGCGGCAACGCCTCAAGCGCCTTCAAGCAGTGATCGAAATTCATTTAACTGACTTTTAACGGAGTGGGTTTTTATTTTCTTCTTCTTCTCCTTTCTGTCTTTTTAAAGGTCAAAGCGCAAGATCCAGAGAAGGCTAGAGATAACAAAACTGAACCAGATTGAGCCGCTTTGTGACAGCCAAGAACACCTTGTCGTCCCCATGGTGGTGCTGGAAGAAAAACAACAGTTCTGGTGGTAACCCACGGCTTGAAATACGTCTATAGGCCTTGTCAACCGAGGCAAGTTTTACCGGCAACCTGGAGACGACCAACTGTACTGCTTGCTAAAGGAACACTTTTTTTAGTAGAATCTAAGAGACATTCCTTTACTCTAAAAGTGGCTTACTGTTTCCCTAGAGGGGGACAAGCCCCCCCCCCCCCCCCCCCGCTCAGAACTCTTGAACTTCCCCAAGTCTTGTCCCTCCCCCTTGAGATCGAGGGAAAAAATAAACCAGATAATTTGTTTGGTTTTTGCAATAGACCTTTATCATGGTGCGGCCATCTTGATTAACCCCATTCAAACCAATGTAACCAAACCGAGGCGTGAAGGGCAAATAGTCTGGTTCATTTTTTGTACAATGTATATTAGCACACATTACTGTTATTGCATACAGGGAACATGACCAAGATGGTTGTAAACTAGTTAAAAATGTCTGAAAAATTACATCAATAATGTTTCAGATAGTACATCAACCAAAGTATTTAATTAAGTATATGTCGGCATTTGTCTGACATTTCTCACGAATGATTTTTTCAGGTAAAGTGTCCAATGTCAAGGACCTGATTACTCTAAATGAAAAATTGGCGCTTGCAAGCACAAAAAAATACGCGGTTAACGGAAACTTACTTCGCAGGTTAGCAAGGAATTCCGGCTTGTGCGCGTGGGTATACATTACGTCACTAAGCACTCTTCGCTTAAACAGCTAAGAGAGAAGCTTATCCTGTAAGAAGAGAAAGCTGGTCAAGGTGACCGTAAGCAAAGAATTTCGCAGTAAGCAGAGCCGTGGAATTGAGCCCGGGGGCCCAATTTCATAAAGCTGCTTAAAAAGCACAACAAGTAGCTAACACATAACAATTATGCGTACAGAATAAGGTTACCAGCCAAAACAACAATGACTTATATCGTTTCCTTTGTGACCGGTATCCTGCTTCTTTTTGCTTAGCATAAAACTGTTTAAGCACCATTGATTTAAGCAGCTCCATGAAATTAGGGCATTGTCTATGAAATTTGACACCACTTTTCTAACTGATTGTTGTACTTTATAATCGTTGTAAAAAGTCATTGTAAATACTTGATGATTTGTACATTGACCCTTCGCCTTATATGGATGAGTATTATGCGATTTTTGTAGAAAATTCACATATTATTGTATATGATAGTACACAGTTTTACCTCTAAACAGTGTAAATAAACAATAACACCAGAAAAGAGAACTGGCAGAAATGTGTGTGAACAATTCAATAAAAATCGTAACAAACAAAGAGGGGAGTTGAGCGAAACCCGTCCTCCGAAAAACCCAATCCTCGGATTTGAATGGGTTTTTAAAGATGAAGGTCCAACAAACTGGATTTTTTTTCCAGTTTAAACAACAAAATATGCACATATAAATCTATAAATGTAATTTTTATTCGAGGTTTGATATCGCACAAAAATAATTAATAGTTAGGGGTGAAATCCACGCCCCTAAAATGGGACAAATTTGTGACGTTTTAGGAATAATCCGTTGGTCAGTGCGCGGCGACCGACGCGTCTGGATGTGATACAAACTTTTGTAACTTCATGCGCTTTGTTTTGTATGTTCCTCTCTAATGTAAAGAGTGGAAAACCACCATAGTCTTGTCCACCATACCTTTCTTGCAAAGAGCCATATGATGGACAACCCTTTTTAGAGTGAAAGACGGGTATTTTCAACTTGAATCAGAGTGAAGTTCACTCCAATTTCACTCAAAAAGTGTGACACACAGTGAGTTTCACTTTCAAAGGAGCCGAAATGACACCACTCCGGCGAGAGAGTGAAATGTTCACTATATTACATTTTAAGAGTATAGTTCAGCCTTCTCTCGATCTCCGCATGCTGAGGCGGAATTTTCTTCCACGCCTCTCCAAAAACAAATCCCAGTATTGTAGTCAAGTATTTTTTCAGAGGAGTATCAAGTACTGCCGATTGCTAAAGGCGGCAAGGTAGTACACAGGACGAGTACTTTGGCCATCGAGTACCGAGTCCAAGTGTCCGAGTAGCGAGTGTTCTGATACCCAAGTGCCGAGTCCAGCAGCCGAGCAAGTACTTTAGATCTCTGAGGACGAATACAAGCACAAGTACACGAGTACTTTATAAAGAAGAAATACTGCAAAAATGAGGTATCAATACTTGTTTATATATACTAATTTCTAGATGACAATGTGTGCTTGTTATGATAACTATATCTTAAACACGAGTGCAACAAAGACAAGTTCAATTTAACTTTTTTCCGGTGCTTTATTCCTCTATTCATGCCGTGCAAGTGCCAGGAAGTGGGTGCGATGCAAGTGCAAGACTTTACAACAGACAAACAAACAAAACATAAACAAAGATACAATACAATGGTGTGTATTTACGACGGCCTGGCAGAGAAGTAAGTCTGGCTGGTCACACTCAGATAGCAATGGCATTAGACAACCATGTTTTGACCACGAGTACTTAAAATCAAAGTCCGAGTACATTTTCAGTAGAGAATCGAGTACAAGACTTCGAGTACAGGTTATTCTTTCTGTCGAGTATGGAGTGTAGCCTTCGAGGGGAGTATTTTGCTTTAGCCGAGTACGAATTTCGAGTACCAGTTCCATTTAAACGATTCTCGAGTAGTGGTCGAGTTCGAGTACCGAGTACGAATACTACAAGTACAACACTAAATTCGGGGTGAACAACTGCTGCAAGACGTAGCCGGGACGGACGTCATCAGTCTTAAGAAACTTTGTCATGTATGTACCTTTTTAAAATGCGCATTATAGATACGAACAGTTTTGTGGGAATGTATTCATTAAAAGGCTATACCTTGATTAACGACGCGTAGAAAACAATCTACCAAAGCCGCAGCCGTGCATGCTTCATTTAATTCCCAGCCTTTACACGGCTATTATAATTCAATATCAAGTCCAACTGTGTACACTGAACGGAATAATTTATCAACGTTAACCGAATGAAGCGCCTATCCGGTCAAGCTAATAATCTAATCAGTCGAGATACGTCTGCACTTTTCCCGCCAAAATTGCTTTATTTGGCGGGAATTTATCCCCATCGCGGAGTGTCAGGTTTGTTTATAACGTGCAGTAGGGGGCGCTCTGAATTTGTGCAGTAGGCGTGCCCACGGCACTGCGAGATTTTGTTACGATCGACTTTGCGAATTTCAGTTAATTTTGGAGAGTGCAGAGAAAATGCTCGAACTTGAGATGAGACAGCCAAGCGTTACGGGCAACTAAGATGTGAGCATGCTGACTATTTCTATTGATTTGAATCAATATTTTAAAACAATTCCTAGTATTCTTACCTTTTGCTTACATTCTTTAATTGTTCATTAAATGTTATTGTTTCCCTTCAAGACAGGCAACCGTTTTTCGTAAACTTGAGTTCTCACAATCTTTCTGATTCAGAACTATCCCTAAATTTTCAGTTAGGTATGAGTTTAGTGTTCATCTCACAATAATGACTTATTGTGTTTCCCATAAAAGCCTTCTTTATAAGAGGGAGCATGTGTGGCTCATTTCCAGTTGTCTTTTTTTTTTTAAAGCCCCCGCCCAAGAATCTGAATATTCATTAACTTCGTCACTGTTGGCCCCTCCTACACTGCAGCAGAGTGTGACTGAGAGACACTTAAAAAAACTGTGTGCCACACACACACAAAGTAGAAAGCTTATGGTGGATGGCATAATTTTAAATGTACCCCCAGGGTAGTATGTTTGGGTATGTTGGCTTAACTTATGAAGTTGTATGAAGTTATGAAGCTGTTTATTCTAGGACACAAAAAAAACCAAATTTAACCCGTAGGCCTTCTTGACTAATTCATTATTAGAGTTTAAATACATCCGCTCACGTAATAATTATTTTACAAACGTCTGCACTAGTCTTAGTGCAAGGCGTTATTAGCGGATCCTTGGTTACACGATCATCGCGCTAATGCGCTAAGAGTAGCGCCCGCTATTGAGTTGAATAACAACGGTCGGTGTGCATGTAAGGTACGGTAACCTACCGAGTAACGTCTTGCACCAAGACTACTTCTGCACAGGAAGAATAAAAATTAATGGAAAATCGAAAATATTGCGCTCTTTGAGAAAACAAAAACAAAACATCACTGATTTTGGGGAAAGAGTTTAATCATTTCAATCCTCTGGTTTTCAGTAAACACACCAAATATCCAACCTGCGAAATAATTTCATAACATAAAAGTAAAATGAAAAGTAGAATTATGGAATTTTGTACACGTTCATGTTGTATAACACGCGTTTATTTGGGTTGGTAAAACGACAAATTAACCGACAGGAGGTGGTATTTGCTCGCACTGCGCAGTGTGTATGACGTTTAAATATTTTATGGACATATTTTTGGAACATTCATTACTAAATTTATTCGATCACAACCAGTCCTACTTTCCGCAACTACTGCTCAAGGACAGAAATCATTGAAAACCCAATCTGCAGCTGAATCCAGAGATGAAATACCCACGTGCACGACGGTTATGCTACGGTTGTGGTACGCAGTCGCGTTCAGCGTCATGAAGCCCGCCCCCTCCCGTCCTTTGCCGACCACGATGCGGCCATCTTGGTAGTCCAGCCAGAACGGGCGATATTCTTCGCTGCTGAGCATGCTGCTGCCGTTATTGTTGAAGAACTCGGCTTCAGGGCAATTTTCATACTCCAAGGGACACGGTACAATTGCTGATGTAATATTCACTCCTCTTTCAATGGGAATATCTAGAATGAGAACATATCATGCCGTAAAATGTGTAAGTAAATCTCAATGGGCATTAGCACAAACACTCATGTCCCGTTGCGTCAAAGTCACGGGCGGCTACTGTCTATGTAGTCTAGGTCCCTAGACTATGGGGTGATCGCGGTCGTGAGCTTAACAAAACAGGAAGGTCTTGGACCAAGACTACTCTCTATGTAAAGAAGAGCGAAGTCATACATATAGCCGTGGAAAATGCAAGTCATGAAAATATACCATATTATAATATATAGCTTGACCACTAAAAACATGTTGAAACATTATAACAGGCTTTGGAATCGAGGCTGAGCAAGACAAAGACCGAGGGCAAATAATACTGCAGAAACTGTGAAGGAAAATCAAAAGGAGTGGGTGTGGTTTGGTAGAAAGAGGGTTAGGATAAGAATGAGGCGAAAGACTCAAAAGCAGATGCCTGTGGACGCTGTACTGCTCAATACATCCTTGGCAATGTTACGATCTTTCAGCGTGAGTGCGGGAACTTTGAAACTATTTCCGGCGCCCCAAAACCAAAGAAAATGAAGTCAGCCGCGTTTTTTGTATAAGAGGCATCTTCGCTCGATGTGGTCTAAAGTAATTAACCATACGATGATTGTTTTGATATTGTTTAATTTGAAAGGCAAAGGAAAAGGGGGGTCCCAAACCATGGAAGATCCATGGACGATGGTTAAACAAGACCTTTTTTGAGTTTTCTTGTGTTAATAGGCAAGGACTCTGGAACAACACTTTCTGGAATTAGTGGGTTGGTTTTTTTTAAAGCTGAGCCATTTGTGTTTTTCCTTTTTATGGAATGGTTCAAAGCATATTTTCTGTGAATTTTTAGCAGTACTTTACCAGTCACCATACCATACTTGTATGTGTAACGGTGGATTTTAATACTTAAATAAAATTCAGTTGAATAAACCAATTGGGCTGTGCGAGGGCACGTGACCTGTATTGGGTAAACAAACACGACCTCCTCCATAGGAAAATGCGGTACGGTACATGATGGTTGTTGCTCTCTTTTTTATTCGATCGAGGTTTTTCTTTATCGAAATCTCTGGAAAATATTCCAGAGTCTGTACTAGAGACCTTCATCTGGCTGAATAAAGCCAGTAAGGACAGTTCGGGAAGTTTTGGAAGTTCTAAATAAGGAACGAATATGTCCAAGATGTGGTAGTACTAGTTGCACAACGGAACGTTTGGCACAGACGACCGCGCGCGATCACACACTTTTCAACACAAGAATAGTATTGTACAGTTTTGGAGCCAAAATTATCCAAAGAAAAGGCTTTCCAAAACTGTGTGATTCCTTTGTCTAGTTGAAATTCCGCAAGGCTAGGTATAAATGCTGACTTTTTCGACGTTCTTTACTTCTTCTTTTTTTACAGTGGTTTACATCATTCCAAACAAAATCACGGGCGGGTGGCTATATAGTCGTCCGACGCCGGTAGTGCATAACTCAGAATAAACCTCTATTGTAGTATAATACGGTAGTTTATGAAACTACAGTAATATGATTAAAATCAATGTCACAACATACAACTTTATCAAAAGGGCTTAGTAACTTTATATGACTCTGTCGGTCACAGCATGTATTTGCACGTGGTGTGCCATAAGCTGAGATGGCGTAGAACCCACTGGAGGTCACGTGATGACATGTAAACATTGGTCGCGCAAGCGGTCGATTCGCAGAACTATATGGAAGACTGCTTTTTTAAATCATTATTACTTGTTTTTCCTTACCGAGTCCTATGGTTGCAAATGCGGAACACAATATATCACACTCTGCCAGCATAACTATTGCGTTGCTCTCCGCCACCACACTAAACGTCAGCTTGAAGGGCATATTCAGGGTCTCATTGAACCAGAATTCCTCCTCTGCATCCGACCCACCGGTGCTGTACGAGCAACCTGGAAGTATCACACATCAAGAGTAGCAATAGCTAAAGAGATTTTGCATCATGTAATGGAACCAATCGTCGTGTTCCCGGAAGAACGACGTCATGAAAGTCTTACCGGGAGATAAGTCTGGTTCCCTGACCAAAGATTCCCTGACGACTCTTGTTTAAAAAACTGAGGTTAGGCATCATCTACGGTTGAAAATAGATCATGACGAAACATATGTAAATATTCATTCCCAGTGACCAACGGTGGAAGATGCCATTAGATAAAAAACGAATCGCTGATGACGCGGTTTGTTTACTTTCAAAAATCCTGGGATAATCACAGTCTGTAAAAATGTTACACAAATATTCAAAAACAGTGTCGGATTTGTTGGAGAAAATAAACAGATAGGTTTTCCTTAAATAGTTTGCAATTTGTTTTATTTGGTCACAATGTCTGTCGACAAGATTGATAGTTTTTGTGAACGTCATTTTAACCGTCCACGCCAACAAGTCTACACACGCCCGGAAATGTCCGACCATCAACGGCACTGTCTGAATGTCGACGACAACGAGCTCGGAACATTTCGGGTATTTTCGGAACAGTTTATTGTCACGCGACCCTCGGTGATACCAGACCCTAGACGCTGAATATAAAAGTTACATTTTAAACTAGACAACCGGGCTAAAATCAAGGTTACACTATTTCATCAAATACATTGATTTCAGGCTTATCTACGTTTTTATGTAGTTGTTTCAACGTTTCTAAAAAAAAATTTATTACACTATAAGACAATGTATTTTTGTTGCAGTGAATGTAAAACAAGTGCGATTACGCAACATGAGCGATGTGGATCATGTGATTGAATGATTGTAGCAGTCAGGCGTGACCGGGGCGCCCCACGAGGTCCATGCCTCGCCCCGGCCGGCCACGCCAGTCGTGTTCCAGAATCCAACCCGTGCGTGTGCCTGCTCCGTGAGTCTGTACTACCCCACCGGTGGCGTCAGCAGCGTGACTGGAGCCCCTTCGAAGACGACGTCTTTGGTGATTATAAATAATTATAGGTTGTCGCTAGGTTCAACCCCTAGCCACAATCACATCATTGTTTTACCTCCACGTCAGATTATTTTATTTAAAAAAAAAAGTAAACGGCATGACAAGAGTGCTGAAAAGGGCTTGCTTAGGATAAAATACGAACGGAAACTACAGTTTTAACTGGCCAAAAGTTCCCCCTAGAAAAAAATGGTGCACCCCTGGTAACCCCTTAAATTTTAACCTAGTTACGCCTCTGGTCGTGAGGGAAAACCTTTTTTTAGGGGGGTCAATGTTATCACCAAGGGACGGGATCAATTTAACACCTATATGTTCTGATGGGGCCAGTTTGAAAAAATTGTTTCCCGGTAAGCAATGTGTTTAAGCAGAATAAATTTGTGTAAGCAAATGTATTTTTTTCCAATCCGGGTTCACACTGGATTTACCTCACTCATCTGCTTACAAAGAACTGCTGAGCAAGTTTAGCATGGATCTTTGCTTTGCGTTCTGCATGGGAGGTAGATTCTCCATGCTTACTCTATGCTTAATATTCGATAATGCTACGATAATTATCGCGTACGTACACTAAAGTTTTGACTTAATATGTTTGTAAACGATAAGTTCAAAATTATCGTGTACGTACACCATACATATCGTGTACATAAACAGTACACGATAAGTTATCGTGTACGTACTCCATAATGATCGTCCACATACACGATAACTTTTCATGTATACGATAAGTTTGGAATTATTGTGTACGTACACAATAACTTCGGACGTATCGTGTACGTACACGATAATTATCGTATCGTGTACGTACACGATAAGAGTGAGGTTTTTTTATTCACGTGGCGGGCAGTACACTTCATTAATTAAGCACTGTGTCGATCAAATAAAAGTTCTGATATTGGTCGCTCTATAAACAGGAAACGTCTGCTTTTATGTTTTGTATGAAATCGACCATAAGCTGGATTCGAACCAGCCGGGTAGAAAATCCATCAGCCGATTTCACGAAAGTAGTGCGTAACTTGCGCCATGTCATAAAGTTACGCCATTTAAATATTGCGCAGCAGCAGCGCCACTCTCTTAATTAAGTTGCATTTCACGAAACTTGTCTTAGCTGCGCAACCTTTTGATAATAAAAATAAATAATAAACTCTGCGGACGAGGCTAAAATCAACTTTTTCGACGACTGTTCCCTGAATCCATTGAAAAATGCAACGGAGCGGCGGCCATTTTAAATCGAGATCTTTTACAGCGAAACATGAATGGCTTGTCGGAATGAGATGGCTCTACTTGGACCATGGACCAAGCTAATTCTAACTGGTAAGAAATGAAGAGCTATAGACTTCACTTATTAACAGTATCAACCACTCGCAGCTTTTCACGTTATTTTTAACGGAAAATATTTTTAAAAATGTACACTGACGGAAGTTCGATCGCGACTGAGTGGTGAGATCGTGCGATGTACGTGGCATGTGCATTGTGTACATATTAAATGCGGACATGCCGTATTCGTTTTTATCATCAAACTCTACAAATGACTTTGTGTCACTGTGGCCTTCGCTTACTTTAAGCTGTTTTTGTTTTAAATATAATGTAATGTCACCCTGTGTTTTAAAATACACAAACATACACATTTTGGACAGTTTTGAAACCATGGAGGGGTTAACTTCAACAATGCTTCAAAATGTTACTTTTTTTTGTAAATTCAGCAGCACAATATATCATTAGTAATATCATGTAGATAATAACTTGTCGACCATTCTTATTAAAGTTTCAACCTTGATGTGTACTCAAATAATAATTTATAAAAAATGGTTGAATAATTGGATGTTGCTGCCATCAGTTCTCTATCTCATATTTTGTGGCCAATTTATTTTTTATATTATTTCCTTATTATTTTTATCTCATTTAATTTTTCTTATATATTTAATTAATTCATTCATTTATTTTAGGGGGAAGTTTTTGGTTTGAAAATAGGCCTACTTATTACAAACCCAACCATCATACTCCACATTAATTTGCCAAAAATTATCCAGTGCCTTCATTATCTTTTAAAAAACATGTCTTTTAAACATTCTTCTCATTTTATTTTCAGGTTAGGCTATGCTTCAAAAACTCAAGAGAGGGACTCATCAGAAATCTGTTTTGCACAGTACCAAACATGAAGAGTAATCAAGTCAGCCTGATGCAAGTGTCTTTCGTCGTATTGGAGGAGAGGGAACCAATCTATTCATGAGGTGGGAAGAGGAACTTTTATTTCTTATAATTTATTATACCAATGTTTATCTCATGTACGCCAGTTTTAATGATTGAATTTGTTTAACATAAATGTAGGATGATTAAAGTTGTTGCAAACAAATTTGTAGAACTTGTTAATACTATATTTCTTAAAAACTCAACAAAGGATAGGTTCAACTCATTATTTTCAACACGTTCAATTCTCGAGAAAGTTTTTGTCATAATGGGAAAATCAACAATGCAAATTTATGGCATAAAACCATGACTTGCGCCACATATAAACGTTGCGTAAGTTTCGTGAAATCGATCTTAACTTTGTGGCGCAACTTACGCACTAAATATTGCGCAAGTGGACTTACGCAGTTGCGTAAAGTTTCGTGAAATCAGCTGCAGGGAATCAAAGGCTTGCACAAGTCGTTCACTCAATTTTTGTTTCTTTTATAATTATTTTGTTTATTTTATTTATTGTCTTTGTTTATTTGTTTTTATTTTGTTTACGGGGGTGACCCCATGGGCCCCACCCCGGTCAAAAGAGTAGGGGTGATAAATCCCCCTATCCCCCAAGCACCCCCGGGATTTACGCCCTCGCTTCCGTGGCTCAGCTGTGCACTCACTATTTCACACAAGTCGTATAAAAATGGTCAGCTATAACCAAATTCACCAATGTGTAGTAAGAACAGTAAATGACGTTTCGGAAAACATGTCTTCAGGAATGTCAACAAAAGATTGTACTCACTTTCGATTCCGTCGGTGTCTTCTGTCGTCGTCGACGGCCGGCAGGTAGTTCGAAAAGCCCGGATCGTCTTTTCTTGGAGGCCACGAAGGTCGTCACCCTCCACGCCACGGACCAACGCTGAGCACATTTTGTGTACCCCTGGAGTAACTGAGTTACAAACAGCTAAACACAGTGAGATAGCTATGACGTAATGCTTTAAATACCACATTGGTGTTACTTTATGAGTTTTGTGTTTATTAACATTCACAGCGAACAGCAAACACCATCGGCTTGGCAGTTTGGGAGTCTGGTACCTTTAACCATGAACACCTCTTTATGGTTATAGACGGTGTTCAAAACAATAACCAAACCGAGGCTAGATGGTAAACTAGTCTGGTTCCTCTAATTCATAAGAGGGGAGATGGTTTCCATGAAAGGTACAATAAGACAAAGTGAGGGCAAATTTTACGAGATCGGGAAAGAAACGTTTAGAGTGGTGTCAACACTGCATACATCAATACGCCGTCTCTGGCGCTATGTGGCGACCTGTTCGGTTACAAAACGCAAGTAAAATGATAAGTCCAGGATTTCACAATTTCTTTCGTGTAACCAAAACATTAAAGATTTACTTGCGCACTACGTTTGGTATTGCGCCATCCGTGTAAAGTGGGCGTGGTTTACCTTGGAGTCAGAAGCCCGCAAGCCCACAACCCATTAGCGGACAATCTAGACCGATTACAAACAAATTAATAGACCGTAATAGACTTAATTGCTCAAAGCGGCGGACACAGTCGATTGTAGCACAGCTATCAGTTTCATCGTGAAAGCTGATCAATGATTGATCACCTTATAATTCTCGCTTGGACACCGCACCCATGAAAAACGGTCAAATTTGCGGTTTTAAATTACCGTGTCTTTCCTCTCGTCCATCCCATCCACCCCACCGTCACCCAACCCTCGCTGTCTTTCTCGTTTTATAAAAACCCGCTATCGGTACATGTTCTTACTTGCAATACTTTATGTATAGTTACCGAGGTTTGATGTCCAATTTCCTGGTAGGCTGTACATGGTTGAGATAGATTCAGGACAGCATTAATCAATCATTAATCATCTTAGTGATCAATGATTTACGCCCCCCCCCCTCCTCTCCCTCTCCCTCCCCCTCTCCCTCTCCCTCCCCCTCCCCCCTCCCAGTACTCTTTAAAAAAATACACTACTTATTTCAATATTGATGGAGTTGATTTACCAACGGGTAGTGACTGGCCTTGGCGAGCAATCTTGTGGCGGGAAAATTAGAAACTTTACATGGCGGAGATAGATTAAATGCAGCGTGCACAGTTTATTATTAATCGACTTAATTGTCAATGTTTCACACTTTTATAGATCAAAACCATTAAAAACTGTTAAAAAATAGATAAATTGGTTGTAAACCACACTCTCTCCTTACCCTCTTAAAACACTACGTCACTGACGCCACGAAATGACACACACATATACAGTAAACAAAACTAGGGCTCGGAGAAAACGGCGTCTAAAGCTGAACGTTTTTTAAAACACCAAAATCCCAAAAAATGTCCGAGTGTTTTCAACTGGTTTTCTCCTTGTGGACTCTGGATGCTTTGAACTTGATAAATAAACTGCCTTTGGCCGTTTGACATCCTAAATTCATAAGCAATAAATGAAGAAAGGTGCTTGTTAGTTCGTGAACCCCCCAAAATAAGCAAAACAGACTATTTCCGTTTTCACGAACTGACATAATCCAATACAGTCACTGATCTTCATTAATATACCTTATGCATTGACATCATCTAGCCGCCATCTTAGAGGTAAATCGATGATGTAACAATAGAAACGCACAGATTTGTACGCGCGGCGCACAGGCTTGGCCAATGAACAGCCTCCTTTTGACCTCTAGGCGAGGGCGCCCTACTCAAATGACGTCATGTGCATAAGGTCTATACTGAATGGATAGAACACGTCGAGCGCGTTTGTACATTTTTGATGATCAACAGTGCGGTGCGCAGTGTAGTCGCTCAAGGAGACGTTCGCGCGATAGTTGCGCGGCAATAAATAATGAAACGCGCAACGCAGTGTATAGTCCACGTTGACGCCTCAGCGACCACAGACAGCAAATAAAAATAAAGCTCGTGAAGCTATGAAACTTCGATCTTCATGAAATTGTAGGCCTTGATGAATATTGTATGAACATGTTAAAAACTGAAAACTAAAAAAATGTTTTGTACACACGGTGTCAGTTCGTCAATTTATTATTAATACTTAACGCTTTATTTGCAGCCAGTAAAAACTGTTAAGTTGCTTTAAACTACCTTCTCTACGAAAGCGTATTGTCGCCACGTGAATAAAAAAAATCTCACTCTTATCATGTACGTACACGATAAAGTATCGTGTACGTACACGATAAGTTTGGACATGTCGTGTACGAACACGATAAGTCTGGACTTATCGTGTACGTACACGTAAGTCTGGACTTATCGTGTACGTACGTAAGTTTGATTTATTATGTACGTACATGGTAACGTACACGATAAGTTATTGTGTACTACACGATAAGTCCAAACATGTGTACGTACACGATAAGTTATCGTGTACGTACACGATAAGTCCAAACTTGTATACGTACACGATAAGTTATCGTGTACGTACACGATAAGTCTGGAATTATCATGTATGTACACGATAAGTTTTTCTTTTTTTATTCACGTGGCGGCAATACGCTTCCGTACTTCTCTGTTTACACTATACACAAAAGAGAAACTGCACTGTAAAGACTCCTGCGTCAGAATTGACCCAGACGCCGGGTGCCAGAGGGCCCGATCCATGGGTAATAAGGCTGCAATCAGCAAGGTTGACTTTGAGGTTGCACAATAAATTTCAGCCAAAAATAAGTAATTTAGCAAAAATGTAATAAATAAATCCTTAAAAAAAGAGTGTACATTAATTGTTCACCAGAACAGTAACAACACTACCGGCAAGAACACAAATCCAAACCCACCAGAATGAATGCATTAAAGAAAAAAACCAACAAGCAAAAATATTTTCGATTAAAAAGATTCAAACGCCTGAACCTTTCGGCGAAATCTAAATCGTTTGGAGCCTTACATTAAACAAATATGCTGTCTAAAACAATTATTTACATATTGGAACACTATTTTACATTATTGCTAAAACCCACAATAAATACAGTTCCATGATTTCTTATAATAATAATAATAATGACAATTTATTAAGCGCACAAATCCACAAAAGTGCTCATGGCGCTTGTACAAAACTACATGATAACTTAACTAATAAATACAAAATACAACGATAAAGCAGAAAACCCAGTAAACAACATTATGTAAATGCTTTATTAAAAAGATGAGTGTTAAGGTTCTTCTTAAAGTCGTTTAAACTCGCTTGGCTTATAAGTAATTTGCTAGGGACAAAACTCATATGTAGACATAAAACAAATTATTTCAATCTTAAACTTGAAATGAAAACTGGCAATAACATAATGTGTAGCTTTTTAAAGAATTTATGAAGGGGGAAATGTACCTTTGATGATACAAGCATGGAATTTGGCACACAGTCAGAGTATGCCATGAGAAAGATATGGCAAAAGGGCCATCGCAGATTTGAACTATTAAAAAACAAATACTGGTAGAATGACATGCAATTTTCAAAATTTTCAAAATGGCTGCCATTGCTTGTTATACAAAATCCCAATAGCCAAATATCTTTCTCGTGACATGCTCAATAGATAGTCTCGAACCTCTTGTTAAAAAAAAAGGGGGAAATTATGTGTAAATTACTATTGTAGTTTGATCCCTTCCTGCGTGAAATTTGCTGAAGATCAAAACGATGTGTGAGGAATTTTTAGTTCATTCCTGAATTTCCATGAAATTCAGTCAAACGGCGCTGAACCTTTTGACTAATAAAAGCATTTGTGTGTGGAATGTCCAAGCCCCATTTGTTGTTGAAATCAAATGACAGTCAAACGTCGCTGTGAGAGAGTGTCAAATAAAATGACATTTTACACCGTTCTAACGTGAGTTTAGAGACCCATAATTTTTTTCCCAGTTTTATAAGGACTCTATCTACTGGAAAATAAGTGCCTCACAAAACTGAATTCGACCGTAGAGCTCCTGTTTAAAGCACCGGCTCAACATTGGTAAGAATAAAAACATAAATTAATGTTCACACATTTACATATACCTTGTATAATGATGGTAGAAAACTGTGTCCTTAAAATATTTCTGCCTGAAGTGTAATCGTTTTTTTAAAGAATAAATGAAATAAGATCCAAATTAATTTTTGTCTCAGCGAGACGAAAACTCTGCCTATAGGAATGCATACAAAAAAAATGCTGAACGCATTTTTACCGTTTTCTCGCAAACGAAACAACGAAATGAGTTGAAATTTTCACAGGTTGGTTTTATTACAAATGTCTTGCTCTGTGTGAGGAATGGAAGCATTTACAGTCAGTTTATCAATGTTGAGCTGGGGCTTTAAGTTGGAAGTAATTGAAGTACTATCGCAATCGATCAGGCGAAGAGAAAATACCGACAATACAACCAAAGTCAGAAAAACACCTTGAAATTCATTCTTTTCAATCAATTGATTTTTTGAGGGGTTCACGTTGGTGATTTATCTTCATGAAGCGATTGTTTTGTTTACAGTCAAACAAGGGTTTCGTTTGATTTTTTATAGATGAGGTGTATAATTATGATGTGCATATTTATAACCCCTTTAATTGTGCTCTTCACTTAGTCTAACGCTTTATTGTGTGTGAATATATTGTTTTATTTTTGTAGAGCTTCTTCGAACCAGCTGGACAGGAGAGCCTCTAGACAGAAACTTCGTTTCTTTTAGGCAATCCATCGGGCTCCTTTTCTGATAACTGGTCCCCTCTGCACTGTGCTTATGAAACGGCTATTGGTAACCAGCGATGCCAATAGGCTGGTCGTGAATAGTCGACTAGTCCAACCATGGTTGACTATATGGCGTTCAGTTCGATCAAAGTTTAAGTCCAACAATGGTCCCTGATCGATCTTGATCACAGATGGGGGTCACGGGAGCTTGGAGTCACCCACAAAACTGGTAGAACAACCAGTCTCCGTGGTTGGTGGTCCATGTAGAGATGCCAAGGTGTACAAACTCAGGCGCTGACGGAAGGTGAGTGGTGACGTGGGCCGTCAAAAAACCCTCACTCTGCCCCCCTTTGCCGACCGTGACAACGCCCTCTATCCACTCAATCCAGAAGGGCCGATATTCATCACCGGAGACCAGTCCAGCTTCGATGTGCGAGTCCTGGAAATGAAGGGATGGGCATTTATCATGGCATTCTCCAATCCCAGCATTTCTCTCTGGTGATCCAATTCCTAATGAAGAACAAAAAGAATCATAAAAGAAAACGGCTGAGCCTGTGGGCGGGAAGAAACCATAATGCTGCCACCCCACCTCTTTTACGAACCCAACCCCCAATCACGGAAGAATTAAAGGGACACATTACCTTCAAATCTCTTAAAACTTTGCTCTTTGGAAAGGTCCGGACTCTTTGGACTTGTGAAGAGTTATCCATGCAATAAAACAACTGCATTTCGTTTGTAATTTGTGAGTAGTCAATCAAAAAAACATAAATTTGCTTCTGGAAACACAACCAGCGGAATCACACTCTTCATAGAAACACACGGTCTACCATTTTGTGGAGTCAAACATTTGGTTCTACAAGACGGTGGACCGTGTTTTGTCACGAAATTAAACAAAAACCACACAATCTCAAGGGTTATTTATGTGAGTCATTAGATTTTACTTTCAAAACATCTTTCTAACCATATTCATTTCATAGCCAACGCTTTTTATAGCCCCAAAAGCGCCCAATCCGAAGGTGACGTGTCCCTTTAAAATGTTTGCACCCACTACCCTAAATATGCTAAGTTCAGTAATTTGATGCATATTTCAGCAGGTAAGTAAACAACGGTCTGCATACCCTTTGCATACTGGGAAGGGGGAGGGTGCATAAAGTTGGAGCCTCTACCCCCACTGACTGATAAAGTTTAAAGCCCCATAAGCTCAACATTAGTAGAAAAAAAAATGTTCACAAGTTTGTACATCTACCTTACATGGTATAAAGATAATGATGGTAGAAAGCTTTTCCTTGAAATATTTCTGCCCGAAGTGTTATCGTTTTCAAATAATAAATGAAATAAGATCCAAACTTAGTTTTCGTCTCAGTGAGACGAATGCGTACCCCCCAAAAAATGCTGATTGCATTTTTACCGTTTTCTCGCAAGTGAAACAACGAAGTGAGCTGACATTTTTTATCACAGGTTGGTTTTATTACAAATACATGTACCTTGATTTGTGCAAATAATGGAAAAATTTACAGTCAGTTTACCAATGTTGAGCCGGGGCTTTAAGGAGAAAAGAAAAACAAAATTGGAGATGACTGCTGGATGAACGGAATTTGCAATACTCACCAATGACTATAAAGGCAAAACCGGATTGTTCCGTCCTGGTAGATGCTAGTGACAGCAAAACGTCCCCTGCTGCCTTCACTTTGAAGTTTATCCTGAACTTTACCAAGGAGCTCAGTGGCTTTAGGATGAACCTAAAATTTACTGGTCTTGTCGGCTCAGTGGAGAAGAAGCAAGCTAAAGATGGAGGATAAAATAAATGTTGACTAAGGCCGTTTACGAAACCAAGGCTTGGGCTTGGGCTCCGGCTTGGGCTCCGTCCACCTGTTTGAAGCCCCGTGAATGAAACCACACGTTTTCTAAATAACCGACGGAGCCTAAGCCCAAGCCCAAGCCCAAGCCGTGGTTTCGTAAACGGCTTAAGTATATAATGTAACATTTGAGAATTAGTTTGCTGTAGCGCTTATCAACTATAAACTTCATGTACATCAACACATGTCACGTCAGTTTTAGGAGAGAATGATGAGGTCAACAGATTCCTTGCAGATGATGTCACGAGCTAAAACAGCGCCCTCACTGTGGTCAAAGGAAGACCTAGACTGGTCCCCTGTCTTTATCACGACCCTCAAAGTGTGACGTCAGATGCTCTGGCTAAGGAAGACCTCTCATTGGTGTGTGCGTTTCAATGTGACACTTTGGAACGCTAGGTGGCAGCAGACTTACCAGGTTAGTTTCCAATTTTTGCGTAGTTGTGAGCATGCGCACATTTCCGAGAAAAATTGATTTGTCTGGTAAAGTCTGCTGCCACATATAGTTTCCTCAAAAGTCTCACATGTTGCCCTCAGATAGAGATGGTGACGTATGCACAAGGGGACTATCTACTCTGTCACTACGGGACCACAATTTCGTTTTCTTGATTTGTTTCAATTTAACCCAGTGTAACCATAACGGGGCTTGAATGAAATTTACATTTTACATAATTATCTACACTAACACGCACTCTATACCCAAAATTGTACGGTGCTCCATGAATGCCATACACCACTTATCAAGATGACGCCGAGTCGACCTACGTCGACTTGTCCTGACTAATCTCGCCAAGACGACCTCGCACTGAAATTGAGAAGGTAGGTCGACTTTTTGGGTTCAATAAGTCGTCTTGGCGAGATACATTATCAAGACGAGTCGACTTATTCCACAATATAAGTCGACTTTGCGAGGTAAACTGTTTCGTTATCTAGATATGTGGTTCGTCACTTCTGGAGCTCCGTAGCAGCTCTGCAAATTAAAACTTACTCGTTCGGCAAGCATCCCTGAAAGCCTCGAAGGTTCTGTCTCGTAACGCGGCGGGGTCCTGCCCGTCTTCTGCCCGGACGAGTGCACCGCACGTTCCCGCTGCCATAACCCGCGGCAAGGCGAAGTAAACGGCGGCACATACAGCCAAAGCAAGGGGTGTAACCCTATACCCCAACCCGGTCAACATTATTTTGAATTCGTAGTCAACCCTGCGCTCTTGATTATCAGGAACCCTACGAAGTGGATGTTCAGTCGGTCTCCGTCGCCATCAAACCAACTGTTGGTGTCGTCGATGTGGTGCACTAATTGAGTAAAAAAACTGTGTTGCATTGAACCATTAATTAAGTCACCTTGTCGGTTAATTTGGTTTCCAATTATGATTTCGTTAAAGGTGCAGTCGCCATACTAACTTAAAGTTAGATTTTTGCTCGAATATATATATTTTTTTTCCTCGTATTAATTCTCGCATTTATGTCACGGACAATGTACAAAATACATGTAACATGCAAACTTGTTTGCACTTGGCTGGTGGACAAATGTCGGGATCCCCACAATAATTAATTTTTTTTTTTTAGTTTTTAAATCACTACCACTTTTTTATTGGCGGATTTTTTTCGTGCAATACCTTTAGTGAAAGGTTTTGATTTGAACTTTCTCGATTCTATAAAAATAGCTATTTACAATTTAAATCTAAATTTTCGGGTGAAACCGGCAAAAAATTGGACCTAGCATCTTCAAACTCTTCCCTTTTTTGTTTGGGTTTTTATATCAGCACCAATGTCATGCTTTGCTTTATATGTGATCTTGGGAAAAACCTGTACATGGTTTTAAAAAAATGTTTTGTGGTATTCACACACTGAACTCCTTAATACAAAAATCATGTATTCATGTTTCAGGTTGCCTTAAAATGGAGAAACCTTCTGACAAATTTTAAGAAAACAAAATACGCTTTTGAAGCTGTAAATTTCTAAAACAAAAATACCAGTTTCACCATGTTGGAATATGATATGACCAGACAACATCAAATTATTTTATCTTTAACGGAATTCAACCTCGTGTTAATTATTTTGTAGATGCTTGAGTAGACATCGCCTCCAATCCTTCATCTATGGACCTCTACCCTGGGCGATGACACACGAGGGAGCTACAAAACAAGGTTGAAATTATTCCATTACTTCCTTTTTTTGCATAAATCAATATCATACGTCACCACAATGAAGTGATATGTTCAAGGTGTAACTGACTATATGTAATTTTCAGCAAAACAACGGCCATTTTCTGTCGTGTACACTGTGCGTGCAACATTAATCTCGAATGGTGATTATCATTCTGCGAAATGGGTACCAGACTATTTTCCTTCCAGGGCCCAATTTCACGGCACTGTTTACCAAGGACTATTCTACGCTTGCGCCAGCCTTCGCTCTAGCCTTTCGTCAAGGCTTTCGTGGCTTCGCCTCTATAGTTTGCGCTGACTTGGTCTCCTCGCGGCAGTGGCTTCGCCGCTACAAAGATGCCTTAGCCACGAAGGCCTTGACGAAAGGCTACCTTCGCTTTGGCCCAACGGTCTCACCCACGACCGCTGGGATGGACTGAAAGCTTGAACAAATTCTTGTTCAGGATGTAGTGAGCCATGATGATTGTTTTCTCCTCCTGATGAAGACGACCAGAGTGCTGATCGAAACGTCGAGAGAAGAGATTTCTTCCACTCTTTTCAGATCCCACACCATCACAAATAGATTAGACAACGTACCTGGTGTTACAGGAAATCCTAAGTCACTCCCACCACAAATAGTTTACTTTGATAACTATTGCTAATTTTCAACAACCAGTCCGAACCTTTTTTTCTTGTAAGTGTCAGAATGTTAAAGAAGGGTCCCAAGCTGAAATTAAGTTTTGTGATGCATTCACTTTCAAATCGATAGAGTCCTTATGAAAGTGGGAAAAATTACAAGCCTCACGTTAAAATGGTGTCAAATGTAAATTTAATCTCTATACTCTTTCAGAGCGAAACTTAAAACATGACGTCATTGGATATCAACAACAAATGGGTCGGTACATTCCAAAGAGGAATTTTTTGCGTCAGTCAAAAGGTCAAAATTCAATGCCTTTTTGATTGAATAATCATCAACATTCAGGATTGAAGTTAAAAATAATTCCCTGTATAAAAATGTGCAGACCCATGTGGTTGAAATGAGAATCGTTGGACATTTCCGGATGTTGACCAAATTTGCAGTGGAAGGGTATCATATACAAAGGCATTTTACACCATTTTCACGTGAGGTAAGAAGCTTGTAATTTGTTTCCACCTTCATATAAGAACTTCATATTTTGAAAAATGAGTGCATCGCAAAACTGAGTTCGACATTGGAGACCTTCTTCAGCCACAGTACTTGAATGAAGTCACCCCACGTTCTTGTAAAATGAAGACGATTGGTCTCAAACCAATCGATAGTGTTTTGTGTTTAGCCGTGCCGTTGTCAGAGTGCCCCCTTCCATTGCCGTTAATCCCCAATCGATCAAAATGGCGGATCACCACAATTATTGACCGGGTGCTTATAAGCCAAACACTCTGTGCATAACGTCACAATGTTACAAACTGCAGTAAACGATAGCCGAATAAGAACAAAGTCGCTACCCGAGTACAACTTGACCAATAGTTACCTTTTAATAAAGACACCGGTGCCTAAATGCAATAATATAAATTAAACTTCAAACACATACTTTGCCTTCTTAATTGAAGAATTTCGCTAGGTATGGCAGATAGGTGATGATGAAATTTAGCACACAGAGTATGCCATGAGAAAGATATTTGGCTGTAGGGCCATTGCAGATTTGTCCTTTGAGAAAATATAAGTGGAATAACCAGCAGTGGCAGCCAATTTGAAATATTCGAAAATTGTTTGTTCTTTCTCCCATATTTGTTATCAAAGGACAAAATCTGCAATGGTCATATATATAGCCAAATATCTTTCTCGTGACATACTCTGACTGTTTACCAAATTCTATTCTTGTATCATCATGTTTTGCTGAATTCGCCCCTTCTAAATTTCTAAATTTCTAAATAGTTTCTTCACGTAAAATGTTTTTTGCCTCGCTAATAACACTAACAGCGGTGAAGGCCTTGCCGAATCGGGAATCCATAAATGGGCATTGTGAAAGGGTCTGGCATCGTGCACGAAGTATCTGGCTTGCAGCCTCAGCTTCAGAGCATTACGCAACAAAGGGCTGTACTAACTTACTGTCAACATAGCCCCCAAAGATTTTGCCAAGTACACTACCATTCTTGTTTCAATTACACAATTTGGTGGGGGTTTTTTTACTGTGAAACAAACCCTTCAGGAGAGTGAAGAAACTGCAGAGGCTGGTGGATAAGTTAAAATACAAGTAGAATGGCCGCCGGGAGAAAACGGAAGGGACTTCTGAGAAGTTGTCTTCTCCTGTGTTTGATGATCAGTCTTCCGATTGGGGGTGAGTAACATATAAATAAATATCCTAAGGCCTTGTTACTTTGGCAGTTTTTGCAGCCATTTTGGAGGCAGCCACATGAACTATTATATGCAAAAAGAACACTGCGGAAACAAAAGAAGTTGTCGTAACAGTGTCTTAAAAACAAATCCAGTTACATTCCATTAACGTTTAAGTGAGAATTAGGGTTATTTTTTGTCATAATGGAGATTGCCTGGACTTGGTGTATGTCACTATAGATCGCTACCAGGCAATCCCAGCTACAGTTGGGCCGTCCCAACTGTGACATTCAAGTTAGGACTGGTATCAACTATAGGTAAAGGTAAAATACAGGAGCGGTAAATGTGATAGTGCAGTGTTCTTACTTTGTGTGATTCAATATATATATTTAAAAAAAATGAACCTGTGAACATATTGGCTCAATTCGTAGTCTGAGCCAGGAGAAAATAGTGAAAAACCGTGCACACTTTTCAGCATGTAAAACACATTGTGCTTAATTTAGATTGTTGCAACCGAAATTAAAATCGGGATCGTCAAATTCTATTTTTCTCAGCTTTGACCGTATTTCAAACAGAAATATTTCCATGGAAGATTTGGTACTGGTATGAAATTCATAATCAGTAAGCTTTCAGACTGTGTTCTTCAAGATGATTGTATTTCAGTGCTATTTTCTTTCATATTTCTTTTTCTTCGCAATCATAAAAACAAACTTGCATTATCCATTTGAATGTAAAACTACATAAAATAGGCTCTGGTTTTTATTATGAAAAGGGTTCATTCTTTATTTGATATTCCTAATTTATTAAATTAATGTAAAACATATCCGAAGTTGAGATACAATTTGTAAGCGTAACTGTGGGCGCTGAGGGCGACAGCCTGAATGTTACGGGATTTTGTTTTGTTTTGTTTTAAATGACGGGGTGGGGACGGAGCAACTTGGTGTGGACTTGGTGGGAGGGGCAGACATCTCGACCCATAAATGAAGGAAAAGCCATGCTCCAACTAACACACTCGACTCTTGTTGAAGTTAAGAAATAGATTGACATTTGCAAATATTTCGTCCTCGTAAAGAAAAACAAGAAACTGTCTTTCACATGCAAAGTCTTTGGGCTGGGTGGACACATACAAGAAGCTTCACGCTCGAGCGCCCGGTCAGAATACAGTCACGCTGGCACGTCTGGAATGTCACGCATTGGCGCATTGGGCCGTCTCCTTCTTGAAGGTTTGGTAGTTGCTGCGTTGCGTTGTGGTTCAACTCGTGCAGCATGCGGTGCCCTCTCCATCGGAGTTCTGGTCCATGATTTTAGTTATACCACGTGGAAAGTAAGTTGTCAAAAGACTGTCTTGCACATGTGGGCATGGAGAAAAAGTGAATGAAAACTTTGAGGTTAGTTTTTTTTTTTTGGCTTTATGAGGGCGTGGAAATGTGTCTTTCTGGACTCATTATTCCCCGACCTGCAGTCGATTTCACCAATTTCTTCCTAACTTAGGAATCATCCTAACTCATCCAAAGCATACGACCAAACAAGAGCACTCAACATGACAGGTAACCATTCGCCAGAGTTGACTGCCATACCTCTATAACCCTTTCCCAAGAGCTGTTCGAATTTGGAACAGGCTACCAGTGGCTGCGGTCACTGCGACCAACCTGAAAGAGTTCCAGAGAGAAGCTCTGACAGCGATAAGAGGGACGGAGCTACCAATCCCTCTCAGGACAAATTGACAGTACCACCATCTGATAAACACCCTAACGGCACAAACACAGAGCACACATGGAATTGCAACCCACCCTCTCCATCGGACAGCAGCGATGCTTTTAGGAGAGTACACCAACACAAGATAACTTTCAGGTGGATAGTGATTGGTACTGTGACATCACACTTTCCTTGTAGCATTTTAGATTGATTCATACATTTACTCATCTTAAGATTGATCATAGCGCTCTGTGAAATCGACTACATCTACATCTGCACCAGTGCTCGGCATAGTCCTTCAGTCAGGATGTATCCGCCAAAGGAAACTTACTGCTCGTGTGCGGTGCCATAAGTTGCAAGTGCATAACAATATTTACGACGTTATCATAACCAATTATTGTTGCGCTCAGCGATGCTGAGGAATTTGACACATTTAACTGGCATCATTGAACATGAACCTTAACTTTTATGTTTGGAGGATTTACTTTGTAACATTGACATTCGTTTGTCGGTTTCTGCTTATTTTACAGTCCTGTCGACAACATGTCCAATCGATCCGGAGTTAGACGTCGGTGCGGCCGGTAACAGCTACGACTGTCCCGACACCCTGCCCGATGGCTCGCCGAATACGTACAACTCGTGCTGCGTGAACGACCGACCGGACGAAAATGGAGACTACCACACATGCTGCCAAGATACAGAAATCGCTAAAGCTGAGAGGTGAGATTTTGATACTTTGGGACGCTAGGTGGCAGCAGACACGATTGATAGTTTACGCCATGTTGTGTTACCGTATTCATGTTCACAACATGAGCTAGTCATATCTGTTGTGTATTTTCTTTACAGATTGGGCTAGTAATATTTATTATTTGTTGTGTATTTTCTAACAGCATGAGCTAGTAATATTTATTATTAGTTGTGTATTTTCTTTACAGCATGGGCTAGATTATTGGTTATGCATTTTCCTTGACAGCGTGAGCTAGTTTGTTTTGTATATGTTGGGTGTACTTTTTTACAGCATGGGCTAGTAATATTTATTATTAGTTGTGTGTTTTCTTTACATCATGAACTAGTGATATTCTTGTGTATTTTCTTCACAGCATGAGCTAGTTTGTTTTTTATATGTTAGGTGTCCTTTTTACATTATGAGCTAGTAATATTTTTTTATGCATTTTCCTTGACAGTGTGGACACGTCACATGCTGTGCATTTTCTTTGCAGCCTGGAAAAGCATGTGACGTGTCCACCGGACTCAAGTTCTGGTGACCAAGTCATCAGGATGTAAGTTCGATCCCGGGTCATGACACTCGTGTCCTTGAGCTAGTTTCTTTACTGTGTTTGCTCCTCTTCACCCAGGAGTAAATGGGGTACATGTGAGGGCCGAGATGGTTCTTGTGATTGATTGGGTTAGCTGTGCTCCACACTTGGTAGAACAGGCTGTGCTCCTTTGAGAGCTGAAATGGTTTAAGGAATGAAATATCAAATAAATGGCTGTGAGCTTTTAAAAAAAATGGCGTCTACCCGGTGCTAATGTTCGTGGTCATTATTATCATTAATACTTATATTTATTCTTGTATTTTTTTTTTTGCAGCATGGGAAAGTTTTACGCCCTCTGCGGTACCATAGGTGGTGTGACCGCAGGAATTATGCTCCTAGTCTTTATCAAGACCTACTGCCAGGACGACACCTTCAGATGTCTCAGGCCCATCAAGAAGGAGTTAAGAAAATGGTTTGACTTCGTCAGCGATGCTCTGTGTTTCTGTGGCTGCTGTCCAAAGTGAGTACTAGGGATCGAGTTTAATCGTTTTAAAAATTATTTGAATCGTTTAAAGTTGGACGTTGCAGTGTCCGAATTGGCGGCTGGGGTTGTTGGTGTGGGCATTCTATAGTTTCAAAGCTATCAATCCACAGCCGCCAATTCGAACACGGCCATAAACTGTTCCAGATGAATTTGACCTTGTAAGTTGATTTTAACCGTTTCAGATGAATTTTAATCGTTTAAGTGAGTTTAAAGGTGAACTTAACTGTTTGTGATGAGTTAATCGTTTATGATTGGTGTATCAAGTGTATTTGTTATAATACAGTCATCTTGTCGTTTCTCCCATTAATAGCAGTGTAACCAAATCGAGGTCAGGACGGACTAAAATAGTCTGGTCCCTTTTTTTTGTAAAGTGGGAATCAATACTTGTTTACACGTGTATAAGAAAGTAACCATAACATCGATGATGTATTATAACGAAGGTATTTCTTGGTCAGTCGCATCTCTTTCTAAAGAGTTTGAGTGTCCTGTTCCGAAAGTGACTGTTCTATTATGTTTCAACATCCGTATGTTCCGACACCCATATGTTCCGACGTCCGTATGTTCCGACAACCCCATGTTCCGACAATCCGCAATGATTTACACGCTATAGGGTAATCAGGATGAGGGTTAGGTTTAGGATTAGAATTACGAACATCTATATTTTGTAGGGGTGTCGAAACATAGGGATGTTGGAATATGGGTGTGTAGCCGTTCCCAGAATTCCGTTCATAACCAGAATTTACTTTCATACAATGTAGATTGTACAATGACTGTATCTATGTGTTTATCTTCATTGTGCCTTATAGTGTACAACTCTTCTCAGTTGCCTAGTGAGGGTTCGTGACCCCGGGGCAGGGTTTGAGGATGGGGCACTGACTGCTCTGTCTAATTATAACATTCATGGATACTCGCCCAATGGTAGACTATTGGGGACGCTTGGCAGCAGACCAGGTAAATCCATTGTGGACGAATGCTCAACATTACGAAAAAACGGGAAAATACAATGCACTATGTCTGCTGCCACCTAGCGTCTAAAAGTATCTTAATGGATGTACAGTGAGTTATAAGATAAAAAATTTTAGTAGGCCTATCTAGGAAACGCATGGTATCTTTTAGGTTTTTTTTGTAGATATTTGACCAAATAGGAATAGAATGTGTGATTGTTTGCCCAATTTCGGATTTGTTCCCCAATGAAGTATTAATGGGTGTTAGCCCAAGTGAGTAGTTTGCCCGTTTGTGGTTTGTGCTTCCCAACCTTACTAATCTAATACTTTCTCATGCATGGTTTCTTCACAATGTAGAAAACTTCGCCGTAAGACAAAGAATGAGCTCAACGAGGAAACGAAAGGGTCAAAGGTCGGCAAATCCGATGACCCGTCCACGATGGAGGTCAACATGGACGACTTCTGGATGTGAATAAAGCCAAACTGTCATCTCTTGGAAAGTGTTAAAATAGTTTTGAAAACCTTCGTTTTTCATTTTTTTTTATATTTATTTCATTTTTTTTTAATGTTGATCAAAAAGTATGTACATTTAAATTGTGAAAAAAATATGTACATCAATAGCAATCCACCTTATGATTAACCGCAAGAGGGCGCCGTTTATTTTACCGTCGGATTAAAAGAAAAACATAAAAGGCGCCAAAACAAGATTTATGATGTGATTTGTTGTGGTTTTGAAGAAAAAAAATAAATTCTTTCATCAATTGATATTACAACAATCTTTTGAAAAAAATAATAATTTTGTAATTGGTTGAATCAAATAAAAAATTAACCTTTCTTGCGCAATCTTGCGGTTATTTAATTTTATCAAAAATTGATATTCGAATTTTACCAACTTTCAACCTATTGGTCACATTTCTAAATTCCCTTTTGTTTTAAATCACAGCTTATTTTATGATTAAAAGTTGTTAAGATAAACTGATTGAGATCTATTTTGAAACAAGGTACATATTCGTGCCAATTTGTAAATTTTGTAGAGTTAAAAGTTTAGCAGTAACAAAGTAAATATATTTAGAAAACAAAATTTGACTGATTACAATCTCAAAAAGACAGGTCATTCTTATTTGAAATAGAGTGCCCTCGCAAACTAATTGATTAGGCCTAGATAACTATTTCATTGAGTAGTTGTTATTGAGTGTAAAACAGGAAGACATTCTGCCAAAATGAGCTTATAATAAATCCGAATCCAGACTATGGATTTCTTACTATTTTGAGAGTTTATAAACACACAACGGGTATTTTTTATGGTTTTTAACTCTTGTATCAATTGGGTGTTTACAAAATATTTTAACCATCGATCTCTACTTCTACCTCTATGATTATAACGAGATAAATGGTTGTGTTCTCACGCTGAAGGCACTGGGTGACATGTTGCTACCCCCCCCCCCCGACACAACCCCACCCCATCCCACCACCTACGAAGGGGGGGGGGCTACAGTTGCAATGCCGTGGTTTTTCGTTGCGTACCATTTACTTTCCTTGAGCGCCATCTTCGTATTTCTTTATGAAATACTACCTTTTCAGTGCCAAATTGGCGGGAAGCCAGTATCATAAAATGTACACGACGTGGTGTATTGGTTGGTAACTTTGCTCGCCACAAATGTTGTTGGCATAAATATTTGTGTGCTTAAACAATGTCCTGAAATAAAATGTTATACTAAATAGAATGAAATGTATTTCATGAATTTAGTAAAGAGTAGAGAACCCACACCATTCGATGAAATGATTAACCTAAAAGATGAGTGAATATTGTTTCAAAAAAAGCTCGGCTGATTCGTTTCCCTTTCTACAGAAATCATCAGAACTTAGTATACGTAAAAAGAGTTGTAAACAGCATGGTTTGTCACATCTAACTATTGCTTAGGAGGCTAAATGTACATAGTCTTAAAATGCGTCAGGAAACTAGACCAGCAGGGCGAAGATGGCGGCCGCAGTGAAGACGGCAAAGCTAGCAGTCACCTCGCTAGCGCCGTTGCAGAGTTCCTGGAACTCACAGCAGAATTTCTGCACTCCTCCTATGGTGCCGTCCTTGCAGTCGTTCCCGGCGCAGCCTCGGGTCGTAATGCGTCTCTTCGTCAGCTCGTCCGTACCGATCTCTTTCTATAACAATATTTATGTAAAGTACAACATGGTTAAAACTGTATAGCTGAGTATTGAGTTTCTATAGCTTTCATAAAATGCATTGTTTAATGTGTTTTTAGATCAAGCATACAGTCTTGCTGCAAGACGTTGTTGTTTGTCACTCGACAGTCGCTATTCTCCCTCCCCGCGTTAACCTCCTTTTATGTAAACCCACAACTTTTTCTGTAAATCAAAGATTTGAAGGTCCAGTTGTTGATTTCACAAAGCGCTAGGACCAGTCTTATTTCGAGTTAGGACGAGTAACTAGTCCTAACTTATAGGACTTGTCGTAACTTGGGACTAGTCCTAAGTTAGGAATATAGTTTTGTGAAATCCACCCTCTGGCTTTTATGGCTCGTTGAAAAATGGTCCAACATTGTGTCCCTGGGTTGTTGACTTTCAACCTGGAGCATTTTGGGTAGACTGGCCCTCTTTTTGCTTGAAAGGGTAGGGTAATTTTTCCAAGATGGAGTCTGGCCAGTTAACTCGTTCAGGGGTGTTTTTATTTTGGATCAGCCTGCCAAAAATTCTACTGAAGCTCAGTTAGCCTACTAAATATTGAAAAGAAAATTGAAGTTAAGTTGTCAGAAAATATATCTGATCTGTTTTCAAGAGGCTGGGAGACTTTTAAATATTTTGTGAGTATTTTTGAATATTTAGCATTTAGCATTGGTTGCTGTTGTTGCTATTTTAGTATGGTGCAACCCTCTGTGACCAAGTGGAATTGTTTCACCGTGTATGTAGTGTTGCTCTTACTGACGACAATGTATTAAGAAAGTCTTGCACCAAGACTACATCTGTACCGAAGATCCAAACTTCATGACTTGGAACCCTTTCCCTCTAAAAACGAAAATACTTTCACATTTATGTTTCTGAAGAAGGTTGTTTGGATCTGATCTTGCAAGGCAAAGGAAAATAGCCCCATAAACAAAAAAAGCGATCGTAAACAATCAAGTGATCATGAGTTATGACATGTGAAATGTTCCAATGATACTCCATAATTTAAATTTGCAAAATTGTTGTTAACCTTAAAAAAAAAACATAACCGAGATTATGATCCCTGGGTGTAGACTTACCACGCAGAATCTTGGGCATTCTGTTTTGCCAACTCGCGGGTCCTCACCCCAGAAGGTCGTGCTCCCACAGGATGAGCCATCGAATCCCGTGCACGAATAACAGAACTTAGCCTGGCAGTAACCTAGCAAGAACCCCCCGGAACAAAACAACAGATAAAGTTTAGTCATGCTTAATGGCCTCATGAAATGTAATGCAATCCCTGGAAATGCACCTTTGTGTCCAATTTCACCTTATTTTCAATTTTCATTTTGCCATTAGGAAGGGTGTCGTTTTGGTTGTTATGCTGATGCAAATTTCCATATTCATGAACTAAAGTGTGATGTCATATCAGGCAGAAACCTCAATGTTGCAATTAGTTCATGAACAGAAAGTGGGCCTAATTTAGGATATGTCACTGCAGTAAACTTTTTTTTTCTCCAGTGATATGCTGTGTCAATTCATGGCAGTAAGCCAATGAGCAAACTTTTCTCTGTCACAAACGTTTCTCTGTTGGGGCTCACAATTTCATGAATTTCAACAGAAAACCACAGTGTCTCCCTGAAATGACATCATGGCAACAGCGCCCTCAGTTGTCCGGAACCATGGAAATATTTTAATGTTAAATAAGTGCCCTTTTCAATCAAATTAACCCAAAAAGGGATGTCAATTATTTTGTATACACTTAAGAGGATTAAAAAGTAGCACAAAATATGTTCCTAGGAAATATTTACTTCAGGGGCCCTTTAAAACTTTGCATCTTGTCTGTAGATGACAAGAACTAACTTTCATTGTAGGTTTTCCCGGCCCATTTAACCAAGTTTTCGTTCAATTTAACATCCGAGTCATCCAATTCAGATTGAAATTAAAAGATCAAGCAGATCGTCATTCAACAATAAAAATTATTTTAAAAAAAAATTCGATTCAATTTCACTATCCGAGCATATAAATTAAAAGTATGGCAATGTTCATTCAATTTCGTCTGAACCGACTGTAGAGGGTTGATCGAGCATTCTTTTTCATTAATGGGCAAAACATATTTCAACTTTTTTCTGCCATCTTTTCAGAACGTTCCCACCTGTCCAATTGTCCGTATTCATGTAAAAGACCACGTTTTCTCAGCTTAAATAATACCAGACGTCTTAAACCCAATGATTCACCCCCTTTCTTTCCTTGTTTTCAGACACACAAAATGGCGGCCCATGAAAACATTTTGAAATTACCCAGTTTTGCCCGAAGGTATAACTATTCACAACCGTACAAGCCTAGATAACCAGCACGTCAAGGAATGGACGAGTGTATCGGCAATAAATATATTTTTAAAACAACATACTGAACAAAGGCAAACAGAATAGCAAACAAATTTAAATGACACACTGCAAAAACAGGGGTGTTAATATTGATTCTCTTGGTACGTGACAACAAATTATGGAATATTCTTTTTTTTACACGGTTTTCTGCCACTTGTTCAAAAGTTTGAACATACTAAAATGTGTAAATCTATGAGGGTCTTCTTTATGTTGGTAGTTTACTTATGCACTGCAAAAACCGGGGTGTTAAATTGATTCTCTTGGTGTGTATAATATACGTGACAACACAAGTAGGAAAGCTAACACCATGTCGGTGTTGTCACGTATAGATACCAAGAGAATCAATTTAACACCCCGGTTTTTGCAGTGTATAAGTAAACTACCAACAAAAATATGACCCTCATATATTTATACATTTTTGTGTTCAAACTTTTGAACAAGTGGGAGAAAGCCGAGTGACAAATAATATGACCTTTTAATTTCATCATTTCGTGACATCAACCGATTGTTACATTTTTAGAAATTGATACATTTAAAAAACGGACCACAGAAGAAAGGAGAAAAATACATACATTTACAGTCATTTTATTTCGACTGACTAAACAGTGTAAATGATTGCCCAAAAAATGATTTTAAGAAACGAAAAACACAGTCGTTAAGTCTTGTGCGCCCAGACGATTGTTAATTTGAATGCTTCGCCTTGAACGTTAAAATGTGCCGAAAAGTTAATGCAAGAATGCTACAATGTAAATTTTGAATACACCAAAAAGAAATTAAATGCCCTCCAAACGAGATAGAAACCTCAATCTGCTCGCATGTGTAAAATTCTCGCGAATATGAATGGCTGATAATGAAACCTTATTAGATTATTTCTCCACCATGATAAGTTTCAATTCCTACTATAAATGTATATGGCGTTGCAGCAAACCTCACTATTGTATCTCACCATGCAAAGTTTCAAATCATAATGGTTATGCCGTAAACTTGACTAGATTACACCTCTTTTTTATTGAAATTATTACGAACAATTCTACAAATCTGAACAACTTACCCACACATATCAACAAGAAAACGAGAATGCATAAATTCTTCATGACTGCTACTTGGTGTCTATGCCATAAAAGAGCCACTGCATAACAAAACAAAATGGCGGCACGAAGCTGACCTTTGACCGATGCAACGCTGTAACAACCGCAGCCAGTAACCAGTTGGTTAATGGTTAACTCTAAATCTGTTTAAACGCCCGCCCTTTTTTCTGTGTGTAATGTGTCGTCTGCTGAATGGAATTCGAAAGCAAACAAAGAAAAAAAAAGTACATATTTTCATTCACGGTGGGCTAAATACATCATCCTAATTAGATTCGGCCTAATGTTTTAATCCATTCTAGACTTGACATATCAATTATTGTGAAGTTGACGATTAAGGGTGAAAATAATGTGTTAAAGTATTAAAAAACTTATAAATGGAATGCGTTGAACTGGAGCCATTTAAGGTTTTGCGAAACAGAGGTTGCGAATGCACAGTAAATCAAGGGACCGCCTTCGAAGTTCACATTTTAAAATGTAAAGGTTTTACGTTTTGGCCGAACGTTTCGACACCATCTTTAATTTTCTCTCTCCACTTAAATCTTGAATATGTCTTTAACCCCCCATAACTTTCTTCAGTCGTGTCTGAAATGGGTGTTAGCCATTTGGGTGTAGTCTTGATTCATGGCGGTATGTTGTGTGGTGCAATAGTTAAAACACAACAAACGTCTGGACAGCAGACTAATTGGAGTTACTTATTATCTGTTTTGATTTTTCTTTTTTTTTAGTGTTTTGGTTTTACCCTTAAACCGATGTGTGGGTAGGCAATGTATACTCAGTGCTTTCCAAGTCCTGCAGGGAAACATATCCACCGGGTATCCGATGAGATTCAAACCCACGACCCCCCGCAATCTAAAACAGGTATTTTGTCTGTTTTTCTTTCTTTTATTCGGAGGGGTTGGCTCTTACGGGGTGATACGGATATTATAAAACACCAGTATCATTATTATATTAATGACACTGTAAACAAATAAACACAACAAAATGCAAAGCTTTCAAAAGCTGGTATCAAAGTTTAATCACATTTGAAGGCGAAATTACAAAACTGTCAGAAATTTGGCAACATTCAATAATGCTGCCGCGCAAGTACAAACTGTTAATCACAGATCAATCATGCTCAGCAGAAACAAGTGACGCATAATCTCGTCGTCTGTTGGGTGACATGTAAAATTCATTGGAAAGGGTAAGCCCTCTATGGTCCAACTTCGTAGAGCTGCTTAAGCACAAAATACTGCCTAACAAATTAATGCTGAGCAAAACTTAGAGCAGGGAACCAGACACAAATGGCACACGTGCCGTTGTATTTCGACTGGTTACCTATAAGTCTAACCACATTTTTGTCCAGTTTTGTCCATTGCTTATTAAAATACTAGTTTCCATGGCAACCATGAAAGGGCTGAATTTTGGGAAATTTTAAGATGAAGCTCCCGGAAGAAATGGGATATTATATTTCAGAGGTTTTTTGACTCATCATGACATGGGTTGAGTCTTTCGTCTGTGATTTCGAATTCGCCTCTTTCATGAAAATCTGAAGAGCAATGGAGGTCAATGTAAAATCCTAAAATCAGGAGAAAAAAAATCTTGACAAATCACAGGCCGCGTAGTTTTTTGCTCGCGTCTGGTTCCCTGCTAACTAATGCTTAAAGCAGATGAAAACTGTGAAGGTATACCGGTACCCTATTCATCAATTACATACGGTATCATAATTTTAAATATTTACATATTTAAAGTAAATTTGGAGATATTTTTGCTAGCTATGGAATAATACGTACAACCCCGTGGAAAGCAAACTAAACAATGCACAAGAAAATGAGTTGCTACAATGAGTGAAGGAATAAACTGGTAAAACCGACTTAGTGCTTAAAAGATGATTAAATAAACGTTGAATCGATTATGAAAAAAATCTAGATGAAAATTAGATATTTACAGCAACAAAAAATTGTGTGAGTAGAAATTTTCATAGTTCTTTTTAACAAACTAGTAACGAGTGATGATTGAGTTATGGCTCTCGTGTGCAACAGTACAATATGTTAAGATTTCAAACAAATTAATGATCAGGTTTTCGAGAAGTAACAAAAATAAGCTTAATACAACAATTTAACAAATTATGTTTTGTAAAATTTAAGGAGAAAAAACACTTTCCACTGACAATATCCCAGGACACGAACAGTATTTCAGACGGAATAAAGACCTTATGCATTGACGTTATCACGCCGCCATCTTAGAGGTAAAACAATGATAAAACAATAGAAAACGCATCACATCTATAGCGCGGCGCGCATCATGATGGGCCAATGAGCTACCTTCTTTTGACTTTTAGCCGAGGGCACCCTACTCAAATGACATCATAGTGTCTATTGTCGGACACAACTGCACCGTAAAACTTCTGTCAATATTCCCCAAATTGGACTACACATTCTTTGCTTAAAAAAACTAAAACGTTTCACTGAAACACGTAACTCGAAAAGAGAAGCAAAACAATTAGTTACACAGTTTTAAAAAAAATCCGAAATTTTAACGTGATTAACCAAGCCGCATCGGACCCCAAACAACAACGTAAAAACTACGGGCACCGTTATGCGGTACCCGTACATTTTACGGCAATATTAATACGCACTACATAAACGGTAATCCATTATGTAATTATTATTATCTCTCAAATGTAAAAGAAAGAAAACTGCTCGTTCTGTCCGCAATACCACTCTTGCAAAGAGCCATATGGCGGACAACTCTTTTTAGAGTGAAAGACGGGTATTTTCAACTTAAATCAGAGTGAAGTTCACCCCAATTTCACTTAAAAAGAATGATGCACAAAGAGTTTCACTCTCAAAAGAGCCAAATTAACACCACTCAGGCGAGCGAGTGAATTTTTCACTCTTAAACATTTAGAGAGATACACACTCAGCGCAGTTTTTACAGTTGTAGTTCGAGGAAATTAAAGATTTGTTTTTTCATAGTTAACGATAATTTTGAGTTCTGATTCCAGCTCTAGCGGCAAAGTTTCGACGCCACCCAGCAAAGCAGAACGACTGGAAGACTAAAAGTCATGGCGCGTGCGCTGTTGCACATGTTTTTGTTGCAGCATCTGACGCAATCCTGGTGTTCTGGGTTACCAAAGCAACCGGGCACGCAGTCGGTTTCTCTCTCATAGCAACCACGGTACACCAGCGTCTGGCCGTATGTCGTGTGCCTCAGTCGACGGTCCTGGGGAATCAAACAAAAGTTCAAGAGTGAACAAAAATGAAATCATGCCGTCAAAATTACGGGGGGGGGGGAGAGATGAAGTTTGAAAGGAAAATTTATCACCAATGGAATTAGCCTATTTATTATCGTAAGGCTCTACGCCCTTCTTCCAGGCAAACAAAGTAGATATTGTCCCAGTAAGAAAAGCAACACAATGGCTCCTGACAAAAAAATATGTCATTTCTGTTACATTTTTGTTGCTATAGGTACAATTACCCTCAAAAACAAGTTGACCCATCCCAATGCAGAGTTTAACCTTCCTATAACATGACTTATGAATGGCAGAAAACAGATCCAACTGTCACGCTCAGTTTTCTTGAAACACAAACTTGCACAATTGCTAACGCAATCCCACCGTTGAAACGTCCTTCTTCCGGGCACACGACAGTTATGATAACTAGCCCATATGCGTGTCCCATTGCGCATGACCAGAAATGATCGGCGCGCAAAGGATTCTGGGTGAAATCGAATCCAAGAAACACCGGCAACCACGGCGTGCTGATTTTTAAGTAATGCGGTACAAAACACGTAAAACCTGGCACACAATAAACTAAAACAGCACTGCATCCGTCTTGGCAACTTGATTACCGTTTTATCTACACTCAGTTTCCCAAAATGCACTGCGGTATATATTTAAGATGGCGCTTGTGCATATGGGCTATTAGTAACGGGGGGGGGGAGAAAAAGAGAAGTGAGTAACTTACATAGCAAATCCCCTTGCACTTCACGAGGAAGACCCCTTCGCTCTCTGACGTCACTGAGATGGGTTTAGAAGGATCAGCTGGATCCCTCGGTTCACAGAAGGGATTAGCGGCACAATGGTAGCAGTAAAGATCGTGCACAGGTTCCACGCCCTCAACTGTATAGAATATTCAAATAAGGGGAGAAGTATGACAACAAATTAATAGTGTTTATAGTGGAATTTGACATTTCGCACAATGCTGTAGATACCAGATTTAAGGGTTAAAGAACATAGAGGAATTTCTCTTAAAAAGATTATTCTTAACAAAAAAGTATACCGGCGGTGTTCGGTTGGGATAGAGCTGTGTATTGAGAGAGTTGAAACATGACGGACCAGGTTTTTTGGGGGGCCACGTGGTTGCTGGACGCCATTTTTGGTCCAAATGTAAGGCCTAGTCCGAATTGATGGATTCGGAACGCCGAAAGTCCTATCCTCCAATGTTGTTGTTGCAGCCAACGGCCGTAGCCGCAGCCGAAGTGGCTTAATTTAGACACGACCTAAGCATAAATCCCATGTGCAGTCTGGTCTGGCACCCTGTGTGTGCACATTCGTGTTTGTTTGTTGGTTGGTTTTTCGGGGTTTTTTTTCTAATCGCAAAACTTGTCGCAACTCTCACACAGTCGCGTAGCCTTCATCTTTTTTGAAGGGGGGCAAAGTGGGGGACATAGACATTTGTAGTGGGGGCAATTTCAGTTAAAACAACGTTTTTTTAAAGCAAATTTCAGTGTCCAGAGGCTGACAGGGGGCAAGATGTTCTACAGAGAGGCAGCTGCCCCCCCCCCTTGCCCCCTTGGCTAGGCCACTTAGCTATGGGCCAGGGCTAAAAAAGCCAGCCACACCATGCACGTAGGCCCTACGCTCGTAAAAAATGCTGGAAGCAAACTTGATGCAGAGAAGGTTCCGTATGGTCCATAAGCATATCCGGGTCAGTTATGACTTGTTTTGGGGGTCAATATAACCCGGAATCTGAGTGAAAAACAATTTACTGCCTCAGATTTTGTGTCATGTTGACCCGCAAAACGGTGGTGAATATCGGCTCTCTGAATGTAAAAGAGTGACAATTTCACGCTCTCGCCCAAGTGGTGTCAGTTTGGCTCTTTTGAGAGTAAAATCTACTGTGCATCACCCTTTGTGAGTGAAATTGGAGCGAACTCCACTCTGATTCAAGACCCGTCTTTCACTATAAAAAGGAGTTGTCCGCCATATGGGTCTGTGCAAGAGTGGTATGGCGGACGACAAAACGAGTGGTTTTTCACTCTTTCACACCTAGAGAGTAAACCGGGAATGGGAATCGTTCTGATGCGTCAAGAACAAGTGCCTATTGCCAATCACCATGCATGCCGCGATGTAATAACTACACGTGTAGATGTTCTAAGAACTTTAGTAACTAAACTACTCATAAGTGACAAAATAAATGTATATCTTTTGTACTACACGACTACTTACCAATGACTGAAAACATTAATGTAATGGCAATAATCCAACGCAACATGGCTGCTTCTTTGGTTAACCTGTCAGAAAAAAATAAAGAAAATATTCTTCATTTAAAACAGTGTATGGTCCATCGTTTATTTTTGGAAGGTTGTATTCGTATCTTCTAGATTTTTGGGATGTACAATAATAAGCCCTGTGATAACAAATCGGAACCAAAAAACAGCGTTATGTGCTTGTTATTGTGTTATAGTTTTTCCTATAGTCCTAGCCTACACTCTAAAAACTCCGGGGTAAGAATTAGCCTGGATGCCGGGTCGTAGAGGGCCTGACCCATTTCGGGGTCAGTATGACCCGGAATCTGTTGCAAACTGACCCGACACTTTGTCAAACTGAACCAAAACTTTGTCAAACTGAACCGAAACTTTGTCAAACTGAACCGAAACTTTGTCAAACTGAACCGAAACTTTGTCAAACTGAACTGAAACTTTGTCAAACTGAACCGAAACTTTGTCAAACTGAACTGAAACTTTGTCAAACTGAACCGAAACTTTGTCAAACTGAACCGAAACTTTGTCAAACTGAACCGAAACTTTGTCAAACTGAACTGAAACTTTGTCAAACTGAACCGAAACTTTGTTAAACTGAACTGAAACTTTGTCAAACTGAACTGAAACTTTGTCAAACTGAACTGAAACTTTGTCAAACTGAACTGAAACTTTGTCAAACTGAACCGAAACTTTGTCAAACTGAACCGAAACAATTGTCAGACTGATCCGAAACTTTGTCAAACTGAACCGAAACTTTGTCAAACTGAACCGAAACTTTGTCAAAAGCTGCCCCAAAACTTTGTCAAACTAACGCAGAATTCGAGTCAAAATTCCATACCGACCCAGAAACGGGTCAGGCCCCCTGCGACCCGGTGATGGATCAATTCTGACCCGGAATATTTTAGAGTCGTAACAAAGATTAATTTATGTCGTCTTGTGCCCATAAGAAGGACATAACGAAAGTGTGACCGGCAAAAGGTCGTAAGCAACAGTCCAAAATCGTGTTTCAAGAAAACTGACTTTGAAAGTTTGGTTGCTTTTTTCTGCCAATTATAAGTCAGTGCAGGAAAGTTAAATTCTGCACAGGAGTGGAAAACCATGTCTTGGGAGTAGTTATATCCACAAATATACAACAGTCATGTCATACAGGTTTTTTTTTCAGAAGAGCCATGTTTATTGCTTGTGATCTTCTGCTGGGGCAAAAAGTTGTAATTTGTGTGCCCGGAAAAAGGTCGTCCAGCCTTACGACCTTCTTCTAGACACATGACGATAAACGTGGAGAGAGTTTGTTTGTAAAGAAGTTATTGGTAGCAGTATTAGCTCAATTAGCAAAATCATGTAATTTTAATTCGTCAGGGCATTTGCGGTCAACTCAAATCAAGTCAATTTGAGACATTTCAAGTCAAATGAAAAGTACAATCCATTATGTTAGGAAGAGTAAATTCATTCCCATCCATCCTTAAGTTAACTGAACACGAGGTAAAAACCAACCTGTGCAAAAATGTCAGCGAATTCGAAGTCACGTTTAAGTTAAAACTAACCAAAAACTGGTAACATTTGATCAGGGGGTTATAAAGGATCTGCACAGCACGAGCTTATTTCGATTGCTGCTTAAAATCGAAATAAGCATCAATCAAGAGTATTCAGAGACTATTTTCTTGACTTTGACAGCATTTCAGACGGAAATAGTCCCCAGGAGAAAGATGTTGAAGTTACTTTTTGTCATAGGCCCATTTATCAATCTTATACCGTGTCAAGACAAGTCCAATCAATGAAAGACTTTTGAAACGCTGGCGGCAGCAGACACAACGGGCCTTTTTGACAGTTCTGAGCATGTGCGCATAATGCTCAGAATTGTGCACGTAGTTCTGAGCATGCTATGGTGAGAACTGGGAAAAGAGACCGTCTAAAAGCCTCCCCTAATTGACTTGACTTGCGCCTCTTCAAGATTGAATTTTGCTACGTTATTGGGCTACACTAACGATCTATTTCTTCAGCTTAGCATGTTCTTTGTTTAAAATCTAACCTGTTGATTTTTCAAGGCGATCCCTGATTATAACACCAATGTTGACTAAGTTTGTATGATACCAGTTTGTACTTGGCGCGAAGTCCGTATACCATAAAATAGAAAAGTATGACGAGCTTTGAATGCTGGTTTGTTTATTCAACTGAGTTAATGATTTACATGAAGAATTTAACGGTGTGGTACATCGTTGTTGTTTACTCGAATGTGTAATCAAACCGTACGGCTTCACAAGAATAATATGCGTAGCATTTTTAGTAAATAGGCGTGTGATTTGTCAGGATCGTTCCCGGTTTCAGGATTTTCTCAAAATCTCCTCGAGACTTTAAATTGTCTTGATAGAAGTAAAGCAATCACCAATGGGAGAAAGACAGTCCACATTGTGTCATAACCTGTAGTTTGGTATATTACATGGTGATTGCACAGAGTCTGTAAACGTCCTGAATTGTAACATCTGGGAGGTTACTGGGTCTAGGATAAGGGGGAACCCAGACCAGCAAGCTATATTTATCAGGAATGTTCACATTCATCAAATCTCACCCATTAGTAAATTATGTATTGCAAAATGGTAGCGCAGCAAAATTGTTAACGCCCCCTCTTGACCCTTATAGCAGAGTCTTTCTCACTCTTAGTTTTTTTATGTTTTTTTTTTTTTTATGAAGACGTAAGACAGACAATTGCCAAATTCGTCAAAGCTGTTCTTAAAGGTTTAATAAATTCTTAAACATTTAAGAACGCCTGTAATCCTAGTCTGTAATTTTGTCAATAAACTTTGTTATACATCAAGCATGAACAAATAAAATTAGCTGTTGCAAACTGCTTACCAACCGCAAGGACCTGTTGTATAAATGCAAAATTTTTAATGGACTCATGTATCGACCCTAGCAGAGTCTTTCTCAAAGGCTAAGTGGATAAATTTAGACTTTTGAGAAAGATGAGGCCATTCAGAAAATTGTGCATGATTGTGCAAAATAATTGAGTCAAAGGCTAAAATACATCAAACATGTCGCAATTTCTCAAATTATAAAGGTGGTTATATTTTTTTTGGAATATAAAACACAAAATAGCGGTGTATTCTTTGTCATGGATCCTGTGTTCGTTCTTGTGATTATTTTAACTGGACATAATCCAAAATGCAAACATAAGACGGCTTTGGCTAACAGCGTTTGACTTCGGCACATAAACCTTAAACAAAGTATATAAACAGTAATTCAACAAATAAAATTAATTAGTTTTAATCTGCAAGCTCACTGAGTTGTAAAGTTTCTACCAGTAACAAATATATCCGTCTCAACTACCGTCAAAGTTGAGAAAATAGCATTTTCAGAAACCCATAAAATCACCGCTGCTTATTTCGAATTCGAGTCAACTCGTACACCAACCAACTCGTACTCCGACCAACTCGTACTCCAACCAACTCGTACTCCGACCAACTCGTACTCTGACTAACTCGTATTCCTACCCTCTAAAAGCATTAGTCAGATTTGACTAGAAACCAGTTAGATTTGACTAACAATTATGGGTCAGCTGGGTGTAGCACCAAATCAGTCAGTCTGACTAATTTTTTCAAGCAGGATTATTTAAACAACTAAAATTGGAGTCAAATCCAACTACTTTTTCTTGTTGGTTACTATACTATTAATCCGCTGTGGTCTTTTTAATTTTCGTATGTTTAACTAATTTCCTAGTCAGTTTTCAACAACTAGGAGAACCAGTCAATCTTTTGACTAGGTCTTTATAAGAGTGTATCATCTCGTACTCCGGCCAACAGTGTCGTTACCAGAGGGGGTTGAGGGTTGAATATTGTTTCGATCGACTCCATCAAATTAAGCCCGACAAGAGTATGCACGCAGTTACCGACAAAACAATAAACTGTTTTATATTGTTGTCACAATGTTCCCAGGCTAATTTGATGAAATTTTCACAGGTTTGTTGTTTTCATTGAAAACTACTGGAGATGATGATGAATTATCCTTCTGAAAATCAATAATGCAATGTTTCTTTAGAGCACACGGAAAACATTAATAGTTGTCAAAGGACGTGTGTCCACAGTCTTTGTGTGACCCACCATATAAATGGAACAATGAATAATGATAATATATTGTCTTTTCAGAGCCCCCACTCCTCCCCAAAATAAAATTTATACATGGTCGTACCCACAAGTTTACCAGTTTACAAGTTATAGTTTCCATTTATCCTTCACACCGTGCAAAGCTTCAAACATTGCTTACGATAATATATGTAGCGCTAAAATCCATTAATAAAAATGTTTCCAGGAGCTTTGCAGAGAATAATTAAGAGGAAACCTTAAAAATATATAATATTATATGTATAATAAAAAATACACATTGCTAAAACAATCCTGCTTAAAAAAATTCAAACCTATAGAGAATGCCTAAACCATAAAATAGACAGCGTCCATGAAAGGAGTGTAGTCAATAAAATAACAATATTGTATAGCAGAGAAAACAATAGTTTGCCTGGCCCAGAAAGTGACGAATGAAATACAAAGAAAACAAAGGCAAAAACGAGACCCACCATGAAAATAAATGGTTCCACACAATTCCGAATTATGTTTTTTTTTATTATTAAGTAATTTATATGGCGATGACCTCTATTTTTAAAACAAGACAGGAAATCGCTCAATTTTTCTAAACTTGTACTTAATTCGAGTGCATAAAAGTCACAATTTCTACCTACATAGTCAAACAAGGTGGAAACTTAATTGATTCAACTTACCTGCTCAACTAAAAGAATATCACCAACTAGCGGTTTCACATTCTCCCGGTCCCGCTGATGGACAATGTAAACTTTTGCGTGTAGAATAATGACTACAAATTCGTAATGGCGGACAGACGCGAAACACACAGGGGCTGTGCTCAAAGTCCAATCTGATAAGATAAAAGGGGTCAACAGAGGGGGTACGTATAGGAAGGGCCGTAGTGTGACTATATTACCACTTACTTAACTCAAATATTTAAGAGTAAAACCATATAATTTTAGGCAAAGCATATATTTATGTTGAAAACCAAATATTGAGGACTCAATCAAATGATGGACCAAACCAATTATATAAAGGGCCGACAAAATAATGATACAAAAACAAATAGGGGGCTAAAAATTATCAGTAAGAAATGTTTTAAACCAAAAGCAAATATATCGCCACCAACGTTTAAAACAGTCCGCTAACATTTTTACGCATTTTATAATTATAAAACTAACCATGCTTCACAACTGGAATTACTCATAAAACTTATACTGTTATGTTGTCAGTGCTAATAGAGAGAAAGAGAGCATTTCAACGGTATAAATGGTTTTCTATTTTTGAAAAGAAATCACCACCTCTTTTAAAAAAAAATAATGGAGTGTACCCCAAACGAAAAGATTGCTATAAAACTGAAATAAATCACAGGCCCTACTGCCCAAAAGAAGGAGAAACTTATCCATTTTTTTACGGACACTACATCAACTTTGTTTTTCAGAAATAATACAAGAAGAAAAAATATCAAATGGACATAATTGTACCGTTCTTCATCCTGACCGTTTTTTACATTCACATGGCCTCCTAATGTCCAATATATTTTTTCTACTTCTGTTATTTCTGTATTGTATACTTTTTGTACAAATACAAGCAATAAACCTCATGATAGTAGTGGTCCTGAGCAGCATTAGTGGTATAGTATAGGCTTCGGCATAACCGATAAGATATTTTTTTTTCCAAGCAATAAAGAAATAAAGGAAAAAAGACATCAAGAAGACACGAAACAAAGAAATACAGAATACTGAAAAATTGAGACATAAAGAATAAAAAACAAAGAAACACAGAAAACAAGAAAGAAATCAATAAAGAGGTACACAAATAAAATAACTAAGTAACACAAGAAAACAAGAAATCATGAAAGCACGAAACAAAGAAATACAAAGAAGCAAAGAAACATAGAAATCAAGAAAGAAATCAAGAAGTAAACAAATAAAGAAACAAAGACACAGAGAAATTAAGTAATTAAATAAATAAAGACATAACACCCAGAAATAAACAGGCATAGAAATCAAAAGACACAGAAACAAAGAAACACAGAAATCGATTAGAAACAAAAATAATGCAAATAAAGACACAAATCAAGAAATACTGCGAGTAGGGCCTACTACAAAGAATAAAGAAATACAGAAATACCAAAGTATTTTAAATCTGTGAAAAATATTCCAGAGTTTGTACAAGAGACCTTCAAGTGGCTAAATAAAGCCAGGAAGGACAGTTCGGGAAGTTTTGGAAGATCGACAGGAACGTATTGTTCACGATGTGGTAGTACTAGTTGCACGACGGAACGTTTGGGCCAGACGACCGCGATCACACACTTTTCAACACAAGAATTGCACAGTTTTGAAGCTGAAATCATCCAAAGAAAAGGCTTTCCAAAATTGTGTGATTCCCTTGTCTATTTGAAATTCGGCAAGGCTAGGTATAAATGCTCACTTTTCCAAGTACGTTCTTTACTCTTTTACCCCAATTTTTTTTTTTACAGTGATTTACATTTACAAAATCACATGCGGGTTGCTACATCGTCCCCGGACGCCAGTAGTGCGTAACTCAAAATAAACCTCTTTTGTTTATGAAACAGTAATATGACTGAAATCAATGTCACAACATCGACTTATGTCACAATAAAAGGGCATAGTAACTGTGTCATTATTACCAAAAGCCGACTGTTGAGGTGGCCTTGTCGACCACAGCATGTATTCGCACGTAGTTTGGCTTCAGCTCAGGCGACGTAGTACTCACTACAGGTGATGACAGGTAAACATTGGTCGCGCAATCGGCTTATTAACCATCTTCTGTGTACTCACAGACAACATTACTGAACAAATGAAATTCTGAATTTTAAAGCTACTGTTTAAGAACAAGTGTTGGTTGGACTCCATTATTAGTATGGTTTTGACAATTTCTAGCAAGAGGGCAGAGATCGACCGAGCTGCTCAGACTGACAACATGTGGGGATGAGGTAAGCGGTAGTTTCTAGTGCTAGGGGAAGTGTAATAGGGGTTGGTTGGGGCATGGGGGAATTTTATTCCTCCATGGTCACGGTTGGGATATATAACTATATAAAGGGTGGTAGGTGTGGCTGGAAATTCTGTCCAACCATGATCCAACATTATGGCGAATTGTTTACAAAATAATTTCCTCTGTTAGCGCCCTCTTTTGACTCAACTTCCTCAGCCCATGTTAATTTACCGTATGGTGGGTGTGGCACACACACACCAGGGAACAAAATCCGTGACAGAGGCAGTAAAGAAAACTAGACCATTTGATTTAAGAAGGGAAGGGGAGTGGGAGGGAGGGAGGGAGGGGAGTGGGAGGGAGGGAGGGGGTGGGAGGGAGGGAGGGGAGTGGGAGGGAGGGAGGGAGGGAGGGGAGTGGGAGGGAGGGAGGGGGTGGGAGGGAGGGAGGGGAGTGGGAGGGAGGGAGGGAGGGAGGGAGGGAGGGAAGGCGGGGCAAAGAAATAATATGGAGTGCAGCTTTATACTCTACCAAAAGAAACTGGACTGAAGGGGAATTGGGGAGGGGTTGGGAGATGCAGTGGTTAAAACAACAATTGTTTCTCTCTGTCCCCCATGCAATTACAACACAAATCAAAATACCAGCAGATAATTTGTGTGTTAAATTTAATTTCATCAATACTTGTTCACAATTTAAAACCCGCAATTTGATATTTACAAATGTTGCCTTTAAGTAATTACACTTGCACATTTTTTTTTGGACTGAATTTGATATGATGGCAAAACCAGACACGACAAAATTACATTACAGACTACACAGAATACTAATTATTTGAAAGACCTTTTTTACATGTATTACAGAACAGACACGAACAGCCATGTTTTTTTTTTTCCCCCTGACCTTTCAACTAAATTTAAGGCCGTATCCAAATTAGTCACTGTGGCTTCATCGACACGTTGACAAGCATTAAAGACACCCACTCGTCAACGCGCGACAAACAAATTCGTGCAACGAAAGATCACCTTTGACCTGTGCACGCGTTGTACATAAACTATGTATGGGTACATGATCGTTTTGTGCCACAGAAATAGTCGTCGGGTGATGGTGACGAGTGAGCGTCTTTAATAAATACATTAATAAATGCATTCTGACTGGTTGAAGACTGGTCAGGTAGGGGTGTATTAACATGTGATATAAAGAACAGCACTGTAAACTAGCGAATAAATGGCAGATTTTTACCGTTTACCGTTAAAGGTATTAATTAACGACAATAACTGCGCAAGTACCGGTTTTGCATTCAAATCTGACAATAGGCAGTATTTTTGACAGCAAAGAGGACGCAATACTAATTCCATTTTGGCCATCAACAACATTTTAAAACATTTTAAAACATTAAAAAATTTAAACATTTCCAAGCAAATTTCTTACACTGATTACATTGTAAAACTGTCAATAAAAAAAAAACTTGGACGTTGTATATTAATTGCTTTATCAGAAACCTAATTGCATCTGGTTTACCAGACTATTTCTATGGTTTGACCCCCAATCTCCCCCAAAGGGCGCCCTCTTGCAGTAAACAAAATAAGGCCTACTAACCTCTCAACAGTCAGCCAGACATACGGTGTGCAGTCATCTCGACTCAAATCCATCTCGACTCAAAACTGACTCGACGCATCGGCAATACCAACTCGACGCATCACCAATACCAACGCACTTTACGATAATTGATATAATGATGGCGCTGTTCATTTCAGTTCAAAATGTTTTGTCGTCTATGAAGATGTTGTTACAAATTTCGATATTTTGTAATCGTTATTAACATTATTTCAAATGAACAAATCCGAAATGTTGAGGAAATTTTTGTGAAATATACCGGTTAGATTTACGCTGACCATGGCTGCCAAAAGTACAATTGTATCATACCAAAACACAACTACAAGTTCTAAAAGCTATACTGTTATGTCTAGACATTAAGTACTTTCAAAAGAAGATAATCCAGCAGGACTGTTCTCCGATGTTTCTATTCTACCGTTTAAAAAAAAATTGCTTCTTATAGTTGTACACTGCAGTTTGGGCAGTGGTATACCCAGGGCCGGATAAAGTACTCCAGAGACCCTGGGGGTACCAGCGTTCCATGGGCACCAGCGTTCCTTGGGTACCAGTGTTCCATGGGCACCAGCGTTCCATGGGCACCAGCGTTCCATAAGCACCAGCGTTCCTTGGGCACCAGCGTTCCATAGGCCCTGGGGCTCTGGTGATCCGTAGGCCCTGGGCACCAATCTAGGCCCTGGCCGCCAATGTAGGCCCTTTAGGCACCTGTGTTTCAGCCCTCGGCACCACTGTTCTGTAGGCCCCTGGCGCCAGTGTTTTTGTAGGCCCCAGGGGCTAGTGTTCTTGTAGGCCCCCTGGCACCCTGATTTGGTGCTGGATATGTGGCAGGGTGTAACCCCCTCCTATTGTGTCTCATTGTGTTCTGAAAAAATCTCTGGAATTCCTTAGAGGATTTTACGAGGGTGCTCCTGTACAAGAGGGGAAGAGTGTGTGTAGAGTATGGGAACATTTGGGAGGGGGGGGGGGGGAGGGACTCCCTCGGCCACATATCTGGCATGGTTTAGACACCCTTGTTCTGTAGGCCCTAGGAACCAGAGTTCTGTCGGCCCTATGAACCAGAGTTCTGTAGGCCCTAGGAACCAGAGTTCTGTAGGCCCTAGGAACCAGAGTTCTGTACGCTTCAGGCACGGGTGTTCTGTAGGCTTTAGGCACAAGTGCTCTGTAGGCCAAAGGGTACCAGTGTTCTAGAGGGGCTGGGCACCAGTGTTCCATAGGTGGTAGTCACCAGTGTTCCATAGGGGCTAGTCACCAGTGTTCCCTAGGTGGTAGTCACCTGTGTTCCATAGGGGCTAGTCACCAGTGTTCCCTAGGTGATAGGCACCAGTGTTCCGTAGGCTCCATGGCCAATTTTCTTGCCCTTTTAAGCAATGGATTTTAACACAATGTATTTACATGTATTGAGGTTTTTGGTAAGCTTTGTACTAATCTGAAGCTTTCCCAACAAACTCCGAGAAGCATTTACATTTTAAAACCTTTTTGTCCTTGTGTTCGTGTACACATAGTACTTTCTCCGTTATATTTACATGTACGTAGGCTTTTCAACATTTTTGAACCCCAAATTTTTCTGTAAGCCCTATAGACCTTTATCATGGTGCGGCCATCTTGATTTTCTCCCATTCAAACCAATGTAACCAAACCGAGGCTGGAAGGGTAAACAGTCTGGTTCCTTTTTGTACAATGAAAAATTGCATCTATTACTGTTATTGGATACAGGGAATGTGACCAAGATAGAGGCAGCATGATAAAGGTCTATTGGATAATCTGGTCTTGGGTATATCCCACAAGCATAGCAGCCATTTAAAAATATGTTTAAGTCACATCTCATAATGACAAAATCCTTCGTATTTTTTTTGTAGGCCCCAAATTTTTCTTGAGGCTCTGAGGCACAGTGTCTATTGGAGATTCAGGCGCTGGATGTATACCCCCAAACCAGCATGACAGCCATTTAAGAAAATAATAAAAGTCACATCTCAGACTGAAAGTATCGTTAACTTCACATTCAATGGGGAAAAAAAATACTGATTCCACCAGGGGCATTGAGACGATAGCCCATACACATATCCCAGTGCGCATGAGAGGCGTGCAAGGGATTCTGGGTAAAATCCGAGTACGAACAACATTGGCAACCATCATGGTGCGCAGATTTTGATGTAATGCCGTACGTAAAACCTGGCATAGTTTACGTATAAGCTACATCACGACGTCCATCTTGGCAACTTGACTTCTTTTTTCGCTGTACTCAGTTTCCCAAGATGCATTGCGGTATTTATTTAAGATGGCGCTTGTGCTATGAACTCTGTTGCCACTGTGGAATGTCAGCCCTGCGGGGGAATGCGTTTCCTCCGATGAAGGTGTATGTATCACATCTTCCAAAGCGTAACCTTTGCAAAAAAAATTTAAAAACTAATTTTAAAAAATCCTGACAAATCAAACGGCCTATCTGTTGTACTAGTTTGTTCACATAGCCATCTGTGTTTCTACCAGGTTCTTCCAGCCATCGAGCGTCTGCGAGCCTGCCTCCGCGCTCGGTGGTAGAAAGACGATCGAGTCGCCGATGATCGGTTGGGCCACTTCTTGGCATTTCTGGGCTGTGTTTGTGCCGGCAAACTCAAGACCTACAACTGGACCTGTGAGAGATCGATGGCACAAAATAATCAGTCTTGTTTACAATTGTATATACATACAAAATAATAGGGCCAAATTTAGTGTGTACTTATATCTCTCAAATTTTGTAATGTGCTTGTTTAAATCTTCTTTAACCTGTTTGCGCTGGCTGACGTGTACCCACGATATTTTTCGAGCTAACAAACGGGCAACGTTGAAACACGCCATTGTGTAAAATAGGAATATGACTGATTCTATATATTGTGGTGTTAATCCACATGATGTTGCCAGTGCATGTAAATCTCTCTTTATTGTGCTCTTCTTTACATACCTTATTTGTATACGTTATTTTTGTTGTAATGTACATTTTTTCTTTTATTTATTTTTTTTTCTCGGAATATCGGAATATGTTTAGTCATAGATAGATTGCACTTTACAAGTTTGTATGAGCACGCTCCGGAATGGAAATGTCCGGGCAACCTTCGTTCCGGTCTTCCGAGTTCACACAAAAATACAAAGTTCACGTCATCCGAGTTCTGGAAGGGAAAATATCGGCGTGTACAAGTCATCCGGCGTTAACTGGTTACTCATAAATACCCAATACAGTTTATCCATTCTGATTGGTCGGGGACCATGTCACATGGGGGTGTTTAAACGGCTGATAGAGACAAGGCCAAGAGTGTTTATAACCAGTCAGCAACTGTACTTACGCGGGCGCTAATTTGCGCGTAGTACAATGAATACAGTACTCCCCTGAAAGTCTATTGGTACACACGCGCGCGCGTATGGGCAGCCGTTGAATGTCACATGCAATTTGATGCTTCGCAAAATGGAGGCTGAGGACGTGAAAGGAATTGGAAACAGAAAAGTTTCAGGGATTTTCCTACATCATTAAGCTTCTTAACAACAAGGGCATTTATGAATGGAAATAAAAGATTACTTAAACGGCCATTTAAAACCTTGCAGGATCGTGGCCATGTGATAGAAGACCTCGCCTTCGGCTCAGTCCTTTATCCTGTGGCCACGATCCTGCCTGTTTTAAACGGCAGTTCCAGACCTCGGTCACCACGCTGTTATTCCCTTGTTAAATACTCACCACTTGTGACAGCAGAGATGTACCTATCGTCCTCACCAAAGAGCCTGGTTGCCATGCCAGCATCCATGTTGATCTCTGTGGTACGCACTAAGCTGCAAGACCCCTGATTGGACAAAACATATCGTTGAAACAATTCAAACGATAATGGACATTTATGTAACAATAATATCGTGCAGTTCTTGTATTGTGCTTAATCGTGTTGTGCAAACTTGAATCCCCGATTCTGATTGGCCAATCAATGACAACAATGTGATATTAAACCATATCACACGATCCATATCACACCTTCTTCTAATGCTGTGCTAACTCAGCGTATTGCGCTATTTCAAGCAGAATTCACTCTAAATTCGAAAGTGGTGCATTTGCATTCCATGCTTGAAGATGAGTCGTTGTTACATGCTCACTCATGAAATGCAGAAAGATATTCAAAGGGGAACCATGGCCAAGACCAGGGCAGCAGAGGCCATGACCATGTATAATCCCAGGCCTGCTATAGATGCCATCTTTGATGACAATTTCTATGTTGTACTGTAGCCGCGTCAAGCTCTGTAACTTTCAACGCAGCTTGAGTTGCTTACCAAACCAATCATGGAAGGAGTTTATGAAACGCACGTGTGCCGTCTGCAGTACATACGCGTAACGCACAGCTGAGCACTCAAAAGTGTGCAATCATTGTCATCAAAGATGGCTGATACTTCCCCATTGTTGACGTCATGTGCAACCCATCTTCATACTTACCTCATTTCTCATCTCCTTCAGGAACTTCCTAAGTTTCTGGTCCGATGAAGGGTCTTTAAAGAAGGCAACAAGTGATGACTGAAACCGAAAAAAAACCCACTTTACATCAGGAATGCAAGATTGGTACTTAAGAAATGTCCTACTTTTTTGTAACGGTTTCCAGCGCGTTGACCAACCATTTGAAACCATTCACCTATGGATTATTATTATTATTGTTATATATTTCTGGTAATGAAACCAAGGATGCCTCATAAGTGAACTTAATCACTGTAGCTCTCAGAGGAAACCTGTAGATTAAAGGATGCTTGCTATGTGAACCAGAAACACCGGGGTAAACCCCTACTCTTCCACGATAAGTGTTCTGGGTTCTTTTACGTGCACTACCTATCCTAGTACACGGGACCTACGGCTTAATGTCCCATCCGAAGAGACAAAGCAATTATGGTAAAGTATCTTGCTCAAGGACACAAAAGCCGCGATTCGAACCCACACTCTGCTGCCGACAACACCAGAACTTGAGTCCGGTGATCTTAACCGCTCGGCCACGACACTCCACTTAAATTGTGTTGGGTGGCACAACTATGCGAAAGAACTAACTTTGTATGTGTGTACTGTGTAGATATATTTACCACAAAATATCATATTGCAGGCTGGCATAGTTTATCTATCATTCAAAACAACCCTGGATGGTATTGAATGGTCAGATAGTAGGAGGGTTGACTGTGTACTGTGTAGATGCTTTCAGTACCTGATATCATATTGCAGGCTGGCATAGTTTATCATTCAAAACCATAGTAGATGATATTGAATGGTCAGACAGTAGGAGGGTTGACTGTGTATTGTGTAGATGGGATCACTACATGATATCATATTGCAGGCTGGCATAGTTTGTCTATCATTCAAAACCATAGTGGATGGTATTGAATGGTCAGACAGTAGGAGGGTTGACTGTGTACTGTGTAGATGCATTCAGTACCTGATATCATATTGCAGGCTCGCATAGTTTATCATTCAAAACCATAGTAGATTATATTTAATGGTCAGACAGTAGGAGGGTTGAATGTGTACACGCATTTACCGCATGATTTCATATATATTTCAGGCTGGTAGAGTTTCTCATTTAAAACCACAGTGGATAATATTGAGCTGTGTTCTTAGATCGGTTTCGAAAGGTCACTGACCTGTGACCCTTTATGCTTCTTGCCACCTAGGGTCAGAGGGACGACGCTGTCGTCTGCCGATGTTGAGATGGTCATGCTCCGAAATTCTTCTGTTGTTGGCAGGGGTAGGTAGTCAGAAACCTTTGCAGTCTGAAATGGAAAAAAACAGATCAAAAGTTCATGAGTGTGACATAATTCCACTTTAAACCATGCCCACTTTACACAAACTGGCCCCGACATTTAAGAGAAGCCCATATGAAATCATGTCTATAAATTACAATCGGAGCGTATTTTTTTAATATGGTCTCGTAAAAAAAATAAATTGTCCAGTATAAAACATTTGGAGTAACATGTACAAGCCCTACGGTCTGGTGGATTTCCGCCCCCCCAAAAAGTCGAGCCCCGAAAGACTCTGGTTCACCACACTAGAGGTCTGGACACATTAAGTTGGTCTTTCTTCATTTGATGGTCAGTTAACGTTTTTCTAGAAAGTTCAGAAAATCTTGAAATCAGGAAGTCAAGAAAAAAAATCACAGGCCTCCTGTTTGTCATGGTTTTCAATAAGCGCCGTAACTAGGGTACCATTTTAGGGGGGCACACCATTTTTCCTGAGGGGGGGGGGGCACTATTGGCAAATTAAAACTGTAGTTTCCGTTCGTATTTCTCCTAAACAAGCCCCTTTTCAGTATTTTCTGACACGTTGACGTAAAACAAAATACGTTATGTGTGTAAATGATTAAAAATAGTTCTAAAAACATTGAAATTCCTACGTAAATGCTCATAAAATGTAACATTTTATTCTGGTAATTTTTAATCTCAAAAGTCCAGATTTCAAATGGGGGGGGGGGGCACCCGGACATCGGTTGGGGGGGCAAGTGCCCCCCCCCCCCCCCCCCGTGCTCTCCCTTAATTACGCCACTGTTTTCAATTACCCTTTGCTTGCCTCTGCATTCTCTTACCTCTGGTAACTGAGACCAGTTTTGTTCATCTGGCATGGGTGAGAAGTCATGAATTGTGTCCCATGTATTGCAGTAAGGGCTTAGCCTGCTTTTCTCAAACTGATCTGGGGAGGGAAAAAAATGAGCGAACCTTAAAAAGTTACGGGACTATTTTTAAGATCAGGGTCTAAGCTGTTAAGCCGAAAATTATGCATAGCAGAAGTATCCACTAAGCGAACATTTGCAGAGCACCAGTCACAAGTAGTATACATCGCGTTTAATTTTGGCTGGTAACTTGATTATGCTTAGCACAATGTTTTCTTTGGTTAGCAAGTTGTGTGCATTGCTGAGGAAAATGCTTGATAAATTCATTTTCTACGCAAAGATTAGTTGGTGTGTGATGGCCGACTGGTCTAGTGCATCGGAATCACTAATGGCTGAATTGCCGGAGTGTGGGTTCGAATCCTGGTCTTGATACGTGTCCTTGAGTGAGGCACTTAACCATAACTGCTTCTCTTAACCCAGGTGTACAAATGTGAACCTGCGCGGGCTGAGATAGTATTGTGTTGGACAATAGTGTTAGCTGATGTGTATAATAGGCCTACATGCTCAGAGAATGACCAGCGACCACAAGCTTCAATTTTTCATAATTTACGAAAAAAGCGGTGATATGATTTTAGGCTGAGCGGACACTGCACTGCATCTTTTTCTTACCTGCAAGCTCTGGGTAGTGATACTGGAAACATCCAAAACGTATCTTGGTGGACGTTTCTATGATGGGCTGTGAACTGCAGTGAAGAAAGACGTCGATCGACTTGCAATCACGGGTACGGAACTGCTGGCAGGCGATGACCGTTTTGCAATCCGTACAGTTGCGCAGAAATATGCTGGGTTTTTTTTTACAGAACATACAAGAAGAAATATCGAATGAGTTCTGAGTGAGACATTTTGAAAACTTGCCCCAAAACCCTAGATGCTTAATCAGTTGCTGCCAGGATTCTTTTATTTTTTCCCGTCCCCCTGGCGAGATTATTTTGTCGGAATTGCTGGAATCATTTTTCTTTGAGAGTACGGCTGCCACAAAGAAACCCTGACTTGGTAAAGCCAAGAGAACAAAGATGCTCTTTATTGCGTGGTGTGTTTTTGTTTTTTTTCTCGACTGAGAATGTCAAATTCACGCACGGTGAATAGCAAAACATCAGCCGTTACCTACGGCATCAGATTGGTACTAAACCCAGAACCATGGCTTGATTCCTCTTCTCACTCTGACTGACCTCCATTGAACCAAAATACAATGAATAAACAATGGCAGAATCCTCTCTATGTCTCGCAATCGTCTTCTTGGAACAAAAGGACAAAAGTCTGAAATCGGGGATTACACAATAACCCCTGAATAATGGCAGAGATTCCGCACAACATTCAAGTGCAATCAGGCACTTTATGCGAGTGAAACGAAGCATATAGCATTTTTGCTAGTTATCGGTGTCCGCTAAGCAGTTTTCTCAGATAAGCAGGTTTACGGGTTAGAGTCATTGCTGACAAGAAGGTCTGGAACTAGCATCCAAACGTTAGGAGGTACATGAATGTTGAAATGATGACATTTCCATCTTTAAGCGACACCTAGAGTTAAGCCTATAGATTTTAGGAGCTTTTTGAGTATCCTTCAGCACTAGAGAAGTAGATCAAGGAGCAAGATTTCTTTTTATCTGAAGAAAATAACAGCTGTTTTTTTTCAGCAGGCAGACGTAAAAGGTTTGAATTCAGAGAAGAGTCTGAACTTTCTCATCCCTGCAGGTTTTAACTGACCTTCCTTTTATGGGACCCAGGAAAAAATTACAGTCTTGGCACTTGTCGATTGTGATCGTCGCTGAGTGGTCAAAGATGTAGATGTTACAGTTCTGTGTTTGGAAAAAGAAAAAAAGGGGAGAGTGTGTTAAATCGTACAGCAGCGCAAACAAAAACAAAATTCATTTCCAAATTTTCTGAACATCTACTTGTAGCTGACATTAACAAAACTAGGCCCTTCTTTTTCGGCATGCCTATAGAGAATTTGTAATCCCAGATGCAAAAAAATTAACATTATAATGGTTGCGGTACCCGCTGCTAATAGGATTCAAACTGCCTCTAGCTACCGGGCGATCTCGGTAGTCTAGTTTGTAAGACTTCTGCTCTAGAATGGTGAGGGTCAGGGGTTCCAATCCCACCTGAGGAATATGTCTGTGGATTTTATTTTCACAGGACTCGGGAAAGTACTGAGTATACAGGACTTTGCTTAACACACGTCGGTGTAGTGGTGAAAAAAAATTACAATTTTTCTGAAGGGCATGCTGGCCAACTCGACAGGGCATGAGGCCAATGGCCTCGGTTAAGATCAAGGCCTGGTGCACCATCGATCTCAGCCTTGATTGCTTCTTTCTTGAAAGGACAAGGGCTCCAAGGCATTTTCTTCTTGATAAAGGGCACCACTGTGAGGACATTGTGAATTTCTATTGGAACATTTCAAGGGCACCAAGGCAGTGACCAGGGGCAACGGAGGCAATCACCTCTGTGAAGTATCAGCCCCGTGATCTGATTCTACACTCAGAATGGAATTGCCAGAAACATTGAAACGGAAATCACAAGTTCTGTTTAGGAAAATAAACGTATCTCTACATGAACAACACTAGTTATCATGGTTATATAGGTCTAGTATATTTGTGGGGACTCCGTATTGTTGTTCTATTATTCCCTTTTCTAAAGAATCCCTCTGTGGGGACAGGGTTTGACAAAGAAAAACGCTTGGTGGCCTTTGTTCCGTTGTATAAAAGTCCCCACAACGGTGTGTGTGCTCATCCACTAGATCCACTGCAGAGCGCCAGGGAAAATTAGTCTGGTGCGCGCAGTAAGGCAGTTATGGCAACAATAACATGTCAACTAAGAGTATATGGACACCAACCTGACAATTCTTAATAATGAACTGCTGGCCATCGACTTTGCCTGGTAACCGGCCTACTGTCTCCCCGTTGAGGTTCTCAATAGTGAAGTCTTTGGGGTCTGGACGATCTTTACGGTCCCTGGAAATAACAGACAAGACGACACCACAAAAAAAAAAACAGTTATAATAATAAAATTATAGTCATTTGTAATGCACCAATTCAATCTAAATGGATTTTCAAGGCGCAGAGAAAAAAAACAGACAATGAAAAGCAATTAACAATATACAAAGAAAAGAAAGCAATAAGCAAAAAGAGTGGAATATACACATACTAAAGGGAAGCAATGAACACTAAATAACAACAAAACAACGAACTATAGAATTATAGTTATCATGGTTTACCATGTAGGGAAGGACTATCTGTAAACTACATTCAAGTGCAAGTGGCAATTCAGAATATACCTAATATTTAAAAAAAATTATTTTGTTTTCCAAATCGCTTCGACGCAAGTACCCACACTAAATTTTGTTCAGACTAAAAGCCCCAGCTCAACATTGGTTCAAGCTGATTGTAAATGCTTCCATTCTTTGCACAAATCAAGACATTTGTAATAAAACCAACCTGTGAAAATTTGTTGTTTCTTTTGCGAGAAAACTGTAAAAATGCATTCAGCATTTTTGTACACATTCCAGGCAGAGTTTTCGTCTCTATTTACGTGTATTATTTAAAAACGATAACACTTCATACCTTACATGGTATCAAGGAAATTTTCTACCATCGTTATCTTCATACCATGTAAATCTGTGAACAATGTTTTTCTTCTTACCAATGTTGAGCTGGGGCTTTTAAGCGCCCATTGTTTTTGTTTCGAAATTGAGTGTCTACAAAAATCTACCATTTTTGAAGTACAGCTTTCTAAAGCTGTTTAAATAATATTAATAATTCATACAATAAATATTTCAAGGTCTGCCTTCCCCATCCAGCTTCACAAGCTTGGTAGTGGTGGCAGACTCGGCTTAGCCGCCAGTGCGACGTCAAAATCTACTTGAATGTCTCGGGCAGCCCCACGATTCACTTGGGGCAGGCCTGAAATTACACCGAGGTCATGGGCTCCATTGCCCTGGTCTGGGCCTCGATGCACCTTTAAAAGTTTCCCACAGACTTTAAGATTTTCCAATCGTAGTGCCTTTACAAAAATGAAAATGGCCTTGCCCTCTCAAAGACGAAATTCCTGGCCGATCGGGGGAAGCTACGTACTCAAACACATCCACTATATCGTCACCATTTTCACAAACCGGCGAATCCGCATACGCAGCAGCAAAACAGCATTTTGAGAAAAGCGCTTTTGAAGTTTTCACATTTTGAAAATTGTATTTTTTATCGAAAGTATGTAATTAATTCCAGTGATACGGTGGTGTATAAATTAAATAACATTCTTTTGATGTTTTGTTACACAGCTATTAAGCTCAGAAAAGATTTGTCACTTCGTGAAAACGCAAAACGCTGGGCACAACGGATTCGCCACACACAGCCGCCATTCGTTTAAAATACACACAGTGTATGGATTTGCCACTTCGTGAAAACGCAAATCAGTGAAGCACAATGATTCGCCGTAATTAGTAAACTAAGTACTTTCAAGATATAAAACTTTGCAGAAATGTTAAGGAAACCAAATACATTTAGAAATTTGGAAAAACAAAAACTGTCAAAAAAATTATTTTGGACGGATTCGCCGGTTCGTGAAAATGGCGATGATATAAACCTTTAAGACTCGAAAAGAATGATTTTAACCTCCGATCGCGTGCAACACAGCTGCTACACAGCAACATATCCACAGCACTGTCTTTTAAGAGCACCCCCGACTGGAAAGATGATCGTGAACAGTCGTGTCAGCTTCACACACGGTTCATTACGACTCTTCCGGGCAGATGTAGTTTATTGCCGTCCAGTGTGGCTGCTCACTCTCAACCTATTTCTCCCATTATTTGTGCACTGAAGGACTCCATGGTAATTGCTAAAACATTTGACTCCGTTCACTCATTAAATTTCTTGCAGCAGGGGGCCTCGAAAGTCAAATTGCAGACTTGTAAATTTGGTCACGTTGGTGTTGCTAAACGAAAAGAAACTGTCTAAACCACCGGGAAAAAAAACACAATTTCCTACAGTGTTTTTCAGTTTTCAACGGCACTAATAGAAAAATAGTGGAAATCAGAACTACCGGTAATCATCTGAGACGCTGCATGCCTGAAATTGCCTCTCTACCCTTGGTCCTTAATTTGCCTTAAAACCAGCAAGACTTTTTAGACAATAGTAAGAAAATACTTTTGTCTCCTTCAATTCCTTGACATTGTTAATGAGTTGATTGTAAAAAAAAGACGACCAGTGATGCGAAGGTACATGTACATCCGTGAAAATTTGACGTTTCGTTCAGTATGGCGAGATGGTCTTCATGAGAATGTTTAGCGGCACTCCAAAATAAATCCAAACGTAAGTTAGCCGCTCTGTAACTCTCCTTGAAAGTCCTTTCATGTTCGAAATATATCCAGCACAAAAAACGAGGATGTTTTAAAATTTTGACAGATCCATCTGGATTTCAAAACTTGGAGTAAGGATTTTCACACAGGACAGTATTGAAGAGAGGCTGACCCCTTTGGGTGCCAGTGAACAATTTCGAAATACTTTTGACATTCTTCATTTGCTGACCACGCTGGTGACTTCCCAACCGATTAAGAACTTTTTGCCAACTTGAACTGCAGGTCCCTTTAAAAAAAAATGAGTTCCTATTTTGACTAGATCCAAAGTCAAGGCCAACGCCGTCGCCATGGTCTCAATAAACACTTTCACACGTCTGTGGTCACCAACTGAATAGTCATCCATTCCACAGCAGCGGTCCCCCTTCAAGCTACGGTGGTCCGCTGGTCAAATACTAGTTAAAGCACCCGACGACAACCAGTCAAAAATCTCTACAAATGATACAGGTTTGTTATTCAGTGTTGAAAAGCATTCCTATTTTTACATTATGAAGTATGGGACCGGTGAAAAAGCTAGAAAAGCTTGTGGAATGACAAGTTAACTGTTCCTGCTGGTTAGTCACTGAAACAGATGTGAGCAAACCCAAGATAGATTTTCCCTCAGATCATGTCATTTGCAGTAGAAGGTTTAGAACTGTCTCATGGCATTGCAGCATCGCCTGCAGCTACATGTACAACAGCTCAAATTCTGAATGTTGACAGCAAACTCTTGACAGTTCAACCCCAAACCATCCGCAGACTTCTTCTTTAAAGAAAAAAATCACGAGCCTCCACAAATGTTCTGTTGACAACTGACAGTTCGGCTGGTTCAGTGTTGATACTTGATGCAGACAGTGCACGTAGATAATGAAATTCAGTTGCTCTGTTTTGTACAACCAGGGTAGTTACCATGCTTTCTATTCACGGCTTTCACACTTCAATGACTCTGCACTGTACTTTAGAGCAACCATAAATAAATAGATGTATCAGTGAGCAGGCTGCGAGCATATAGAGAAACGTGTCTCTATGCTGTGAGGGACAACTCTCACTTTATGTATGTATGTAGCCTGTGTGAAAAGCTTAATCAAATCCCCCCATTGTTTGTCTGTCAAACCAAATCTGTAGAGGACAAGCTTTAACCGGCGGTCCGTTTGCATAGAGGTCAGCACAGAGGCGTGATTGTCAATTCCTCTTGCACCCATTTTTTTTTTTTTTTTTTGGTCAGTTTGTCTTGTCGCAGTTTGAAAATTTAATTATTCTGCAGCCTGCCTGTAGTGATTTTGTCATGCGTTAATTTAACTGTGAGTGAAGCCGCGCCGCCGAGCGAGGATGCAGTAAATTGTGACACATGGGACATGTGGGTGTGCAATGAAAACAAGCTGACAATGACACGCATGGCTATGGTGTGTTTGTAGTTGGTACGATTAACTACAAATCATGGGGTGTACATATGTACCTGACTTAAAGCCCAAGCTCAACATTGGTAAACTGACTGTAAACGCTTCCATTCTTTGCACAAATCAAGATACTTGTAATATAACCAGGTCTGTGAAAATGTCAGCTCATTTTGTTGTTTCATTTGCGAGGAAACGCATTCCTATAGGCACAGTCTACATGGGGTGTTTCAAAATAACGTGAAATTTCCAACAAAGGCCTTGTAACAGGCAGCCCCAGACTAACTGTGCCTGTCTAGTTGTAAGTTTTATGCATTTTCTTCCTTCTTAGGCATTGTTTAGGTTGTGCGCACTTCGGAATTTCCTCTCAGAATGGACAGTTTCTCAAAATTTGCCCAGATGTGTCCCATACATAACGCTTTTTGGGCTTTTTTGTGTCAACCAGGAAGGGTATCATGATTTCAACAGAGGATTTCTCAAATATAGCAGAGGAAGAGGGAGATGTTTCTAATTTATTTGTTCAGAAAAAGGTCCCAAATTTATGCCAGTGGGAGCTTTTGCTTGTTGTGTGTTTTGTTAGATTTTGGGGAGACAGTGAACTTTGAGCGTCGTCGTAACACTTTTCTTGCATTTTCTACTCATTTTTCATGGTTCCAAATAAGGTGGGGTGTAAAACAGATAAAGTTGGTTTAAAATGTTTGGGAGACTGATACATACAACAGCTTTGAAAAAAAATGATGTACCTGGGTAAGCATATCATTAGTTGCCAGCAGTCATCAAGTATAGTTTGCATTGGTACATGTCCCATGCGTAACGCAAATTTAGCTGTTTTTACATTTTCACGATACTGCATGAACTATTGGTAGTTATTGCTAAAATACATTTAGCAACATTGCTTTGTAATCCCTCATCCATATAAAGCCATTCAAGGGAGCCTGGGGACACTTGTGGTCTTCTACTGAGACCATCTGTTAACCTGGTCCTGTTTGTCCCATGCGTAACGCCAGAAATCTACAAATGGCAAATTTCTTTTTACATCATAGACAATATTCTTTGAGCTAGTAAGAATGTAAGCAGTTCTAATCAAAGCTAGATATCTATATTTTATTTGTATAGACACTTTTTATTTGATTTAAACTGAACTTGTCTGGAATCACAAAGTGCCCAAAATGTCATGTCCTGTTATAGGAAAAAACTATTTGTCCCATGCATAACACCATATTCCATTAATAGGTAGGAACCTCCAGATGAAAAGTGATCATGCTATTATGTAGCACTATGACATAGAAATAGGAAAGAAATACAAACTTGGTTTGATACCATGCAGCTTGTTGGTGAGGCATGATTCAAAATTGGTGTCCCATGCATAACGTTTTCAGCCTTCAGCGTTACGTATGGGACAAAACTTTAAAAACCTTGGATTTCAGTCTTGTCTTCGGTCCAATAGTATTTATTGAGTGTAAGAACAGTTGAAAACACCATTTTGTACTGTTCTCCATGTGATTAAGGCAGAATATTTAGTATGTTGTTTAGAAATGGGACAAATCCATTTGGTGTTCAGCAATTGGATAAATTTGTTTCGTGTTTAGCAATTGAATAAATCTATTCAGTGTTGTTAAAGGAAATGTGCTAACAATACTTTTTCTTCAATAGAATGATTACAATTTTTTGATTGTAATTCACACAATACCTCTGGGATATTGTACATGTATTGCAGTATGACCCTAGCTAATCCATAAAAAACAATTTTCCAGCACCTAAGTCTTGCCAACATATGTAGCAATGGATACTTCCTGACATTGTCCCCATGTCCAATCAGGCTGTCCCATGCATAGCGCTCTGCGAGGTATTGTGTTTTTCATTTAATATACAGAAAAGTTTTATTCATTTATCACAGTTCATGTCATTTGTTTGTATGTTATTCTTAAGAAGTCTTGGTAGGACTTGATATACATGTAGCCTTTTGTTCATTCTGTTGTGATTGGTCACCGAATAGTACACAAATATTGAGTGGCTCAGAGTGCAATGGGAGGAATATTATCACAAGGTAAAATTTGGACTGTTCCATTTCACGAGGCGAAGCAAAAAGAGGTGATTTCCGAGTTACACCTTTATATATTTAAAAGTGTAACTCGACTGTCCTTGAAAAATCAGGAAAAATCGGGAAACACTTAACGTCGACGTCCCGGATCCCGATATTCTCTCATTTGTCCGTCAGGGGGCCCGGCGTACATGCCCAAATGTGCCTGTTTTCGCTTTTTTTCTTCGAATGGCCGTTGGTTGTAACGCTACAAGATGGCAAGCCTGTGTATCACAGTGTTGACATGAAACAGCCGCATAAAAATGGCATACGAGCGTCCATAACATGGTCTCACAGCGGAAGCGCACACATACTGACGCACTCAGCGTTCTCTGGGTTCTATTTTTATGGTCATGACTCATAATAATGTGCGCTTATTGGCTGCTTATTGGCGTCCCCTAATAAACAACTATCTTAGGCCTAGGCATGCCCTTTTCACATGACGAAAAAATTACCAACGTCCCTTGCTACACATTTTACGAGCGCTGATTGTTTATTTGTTGTCATCATGCATGAATGATTTAGCGAGCTTTCACACGGCTAAAGTAAAAAACTCACAACCATTGTGCGTTATGATAGTGCACACATCACTGGTAACCAGCGAATGACTGATATATCAGCAAAATAGATAATACTACCAGTAGAATCAGCCCGTTTGTTTTGCATGTTTTGGGGTGCAAAACCAGGCTCAGGAAAAAACCGGAAAAGATGCCAGATTTCTTTTGCCGAGAAATAATAGCTTTTGGTATTCTAATAGCGTGACTTACATGTACTAACTGCAGTGTTCATGAAACAACGCACGTGCTGGCTGAATTCCTACATGTAGCCGGACTAACAAATTTTCCTATTAGTTGAATTCCTTCGTTATTTGGGAATTCAGCCAATAAAAAAAAATGTTAAGTAGTACAGAGCAGGTAACGAATTTTCTTATTGGCCGGCTGCCTTAGGAACCTTATTAATATGCACACCAGTGATTTCAAAGGGAATTTCCCTGATACTGCGTACCTTAATGCATGTTTGCTATACGTTTTGCTTTTTAAAGCAAATTTTTCTGTCTTTTGCACCAACCATAGAGTGACTTTCAACGTTTGTTTGCATTTAAGACAGCAGTAAAAAGATTGTTTTTTCTTGTCTAATTATGTCAGTTGAAGCAGGTTTTTTTGCATTTATTTAAGGGCAACGGCAATTAAAAAGGTTAGTAGTTGAAAATAAATTGTTTTCATTCTATTTCTATGATGAACAGAGTTAAGAATATACCGCAAAAAGCAGCACCAGCAGCGTGAATGCTCAACTTGAGCCAGCTCAAGTCAACAGTCTTGACAGTGCTTATAATTACGTTGCGATGCAAAGGTCACACAAAAATAGTTGCCACGCATGCGTAGTATGGGAGATTTCGCACAGGATGTCGTTCAATAAACAAAGGTTCCTTTCACACGATGATTTCGCGCACATCCTTAGTCAAAACTTCCGCTAGCGGAAGATTTTGTCGCAGGTCTGGATCCAGGTTCTTTTCTTTCCTTTTTTAAACAAGAAACGGCATGTATTCCATCATTTTCACATCTTTTAACATGCAAACAAACACTTTAATTAAAAAAAAAAATTTTTTTTAAGAAAATAAGGTAGGGTTCTATGATTAGTCAAATGAGTACAATTTTGAACAGCCCCTCATAAACATTACAGGTTTCTCCCCTTCAAACCCCTCCCCCCCTTACAATTCTTTTTATGACTGTTGACATTGTGAAAATGTTTGACATTTCCTAAGACACTATGGAAATCAATTCCTTTCAAATGGCTGTTGGCTCTACCGCCGGGTGGCATTTTTTCTGCAGTTCAGAATTATCATCCTCGAAAATGGTATATTTTTCTTTTGTTAAGTTTTCCCTTTTTTGGAGTCAATTTAAAAAAAAATAGTTATACTTTACCCTATCCGACCGCTCTAAGCCCGATCTAAAATCCAAAATTTACCAAGCGATAATATTCCTCCCATTTCACTCACATACAGATCCATGTCATTTTCAAAAGAAACATAAAGTAGACACCTTGACCATCCCACACTTTGAAAATCCCCCCTCCCCCTCCACTAAATAACGTGGAGGACTCCATGTAGAAACTGGAGACGCGCTGTACGCACGTATGATCCTAACCGTTGAATAGTTTACCATTCCCCATGGGCAAATAGGACTTTTTGATCACCGACGTTGATGGGAGTAATATTGAATACCACGTTTTTAAGTTCCACCAATCAAGTGGCAAGGATCTTTGCGTGAGTTATATAAATCTTTTGTAGCACTACATATGCTAAATATCTGATTGGTGTGTAGATAAATTAGTCTTAAATCAATGTTTTTATATGGTTTAATCCTGTTGGATGTATTGTGCATAAATTACTGACAAAAGACACCCACAAAAACCAACTTATCAGCATAGCAATTAATGCTTCTTGACATTGTCCCATGCGTAACAGGGCTGTCCCATGCATAACGCTATGCAAGCTCTTAAGTTTTTCATCTACACAGTGAAAAGTTTTAATCATATACTAACATCATTTTTGTCATTTATTTATGTGTTATTCCTAATGGGGTCCAGGTAGGATTTGATGAGATAGTGAGCCTTCTGTTTATTTTGTAGTGATTGGTCACTGGAGTGATGCTTTCATAGCACCATGCGGCATGCCTAACTGTGGTGTAGATAAATCAAGCCATTGTTTTTCTGAGATTTTTTCATCTTCTTTTTTTCAGGAGTATGCATTTCTCATAAAACTAGCCTTTATTTTACATTTATATTGCTTTTAAAAATATTTGTGGAGGGCTACAATAGACATTGTCCCATGCGTAACAGCAGTGGGGTTGCTATTTTCAACATGTCGCTGACAGTTAAATAGAGGGAGCATTAGAATTTCCTCTCGGTTTCAATAAATATAAGATCTGGCAATAAAAAATATGTGTATATATGATTATTTCAGCATACTTGAAATTTTGACCCACTGGTTGACACATATTTCATGTTATTTTGAAACACCCCACATCTGAATGAGACGAAAACTAATTTTGGATATTATTTCATTTATTATTTGAACACGATAACACTTCAGGCAGAAATATTTCAAGAAAGTGTTTCTACCATCATTATTTTTATACCGTATGTAAATCTGAGAACATTTTTGTTTTTCTTTAATATAGACCTTTCTTTTGTTTACAGTAACCACCATTTTGTACAAGTATCACAAAATGTATCAACTGGCTTGGCAAAAAAGTTGCCCTTTTTAGCACAAAAATTGAAACTTTTTTTTTACGTATAAGTTTACTTTTTGTTTTGGACAGTAAATTTTATTTATCATTAATATGGGTATTAATTTGATAGCTTTAGGGCCCATTGGTAAAATAATAAAAAAAAAAACTCACAGCTGTGGTGTTGCAAAAGAAAAGGTTTTACATTACATTATACAAAAGCATTTGTGAGTTACATGGTTTGTTTATGTGCATGATTACATAATGATACATGCACAATGATTGAGCCTGGCCTAGCATTAAACAGTGTACAAATCTTGCTAACAGTTGCATGGTCCTATTTTCGTCGAAATAATGTTGTTTTTTTTAATTCTCCGATCGAATGTTGACAGATGATGCTGTTCCAAACTGAAAAAACATAAATGTACACAAACTTTCACGCAATAATTCATTTTTAGTTTTTGATTAAATGAAGAAATGGCCAACCACAATTTTGTACATTTTTTTAGTTTCAGTTTTCTTTGGCATTATTTAAGACAAACTCATTTTTCTGTCAACTACTTTTAATGTAGAATGTGTAGAATGTATGTTGAAACGATGGCATTCACCATTTCATCATTTGGTAATAACCACTGGAGGGCTGTATTTTACCAAGAGCTAAGACTGATCTCAAATGCTAAACCGAGTCTGAGAGTGTGATGTCACAATACAAATCACTATGGCAATACTGACAAACACATCTTACATTGTAAGAGATTTATCAAGCCCTGGAGATGTAGATTTCAAGGAGCTTTTGGGAAAACCTATTCTCTGGGCTAGTCTCCCATCACGTGTGTGTGACATTTGGAACCATTTTTCAAGCATACTTTTCGGAATATTTTTTTCTGCTTTTGAATTATTTTGTGAAAATATACTATTGAGTCAACTACAGGGGTCACTTTAACTAATAGTAAAACATTTAGTAAATATGTATCTGGTAGTTTAATTTTACAGGTAAAAGTTCGTCCGTTACGTGTGTGACATCAGAAAACTACAAATATTTGACTCACCATTTTATTTCTTAAAACTCTGTGATTTGGCTGAGCTTTAATTCTTAAAACTTCTATAGATAGTGAGAATGCATTAGTGAAGTGTATCATGTTGTTCCCGGAAGAAGGTCGTAAGGCTGGACGACCTTTTTCCGGGCACACAAATTACATCTTTTCGCCACAGCAGAAGGTCACCAAGCAGAAACATGGCAGTATAAAAAAACAGTGTATGGCATAACTCATTAACTGTTGTAATACAAAATTACTCCAGGCCTTGCATTTAAGCTTTTTGTCAAGAAGCCCACGGAGCTAGTAAACTGTGCATTTTACTTGTCCCCAGGAAGTTTTTATTGCCCAAATTTTAAACTGATGTATTGTCATAAATGTATCTTCCTGATACTAATGGTAGCGATCACAACCAGTTTAACGGTCAAATGAAGTTACATTTACACGCTCAAAAATAAATTAACACATTTCCAAAAATTAATTATTCACATCTGAAAAGGAAGTAGTATGAGCATTATAAACATGTAAGTTGCAGAGTTTTGAGTAGCCCACAGGGCAAGTTGAGAAGTGGTGTTTACTAGCCCACAGCAGATTTTACTAGACAATGTACGCAGCAGGCCTCAATCTTAAGAAAAACAGGGGCAGGCCTTTGCTGGCCAAATCCAAGAAATTGTACAAGGGCATGCTGGCCAAGTTGGTAGTGGCAGTGCAATTTTTCTGAAAGGCATGCTGGCCAACTCGACAGGGCATGAGGCCAATGGCCTCGGTGGCCTCAGTTAAGATCAAGGCCTGACGCAGGGCTAGTGTTAAGGGTGAGCCCTGTCCTCCCAAGACATGTTTTTCCATTCGTATGCTGAATTTAATTTTCCTGAATGACTTACAAATACATGTAGCTCTGAAAAACGACCAAACTTTCACACTCAGTTTTCTTGAAACACAATTTTGGACAGTAATTGCTTACGACCGTTTGCCGGTCACACTTTTGTTACGCCCCTCCTTCCGGACATACAACGACAGCAGATCAAAAAGCAAAATTGATATTATCTGAAAAACAAATTAGTCGGCCTTTTTTTCACCAGGCAGACATAAAAAGTATGAAATTTCTAATCCCTACATGAGCAGGCGGTGTAGTTTAAAAAGAAAAAAAGGAAAACAAAAACTGTGCACTTTCATTTTGACTATTAAACATGTATTGAATCAAGAAAAGAGCACAACACACATGTAATTTATGTGTGTGTATGGCCAAAACCTGTTTTAAAAAGCACTGTGCATTAACACCAGTTGCTACACAAGCTTCATTTCCCACATCCCATTCTGAGCTCGTTCATGGGGAATTGCAGTCGAGCGGCAACAGCTGTTCCCATGGCAACAAAGTAGCCTTTTTTTCTTTTTTTTTTTTTTCACTGGGTCTCCCAAAGGGAAATTCAAAACACACCGGCCAGCTTAATGGTGAAAATAACAAGAAGTGGAATTGACAACCAACGGGAAATGGCTATTACGGGCCTGTCATTTTAAATTTCAAACGTGGTCTCTGAATATCTCTTTTTAAATGTCTAGTAGTAGTAGTAGTACACTGCAATGCACATCTCATTGTGTAGATTGTCTAGGGTGTAGAAATAATAAAAATCAGCACCCAATTTCATAGAGCTGCTTAAAGCACAAAAAACAGCTGAGCACAAAACAATTTCGGTTACCACCAGACACGGGCTACCAGCCAAGATACAATTTCACATGATGTACAATTTGTGACTGGATTCCTGCAACACATACACATGTACATGTACAGTTAATCACTTAAGGGAGTTAAAGGTTAATGTATTTTGTATCTACTGTAGAAACACTGTACACTCCCAAAATGGCGGGCGTGGCACAGTCGCTGCCTGTGATTTGCGTACAACAGTATGTCAATTGGCCTTTTTGAGGCATGGCAGACACTATCGGAGTGCACTATTTGGTTAAGGGTAATGTGTCTGCATACACCCATACCAAGCAGTGCACACCTACATAGTTTCTGCCACCTCAAGAAGGCTATTAGACACTGATCCGAGCAGTTCGTTTACGCTGACAGTTTACACCACGAAGCTACGGATCGATCTATTGCCTCCACTGCCTAAAATGCTCCCCGGGTACACTTTTTTATTTTCAAGGTGTCGTTTAAGGCTGGTTTATAGTCGGTCGCGCGATAGTCGCGCGGCAGTAAAGTTGACGCAAGACGCAGTTTATAGTCAACACTGATGCCTCAGCGACCATAGACTGCAATGAAAAGACTCAGCGTCCAGCGATCACAGCGTCGGACCATTATCATCGCGCGACCAACTATAAACATGTACCAACATGACCAAGGAAAATGTCTTGCCCACCACAAGAATGAAGTATCAGGCATTACAATTGACACATTTTTGCTTTTCATTTCATTTTTTTATTTTAAACCCTTAGGGTCTACAGTTCTACATGTAAATCCTTCTATGCAAGTGCCAAAGTGAAGGATTCGGAAGGACTAGAGCTGGCAGGCCCAAAAATGTTGCTTATCACTGGGTCAGGCATTCCAATCTTATCAAGATTGGAACAAGTTGGTGTGGAGTGACATACATACACATGTAAGAGAAGAGGATACGGGAGGATTGAGGCCACACGCTAGCCAAACTTTTCTGCCGTTGTTTTTTATTATTTTTTTTTATTCGGCCTATTAGTTTTTGGTTTCTAAATGTTGGGTGTTTTTTTTGTAGGCTGTTTTAACTTATTTCATGTCTTAATGTATTTTTTTAATGTATTTTACTGATTGCAATGTTTTTTAATGATTGTAAATTATGTCGCAATGCAGATGTTTGCTGTTATTGCTGTGACATTTTTAAATAAATACACCAAACTGCCTAGATAGTCTGTAAGAGTTTTAAAGCCCCAGCTCAACATTTGTAAAAAAGAAAATGATACATTTGTAAATGTTCACAGATTCACATAATTTACCTTACAGGGTATAAAGATAGTGATGGTAGAAAACTTTCTTTCTGAAGTGCTATTTCTTTGAATAGGCCTAATAAATGAAATGAGATCCACAAATTTATTTATTTCGTCTCATTTGAGACCAAAACTCTGCCTCAGAATGCGTACAAAAACACTGAATTCATTTTTACCATTTTCTGGCAAATGAAACAATGAAATGAGCTGAAATTTTCACCTAGGTTGATTTTATTACAAATATCTTGATTTGTGCAAAGAATAAAAGCAGTTTACTAGACACCTTACCAATGTTGACCAGGGGCTTTAATGAGAATCTTCAAAAGTTTTTTGTTTGTTTGTTTGTTAGTTTGTTTGTTTGTTTGTTTGTTTGTTCGGTTTTTAATTAATCTACTGCATGATCTGGACACTACTCAGTGTACCCCAAAATGTGCTTCTTTTTCTCCTTTTACATGTATATTCTTTGGTCTGCATAATGTACAAAAAAATGTATGTAGTTGTTTCTACTACTCAAGAATGCAGTTTTGTAAACTACAAACATAGAAAATTACAAACGTAGAAAAAGCACACAAAACTTTGAATTAGTGTTTTTCAGTCTTCTGTGGCACCTTTTTAGTCTTTTTAAGATTATCAGCAGAGCAGCTGAAAAATTGCATCATGATATCTGTATAATTTCTGTTTTACTTACATTATTTTGCATAGCAAATGTTGATGCTACATCGGCAGAAGATTTAATTGTGGGTGAACCATTTATCACTGTTGTTTTTTATTTTTTTCGTTTCACTTGAAAGGCAGGCTATTACATAGTAGATCTGAACTAAGCCAATTGTTTCGTTGACGAACCATTTTATCTAAGTAATCAAATTAAATTTGGTTAAAAAGACTCATAGACACACAAAGTGTTTATTTGTTGAAAGTTTCTTAGTTTGTACTTCTTGTTTACCTTCTGCACTGTACATACGTACATACATGTACATGTACATGTGTATGCGTACATTGTGCATACCCTTTTGCCATTAAATTGCTTTCCCTCAAAACACATTCAATATGTATTTCCCATTTTGAAGTTTCCTCCTACAGCGCTACCTGTCTTTCATGTTTAATGTAAATAGTTTATGTGTTTTTTTTTAAAGGATTTCAATAGGATTGGAACTGCCTCTAGCTGCCGGGCGATCTCGTTGGTCTAGTTGGTAAGACATCTGCTCTAGAGTGGCCGGGGTCGTGGGTTCCAATCCCATCCATGGAATATGCCTGTGGATTTTTTGTTTTCACAGGACTCGGGGGAAAGTACTGAGTACTCCGTTCTTAACGCACAAAAACACTCGTTCTTTTTAACACCGAGTTGTGGGGACTCCCTATTGTTGTTCTATTGTTCCCTTTCTATTGAATTGCCTTGTGGGGACAGGGTTTTACAAAGAAAATTGTTGTGGGGACCTTTGTTCCATTGTATAAATGTCCCCACAACGGTGTGTGTGACTACCCAAAAATACATGTTTATGTACCTGTCTTTCCTTGTTGCTAATTAATGTTTTCCCATATCAAAACTGTATTCCATTTACAGTGCATAGAACATACATTTATAATAATAGGCTATAGAATACATCTTCAGCTGTCGGCTTGCTTATGAGAAAAACATCATCGCAGTCAAGTAGTTCATTGATTCAGGTGACCGGGGTTGGTCGCCGAACATGAGCTCGTTCAGGGGAAAAAAGTCCAGTCTCCGTTACGTCACATATCTGCCGCAATGCCGACACACCAACATGACCAAGGCTCGTAGTGTGCAGACAGCGCAGCAGATGGTAGAGGGGGTTTACTAGGGCACGTTTTATGCCAGCAACACCGTTTAGCATCTGCGTCTCCTGCTCTAGGACACTTCTCCTGCAGCCGTCCCAGCTTGCACCGCAGTTCGTCAGATTGCCCTATCCTTTGCTGTACTTCCCATATAATATTTAGTAATTATAGCATTTATCCCTGATGCAATTATTAGGTCTATTAACCCTCCTACTGCTAGACCATTCAGAATTTCAACTCTCACATTGTCCCCATTGCTATTGTACACATATGGTATTATCATTTGAACAATGTTGATATCAAGCTGTATTATTGTTCCAAACCATTCATTGATTCAACACAGCTGTACGACCATTTGGAACGATCCTCACAAGGCTTTGTATCAGCTTACCTATCGTTTCAGCGCTGTTCTTATTTGCGTAAAAATTGTGAATAATTTATGTTTGAAACTTTATGAATTCATAATTCAACATCACAAACCGCAAAATCATGTTGGAAAAGGCCCTCGTGGCTTCGCCACTCGATTGTGCGCACTGACTTGTATTGGTCTTCACGGCTGCATACATGTAGCTGTCTAAGCCACGAAGGCCTCGACGTAAGGCTAAGATGCAACTACTGTACCTCCGAACCTGAGCTGAGCACTGACTATTCATATAGTCAATTTTATATAACTGACACAGATCCTTGTCATTTGATTGGTGGAACTTACATCTTGTGACATTCATTATTACTCCCATCCGCATCGACGATCAAAAAAGTCCTATTAGCCCGTAGGGAATAGTATTTCCCATTCAACAGTTAGGATCATCCTTGTTCCCAATATTTTTTAGCTGCAGTAGAGCACCGCTGCTAAAACAAAAGAGCACCTGTGCAAAAGGTTGTAATATTATCAGACCCTGTGTATTGCGCTGTTCTACCTCCGCGTACTGCGCTATTTTAAGCTGCGCATCAAGTTAGCTTGAAGATAAATCATTATAGTGCGGACGTGAAGTGAAATGTTGACTGTACCATTTCCCTTGGGTTTGGCTTCGCCTCGTGAAATGGAACAGTCAAAATTTTACTGTTTGCGATAATATTCCTCCCATTGCACTATGAGCCATTCAATATTTGTAATGGAAGCAGTGCCAGTGTTGGCAGACAGACTACCAGTGGCAGTGTATACTCAATAGACGTAGACCCCAGTAACTGGGGTGCTGTATAGTCTCTACACGCCAACATGCAATCCGCACTGTATAGAAGTTCCATTGGTCATGATTGGCCGTGAGCATGCTCTACACAGCTGGTATCCTGCGTTGACTGCACAAAACAATATGTAAGTCAGGGCATCAGCGAACCCGCAATCCTTTTTGTTAGGGAACAGTAGTTGATGACGCGTGGTAAAATGCAGATCATAACGACTGCACTTTTAGTTGGTCTAAAAAATCATCGATTTGGAGGAAAGAAAATAATTGTGAGTACAATTCAAATACATTTTATTTCATCTTTGATGTCTGGAGAAGCCAGTAGGCGATTTTCCAGCAATCCTGTGAGTCTTACTCTTAGTCTTAGGCATTTTTTTAACAGAGACGTTTTAAATCCGCCTAACAGGTCCACTTGCTATGTTTCAAGCTGGGGCGCTAGTACGACCGATAATGTCAAAATCTAAAGAAAAAGGAAAACAGCGCCCGAGTTACTGGGTCTACACAAGACCTTATCATTACCACCTGTTAGAGGTAACTTGATGATGAAACAATGGCAAACGCACATCTATGTACGCGCAGCACACAAGATGGACCAATGAGCAACCTACTTTTGACCTCTATCCAAGGATGCCCTACTCGAATGACGTCATGTGCAATCAACAAAATCAATGTCCAGCAATCCAGCCACACCCACTCAACAGGTTACATGAACTCAGTAACAAAAGTCATTTTGTTTGCTTTCGCATTAGGGGTTAGGTCCAACAGGTGAATGGCTTCATAACATTTTCGTTTTTTTTAATCCAGAATCTTGCATATTATTATTATTATTATTATAAAATTATTCTTGTCATTTGCTACACAGAAACAGCGCCCTCTATTCCTAGAATTAGAAAAAACTGTGAAAAGTGATCTTGTTTGAAAATGATGAAGAAAAAATGAATTCCAAATCGCTCACCAGCTGTAGACTTTCGGTGTTTCTTCCTCTTTCATTTCCTCTGTTTTGGAACAGGGACAGCCCATTTTCGACCTTTTGTACTTCCACAACTTCTTCCCGAGTATAAAGAAAATCGATCACCAAAAAATTGAAGAAATTTGTTGTTTTATTTTTTTGACAGTAGTCAAAAACGATACCGCGGCGTCGTTTTCCAAGGGCACCATCAACAACATTAATTAAGTCTGGTACCCCGCCCTCATCATATTGCAACAACAATTATATTTTAGGGAACCAGGTCAAACAAATTTTATGGCGCATACCATTATAATTTAGGATAGGTAATAGATTGTTCCGAACATTGACTGAATTAAAAGCTATTTGTCACACCGCTATAAAAGCCAAGTTTACTTCTCAATACTAAAGTTTAATCTTTCATTCCAACTTGAATTTATTTTTTCTATATTTTATTGATAAAATTTTATAAACAATTCAAAAAATATTTAAGCGCATTTCTGTCAAGAATTGGAGTATCCCGATGGTGGTGTAGTTTTTATAACGGGTACTCGGGTTTGCGCTATAATGTACGCTATGTAATGGTAAGGGGTTTGGATACCAGGGAAAGTGGGAGCCGTATGTTTACATCATGCAGAAAATCATCGAATTTCATGCAGAAGTGAAAGCAGGAACTGGCATACAACGTAAGGTCTTTTTTCAAGGAGAAGTTGATGATGGTTTAAAAGGTAATTATTGAAATATTACTCATTTTTCTCTACAGATTTTTCTTCACATATTGACACAGAAGGGAATTTTGTCACTGTTGTTTATCAGGACGTAATTTGGATGAAAATCACAGTGAGTGACAACGTGTAGACAGTACTCAGAGGACAGTAGACAGTACATTATTTAATGATTTGAGTTTTTAAAATCATCTGCCCACCTTTTTTCTTTTTCATTAACATCGCAAGAAAATGTTGTAATAATATGCAATGTCTTGATGTGTGTGTTGTTGTTTAAGGAAAGGAAAACTACATCGTTGTTTTTTGGAAGAGTACATTTTTGAGTTATCCTGCATTAAGGCCGCCCATGGCATGGGAATTGAAAGTTTCAGATTTGCCTCTGGACATTTTTTAAGATTGCATGCGGATATTTTTTATGGTGCACCTTTTTTTATTATTGGTTATTTATTATTTCGAAATCTCGGGCACCGCGGCCTTTGTGCACATCACACAATACCCTTCTTGCAGCTGCAGCTGAAACAGTAGATTTCATTGGTTGACTCATGAGTTCACCAGAGCGCAGACCAATCATATGACAGGACAGAAACAGCAGTTGGGTTTGCTGTGCACGATATGAAGTGGATGCTAGACTTGTAGGCAAGTCGACCGTCGACCGGTAGTCGAAAGCCGTTTACGCTATGATTGGGTGGCACGGCGCAGTACACGAGAATCAATTGACGACTTGTCTACACAAAATAAAAATCTAAGTGGACATGGTGGATGCAAATGGGAACAAGATCGGATGTCATGTCGTTGGGTGTTGTGTGTTGAAATCCATTCCATCGGCCAGTGACGACTGCATGGGGAAGGCCTACATGAACTGTGATAAAGTTTTACCGCTGTCTGATGATTGGAACATGAAAAATGTGTGATGCAGAGCCTTTTTACTGTAAATAATTAAACATTTTGAAAATTATTAAATTTGTCAGCGGTACATTTTAGAGCATGCAGGCGGTGGATTCAAATCTGAAACTTTCATTCTCATGGCCTAATAGTCCGAGTTACTGGACCCAACAACATTTTTTTTAACATTGGACATTGGCGTATGCACATGTATAGTGGGGTCTGAGTGAAATGTGTTTGTCGGTACCTGTGCACTAGTCCGAGCTACCTGGACCCTACTCCTAGAACTATGAGGTTCTTACTAGTGCTGGCCGACTAGTGAAATTCACACTTCTTGAGTAGTCACGCATCAACTATTCGCGACTACTCGACTAGTCAAGACTTTTTTTTGCAACTTAGCACAATGTGGACGTCCCCGTCCATGTGTGTGTAGAGCACACACAACACAGCAACATTGATGCGAGTTAGAGTGTCAGCATCCGCTGTTCAATGTACAGGAATATAGGGTTCGAAATAAGCGGTTGCCAAAGGCGAGTGACTGAAAACAGCGACAGGCGAGTCACAACCCGTCCTTTTGTAGTCTGTTGGGCGAGTCAAAAAAAGTCCCTTGTCACAATTAATAAAGGAACTTTGGTGAAATCTCCTAGACTATTCAAGTTCAAAAATGTTTTGACAAGTCTTGATATTTGCAAGATTTGATGCCTGTGATCATTTCACTAGTCACTACAACCTCGCATACACAATACACGGTGATGCATTGTACACACAACGGTCGTCCCCTTACATCGTTTGTACATACAGCACATTACATATGCAGCAGGTACAAGTCCATCGTAAGCCATGCTTTGATTGGCTATTGATAAAATATCCATGTATTCATTAAGAAAGCTTCAGCTTGCATGGCTTGGCACACATTCAACGGCAGGGTAAATAATAGCTGCATAATATTGTGTTGTGCGCTATGGTTTTATGGCACTTGTGGTGAACAACGTGTGTCTGTGTGTCATGTTGGAGCATTGTGGTGTGCTTTTTTATGTTGTGAGCTACAGTCGTGAATGAGAAATCCGTTCTTTGGGTTGGCAACTATTCGCGAGTACTTTTGAAGTCGTCTTGGCGGCATGACTATCCAAGTAGTTGCAATGCCACGGTCATAACGAGTCGTTGCAATCAACAGTCGCAATTACTTGACTATTGGTACTACATGTACATGTAGTCGCCCAGGCCTAGTTCTACATGTACATGTACATGTCTTACAAAAACCTCATGGGTCAAGCTGTAGTAAATCCTATTTTTCCCCGTCACGTTTTTACACAGCTCTTGTTTGAAACCAGATCTCGTTTAAAACAGGCTCTATGCATTCTTTGTATTCTCAGAAAATTAAACTAAAATATTTAAAAAAGATAAATTCTTACCGTCATCCATAATCCTTAAATCGGCACGGCCTTTCGAAAAACTAATAGGTTTTGGAGCCGGAAGTGTAAACAAATGGTATACATACATATGACTAACATTCGTTTCACTGCACTTCTGTCTCCAAAACCTCATCACTTACCAACAGGTTACCAAAACACAGATCAGCCGGACATTCCACTACTGACTGACTGAGTGTGCACAGAGTACGCACACGCAGTCTAACCTTCTTTTACCCACACACACAGGAAACATGGTCTTTGAAAATATTTCGCCGATTTTCGACCATTATGCAGGGGGTTATTGTGTAATCCCTCATTCCATTGTCCTTTTATTAATCAAAGAAGAAGGTAACGAGACATCGAGAGGCTTCTACATGTACCATTGTGTATTCATTGCATTTCAGCACACTGGAGGTAAATCAGAGTGAACCGGGGATCCAGCCTTGGTTCCAGGTTTTAAATACCAATCCTATGCCACAGCTCACGTTCGAGGCTTGGCAAATGTATTGACATTTCCTCTTTAAATGTTTAAAGAGAATCTTTGTTCTCTTGGTTTGGTGTAGTGCGGGTTTCTTTGTGCTAGCAAAAAGCTACTCAAAGAAAAATGATTCCGACAATTCTGAGGAAATCTCGCCAGGCAGGACAGGTAAAAATGATTTTATTTGAAATAAATTTTTCCTGTCCAGCCTGACGGGACTTTCGTCCAAAAGATTCCCGGCAGCAACTAGTTAAGACCTTGCAGGGTCTTGGCCAAGCGATAAAAGACTTTGCCTTCGACTCGGTCCTACATGTATTAATCGTAGTGCAGGGTCACGTCCCTGCCGGTCTTAACCAACCTCGTTCCCAGGGGTAATGATCTCGCCGCGCCATTTTTGGGGTACCAAGGTTGGCTTGTTCAAAAACCCTGGAATTGTGACAAGAAAATCTCCCATAATATGGGAGATTTTAATTAGGCCTGTGGCCTATCCACTCGACGCCCCGCTCAAATATGGTATCCCGCAAAATTTGCATCATTAATCATAGAGCAACTGGTCCCCTCTCCTTCTTCTTTGATTTGTGAACTGTCTAACTGAATGCAGTTTATATGGTGACCGCGTAAAAACGAATCATTTGAATTATGATCACGTCAAAATACTTGCATTTTGCAACGCGCGAACTCATTTTGACATGCGCATACCAAGCGATCTAAGGGCGCTCGAACGTCTTTAACAAGCGTGTGCGCATAGCAGTCAGTTTTTGGAGCCAATCACCATTGTTTTTCGGTGCTTCCCTTCCAGGGGTTAGAAAGGAGAGGAACCGATACGGCGCGCTGCCCATGGTGGCGAGGCTGGGTCTTAACCTGCCATTTTAAGACCTTGTGACCACTCTTTTTTGTTTTACATACTGTCTAGATCTCAGTGTCACTCCCTTTGTTTTAAAACAGGCCTACCTAACATATTTGTTTTTACTGGGGTGGGAAGTTACAGACTTTTGTCTGAATTCAGACTAGTTTATGTCTGTCTGGTGACAAAAATAGAGCTTTATTTTCATCAGACATAAAGGAATCCTGCTCTTCGATCTACTCCTGTAGTGCTGAAGACAATGTTCCCAAAATCTCCAGACTTTTTTCCCTGATAAATGACTATCACCCCGGTTTTCAATGTCATCTTACAGTAAGTACAGAGATGCTGTATGTGATTAATTTAGAAAAATTTAGACGTCGTCTAAAAAATGATATCCTGGTATGGATTCGCTCGCATTGTTAACCTCGTCTACCCACTGTCAAGGTGCGCACTTTTCTATGGTTTTCTAAGTACATGTATTTCACGGCTCGAGATGTACTATGCACATTGCATTGACCAACATCCTGTTAGAAACTTTGAGACGGTGTTTGTTCGACACACTTGTGTGGAGAATCGTGAACGTTTGCATAAATTTACCATTAGGCCTAAGTCTTGGATTCTGTCTAGGTCTAGGTGCCATCTCCTTCCAGTGGTTCTCCATAGGGTGCGGTCTTGTGATGTCCTCCCACGTTCCATGTAATGCATCCCTGTCCATTCCCTGACATTTGTGGTCCAAATAAGTCCTTGTCGTCCCCTCTTCCTTGTCCCTTCTACTTTGCCCTCCATAATTTGTCGTTGTAGCTTGTCAGATCTTATAATGTGCCAAAATATTTACATTTCCTGCCTTTGATTGTATTAAAAAGAGTTCTTTTTTTCTGATACTAATTGGAGAATTTCTTAATTTGTTTTTCTGGCCACATGTGACACATGCAGCATTCTGCGAAACATCCACATTTCAAAGGCTGTGATTCTGTTGGCCATTTCCTTGTTAACTGTCTTGGATTAGTATTTTTTATTTTTCCAAAATGCTTTGGTTCGTAAACTGTAAAGATGTTCCTTCTTTTTTTTTAGATTTGAATATCAAATTCACAAGAAATCCTAACATGAAGCCATTTTAAATGCTCCAGATTGCACAGTAGAGCTTTTCAAACCAAACATAAACATTAAATAAAAACATTCCAAGGACCTGCTTACCAATTCAGCGTGCTTTGGCTACACTTTCAAAATTTGGGTCCAGAATGCCCCCACAGTTTTGAAAAATCCTGGGGAGAACCATGCACCCTTGACATTTATAGGCGCAAACAACTACTGGGGACCTCTCATATGTGAAGCACACATTCTTCCACAACAGAAAGCTTTTGTTCAGAGGCCAATTTTACAAACTCTACTATTATCACCTTAAAGAATTTTTTTTACAGCAAAATAAGTAATCAAAAATGTCTTACTTAATTGAATTCCCTTACATATGATCAATCCAAAAATCGGCAATCTGCTTAATACTGTCAAAATTAGCACGTAATTTCCGTTACCGAAAAAATTGCAAAATTTACTTATTTCACAAATTTTCTTGTTTTTTTTCCCTTCAAATCGTGTATGTTGAGAAAAGACCCTACTATAAACATAAATGAAAAATAAAAACTTGAAAATAGTAATTTCTTTGCATTTCTCCAAGTGGTAACGGAATTACGAAACGGTAATGGAGTTACGCATGCACAAAGTATGCACATTTCCTCCAGATTTTGTACATGTATATGACATAAATATGTCAAAGATTGCATTTACCTATTAAACCTATGGCGTAATTTCGTAACCCCCCAGGCATAAATTCCATTACCGTGATTAAAATGCAAATTCTAAAAAGAATTATTTTTTCAACTTATTTTCTGTGTTGTAGTTAACAACAACCCTGAAATCTACAAATAACAGGTAGTGTCCAATTTTAAAATTTCGAAACTTCAGCGAGTTTTATTAATTTATGCGAGAACTCAAATATGCTTGTCTTCCATCCTTAATTTCATTACCGATAATAAGCTCCACCCCTTAAAGGGTAATCTTGTGGGATTTTTTTTTTTTTTTTTTAGGGGTCAATCAATTCTGTTGGGTCTTGGCTCCCTTTCCATGTTTAGATTAGTTGCCTAGCATAGAACATATTTTCTTGGGAAAGAATAAACCTTGACAAAGTGACAAATAGGGTTAATTCAGTTACCAAAGAATTGCCCTGTAGCCTAATACAGCACTTTGTACATAGTTTGTATGTTTACAGGTTGAGTGGTCTAACACTGCAGCAAAAAAAAAAACAAGAAAATTATGACAAATACAGGTCAGTGTACACAAAACTTATGCTTGCAGTCAGCACCATATACATGTAGGCCTATGTTTCAGTATTTATTATTTCCCCCCCCCCCCAAAAAAAAGCATTACTTTCTACATCTAGGTTGGGTGGGGCAACAGGAAACACAGCTATATTTTGTTTGGCCTCTATGTTACATTCAATTGAATGACCTCCATGCCACTGGCAATTGCCCTGTTGCCCCTCAAAATGTTCCAGTCCAGATTTAAGTTTTCCTCACAGAGGTGCCCCTTTACTGCACCTTCCGAACGAAGCATCGAGGCCTGCTGTTTTTACACAGTCTTGCGGCACATCATCTCGACCCCCCCCCCCAAAAAAAAAAAGTGTCTCCTCTAAGTTCTGTTGATTTCTTGAGCAAGTGTGTTTCCGCTGGCAATGTCTGATTTAAAGCATGTTGGGTAGAAAATAGGCCATCCTCCCCTGCAGGCATGACAGGGTGATCATAGTGATTGCATGTGTAAGGTGTGATGCTCACTGTACAGTGTACGCACATATGTACATGTATGTAAGTGTACATTGTACATAATGCATTAAAAGTGCAAGATGCTCGCCGGTGGTGACAGGGTTATGTTATTATTAGTCTACATACATGTACACTCAGTAGTTAAAGGAATATTGCATGTTTTCTTAAGTCAGGGTTCTCCCCATGCACAAGCTAGCGTATCAGGCCTCGGACGCGCGATTTACGGGCCGATACGCAGAAATTACGGCAGATACAAAAAAATAATAATAATTAATATTTTTTTATTTTTTTTTCTATATCAAATTTACAAAAAATCCTGCAATAAAACCATTTTAAATGCCCCAGATTGCACAGTAGAGCTTTTCAAACCAAACATAAACATTAAATAAAAACATCCCAAGGACCTGACTACCAATTCAACGTGCTTCGGCCACACTTTCAAAATTTGGGTCCAGAATGCCCCCACAGTTTTGAAAAATCTTGGGGAGAACCCTGTACGTATTGACATTTTCTCGATAGAGAAAACAAAAATCCTGGAGCTACATGTACATATAAAAAGAAGCCTATTCTACCAGTCGTCTGTCATGTCAGTGTGCGCTTTCTTTGGTTTAAAGTGCCATTTTGCAGAGGTGCAGTTTTCTAGGTACATGTATTTTACAGATGGTGATGTTTGTTCGATAGCACGTGTATAGAATCGTCGGCGTTTGCACAAATTTACCATCAAGTCTCGGATTATTTTTCTTCTATTTTTTCCAAAATGCTGATACGGTTTGTAAACTGTCAAGATAAGCCTGAAGATACTGAAACGTGTTTGAAGAAAAAAAGTGTTTGAATAATAAATTGCAATGGCCAAAGGATGGCAGCGCTTCAATAGCAACTTTCTCCAAACACATAACTTTGGCTGTGGAGCACCATATGTCTGTCGGTTTGTGGCACAACCTAGACTTGGTTCCAAGTCTGTGATCGCGTTTCGCTATTATGTCCGACACAGAATCATTATTGCCCGAAATGGCGCCCTCCTGTGGCATGAGCATGAGAATTTTAACCTTCGATCACAGACTTGGGAATGTTGTTCATCGGATTGTACACAGCATACGGCAATCAGTCCAAAACTGGACGGAGCAATCTGATTGGTCAGTAACCCCCCAAAATAATACAATACTTCCAAGAACCTTTTACTGGTTGGAAATACAGCTTGCGTTTATGAGCAACGTTTGCCAATGTGATTGGCCATCTGTGTGGCGTCTCCTTTGTTATGTAAATTTCAGTTACGAATACATGAATATGCCATTAATGCAACAAGGTCAAGTCTGAGATCGTGAGTCGAGTGTGGTGATAGCATGTGTGTGTATGACGGGCAATGTAGTCAGATGATGTTGTGTGAAAGTATACGAACAAATAACCGCGATCTCGGACTTGAAATCAAGTCTAGGCACAACCATGACGACTGACGGTAGGCCTATGTATGTACAGTGTACATTGTCTAGTGACGTTTGCAAACCCACCATGTATTATATAAAACTCTCTAGAGCTCTGAGTTGTGGTGGGTCTGAAAAGAAACCAGTGGTTTGACAACTCTTCAGAACCACCTCAACTCATAAGAGAGAGTTTTATGTGCATGGTGTCTCCGCAAACCTGACTAGATTGTGTCCTCTACTTAAGGAGTGACTGATGTGCACTATACATGTACATGTAGTGCATTAAAAAGTGCAAGATGCTTGTCGGTGGTGACAGGGTTATATTATTATTAGTCTACATATGTGTACATTCAGTAGTTAAAGGGAGATCACAGGGGCCCCTTGATTTTGGAATGTTGGAAGAAAACAAATCTGTGACACGCACTATGTGTAATTGTACATTGTACAGTTGTAAGTGAGGTTTGCAGAGACACCATGTTCATGATTTAGGGTAAGCTGGGGTAGAAACGCTTGATTTTTAAGTTTTTGTTAAGCCTAAATACTGTATCAGTACTAGTTGTTATACTTTCTGTGAATTGTACCAACAAGCTGGCCAGCAAGTACACATTTTCAGTAGGCATCGGTAAGGGGGTGCTGGGCACTGGGTTGCATGCAGGGTGGCTTGTGCACAAAAGTTAGACACGAAGAGCGCTGTGCTGAAGTCACGGAAAGTAGTGGGAATTCAAAACAAATTGTTTTTATGTTATTATACTTTCTTCTTGATGAAGTAAGAGTTGGTTTTATGACTGTGCATATATTGAAAAATGTTGGGGTGCTGTGGTATTTATATTCCAGCACCCTCATGTCATAAAAAAGTTGGGGGCACTGCAGCACCCACAGCGCCCCCTGTTGGCCAGGCCTGCCAACAATGTACCAATTCTTTTAAGTTGACACAAAGCGGAGTGAAAAAAAAATAGCCACACTTGGTCGTGTGAACGTTTACCTTTAACAGTGGTAGAGGATGGTTGTGTCTACATTGTAGGTAGGTGTATTTGTAGGTCATCCTCACAGTGAGTGTGTGAAGGATACACTAACTTCCTAGCTGTAATTCATAGGGGGGTATTCTTCGACAAACTTGTCTTTCCCCTGAAATTTGACCAATTTCCCCAGCTGTACAGCCAGGGACTTCCAGACTGCAGTATGTCTGTGGATGTACATGTAGGCCGAAAGACCATGGGTAACTTTCCGATGGGTAAATCTTACCGGTGTCCGCACTTTTGGATTATTTGACGTGGGTCAACTAACCGAGACGATGGGGAAACAAACCAACCGAGGCGTCAGCCTCGACTAAGGGCTGCGTTACGCATGTTACGCTTCGATTTTACCATCGCCTGACCAACTATAAACCAGCCTTTGCGCGTGCGAACCGGATGTGATATTTTACCGATTGGTTTTACCGGAACGGTGCATCCACACTGGACTTTTTGGCGCGGTTAGTTTGACCAGGTTAGTTTACCTGGACAGAAAATGGCCGGTTAAACTACCCATTGGACTCGGTTTTAAAGTAACCTTGATGAAACTTCCGCGGCTGTTCGCACTGGACTTCAAATGGTCAAGTTACCCATTTGCTCGGTTAGTTCACCCCCAAAAAGTCCCAACGCGAACACGGCTTAAGATGCTATCATGTACCAGCCTGACCACTTGGAGTGAATTTTGACCGGTCTTCGGGTATTTTAACTAGCATTTTGGCCAGCAGACTGGCACTGTTATGGGTGAATGCTGCACACGTGTACTGGCTCTGTACACGTACGTACAATCTGTCAGTGTCTTTCATCACAGCACATTGATTTGTATGTTCATGAGTAAATTGGAAGTTGACAAACTACACCCCAAGGCTTAGCGTGGGGAAGTCTAAGTAGGTTTTCAATTTCCAATGCTGAGAAGAAATGTGTTAGCTATCCGGTTGGAACCATACTGTACCTTTACCCCATTGCGTACCAGGCCTATGTATTTTTACAATATCGTGTGCATGAATAGCTTTACAGTACACTGTGTGTATAGGATTCATGTACATGTACTTACAGTGCAGTGAACATCGTTTAACTGTGTTAGGCCTTTAAATTAATAAAATACCAGCCTGATCTAAGAAAACAATTTTAAGATTACGGTGAGCATTTTGTCTCACCTTGACATTAATGTGTTTTACAATATCATGTGCGCGAACAGCTTTACAGTACATTGTACATGAGGATTCATGTACATCGTTGAACTGTAATCCTGTTTGATGAGTCAACTGTTACATAACACGCTAGTCTTGATTGGCGACGTTCATTTTGTTTAACGTACTTGCCGATTTCGCTACGCGAATTTGCAACACGAATTTGCAACACAAATTACTGGAGAAGAGATATCGGTAATTACTGGAGAAGAGATCTGTATCAAACAAACTTGTGGATCAAAATGAACGTCTTGATGCTTTTGGCACTGGGACCCACCCACATTTTATTTTTATACCGTGATTTGAATATTCATAAAATGAAACGCACGCACACAATGATGGGTAGACGGCGGCCTAGACTGTTCCCCTGTCTCTCCTATGTATATGAATGGTGGAAAGTTTCTTGAATGTTAACATTACAGACATCTACACATGTACATGTACCTGATACACATTTCTGTTGGTGAATGCCTTAATACAAATAAATGCAAATAAGCCTCATTTGAATGCCTCAATACACTGATACAAATTATGCAAATGAACCTCGTTTTGATCTGCCTGGCAAAAGGCAGGCAGCTGTGCCAAACTTGTCAAGACGCTAGTTTGATCCAGCATTGTAGACTTGTCCAGTCCCTCCGAGCTAGTCGATGTTGTGCCCTCTATCAGTGACTAATACAAAAACTAGTGTCGCCATTCAAGACTAATAACACACAATCCTTCATTCAAAGACGATTCTTATGAAAGAAACGGATATTTCTGATAAGACCTAGAGTAGGCCTATTATTTGTGTTTTTTACCCATACACCAAAAGATGTGTGTTAAGCACTGTACATATGCTCAGTACTTTCCCCAAGTCCTGTAGAAAAAAAGCCAGTATAAAAAAAATGTTCCAGTACAAATTTACAATGTCCTCATAGAGATGCCCTTTATCAAGAAGAAAATGCCTTGGTGCCCTTGCTCTTTCGAGACCGAAGCAATCAGGCCTGCCTCCTATTCTGATGATGAGGGGCAATCTTCTAAAGGGAGACTGTCGCCAAGGTCGTAGAAGGTCTGCGGCTGTACATGAAGTTATGAACTGTAACCTACAGCACCCGTAGCAGGGTTCTCCCCAGGATTTTTCAAAGCTGGGGGCATTCTGGACCCAAATTTTGAAAGAGTGGCCGAAGCACGCTGAATTGGTAGCAGATTCTTGGAATGTTTTTATTTAATGTTTATGTTTGGTTTGAAAAGCTCTGCTGTGCAATCTGGAGCATTTAAACTGGTTTATAACGTTACGATTTTTTGTGAATTTGATATTAAAATCTATAAAGAAAAAATTTGTAAAAAATATGTATATTATTTTTTTTACATATCGGCCGTTATTTCTGCATATCAGCCCGTAATTCGTGCGTATCGGCCCGTTACGCTCGCTTGTGGATGGGGAGAACCCTGAGTAGTAAGGTACCTGGCCCGGGCTGGCTGTCGCATCATAATATTGCGCCCTTTTGTAATTTGACGGCCAGTTCACACACGCGTACAGTAACTCACATGACTGGGTCAGAGTTCATAATTCTATCTACATGCCTGCTATGATCATGACGACAATCACCCTTTAATGTTGTCTCTTTGTTGTTCTAAAAACTCTTTGTTGTTCTAAATGTATGTCAAATGGCACAATATAAGTTGACTGTGCCATACTGTACAAAGTTTACCCCCTTGTGGGTGTACAAAGTCCACGAAACAATCATAACAGACAACCATAGCAGACAACTTTATTTTTGCTGTACACAATATACAAAAATACAAATGTACCTTTGTGTACAATGATGTAGGCCCAGGCAACTTCTGTACACTTGAGGAAAAAACATCACATCAAAAGTACCCAAAGTCCAGGTCCCAGGAGGACCCAAAGAACCACTTCACAGTCACACAATGACTTAACTTCCCAAAGGAAACGAATTTGCGACGTCCCCAGGGACCAAATTATGCAACTTCCCCAGGGACCAAATAATGCAACTTCCCAAAGGAACCTACATATGTATGTACAACTTCCCAAAGGGACCCAAAAATGCAACTTCCGAAAGGAAAACAAATTGTACTTCCCATACACATACGGTAGGAAAAAAAAAAAAGTCAACTTCTCCAGGGGTCAACAAATTGAACCTCCCAAAATACAACTTTCCAGAAAGAGTCCAAAGCTGTGTTATTATGTCTAGCTGTACAAAAGTTAACATACACTGTACATTGTATTTATAAAAATACATTAAATAATGGATGAGTGTGTACATGTACACCACAGTACACTGTACCTGAAATTTCCTTGTACATTGATGTACAGAGTACGTGTACAAAGACGGTGCAAGCCTCGCGCATATTTGAATTTGTTTTTGCAGCGCGCGCCATTTTAGGAATTAAATTGCACCTAAATATGCGTGTAAATGCCGAATCGCCTGAAATTCAAACTACACTGTATCTAATGCCCGGTTCATACTTAACGTGAAGGTGAAGCGAATTTGACGTCACAAATTCACAATAAACAATTCTCTCAAGTTAAAATATGTTGAACTTTTTGCGAAATTCGCTGCCAATGTTCATGTAGGAGAGTGACGTCCAATTCGCTTTGTGTTTGCATCCGGGGACATTTACTCCCAAAGCGGCGCAACCAAGATTGCTGTGATGATGTCATCAAGTGAATTGGGTCAATATTCAAATTTAACTTGCAAGTAGCTTATTGGAGGATGGTTCAACCCAATGGGCCACTAGATTTAAATGAAGTCTTGTACAATGCCTTGCTGAGTCACAAAGTGAATGCTCAGTTGGAATTCCTCAGACCAAATCCAGTGTTGCAAAAAGTGTACATTTGTAGATGTCACATTGTAAGGGGCAAGCTTTTGCATAGTTTCATAATGGATGGCAACAATTTCCAGTGAAAAATGTGGCATAGAGGACACCAAACTTTGCTAATCTGGAGGATGCAATGCAAAAGCTTGCCCCTAAACCATGTGAAGTAGCAACAATATTTCAGTCTGATGAATTGAAATTGAGCTTTTTAATAGTGTGATCACTATTTTAAAAAGGCCTCATCAAATTCATCTCACAAATGTGGCGTGTCGTTGTCGAGCGGTCTGGTGCACAGGACTCAAGTTCTGATGGCTGAACCATTGAAGTGTGGGTTCGATTCCAGGTCATGACCCTTGTGTCCTTGAGCAAGGTACTTCTCCATAATTGCTTCTCTAAGCCCATGTGTTGGAACCTGTGAGGGCCGTGAGATAGTATTGTGTTGGGTTAACCCCTTAGTGCTAATATACATCATGTACTTTTAAGCAGTTTCTGGTTGTCAGGTTGTATGCTCCCCAGGGAGTGGAGAAAATTTGAGGAATGGTCTTTGCCTGATGAACAGGGACAATGCTGTAGTAAAGCACCTTGATCTAGCTATTAGGAGATGCGCGCTATGACAGACTAGTCCGAGTTCAGCTCGTTCATGGGTGTTTACACCACCGCAGCTATGGCCGCCGCATGCGCGCATCGATGCACACGCACTGTGAATTCCCCATGCACTGACGTGCTATTGTGTCGCATGCGCGTGCCGCGGCTATACATGTAGCTGCGGTGGTGTAAAACACTAAAAACAAACGTTGCTCCGATTTGAGTATCAGAACCAAATATTGTTATTACTAGTAAATTGTTTTTCAGGCCTAGAATTACACGGAGGCCACGGCCTCTGTTGCCCTGGTCTTGGCCTTGGTGCCCCTTCAAAAGTTTCCCATAGACTTTAAGATTTTGCAATGGAAGTGCCCTTTTGCAAAGTGAAAGTTTGGCCTTGCCCTCTCAAAGATGAAATGCCGGGCCTGGTTTTTTTAAGAGAGCAGCACAACTTCTTGTACACCGATTCGTGTCGCTCCCAAATTTGAAATAAAACGTGTGTTAGGAGCCCGCTATGCTGACTGCGTTTCTCGAACACTCCAGGGATCCATCGGAGCCTGCCTTTGCTCCCGTTGTAGTCATTAATTCATAGTGTGTCTTTGATTTCCACTGGTAATGACTGTGATTGATGGTGTACATATCCCTGCCGATTTTCATCAGGCAGCTCATGGTATCAGACTTCCCCGAGGATATTGAAGCAATGCACGGGCCCCAGGAACTTGCCCTGCGCTTAAATCAATTCCCCTCCTAACGGCTTGACGAGAACCAAATGTGCCGACACGATTGCTTAGGGAGGCCTCATTGATCAGAGCACATGGGACGTGCGGTATCTATGTGCATCTAACTGTAGCCAGGGGTACAAGGAAGACGGTTATACGTTTTGAGGCATTGCATGGTGAGGTGTCAATGCAAATTTGGTTTGCGGTAACACCATTTGATTATATCTACTTACATGTAGCTGTCAGTAGATTGTTCTGGAGTGAACTTGTCCTGTTATTATTCTACTACTGCGGAGTATGGTAGATTGCGGAATTCAGGGGGACAACTTGCATGTAGCTCTGAAAAGAACCATACTGCTCAATAAGTACTACCTGGGGAGGTGTAGGAAATCAGCCGGGACTACTACTTCTACTTTCGCTTTAGTGGATCGAGGGGACTTCTCGGAGAACTTCACTGCCGCGGAGTGAGTTTATTGATTGGTCTCAAAGGTTTCGACTAGCCTGCTCTAGTCATCGTCAGGAGGCAGAAGGCAGATGGTGTTGAGAATTGAAGAATGGAGATGGGGTTTTGCATGTGTCTCTTGAAGCAATGGGATCTTGTCGTGTAAGCTGGTGAAGTGTACTCGTTGAGTGCTGAGATTGTTGATCTACCAGTGTTCACAGAGAAGACACTTTCTTTCTTGGTAATGTAAGGTGTTTCTGTTGCTTTCCTGAGGGATGTTTTACCTGTAATCCTCTAGCCATTGCCGAAATTCCACTTGATAAATGTTGTTGGAATACGAGTTACAGTATAGGGTCTTTTCTATTGTTGATGAACAAACAGCGCTGGTTTGCATCAACGGCCAAATGTAGCAAAACATTCAAGTCTTGTTGACAGACGTTGTGATCAAATTCAACATTTTTGCAAACCTTCTCATAGAAAATACATCCCATTGTTGGTTCTTCGTTTGCTTCCAACAAATTCTAAACAACTTTTGAATAGTTGTGTGACATTTCTGCAAACTGTGATTATTTGTGTTTGCTTTGCATTGATGGCTCCCCGTCTTACATCTCCATCTTGGTTGGCAAAAACTCGGGCAAAAGAAAGGGCCATAATTTCTCTTCGCAGGCTTGGGAAAAAAGGTCCTTGACTTGAGTGGCTCTGGACTTTCAATTCACTGGTGCCCTGCTCACTGCATGTACATGTGCAGTGAATGGTACAGTATACAAATAATGAATGTTTATGAGTGCAATGGTAAGAATATTTTCATAAGTTGAGAGATGGAATGTTCCATTCAACGAGGGGAAGCCGAGTTGAATGGAACATTCCATCTTTCAACGAATGGAAATATTCTTACTATTGCACTATCATTATTTTTGTTTTATACAACATCCAAGTAGATCTTTGTCATTTGATTGGAGGATAACGCTATAAAGTATAATATAAAGCTTCATCCATTTTTAATTGAATAGTCACTTTCGTCAATGGAGGGCGGGCGAGCGTGCAATGGAACAAATCGGATGGAACGAAAAATGCATGGTGAATGGAACGAAAAATGCACAGTGAATGATGTAGCGTGCAATGGTACGTTTATTTGCTATCACGTGACTGACCATCCTCCAATCAAATGACAAGGATCTGCTTGGGTGTTATATAATATACATAATCTGAAATGGACAACATGCAAACATTTTGATGTGCTACAATGGTATGTTTCGCTTGCTCTGTTATACTACAACTTGTTTCTGCAGTGCATGTTGTACATTTTTTAGAAGGTGTAATTTTTTAGAATTTTGTTTCTCATGATGCCCAGGAGTCAAAGGATGGTTAGTGAGAGGTCAATCTCTATTGGTTCCCCCCCCCCTCCTAGACTCTGGAATGACCTCCCATCACCCATCAGACTGGCTCCCTTACTCACACACAATTAAACTGCATTTAAAGATACACCTGTTTCATTGATTTTCTCTTGACTTACATGTATTGTTTCTCGCAACTATTTTTCTTTTGTATTTTGTTAATATAGCGCAGTTAGCATTAGTTTGGAATTGCGCCACAGGGCTGATACTTTACGGAGGCAATTGCCTCAGTTGCCCCTGGTCATTGCCTTGGTGCCCTTGAAATGTTCCAATACAAATTAAAAATTTCTTCATAGAGGTGCCCTTTATCAAGAAGAAAATGCCTTGGTGTCACATGCATAACAGGCCTCGAATTAACCCACTGCACCTACAGCAATCGCCGTGGTGCTCTCTTCTTTTGCTGTGGTGCCCTTTGCAAAGATCCGATACAATTTTACATTTTCCTCATAAAAGTGCCCCTTACCAGAGGAAAATTGCCGTGCCCCTTCAAGAGCCAAGTTCAAGGCCAAAGGTCTTTTTCTAGTTGTTGTTATTTACTCATTCTGGTTTCTGTTGTCGATTTTCAGCACAATGGACGCCAGACGACCACAGGTGCCATTTCCCCTTCACCGAATGTACCCCCGGCTGGTCAAGGGACCTCCTGTCAACATGATCCAAACCCCCTACGCCATCGACTCCCCGAGTCCGCAGAACATCGAAATCAAATCCAAGAGGATGGCAGTCAGCTGGAGAGACGACACATTGTTTTATGTTCCCGATCGGACTGGAAAGCAAGGGGTGTGCATACTGGAGCCGAGTATGCAACCAGGACAAGAATATTTTGAGGTGAGGGATGCAATCGATAAAGTAGCTAAGCATGTATCAGGCCTCGATCTTAAGAAAAACGGGGGCAGGCCTTTGCTGGCCAAACCAGAGAAATTGTACAAGGGCATGCTGGCCAAGTTGGTAGTGACAGTGGAATATTTTTCCGAAGGGCATGCTGGCCAAGTCGACAGGGCATGAGGCCAATGACCTCGGTGGCCTCGGTTAAGATCAAGGCATGATGTATACTAATATTGGATTCCATCACATTGATACAACAATTTTAGATACCTTTTTTGGAATCAAAGATTTGTAGCGACGTAGCTTTCGATGTCATCACGACATCTTCAATTCAGTGCAGGGATTTAAACCACTCCGGTCACGTGACCGCTTTTTGGGCGATCACATGGTAGCAGATAAACTTGGAAAATGTCCAAGTTATCACCAGGGAGGATCCGTTCTGGAAGAGGAAGATATGCAAAGCCATCAAAATTAAGACACTACCACCATCCCTCAACAGAGACACCGGATATGACCTGCCCGCCATCAACGATGGTCTGCTATCATGTGACCGCCAAAAAGGCAGTCACATGACCGGAGTGGTTTAAAATCGCTACATTGAATGAAGATGTCATGATGACGTCGAAAGCTACGTCGCTACAATTCACGGTCTGCCACACTTGCCATTTTGGGAATTGAATGTTATGTAAAAGTATAGTAAGCATGTATGCGTCGCCTAAACTGCGCACTACACCATGTGCACCGTATGGGGATACCAACTCCCAAAACAGCGCAACCAAGATTATTGTGATGATGTCGTCAGGTGAATTGTGTCAATAGAGTGCTTAGCACACATTGGTGTAAGGTTAAAATCATAACACATGTGATACTAAGAAATTTATTAATTTAAAGGGACTCTGCTACAAGACTTGGTTTAATAGCATTGTGCCTCCACAAAACACATTAGAGCTTGCAACAAGATTTGAAAATGCTTTGAAAAGAACAACAAATTGCACTCAATCGATAAGCGTGGTATAACCAATGACTGAATTCTTCTCTTGTTTCCCCTCCCTCCCTCCCCAGGCTGAGATAGTAAGCACAGGCAGATGGGGCGCTATACGGATAGGGTTGGCACCCCCGGACCACTCACTAGAAGTACACCTAGGCATTGAAGGCAACTCCATAGCATTTAGTGTTGACGATAGTACAATGTAAGTACAAGGGCCAGTGGAGTTTTATGTTACGGTTACAGTTGATTTGTATTACATATTTTAGTGTTTATAACCAGTTTTAACCAGGAATTAGAATAGGTTGCAATCTGTTGCAATCTTGCAAGACGATGGGCCACGCTAGAAGTCTCTCTTTTAAAAAAAGTTTTACATCCCTAAATACACCTATATCTACCATGAAAAAACAGTGACAGAATTATAGAATGCGTGGTTATTCGTTTACAAAGGCAGTTTCCGAGCGTCTTTTCCCCCCCCCCCCCTGCCTCGAGCCAAAATCAGAACAACAGCAGTCTGTGCCTGAAAGTTGTCTCCAGAAATCCTAAAGAAAAGCGACGTCGCAGGAAGTACTCCTCTGTCAAACGGCTGTTTGTTGTTACTCATTGAAGCATTGCTCAGTGCAGACCATGCGGGGATTCAGTACTTCCAGTGACGTCATGATTTGTTTGCTGCCCTCATTTCTGGGATTTTGATAAATTTAGGCGGCGGGCTAGTTAAAGGAGTAAAAACTCCCTGCAAATATCACTTCTTTTGTCAATTTGATGCCACAAAAGAGAAGTTTGTCCTATGCAATATTTAAAGAAAGCAGAAAACTAAACAATAACGTCAACATCAATCACCATGGCCCATCCTCTTTAACTATCCAGAATGCAAGTGAAATACATGTGTATGTTGATGGCCTCATGTTTTGACCCTTGCAGTAGCAGAGTCTTTCTCTAGTCCAAATGTTTGTTAAAGACTCTGATAGTGTCAAAACGGGGCCTTTAACAATTTGTGCAAGTCTGAGGAGAGTGGTTGGTATGCTCCTCGACATTTCAAACAGTGTACTCTGCTCCAGTTCTGCTCACTTGTTTGAAACATCAAGAACAAACCTACGGCTCTTCGTAGAGTCAATAGTCCTTACAAAAAAAGGCTTAAATACGGCTGGTCGGTGATGGGATTTTGCCGAGATAAAGTGTAGTACATTGTATAATCGCCACCGTGCAAGGCTTCAAACATCACTTCATTTTTGCACCACTATTATTTCAATAAATTGATTTCCCGACTTTCCATGTTTTTAGATACGGCGAAGATTTGAAGACGCCTCTGCAATGCAAAGCATGCAAGCCCGGGGACAAGATTGGCGTGGGTATAAAGTTTGGCGAGAACTACATGGAAGGCGCTGACGAGAAATGCCCAGTGGTCTTCACGTTGAATGGGAAAGAGGTACATGAACGACTAACCCAAATTGTAACAACCCCATAGACCGATTCTGCCTTGTGATTGGTTTAGAGGGTACATCACATTGAGACCAGGGACAAGCTGCTGGAATGGCCCAACTATACCCAACCAATGTACTATACCCTTAGAACCCAATGTACTATACCCATAGCAACCAATGTACTATACCCATAGCAACCAATGTACTATACCTGCAGCAATGGCAGTTTCTTGGTACCTAGACATGTAGGGCATTGTATGGGGTAAAGCAAATTTTGTAGAATACTGATGTTTGTCAAACTATGTATGGTTAAAATTCAACCCCAATCTTATCAGAGTCCAAACCGTTTAATGACTGAATGTTGAACCCTCCTTTACTACTGTGATGGATTTGATAGTTCAGGGCTAAGCTGGCCCTTTCATTACAACATGGGGGTCAGTCATTCTTATCTGTGTCCCAACCTCTTGGTGTTGAGTTACCATAGAGTGGACGATTTTGGAGGATATCGGGGGGGGGGGGGTCTCTAGCTAAAGACACTAGGGAGTTTGAGTTACAGTGTATTCATACATCAAGTCATAACGCACCAGGGAAATTCACAAGATTTTCTACTGTACATAGAAATCCTGAAAAACTGAGCCCTGGTTTGAATTTTGTTTATTGTTGATTTTTAGATTCATAGGCGAGATGTCGTCATTCCTTACAAAGGTCTATGTCCCGCCGTATCCATGGCATCCCCGAGTCAGATGGTACGGTTCAAAGCGCGCTGTGATTGGTTGAGCCAGGAGGAGGAGATGGTGATTGACAGCTGTGAGGATGAGTGGGCGCGGCTTCATGATGTCACAGTGCACGGCCAGGTAGAAACAAAATAAAATGTTAACATTTTTGAAAGGGGTGATGCATCATTGGTTTTCAAGAGAGTAAGGCCGTGTCCAATTTTGCGGCTGTGGCTGTTGCTAAGGATGTTGCTATGGCGATCCTATGCTTTGATGCATGTTCATGTGATGATCAAGCTGTAGCCGTAGCCGCTAATTTAGACATGGCCTAAAATTATCTCATCCGTAAGAGTTGACATGAATACACTCCAAAAATGTTCCTTGGCAGATTACAAATTCTGGGGAAAACCCGCTTGGTAGTGCTCTGTGCACGCTCAGCAGTGGAATGTCCGGACGACCTATGTTCTGGTATTCCGATTTTACAGCAGGGCGTGTTTCAACGTCGCGCGTTTGCTGGCTGGAAAAATATTTTGTGGATACATGCAGCCGACGCCAACAGGGCCCAATTTCATGGCGCTGCTTACCAAAGAATTCCGTGCTTACGGCGCCCTGTAATGTACGCATTTCTATGGGCCGCAGCAGAGCGTAAGCGCAGAATTCTACGGTAAGCAGAGCCATGAAATTGGGCCCAGGTTAAGCACTAAATTACGGGAAATAGCCAAAATATTGTATCATGTGCAGGCCTTGATCTTAACAAAAAACAGGGGGTAGGCCTTTGCTGGCCAAATCAGAGAAATTGTACAAGGGCATGTTGGCCAGGTTGGTAGTGACAGTGCAATTTTTCTGAAGGGCATGCGGGCCAACTCGACAGGGCATGGTTGTAGCTGGTTCCCTGCCTAATTTATCCCACATGTCCTAGAGCAAAAATCTGTTCATAAATAGGTAGTACTTAAAGGTTCACTGAAATACAAAGTATTAATGCTTTTATGTTACACCTTATGATTTTTATAAAACGATTCACATGTAAGACATAATTTCTTGTGTATTTTTCGCATAATTTGTTTTCTTTAAAAAATAACAGTCTTCAGGAACTCCCACAAAAATAGGTCACTTGCTAACATGGCTTGATTCTCAACATGACATCTTATGCATTACATAATGTTTCCTGAGCTATTCCACAAAACAATTGTTCTGGGATTGGGTCTGCCAAAGGAATGACAAATACGTGTTCTTCTATAGACGTTATGCACATGACGTCATTTGAGTAGGGCGCCCTCGTCTAGAGGTCAAAATGAGGTTGTTCATTGGCCAATCCTGTGCGCCGCGCGTACCAATCTCTGCGTTTCCATTGTTACATCATCAATTTACCTCTAAGATGGCGGCGTGATGACGTCAATGCATAAGGTCTATTAACAAATTCATTTTTGGTTGTAATGCATGTGATGTCACGTTGAGAATCCAGCCATTGTTAGCAAGTGACCTATTTTTGTGGGCGTTCCTGAAGACTGTTATTTTTTAAAGAAAACAAAGTATGCAAAAATACACAGGAATGCAAAAAATGATTTCTTACAAGTGAATCGTTTTATAAAAATTATAAGGTGTAACATAAAAGCATGAATACTTGTTATTTGAGTGAACCTTTAAGCAACACCATGCAATGGTCGTATCAATGCAGAAATGGTTGCATCTCACCTGTGCAACAACGTCGTATCTGGCACAAAAATACTCCGTGCAAAACTGTTGTATCTTGGTGCCTATTGGTTTTGTGTATACATCCGGGTTATTTTAAGTGAGATACAACATTTTGGAACTTTTAAAAACTCGTGTGTTAGTGCTATCGTAGGAGATGCATGGTTTTTGCACTGACACAATGTTGTCGGCCATGAAATGGAGGCTTCAACTCTGTCCAGCCACAGAATAACAATGAATCTGAATTGACTTCCTTTCCCCCCAGATCCTTGCCTATGCTGGTCGAGGCAAGACGATCGCCGATGTGGGCCTAGCCCAGGCACGCAAGCCCCTCAGCCCCATGAACCATTACTTTGAGCTGGAGATCATAGACCCTGGGAAGAATTGCTACATCGCGATCGGCTTGGCCAAGAAAGACTACCCTAAGAAGAGGCATCCGGGATGGAACTATGGATCCATAGCGTACCATGCAGGTGAGCAGGGGCAGGGAGAGGGGGGGGGGAAGGATGGTAGACCAAGGGACTCACTCTCTTAAAGTTTTCGATTGAAAATTATTTGATTGAAACTAGGGACAAGTTGCATAAGATTTGTCCCTGGTCTCAATGGAAGAGAGTGATTTTCAATCTAATTAGAGTGATTTTCAATTGTCTATGATAGATAGTTCCCACTTGACATCTTACTGTGTATAGTCAGCCATCTTTACTAATTTGTTTAACATACAACTGTGCGTGACGCGTAACTACCGCGTGAATCTTGAAGGAGTGGTATCAAATTCCTTGCATAATTGGTAGTTGAACCACTACGCTGCGTAGAAAAGTTACAAGGCTCGACGCAGCTCAAATCCGAAATTCAAGTTGCCCGTAAAGATGGCTTTATCAGGAACTATCTTTTGACTGAATTCACCTTACATTGGTTTAACAGTGTTCCTGTCTGTGTTGTTGTTTGGAATCAAGGCACTGCTCAAAAGGCCACGAAACTAAATCCATACCATGTGTGTGGCCGCAACCGAACCACCCGATCGTGGCAAGAAAGTCACTGCTGTTGCTAGGCAGTTGCTAAGGGAGGCGGGGCTTAATGGATCGGTCTATTGTCATTCTTAATTTGATCTAACTAGACATGTTTCCCCGTTTTTAGGGGTGAGGGTGTCTGATTCAGAAACTATGTGTAATTTTATGCAAAATTTTTACATTTTCTTCAATGTACATTGTATGTGTTTTGGACTGCATGAAATTATTGACTTTTTTGATGTTATTTACAGAATTTTTATATGTATTTTTTGTGATATATTGTGCCTTTGAACCTCCTCGGATGGATAGAGGGCGCTCTATATGTGTACAAATGTAATAAAGTATTATGATTAGCATTAAAGGTTGCCATAACATTTCCTTATTTTACGATCCTCACAGGTTTTTAAAGTGATATTTTGTTTAGCGGAATTCTGCGCTTATGAGAATTTCCGCAATTGAAACTGAATTTCTTTCCTCTTCGCTTCTGCAGACGACGGTAAGATCTTTAAAGGAAGTGGTGTGGGCGACTCGTTTGGGCCTCGTTGCCACAAGGGCGACATCATGGGGTGCGGAATCATGTTCCCCAGGGACTACTGCATGGACAGGTGGGTGGATAATTGATTGAGTGCACCTGTCGCCGTTTATGCCTTCAGGTGGCGCACTGTATACCTTTCTCCGCCATATTTCAGATTTTCATTTCTTGAAGAATTCACTGCAAAAAAAACACTTGTTTTTAATTATTGATGCTTCTGTTTTGCTGATGTCATTTCTGTATCTCTAATATTTAATAAATACCATTGAGAGTTTTGTGTATTCTGATTGGTCGAAGGCCGGTCTTGTTGGTGTGTATTAACATTAGATATAAAGACGGGCGCTGTGAAAAAGTGAATAAATGGCCCCTGAACCAGCATACATGTATATATTGTTGTGTGAGAATTTAGTATGCACTGATTGTATGAAGTCAACTCTTGTCTCTGTGCATAATTTTGTTTTACTTTGGCAAGAGTTATCGGTGCGTAATTTTGTTTTACTTTGGCAAGAGTTATCGGTGCATTATTTTGTTTTACTTTGGCAAGAGTTATCGGTGCATAATTTTTTTTACTTTGACAAGAGTTATCGGTGTATAATTTTGTTTTACTTTGGCAAGAGTTATCGGTGCCGCGTGCATGTGCACCTTGGATTCAAGCATGAAAGTGCAGACAATAACATTTCAGTATTAGGTAGCTGGTACCCACCATACAAACCAACATAAAACAAAGCATAAAGCCGGACACCAACCAAAGTATAATGGCATTGTTAATTTTCAGAGCTCTTAAGACCAGTTCTTGTCAGTCGTGACACTTGTGTCCTTGAGCAAGACACTTAACTACAACTGCTTTGTCCTTCAGATGGGACGTTAAGCCGTAGGTTCCTTGTACTAGCTGACTAGGATGGGTGGTGCTCGTTAAAGAACCCAAAATACTTATCATGGAAGAGTAGGGTTTTACCCCGGTGTTTCTGGTTCAGATAGCAAGCATCCTTATCTTCAGGTTTCCTCAGGCTTCTGAGCTACAGTGATATAGTTCGCTTTTGAGGCATCCTTGGTTTCATTACTAGAAATATATAATAATAATAACAATAATTATGGCATCTCCCAACACAAGCCTCAGCTTTGAAAAGGTGCCTAAATTTAGTCTTAATTTTAGTTTGACTATTTGTATTTATATATATATATTTATAAATGTATTTGTTATTTCCTATGTATTGTATAATTGATTTGCATATATTTCGTTATAATTTGGCATGTGTCTGAACACAATTTTATTTTTTCAAATAATTTGTTGGTACAGCATTGTACATTATGTTGTGTTTTTTAACTACTTGCATTTAAACTGTTGTGCTTTTTGGATTTTATTTTTGATTTTTCCATGGCATTAAAAAACTGTTTTCTGCAAATTTGTTGCAAATTTGAGTTCGTTTTTTTTTTATGTATTGTTATTTTATTTTTCCTCCTAATTTGAATGAATAGCAGTGATGATGCAGAAAGCGATAACGAAGAGGTGAATGTGGTCAAGGCCTGGCAAGAGAGGGAGCCCTTCAACCGGCTCAACCAGCTGGACCGCATTGCGCAGGACAACTTTGCCATCGACGTCTATGACCTGTCTGAAGACGAGTACGAAGATTATCTCTCGGAGGAAGAAGAATATGAAGAGAATGTGGATAGGGTACAGCAAGGAACAAAAGTACAGGTGGGTTAAACGTTTTTCTTTATCAAAGGTGACTTTAGTCGACTGCACTCATACCCCCTTTTCCTTACCACAGGTGACTTTAGTCGACTGCACTCATACCCCCTCTTCCTTACCAAAGGTGACTTCAGTCAACTGCACTCATACCCCCTCTTCCTTACCAAAGGTGACCTTAGTCAACTGCACTCATACCCCCTCTTCCTTACCATAGCTGACTTTAGTCGACTGCGCTCATACCCACTCTTCCTTACCATAGGTGACTTTAGTCGACTGCACTCTACCCCCTCTTCCTTACCATAGCTGACTTTAGTCGACTGCACTCGTACCCCCTCTTCCTTACCATAGGTGACTTTAGTCGACTGCACTCATACCCCCTCTTCTTTACCATAGGTGACTTTAGTCGACTGCGCTCATACCCCCTCTTCCTTATCAAAGGTGACTTTAGTCGACTGCACTCATACCCCCTCTTCCTTACCATAGTGGACTTTTGTCGACTGCACTCATACCCCCTCTTTATTACCATAGTGGACTTTAGTCGACTGCACTCATACCCCCTCTTTATTATCATAGTGGACTTTAGTCGACTGCACTCATACCCCCTCTTTATTACCATAGGTGACTTTAGTCGACTGCACTCATACCCCCTCTTCCTTGTCAAAGTTGACTTTAGTCGACTGCACTCATACCCCCTCTTCCTTACCATAGTGGACTTTAGTCGACTGCACTCATACCCCCTCTTCCCTACCATAGGTGACTTTAGTCGACTGCACTCATACCCCCCTCTTCCTTACCAGAGGTGACTTTAGTCAACTGCACTCATACCCCCCTCTTCCTTACCATAGGTGACTTTAGTCGACTGCACTCATACCCCCCTCTTCCTTACCATAGGTGACTTTAGTCGACTGCACTCATACCCCCCTCTTCCTTACCATAGGTGACTTTAGTCGACTGCACTCATACCCCCTCTTCCTTACCATAGGTGACTTTAGTCAACTGCACTCATACCCCGTCTTCCTTACCATAGGTGACTTTAGTCAACTGCACTCATACCCCCTCTTCCTTACCAAAGGTGACTTTAGTCAACTGCACTCATACCCCCTCTTCCTTACCATGGGAGACTTTAGTCGACCACGATGTATGTGTTGGATCAAATAAAACGAGGATACTGGTCTTTGACAATAACTGAGGTTGTTCGCGTACTTTAATCGAAACGTGCACATATCTCAAGGTGTTTTGCGTCAAAGATCTTATTTTTTCCTCTTTCCTCCGTTCGATTTAGGTGTTTTTCACTCGGAATGGAACAACAATCGGCAGACGAGAGGTCGGTCTACCCCCATTGGGCTTCTATGCAACCATCGGTATGCTCAGTCTCGACGAGAAGGTCAGAGTTGACCTTCGACCCCTGAGTGGTTGACCTGACCTTTACAACTCGACCTTTTCGAAGGTCAACTGTGTGTACTCTTGTATCGTGCTATGTGTCTGAAAAGTACTGGTGTAAGCTTTCTGCGTAACATTAATTGACCCTTGACCCAGAGAGAGGTCGTGACTCGAAAGAGAGGTCCTGACCCAGACAGAGGTCATGTTGTGTTCAGAACAAATGTAGGTAGATTTATGGTTCGTGCTGACCGTGACATTTGGTAAAGTAGATATGACCACTGCATGACCTCCCCGTTTGGCAACTCATTGTGTACATGTAGGTGTTGATATTTCCAGTGGTTGACCCTTCACCTTTGTACTCGTAAGGTCATGTCGTCTCTGTATCCTGTTTAAGCTGGGGTCAGTGTGGTGCAATGCTGATCTTTTAGTCTTTGACCTTTGGTGTGAGGTCATGTCCGGAAAACCTGTGTGAGCTTGTACTGTCATTGAATTACGTACGACCTCAAATAGTCATGTGGTCATGTCGCCCGTCTGTGTCCTGAATCCTGTTCAAGCTGATCACTGTTGTCTGTGAATGACCTTTACCCTCTGACCTTCAGCTACGAGGTCATGGGGTTAGGTCCCGTCTGCAAAATTAAGATAAATTCTCCTGAAAGTACTTGATAAATGTATGTAGACTTTTGTGTATTGTTAAACTAAAGATGTGATAGCCGGATTCCTAAAGCAGGCTAGCCTACTCAAGCAAAAGCGAAGGTGGTTTATTTGTGTAATGCACGCTTGAAGCACATTCTGCAAACTCAAACCACGCTTAGATGTAGATATAAATAAACGCACGCTTCCAGGATGTACTTGATGTTGGTAAGACTGGAAGTAGTAATGTTCACGGATGTACACATTACTTGAATGGTATAAAGGTGATTTGGTGGAAGAACGAAACCTCGAAAATAGTTTAGCTGGAGTTATGCTATCGATTTTGAGAAATTAGTGAAAACCAGTTTTTGATTTCGCGAGTCCAAAACTTGCTGTTTGAAATCTGTGAAAACATATACTGGGCTTTTTCACTGTTTTCTCGTGACTCCGATGACCAATTGAGCTTAAACTTCCCGCAGGTTTGTTATTTCATTCGTGTATGTTGGGTCACACAATGTGTGAATACTGGTCTTTGACAACTACCAATTTTGTCCGTATTCTTGGACCGGCTTAGCGTTTTATTAAAAACGTGTACATACTTTCTTTTAAAATAATTAAAAGCTGAATCCAAATGGTTAAGGAAAAAAAACAGGAAGAGGATGTAGCATGTGATCAGTATATTCAGTTGAACCAGCAGCTCAGCAGCAAAATGGAGATAATATTTGCTTTTTTTTTGTTTTTTTTTTCCCTGTTTTTCTAACGAGTCAAGTCCTACATTACCACCCAGAGATCATTCTTCAAAAGTTTTGCTGTCGGGACTATATTTTTAGCTATATCCTTTTAAAAGAGATGTAAACCATTTGGACTCGAGTTAGATCGCGATTAGTCGTCTAGCAAAGCAGTAGTTACAGGAAGACAAAAAAAACTGTATGATAAAAATTTTTATTTTTGCTAAATGTCGTCTGTAATTGTGTGAAACAGTTGAGCTAAATAAATCTGGACCATTTCAAGGGGTGAGGGGGGGGGGGGGGTAGCGATAGCCAGGGGCATGGAGGCGATAGACAGGGGCAAGGAAGCAATGGCCAGGGGTATGGAAGCAATGGCCAGGGGCATGGAGGCAATTTACCATAGTTTGACCAAAAGAGGGCGCTTTCAACTGTTAATTTCTTAGCATCACTATAGTGAGGTTGCGTGACCCCGGGAAGACGTCATTTCGCAGCCTTGTTGGGTCCAGCCATGTACAAACTCAATAGCTGACGCGTCGTCTGCTGAATGATTTCCAGCGTCTGTTTTTTGTGTGCAGCATTAGGAAAAGGTCTCGGATGACGTCACGTGAAACCTCTCTGTTACAGTGTTATCTTATTTCGACTCCCTGCATGTTTTTTTTTTTTTGTATCGATGGCCAAATGAATGATAACAAGTATAGCAAGAATGCAAAATCCAGTTTGTTTTACTTGTTTTGTATCACGTAAATTTGGTTCATACACGCCCTTGGTCAAAAACACTGTGAATTGTCTCTGTTGTCTCCATGAAGTATCACCCCTGCACCATACAAACAACGTTTGAAACAAAGTCAAGGAATGTGCATTTTTAATTAGTCAGATTGGGGTGGCGTGTGTGTAAAGCGCTCGCCTCTCACCACGGTGTGGCCCTGGTTCGATTCCCGGCTAGGGTTGTATGTAAGTAGAGTTGTGCCTTGGTTCTCTCCTGTGCCATGAGGTTTTGTTCTCCAGGCCATCAAGTTTTACTCCCTCCTGAAAAGTCATCTCGGGCTGTGCTCCGTGGTCATATATGGGTTGATGTGGCTGGCTGCCAAAAGGCACCCTTGAATGCCTGCAGCTCAAACACAAGTAGCTGCGTCCTTCGCAGTTCAGCCTCGCAGCTGCCAGTAAGGATGATTAGCCTCCCAAATGATGATTATTATTATTATTATTGTTATATTCCCTGTATGTCTATAAAATATCTATCATGTTTCACTCTGACTGTTTACTTTAGGGCTTCATGTGTATAAAACAAAAATAACAAATTGTTTACAAATAAATAAATATATATATATTTGACTTTATATGCAACTGATATTGTGAGCAAAATTATGTTTGACGTCAGGCATTTAGAAATGCGTGCAGCGAAGACAGAGTGCTTGTTCCATGTCTAACTTCTCAGTGTTTTTTTTTTTGCTTATTTTCTGGTGGTTTTTGGAGTGTGCATATACTTTTTCTTTCTGCTGTTGTATGGTTCTGAGTCAAATCAACTTGTAAAGTCAGCAGCACCAAAGTCACCAAGTTCAAATTCCTCTTTTTTCTAGACATCACCTCTAGAAAACAGACAGTCATGGGTTCTATTCCCACCAAAGTCCCCATGTTTAATTACACTCTATCTAGACATCAGCTCTAGAAAACAGACAGTTCTGGGTTCGATTCCCAACCACCACCCAAGTTCCCATGTTCAATTCCACTGTCTAGACATCATCTCTAGAAAACAGACGGTCATGGGTTTGATTTCCCCAAGTCACCATGTTTAATTACATTCTATCTAGACATCAACTCTAGAAAACAGACAGTCCTGGGTTCGATTCCAACTACCACCCACGTCCCATGTTCAATTCCACTCTGTTTAGACATCATCTCTAGAAAACAGACGGTCATGGGTTTGATTTCCCCAAGTCACCATGTTTAATTACACTCTACATGTATCTAGACATCAGCTCTAGAAAACAGACAGTCCTGGGTTCAATTCCAACCACAACCCAAGTCCCCATGTTCAATTCCACTCTGTCTAGACATCAGCTCTAGAAGACACAGTCACGGGTTCGATCCAAACCACCAAATAACTCCCCATTTTCAATTCCACTCTGTCTAGACATCATCTCTAGAAAACAGACGGTCATTGGTTCGATTCCCACCCAAGTCCCTATGTTCAATTCCACTCTATTTAGATAGCGGCTTTAGAAAACAGACAGTTGTGGGTTCGATTCCAACCACCACCCAAGTCCCCATGTTCAATTCCACTTTGTCTAGACATCTCTAGGAAACAGACGGTCATGGGTTCGATTCCCACCCAAGTCCCTATGTTCAATTCCACTCTATTTAGACATAGGCTCTAGAAAATACAGTCACAGGTTCGATTCCAACTACCACCCAAGTCCCCATGTTCAATTCCACTCTATTTATACATCAGCTCTAGAAAACAGACGGTCCTGGGTTCGATTCCCAGCCAGACAGCTTTCTTTTCCACTCAGCTCTAGAAAGTGACTAGGTTTGGGTTTTGTTTTTGGAGTGTTGTGTTGTGCAGGGTTGGGTGGGGGTGGAGAGAAATAGTTGGTTTGGTCCTCAAAGTTCTTAAAAAATATCTCAACCTTTTTGTAAAACTAATTCTTTCTGTGTGGGCTGTTGTTTGCAAGTTAAGTGTACTATGTGCTTTCATAGACTACTAATTTTGCCAGTCCCCTCTGACAATGTGTCCATAAATTTCTGCACGTTTATTTTGAAAAAGAAAGTATTGATAAATTGACTTGAAACAGTTTTATATGAATAGCGCTGTTTCAATTGTGTGTGACGCTCTGTGCCAAAAACCAGGCACTTTCTGCCGAAACTCAAAACTGGGTTTATTTGCTCATCAGATAGATGAGAAGAAGAGCTTTCAAGTAAAACCTTAATATTAGGGCCTACGTGTATATGTTGACAAACTAAATAGTTTGTCAACATATACACTAATTAATTCAAAGCAGCGCTCGTTTATGGTATTTTACACCACCGCAGCTATGGCCGCCGCACGCGGGCGCGACGAGACCATTGCGCGTCAGTGCGCTTATGCACCAATCAGCATGAAGGATTCACAGTGCGTGTGCGTCGACGAGCGTGTGCGGCAGCCATAGCTGCGGTGGTGTAAAAAGCCCATGAGCAAGCTGCTCAGATTAGTCCATAGAATGTTAAGACATCACAATGATATCACGGCTGATGTTGCAGTTGTCTTCACATTTAAGTGCCATTTCACTAGTTCTGAGGAAGTGCCTGATTTGGCGCCGGGCGTCGCATATCTATCATTGGTTAGGTTTGTTCACACGAAACATCTGTTCCCCCTATTAAAAGATAATCAAACTTTGTGGTTGGTAACTGTTTCTGCTAAGCAGGTTCTCCATACTGAGCAGATTCATAAGCTAAGCATTTCTTGTGAAAACAACTTGGTAACTCTCTGGAAGATATTGTAGGTAGAGGTAGAAAGGCTCTCTTTAAGTGTAGAAGCTACAAGCAAATATTAGTTATCCCACAGGCACACGTGAAATATGGAAATGTAGAGCGCTTCTGCATCCCGTATGCAACAAAGTCGACCGAATGCCCAATTGCATGTGGATTGGAGAGGTGCTATCATTTTTAGTACTCCACGAGCGCACATCAAAATAATGAACTTATCTTCCAGCAAACTTGTAACAGAGGTTTTTTTTTTAATTACACAAAACAAAACTGTTCTATTTCAATTTTCATTTGAAAATCAACGTCAGGATACCACCATTTTTACGGCATCTGACGGTACCTTAAATCAGTGGTTAAAATTTGTGAAAACGCCAGCGAAATAACAGGTGTGTAGCAATGGGCAAATGGGGTACATTGTTTTAACATAATCAGGATACAAATTTTGTCTCTCAAGTTTTTGAAAAAAAATTGAATCATCTTGAAACAACATCAATTTCAGACTTTTCTTGGAAAAAAGGTTGAATGTGAGGGTAGTAATTGGGACTGCTAGCCGTGCTGATAAATATTGACAGGTAACTGTGTTATTTTACAGCCATTGCCCTCAAACGCATTTCCATCAAACACATTGCCGTCAAACTTATTGATGTCAAACACATTGCCGTCAAATGCAATGCCGTCAAACGCATTGCTGTCAATTGCATTGCTGCAAACACATTGCCGTCAATTGCATTGCCATCAAACACCTTGCCGTCAAATGCATTGCCGTCAAACGCATTGCTGCAAACACATTGCCGTCAAATGCATTGCCATCAAACACATTGCCGTCAAACACATTGCCGTCAAATGCTTCGCTGTTACACGCATTGCTGTCAAACGCATTACCATCAAATGCATTGCCGCCAAACACATTGCCATCAAATGCATTGCCGTCAAACACATTGCCGTCAAATGCATTGCCGTCAAACACATTGCCGTCAAATGCATTGCCGTCAAACACATTGCCGTCAAACGCATTGCTTTCACACACATTGTTGTCAAACGCATTGCTGTCAAACCCATTACTGTCAAACACATTGCAGTAATACTTATGCCTACATGTGCCCATACCGCATCCAATACCCAGGATGCAATGAAAGGATTTTGGGAGTACGACTTTTATAGTTTGACGATAAGCCCGTGGCTGTTGACCAATCAGCAAGGGAAGTCAAGTTTGCTGGAGGATGCCATTGGCCGCTTACAGTACAACCGCTAAATGTTAACTTTTTTAAAAGCTGCTCCAAAGACTTGTAAATTATTGTATTAGAAGGAAATTTGTTTTTGCTTTAAAAAAAAAAAGAAAATGTGTATGAGGCAGGACCAAGACATAATAGTTAATTAACTTTAACGGATTTCTTGTTTTTATTGAAATGGTGTAGATTTAATTGGAGACTTTGGGACGCAAGTTGTCATTGATTTGCCGGGTAGAATTTTCCATTGTTTGCGTAGTTCTGAGTATGCGCATCTATCCAAAAACAGTAGATTTACCTGGCATGTCTGCTGCCACCTAGTGTCCCCCAAAAGCTCCCCCATTGATGGCAACAGTAGTCTTTATGAGCTTGTGATGGCAGACTTTTAATTGTACTGTATTGATAAACATACCATAGCCAGGTGGTTTGTTTTTTTATAAGAGTTCATACGCCATTGGTAGAGAGCAGTGGCGTAAACAGACATTTTCATTTAGGGGAGGGGGGCGGGGCCAAGCGGGGCAAAACAATCAGCTACATTGCTCTGGTATGACTTTGCCGTTGCTTGCCCTCAATACCGCCCTCAACAGGGCTCTCTCTGCTGGGTGGTGTTAACAAAAACCATTGGTGTATGCGCGCTTTTATTGCACTCTCTTTCTCTGTTGTAATTCTATGGTACACATCATAGACAGACTTTTTATATATTTAAAGTTTTGAAATATTTGGGAATATTTCTTTTTGTCTTCCATTTTTTGAGTCCGTTCTGTAAACATTATGTCCCGATCGTTTAAATTTTATATTGTATCACTATCTTGGTTCCAAAATGTATGGACTTCACCATTTTATGTGATATTATTTGTTATATCCATATCATGTTTTATTCATGAGACGTATTTGCATATTTACTCTTCGTTTTTAATAAGTTGCCAGGAAATGTGCAGGGTTGGTTTGAGGAAAACCATGTTGAAAATCATGTTTAATATCGGCAATTATTACAAATAAATTGTTGGAAATCGTTGCAATTGGAGCACCATTTTTGTATTTGATGGTTATTGAGTCTACTGTCTGACCATTCCATATCATCCACTTTGGTTTTGTTGGATAAACTATGCCAGCCTGCAATATATCATGGGGTACACAGTCACCCCTCCTACTACCTGTCCATTCATCGCCATCCACTTTGGTTTGGAATAATTGAACTACGTCAGCCTACTATAGCTGTATATTGTGTAGTGAATACATCTACACAGTGCACAGTCAACCCTCCTACTGTGTGACCATTCAAGCTCATCCAGTGTGGTGTTGAACAGAAGGATAGATAAACTATACCAGCCTATTATATCATGTGTTGAATGAATCTAAACACTACATGCATGTGCACAGTTGTGCCATTGAACACAATCCATGCAGTTGAATTTCAACTGGTCAATCAAGTCGCTGGAAAATGTTATCAAGTTCTGTGTTGATGCAGCTTCTGAGATCCAACCCCCCTCCCCCTCCCCCACCACCACCTCCAATCACTTTTCATTTAAAATGCTGTCATCAAAGTTGTTTAAAAAATCAAGACAATCCTACTTTCATCATTTATTTCACAATGTAACAAATTGGACACAAGAACACACTTTCTGTTTACATTTTTTTTGTTATGCTGTGTAAGTTTTATTTTGTTACACACACTTCTTGATGTTTTTGTTTCATTTAATGTTCTTCTAGCCTGGTTTATCCCTTAGCCATGATCCGATCCAGTGAGATCCAGTTGTTAAGTTGTTACCGACACGTGTGTCAAGGTTAGGTCCAGGCTGCCAATCCAGTACTGGTGGTGCAAACATTTATTCCTGCAAATGGAAGAAAAAATAGAAAGGGAAGGGGTGATTTGTTGTGAATAAGACACGGAACAGATGACAGAGGAAATAAATCATGCCCAAATAATGGGATTTTTTCTTCACCAATTAACCGATCTATCCACATAAGTCTAAACAATTCTGTTTTTTATAAAAGCTCTGCTCATTTTCTTGTTAACTTTGTTCATCTTTCCCGCCTTCGCACATCATAGAACAATCCTCATCTACAGTTATTATCAAGCCTGCAACATCAGAGTCCAGGTTTTTCCTGAAAACCATCAACGCACACTGATCAAAACGTTGAGTTGTTACACCACCAGTTTCATGCACATGCACATGGTGTTACCTCAAACCTTACTGACAGTTTCTTGTTAGTGCCACAAAGCACAAATTTCACATTTCACATTTCACTAAGCAAATGTGGCTTTACCACTCCGCCCACCCCATCCCCTCCCCCCCCCACCCCCACTGGTGTTGCTTGGCAAGATTTATTCTCTCCCCTAATATTAGGTAGAAAGACTTTAGGACGTTTCTTCTACCATGGTTGAAGTTTCACTTCGACCAAGAAAATGATCACCCAAATAAAAAATTTGAAGCAAACGGTGAAAAAAAAAGATAATTTGAAAAATCTATTTGAATTCAGATTTTCTTTAGTTCGAATCTCACCTCGGGCACTTCGATCTCTTCTGCATTGATCTTGTCGATGACGTCATGGGGGTTCAAGCCGTCTACGGTGCAGCCTACAGACTGGGCTGTGCCTAGGATTTCCTTGACTGTACCCACGAACTCCCGGGCCATGGAGCGATCCCTCATGATGCGGGCGATCTTCAGGATCTCGTCGAAGGAGATGTTGCCATTGTGTTTGACTGCGAGGCGGAGGAGGAGGAAAAGACCAGTGGTGGTGATTTGATTTCCAAATACAGGGTGATGAATGTTTTGCAGGTATAGCCTGTCTGATAGCCAGAGGGGTTAACTCGTGGTACTAGCCAGATGGGCTGACGGGATGTCTTTTGTAAACTGTGTTTTGAGTACAGCTTGTCTAACAACAAGGTAGCGTCAAGTCATCAGAATGTGGGTTTGAATCCTGGTGGTAACAAGTTTGTGTCCATGAGCAAGACGTTTGACTCGTGGATTTAGCCAGATGGGCTGTCTTTTGTAAACTGTGTTTTAAGTACAGCTTGTCTAACAACAAGGTAGCGTCAAGTCATCAGAATGTGGGTTCGAATCCTGGTGGTAACAAGTTTGTGTCCATGAGCAAGACATCTGACTTCTTGTGTAGCCAGGGTGCTGGAATGACTTTCAACTTTATTTTACAGTCACTTTTGTTTCAAGTATCAATTAGTGGGCAGTCAGGACACCCTTTCATGTACATGTAGTTGACAGAAAATTTGGACACCAATAATTGCAAACTCCAATCATGACTTGAATGTCAAGAAAACATCCCCACGATCACAAGTGTCTTACTCAAGGCCACAAAGGTCTCAATTGGGATTTGAACCCACACCCCGATGACTTGGCCACCACAAACTGAGTTCAGTGCATGAGACCGCTTTGCCACAACACGCTAATTTCGATAACATTTTTTGTACCATCAGAGATTGATGAGAAGCAGTTGTTCCCAGGGAGCTGAGATGGTTTAAGGAATGAAATAAATGGCCCAGTGACCGGGGGTAATGATGTTCAAGCACCAGGAATACAAGACGTCACTATTATTAAAATCGTTATTAAATTTATTTTATTAATTGATTTATTATTCAATTTATTGGGGATGGTCGGTGACGGTGCTATACTTACTGTTCTTGACCTTCTTGCGGTCACGTGGGGGTTCCTTCAAGGCCTTGATGACCAGAGAGGAGGCGGAGGGGACCACGGACACCTTGGCTTGACGGTTCTGGATCGTCAGCTGTACGGTGATCTTCAGACCCTTCCAGTCCTGGGTCGCCTTGGCGATGTCGTCACCGACTTTCTTTGGGGACTGTATGTAGGGAAAAACATTGAAAAAATGAAACACATGCATCAAGCTATTCGATGGGAATTTGACCTGCCCTTTAAAATTGAGGGACAAGTCTGTACATGTCAGGACGTTGTGTAGCCATCATAGACACAGGCAGTGTTGTAGCTAGAGAGGCATTTGAGTGCCGCCGGTCGACAAATTTGTAGGTACAGTATTAACACAATCACACACGTCTTTCACAAACAAACTTTCTTAAGAGTGCACAACGACAGCTGTTTTCAATGAACATAACTGCTGTGTGGGTGGGAGCCTTTGGTGTTGCTTTTTCTTTACGCGTTCCAGTGGCAATACCGAGAACCAGTGCTCAATACAAGCATGCAAGGCAAGGGGAACTACGTCAAGGGAAACTACTTACCAGACCGAGGGGACCGACTTTGGGGGCAAGGGAAGATGTGGCTCCCACCTCACCTCCAACAGCTCTGAGGCACACTGTAAATAAAAACAGAAATTAGAATTTAAATAATACTGAGTCAGGTATTTAGGTAAATCACTTAGTTTTTTTGTTTTGCCACTTTTGTTTGGTCAGAATTAGGCAAACCCAATACCGAAATACAGGATTCATCAGGACTGAGGTCTGTAGTGAGGCCCAAATAAAAAGACGAGAGGAATATTGAAAAAAGGAAAATAAAATCTAAAATCTATTTAAAAATCTTAAATATCCCTTAGATTTATTATTAGCAAAGTCAGAAAGTCATGAAGTGGCAGTCGCAGCTAGCTAGCTCAGCTGGCTAGTCGGATATAATAAACATTATAAAAAAAATTAGGAAATTTTACCTATATTTAGGCCTCGAGGCCTTTTCTCCTATATTAATTGGGGAAAGGGTGGAGTAAGGAAAGTTGACGATTGACCCTCTAGTAACTCACTCTATCTGCTCTAGATAACATTCAATGATTACGATACATGGATAGTTGATACCAACACAAATGTGTAATAAATTGTAGTATTATGCAATATACATATGTGTGTACGATCAGCTGGTTAGTATAGGGCACCAAATTGGTCAGCGGATCATTTCATTATTTACAAAAAATGGCAACATACCGATCTTAATTTCATTGGGATCGAACTTGGGAGGCATCCTGCTTGATGTTCAGCTTCCAAAAAAGAAGAAAATTTACAGTGAAAGTGTCGGATGAGCCCGATTCTGGACACGACCGAAAAGTTACACTCACACCGCGAAATTGATGGAAAAAAGAGGCTGAATATACCGCCCTCCATCGGTGATTCTTTTTTTATTTAAACTCGTCCCCATGGTCTTATCTATGTTCATGTATGTTCATGTCATTAATGTGAGGTCGAGAAAATATACAGTATTGAGGACGAAATTGTGTTACTACAGAAAAACTAAAAAGTGAAACTTCATCATGGCTGACGAAGCACAGAAAGCGACTTCTATCGCCGATTTTGCTGGTGTAACTGGAGTGGACGCTGAAAGGGCCAGATTTTATCTCGAATCGTCTGGATGGCAACTTCAGGTAGGATTTCCCATTTGAACAAATTCAGTAGAGTAGCTGCGTCCTTCAAGTTTGGGCCATTTGCTTGGGCATGTTGGGAGGCACTTATTAATGCAATGAATAAGGACTTATTTCCGACACCCATGTTGACAGGTCACTCAATGCCTGACAAAGATGTCCATGATTGAACAGATGAATGAGGGATCAGGAAGAACTGTTCAACTCATTGCATAGTCATCAAGGAAGATGATACCAGCATGAAAGAAGGAAAAAGTTGTTTATTAATTTGCCAATTAACCAGTTAAGTTTGAATAAGGCAGTGGATATTTTTACATTAAAATTTTTAGTTTTATTTACAGGCGATGCGCCGACAATAAAAATTTCCATATCCGACTGCCACTTTCCAAGGAATTTTTTAGCTTGTTTACGGAGGTTGGTTTTTCTTTTTCTTTTTTAATATTCCGCTCGGGGGGAATTGGTAGCTAAAACACTAATTATTTACCCTTAAAAAAGAATATTCAATTCAACAAGGGGACACGAACCTCATAGAGTGACATGTACAAAATCCTATTCGAAACTTTCTGCCCTTCACGTTTACATGGCTACAGTTCTTTTTTGAAATCAGATCTGTGTTCTTTCAACTCTCATCGAGCGTTGCACGGGTCCAGAAAATCCACTCCGCAAACTAAAAGTTGTTAAAAAGTGATAAATTATCACCGTAATTCAGATCCCATTCAAACAGTATTGCAACAAATATGGCGACCGGAGTTGCAAAATTAACTGGTATGCTGGTATGCAGTGCGCTGGTCCTATGGGCTGGTTCCGCGTGACACAAAGTGAGTTCAAAAACAGACGATTTTACTTTTGTTAAGTGATAAATTAATTAATCAGCCACCCGTCTGTTATTTTGTTTGTAATGTTGGCCTAAAAAAAGGATAAACAACGTTGGAAAAGTGAGCATTAATACATAGCCTTGCAGAATTTCAAATAGGCAAAGGAATCACACAGGTTTGGAAAGCAATTTCTTTGGAGGATTTCAGCTTCAAAACTTTGAAATGTTTGTGTTGAAAAGTGTGTGGTGATCGTGGTCGTCTGGCCTAACGTTCCGTCGCGCGCTGTACACATCGTCCACATTTATACGGTACTTTTACAATTTTCAAGACCTGCTGAAACTGTCCTTACTGGCTTTATTCAGCCACTTGAAGGTCTCTGGTACAAACTCTGGAATATCTTTCACAAATTTCAAGCAAGAAAAGCCTCGATCGAATAAACTAAACGCATTAGTCATCGTGTACCGTACCACCCTTTCCTATGGAGGATGTCGTGTGTGTTTACATTTTATACCCAAAAGTGGTCACGTGACGCGGGTCGCGCAATCGGTCTACATGTATTACAACAAAGACTCAACAGAATTGCTGGAAAATCGCCTATTGGCTTCTCATGATATCAAAAATGAAATAAAAGGCATTTAATTGTACTCACGATCATTTTCTGTCGTCCAAATCGATTATTTTTTAGCACCACTAAAAGTGCAGCTGTTAGAATCTGTGTTTTACTAGTAGACAAGTGACACTCAACGACAGTTTTGTATGTGTACATAGTCGTATTAACGCTGCAAGGATTGCATGTTCGCTGATGCCCTGACTTGCATATTGTTTTGCGCAGTCAACACAGGATACCAGCTGTTTAGTGTTGGCCGCACAGCGCTGGTTGTCACGCATACTCCCTCTGTGTAGCCATTGTCTGGGGTCGTTCTTCACAGCGCCAACACATATACCTTTACTGGGGCGCTAGTACAGCCGATGAAGTCAAATCTCAAAAAAGGGAGTACAGCGCCCCAGTTACTGGGTCTACTGTCAGATAAAGTAGTGTAGTCCACTCAGTTATGAGGATGTGGTCGAAATGCATACGTACATGTATCAAACAAACAAAAAGTGCATTCACAAGATCAGGCATTCCGATCTTTTCTTAGTCCAAACAACTTGATGTGGTGTGACAAAGGAGAAGAGGATATTCAGAGCTCGAAATGAACACTGGAGCACAGGCCAAAGTCAAGTGGTTTTAGTGTCAGGCCAGTAACGTTACAAGCGGAAAAGTCCAGCGGTCTTGTGTTGTCCAATTAAATAATAATGCTTCACTGTGTAATAACTTGAACAAAAACAAATTATGTTTAAAATGTTGACTTGAGTCTGATAAAGCACCTTTCAATTCCACTGGGTAATGAAGTACATGTACATTAATTATAATTCCTTTCTGCTCTGAGCCAACTGGGTCTTACTGGGTCCTATAAAAAAAACATAGACAAATGAGATAAATCTTCTCTTACATCTTTGTGCATGTTCGAATAAAAACAGTTCAATGCATGTTAAATTGTGCCTTGAATTTTTTTTTTTTTTTTTTTTTCACTTTGATTCTGGTCTTGTAAAAAGAACTCCTGGTCCCGTAAACATTTTGAACTACAAGCCCTTGTGGTCTGGTGCATGTAACCCCCAAATTCGAGCCCTGATATAGACCTTATGCACATGACGTCATTTGAGTAGGGCGCCCTCGTCTAGAGGTCAAAATGAGGTTGTTCATTGGCCGTTCCTATGTGCGCCGCGCGTACAAATCTCTGCGTTTCCATTGTTACATCATCGATTTACCTCTAAGATGGCGGCGTGATGACATCAATGCATAAGGTCGATTGGAGGAATTGGGCCACAGGCTAGCCAAAACTGCCTACTCTGCAAAGGTTGAACTTTGAAAAATGTTGCCAATAAAGTTGCGGTAATCGTAATTTTTCAATGTATCTTTCTACATGAAGTAAAGCATTTCACTAAGCAGTCTTAATACCAGTGTATTTGTAATTCGTTGTTGTATCCAGTGATACTACGTACATGTATCTCTAAATGAATGAAAAATGAGGGTAGACACAATAACAGTTTTACAGTGATTAAATTTCATGTGTGCGGTTGGTTGAATGAATTTTGTTTTAACCCAAACTCGCTGATTTTCCGACAGGTTGCATTGGGAAGTTTTTACGACAACGACGGCGAGGATGACGTCATGTTCCAAGACGCCTCAGACGAGGCAGGGCCCGCAGACAGAGGGCCAGAGGTAGTCGATCTCTCGGGAGAGGATACGGTGGAGGGGTTGGGCGGAATCCAGGGAAGAGGAGTAGGGAGCCGGAAACCCAAGACCTCGAGCTCCTCATCGTCGTCAAAGTTCCACACAATAAGTGACTTTGGGAAGCAGGCGGAGGCGGAGAGTGATAGTGGGGAGGAGGGGGAGACGTTCTATGCAGGGGGCTCGGACCATGGAAGGTACCTACAACTTGACCTCTGACACAACGTGACTCATTATTAAGGGAATAAAAGAGTGGCGACGAGGTCTTAATTGGTCGTTGAAAACCGTCAGTGTCGCGGCTCGTGTGATTATAGAATGGGCCCTTTATCACAGGGCCCCGAGGACACTGTAAGGTTTTTAAACGGCCAATTAAGTCCGAGTCACCACTCTTCTATTCCCAATCATAAATACCCTTTTATTGTTAAGAAATAGAATGTCGAAGAAAAGTCAGAGAACGAAACACAACAAACTTTGCTCGCTTTGAAATGTTTTTTGCTGCAGTGTACGTTACGTTCAGGAGCCCAGCTTTGCACTGTGGGTCTGTTTCGCACCTCTTTACATTACATTTTCTAGTGTTAGAGTATTAAAGCAGGAAACCAGACCCCAAAACATCTAAAACAACCGCAGAGTTGCCAACCCTCCCTGATTCTGCAGAAATTTCCCTGAAAACAAACCCATCTTTCCACGTTCTGATGAACAAATTTGATATTCTCACTGATTATGGAAACTTTTTCCCTGTTATGTTGAATGTAAATTCTAAATATCTCCCTGATTGTTATACAAAATCTCCCTGATTGCAAGATGCAAATGTTGACAGCTCTGATAACCAGTCTTAAACAGCTCCAGTCATGTCTTTATCAGCTGTTTAATACCAGGTAAACACGGACATGTGACCACCTTTCAACCAATAGTAATGCCTGAACTGTCTTGGGTATATATGAATTGAGTTTATGAAATAAGCTTGGGCGGTTCCTTCAGTTACACCCGGTTTCAGTTGTACCCGGTTCTAGTTGTATCTGGTTCTAAATTGAAAACCAGACCGGCGGGTCTGCTCCTCTGCGAGACATTTCCGGTTAAAAAGAGATCTGCTCAATTGTGTGGGTGAGCTTGGGACTGGGACTGATAGATAGATAAATGGTTTATTTCATTGAAAAAGACATCTCATACCTGAGGAAAAAAAACTTATTTAATTTAAAATTACAGTCGAATATAAGAAAGTCAAGGAAAAACGTAATTTAAAATACATCACAGAAAAAAAAACATTGAAAAACAACAAACTAACAGCTCCTTAAACTCAGAACCCAGTGCGAGAGCCATAACCAATTCTGAAATTTCTTGACCCACCAAAGCTTAATAAGTAACACCTACAATGTATTTAGATCCTTGTCATTTGATTGGAGGATTGTAGGTCACGTGGTATTCATCATTAAAACCATTACATTGCCTACATCATAAACCATGCATTTTGGTACTATTCACCATGCGCTTTTCGTCCCATTTTTTCACTCTTGCACAGTAGGAGACTACATCACACATTGTTCCAAATGCCCTCGTAGCAGTTGCCAGTACAGTTTGGTTTTTCTTACTTTTATCCTCCAATCAAAAGAAACAACTCTCATTGAAGAGTGGAATGTTCCATTAGACTCGGCTTCGCCTTGTTGAATGGAACAGTCACTCCATCTTTCAACTCATGAAAATATTCTCACCATTCCCCCAAAAAAAACACTTTACAGTTGTATGCTATTTTTATTCTTGTTGTCATAAACATTTTTGCTTGAATTAATCTTGGTTTTTGGGTTGTTTTTTTTCAGTGGGCAGCAAGTGGTCGGACCACGAAGGAAGAAAGCCAACACAGACAGCATCGTCAATAACCTTTTCAAGAGTGCAAGAGAGTAAGGAAACATTTCATCTCCTTTTATCCATCAACCCCTCCTCCCCCCCCCCCCCCAAAAAAAAAAAAAAAAAAAAGGAAAAAGGAAAGAGTTTATAGGAGATAGAATGTTCTTCCATTGAACAACTTGCACTTTTTTTACTACAGTGTATGGTAGACTCTAGCTTTGGGGAGTTTTTTTTTATTTGTTAATTTTTTTTAATTTTTTTTTTGGGGGGGAGTTTTGGTTGTTTTTTTCCTACACACTTTCACTTCAATTTTAGTGTCATAATACACTCCTCCATGTTTTCATTCGTCCACACTTGACATCACTCACTTGAATGTTCCTTGCGCAAACAAGTTTTTGGGTTGAAAAGGCTTTCAGTGTAGCTGGTCCAATGATTTGGAACAATCTTCCCCCTGTCATTAGGGAATCTGTTAGTTCATCTCTATTTTGTAAAGATTCCACAAAGGCCTGTGTGTTGGACCACAGAGCCCAGCGTTCTCTAAAGATAACAAGACCGACATTTTTTCCACTGACCCAACTGCATCATTCATTTTGCTTGCGTGATCTATCTAGGCACGGAGCGGAAGAGGTTGGTGCCGGCCCATCGAGAACGGACGGGCAGACGTCTAATTTCATCTTCAAAGGTGCCGGGTACCGGCTAGGGGACACTGAGACAGGCCCCATCAGGGCAGTCCCAGGAACCGAGGGAACACTGCCCAAGAGAGAAGAAGAGGTGAGATGAGTCAAAGGTTGGGGGGGGGGGGTCGTCACTGGGTAATAAAACAGTGGGATTGTGATATTGGGTTCAGAACTTGTTGGTTCGAATCCCACCAGAGAAGATGTGAAAAAAAAAAATTCTGCAGAACTCGGACAGCATGGAGTATCAGCTGATTTCCTCATTTTTGGTTTCTCAGCTGTGCCGTTGAAAATTGAAAAACTAAATACAAATTGTTGGTGTACCAGGGCACTTTCCTCATTTTTTGACAAATTGCAGTTGCATGCCTTGAGTATGAAGTACTTGGAACACAACCGTGTAAGGGTAAAATTGAAATAAGTCTCTCTACACTAATCATAGCAGCTTGTTCATGGGTGGTTACACCCCCACAACTTTGGCCACCGCACGCGCACGTCGACACACACGCACTGGGAATCCTCCATGCTGATTGGTACATATGCACACTGACGCGCATATCGTGTCACGGGCATGTGCGGAGACCATAGCTGCGGTGGTGTAAAACACCATAAAGGAGCACTGCTCGGATTGGTGTATAGACTAATCCGAGTTCAGCTCGTTCATGGGTGTTTACACCACCGCAGCTATGGCCGCCGCACGCATGCGTTGATGCACACGCACTCTGAATCCTCCATGCTGATTGGTACATATGCGACTGACACACTATTGTCGTGTCCACACGCTTGTGCGGCGGCCATAGCTGCGGTGGTGTAAAACACCATAAACGAGCGCTGCTGGGAATAGTGCATCAGTACAGGCATTTTGTGAAAAATAAGGGGTGAACCTCGCACAAATCGCAAAAGAAAATCTGACAAATGTTCATTACTCATAAAAGTCTCCTCTAGAATATATAAAAAGTCCCAAGAAATCCAAGTGGTGGAAATATGCATAATTTGCATAGTTCATTTTCCCATTACAGTGTGCACAAAATTGACTATTTTTAGTAATCTTAGCATTGGGGGTGTACGGAGATCAAACATTCCTCCATTTCTCCCTCACAAGTAGACCAATGGTCATGTACATTGCCACAAATGTTGTTGCGTTACATGACATCACGGTGACATCATCAGTTGTCATGGAAACAAGCCTTATAGAAGGCTATACTCATGCATATTTTAAGCACATTTTTATCGCCGATGCCATGATTCAATTAAATTGCCATGACTTTCGTCTCTGTTCACATAGAGCCACGTCATTCTCAAATTATGGAAGAATGGATTCAGTGTTGACGGCAACGAGCTAAGAGACTACAAAGACCCACAGAATGCTGCTTTCCTCAATTCAATCTCAAAGGGGTGAGTGACTGTTTCATGCGCTTAACTAACAAAACATGCAATAGGACAAGAGCGTTGACAATGTCAGGTTATGGCTGCCCAACTGTGTTTGCTACGTTTTTTAGTTTGAAAGAGGGGCGCATTGTCACTGCCAAGATGGCAACTTCAGTTATTCTCGTTACATTAATCACAGATCGAAGAAGAGGTGGTATGAGTGCAGTCGACCAACACACCTTTCAGACTGGCACTCCAAACCAAAAAGATTAGGAGCGACTCTACATTTTGGTTTCAGACAGGCAAACTTCATTAATATAAATTTGCACGAGGTTCAACTCATGACAAGATCGTCAGCTAAACCCAAGGTGCTCCAGAGCCGTTCCGACCGACTGCAACAGTTCGATCTTTGGACTGCTAGCGCGTCTAGTCACTCCTAACTGTTTCAGACTTCAAACTTTTCATGTACTTTTATTCAGTAATTTGGTTCAGCGCGACTCTGGTGCGCCAGTCTGAAACGGATGTAATGTCGCCAATAGTAAGGAAAAGGTTAAGGGTCTTGCTCAAGGACACAAATGCCATGACCGGGACTCGAACCCACACCTCAGAGCTTGGTTCACTGGATCATTCAGTCACGACGGTGTAAATGTGACTAACAATGAACTGCGCATAGGGCCAAATAATGAACCTCTGTTTATGCGTACATGCGTATATAAACCTGTTTGCCCAGTTTGTATAAATGTGTATGCTTATTATAAATCTTTGTACTTCCTTTTCGATTACCTTTTGATGTATTTTGTTTGTTGTTTTCTTGACCATTTGTTGTTGCATTTTTTAACCGTTGCCTGTTAAATATCTGTTGCATTGTTTTATTTTTGGACATTTCAGCTAATTGTGTATTTATCCTATGTATTTATTCTATTAATCCTATTTATTGTGTATTTATTCATTTGTTTTGTTCAATATTATAGATTTATTTTAGTTTTAAAATGTGTCAATTTTAATTTTTTATATATATATGGCCTTGTGCATCTTATATTGTTGAATTTTGGCAATACCTCTACTGTTCATTTGATTTTTTTTTGTTATGTTCCACAATAGGAACACACACCATCACCCTGGGGAAGGGTTACAGCAATTTTTTCTATATTTTAATACAATACAAATAACATTCACATAACAGTGATGTTACTATTCTCAAACAAAGACTGTTTTATTTATCTTGTAAAAGCAACATAATTCAGTTTTGTGCTGCCAGTTGTTTGAATGAATGAAATGAACAAACACAATGTCTAGTTATTGTTGTTGTTATTATTATTCTTCTCTCAATCAATTGTAAAAGTTTGATTTGTACACATTTCTTCAAAGGGAGATTCCAATGGAGCTCGTCAGACAAGCAAAAGGAGGTCAGGTGAACCTCGACCTTGAGGACAAGCGGGAAGAAGAATATGTCAGGCCAAAGGTCAAGGTCAAGGCGTTCAGTGGGCAGGGCAACTTGCTTGGCAGGTACATTAACCATAGCACCCTCCAGTTCCTTTCACTCCAGACAATCTTGGGAAAGTTCCTTTCACACTAGACAATCTTGTGAAACTCACAGGAAAACTTGGTTGACCCTTTCACGCTTGGAATGCTGACCCTGGCCAACTCCTGAAAAATGGCTACCCCAGCTCGGGAATAGAGTGAAGCACAACCTCGCCCCCATGGGCAGAGCGGCATATCGATACCTTTCGTCTCTAACCCCTGGAAGGCAAGCACTGAAAAAACAGCGCTGATTGGCTCCCAAAACTGACTGCTTTGTGTGCACGCTTGTTAAAAACTTTTGAGTGCTCTAGGGTGCTTGTAGGGGGCGTAGTACGCCCATGTCAAAATGAGTACGGGCGTTGCAAAGTTCAAGTATTTTGACGCGATCCTATTTCAAATTAATTTATTTTACGTGGTCACCCTAAACTGTGGATGAAAACAAATAATCTTCCGCAAGAAACAATAACATTTTGCACAAGACACTGACATTATTGTTGTGCCTGTTTCTGTTTTTTCTTCAGCCCAGTACCCAAAGTTGTTTCCACCCCATCATCAGCTGTCGACGAGACCTCAGCTCAGCAGTCACTCGGTACTGACACATCACAACCAGTCACAAGTATCCAAATCAGACTTGCCGACGGTAAAAGGTGCGTAGAGCCCGCCCTCCCTCGTACATTTCCATGTTTCCCTGTGTTTCACTGATCTACACTGGGTGCGTTTGATCAGCTTCCCCAGGTCGACACAGGGCTGACCCAGGTCTGACCCCAGTACGTTCAGATAGCTTTGATGTCGTTGTTGGGCTCACCGGGTCAGCCCAAAGTAACCTTCTTGTAGAGCAGGGTACTTGAGGCTGATCTGGTGCATGACGTCACAGCGAAAAACTTTCTCAGTGTCCAATTTTTTTGTATTTAATATTCAGCACTTCCAGGAAGTTTGACACACATTTTCACTTTTAAAACAGCGACTTTGTGAGCAATAAGGTTTTTTTTTCATTCGAGGACGTGTACTTTTGTATTAACCTGGGCTTGTAAAAATAATTCAACGTTGCAGTTTCACCCCCTGAACGTAACTCTTGGTAACAAAATCGTCTGTTAAGCAGTAATATGAAATTGGCCCCTGCTTAACAGAAACTGCTGGCAAGTTAGTGTCTCTTGCTGTGCTTACAGTTAGCAGCAGTTATGAAATAAGAACTCTGCTAAGAGTCCTTCCATAGGCAGGAAACGTCAGCTTGTACAGGCTTTATCAATTTGGCCCCCTGAATGTCATTCTTGGTGCTTACCACTTTATGATAAAGTCAGCCATGCCTGTCATCAGACTTCAAAGCTCTTCCTTTATTTGTATATTTTTCTGTCCTTGTTTGCTTTATTTAAGAAATGGTGTTAAGGTCAATTTGTTTGATTGTAACAAGAGTCATGAAATCCATTCTGAAATAGCAGATTTCTGATATTTCTTTTCCTTGTATGAAATTAGTTATCCATATTTTCATGTTTAATGTGCAATTTGAATTTTTAAGTTTTTACATTTTGAAAGCATTGGTGTGACTGGTATACCAGCATTTGTTGTTTTTTTCATTCCATTCCATTATTGTTTACGTAACTTTTTTTCTCTCTTCTCTTTTTACATTAACCTATACGTTTTTTTGCAATGTAGTTTTTCAAGTGTTGACTTTTAATTTGCCTTTTTTTATTTCATGTTTTATTTTTTTATTTTTTTATTTTTTATATGTTTGGATTTGTTGCTTATTTGTTGCAATGGTTTAAAATACTTTTTAATTCTCTTTTTATTAATATAGATTCTTATTGTGGGCTTATTTGTTTAATGTGCTCATTATTTAACGGTTGCTCCGTTTTGTACATTTTTATTTTTATGAAATGTGTTTGGTCTTGGTTCTTAATGGTTTCTTTGTGAAGCACCTAGAGCATCTTTTTGGACGAATTTTGGTGCTATAGAAGAGTTTGTTATTATTATTATTAATTAATTAATTTAGTTTTTATGACATCTTTGATTTTAACTTTACATATATTGTCATTTTTTTCTGTAGACAAACAACAATATTTGCCCTAACCACCATTGTGGGTTAATCTTTTGTACTACTGTATGTCCTGTAAAAAGTGTGTAATCGATAACAAACCTTAAATTTTTATTGACTTGATTGAATATCGAGTAACTGAGGAATACCGTTTAAAGATTGATTGCTTTGCCGGACAGTTTCTTGTCAACTATTTGAATTTGTTTCTTGTCCATTTTGTCACACTACAGGTTAGTGAGCAAGTTCAACCACACTCACACGGTAGCTGACATCAGGCGTTACATCATAACGTATCCTTGAACTTTTAACTTTAAGTGACCATAGTGGCCGCATTGCTATTCTGTGGAGGGCCGTGGTACCATGTTTTTTAATAATTACATGCAGGCCTTACGCTTAAGCTTTTTGTCAAGTAGCCCACGGAGCTAGTAAACTGTGCAGTTTACTTGCCCCCAAGGAAGTTTTTATTGCCCAAATTTTAATGTATTGTCATAAATGTATCTTCCTGATACTTATGGTAGCGATCACAACCAGTTTAACGGTCAAATGAAGTTACACTCACACACACTCAACAATAAATTAACATATTTCTAAAATGTATTATTCACATCTGAAAAGGAAGAAGCATGAGCATTATAAACAAGTAAGTTGCACAGTTTTTAGTAGCCCACAGGGCAAGTTGAGAAGTGGTGCTTACTAGTCCATAGCAGGTTTTACTAGACAATGTACGCAGGGCTAGTGTTAAGGGTGAGCCCTGGCATGTATCTACATTTTTATTATGGGGGGGGGCACTGGAAATTTGTAGGGGGGCCCGTGCCCCCCAGCCCCCCCCCCCCCCTTGGCTACGCCACTGTATACAGCTTTGTTGTCATTGGTACAAGAAATTAGAATGTATTTTTCAGTTGTGGGTATTACAAAGTAGTTGGAGGTGAAATTTGGTTCTGTGTGAGAATAATAAGTAGGAACTATGAAATTGAAAGAAAATGGCATGAACGTGGGACGCCGTATTAGCATCGGGCTAGTCAGTTTTGCAGACCATCATCATTTGCGTAATAATAATAATAATAATAATAATAATAACAACTAGTTCTTATATAGCGTATTTCACAATAACGTCTCAATGGACTTTACATTAGTGCCCGGGTCATTGGGCCAATAACATTCCTGTAATCTGAGCTGCCGTGGCGCTCCATAGGCTTTTTCAAACACAATATCAACCTCTACCCTCACAGGTACCCATTATACCCCTGGGTGAAGAAAACTGCCATATGAACAGGCAACGACACAGCCTTGAGCAAGTTCGATCACGGACCAATGGCTAACTGGTGGTTGGTTCGTGAAGTACGTAGTGCATGCGCACTTAAGTTGAAGTGCGAACAACTCTAGTCCTGTCACGTCACCGCGACCACAAGAAAACGGGCGAAATCAATGTTATCACTTTTCTGATAACTGGTCCCCTCTGCACTGTGCCTATGAAACGGCTATTGGTAACCAACGATGCGACCAACCTCGATAGGCTGGTCGCGAATAGTCGACTAGACCAGTCCCAACCATCATTGACTAGTGTGATTTCGATCAGGGTTAGTCGAACTATGGTTAACTACGGTCCTTCATTGAACTTGCTTTTTGTACTCGGGGATACTCAGTCTCTCTTTCTCCCGACGCCTTTTCCTTGACTTGCCCTTCTTCCTCAGCGCTCACCCTAACTTCGCCAGCCAAGCGTTTGCTTTGTTGACCACCTTCCCCAACAAGGAACTCACAGACGACTCACAGACGCTCGCCGATGCCAAGTTACTCAACGCCGTCATCGTACAACGACTCAAGTGATACAAAATTGGAAGAGTCCGGGTGAAATAAAATATTGTTACTATGACCCAAATTTTTGTTTTTAGCTGGTATAAAGCAGAACCCATTTCCATAAGCTATTAATACAGAAATTTCTTAGCATTAACAAAATCTTACTAAGCAGAAACAGGTAACCAGCCAAAATACCATGTTGTGTTTGTTACTTGTGACTGGTACCCGACTTACTTTTGCTTAGCAAGTTTAATAATTCGTTAAAGAAGTTTATCTGCCTTAACCGGTTAACGATGGAAGACGTGTACACTTGTCAATATTTTCTGTGTCAGAAATCGGATGACGTGCACTCCGCTTTTGTATAAACTCGGAATACCAGAATGTTAACATGCCCAGAAATGCCATTTGTGTAGCATACGCAGTGGATGCACTCACTGTGAAATGCTTCATTTACCCCCTACTAAAGAGGGACAAAGGGTACTGGAATTCATGCTGGAAATCACGCTTTTTATTGGGGTTTATTGTGTAGTCCCCGTTTCGAGACCTTCGTCCATTTGTTGTACAAACAAGGATTATGAGAGGTCGATGAGCTGCCACCATTGTTTGTCATTGTATTCGGTTCAATGGGAGGTTAAGTCCAAGTGGTCAGAGATTCCAGCATACCACTCGGCCATAGGTTTTGCGATTCATGGCGAACGCATCTCATAGTTTCTCGAATGAGCACAACAAATCCCGGTGCATTTTATGAGAACTTTTGTTTAGTCAGGGTGTCATGTTGACATCGATATTCTCAATTTAAATTATACCACCAGTTACAAAAAAATATATTCCGTCCTTAGGAATGGAAAAAATGTTCACATCCGAAGGACAAAGCAATAATGGTTAAGTGCATGGGTCCTGGGTTCAAATCCCACTCAAACAGTACCTGTGGATTTTTTTTTTTCAGCAGGACTCCCGGAAAGTACCGAGTATACAGTGCTTATCACATATCGGTGTAAAAGGGTAAAGCCAAAATAATGTTACTTTTTGTAGTTGGATTTTAACACATTAAAATTTACTAAGGCTTTGGGGCACATTTTGGGAAAAATTAATTGGTCAATTTGAGGAAGGTCAGAGGTTAAAAGATTAGTCTTTGTGCTGGGGTGGGGTGGGGGTAATCATTTGTAATCGTTACACAGACGGATAGTTCAACTACTGTAGAGCTAACAATGAGCAAGTTCGGGTGGGTAACTAGAGTTGACAAGATTTAACCAAAGTCAATCTAGATGTCGGCCGAACGCTGCTTGGTTTGACTAGCTAGTCCAACTGGATGAACCTAGCCCCGGAGCACTGTGTCTCTAGTCAAATTTGCAAGTTACATCTCAATTAATGAGTAGTGTAACAATAACGGTAGGTTATGTTCAACGTGACAATAAATTATCTTTGCAGCGAGATGGTTAATTAATAAACGCACTGAAGTAGAGAAAATAACAGAAAATGAAAATGACGTGCAAACAATCTTCGTTAATGTATATGTTGATCCTATCGTCTGCTCAACAAAATACATGAACATTGACTAACCCTTTTGAATAGTCGAGTGGCTGATGGCGTGTTTTGGCCGAGCGGTCAAGTACACTAAACTCAAGCTCTAGTGTTTCCGATCAGCAGAGTGTGGGTTCGAGTCCTGTTCTTGACACTTGTGTCCTTAAGCAAGGCACTTAACCATTATTGATTCGTCCTTCAGATGGGACGTAAAGCCGTAGGTCCTGTGTGCTGTGTAAATGTATCAAAAGAACCCAGTTACACTTATTGCTAAGAGAAGGGGTTTGCCCCGGTGTTTCTGGCAGTTGCTGCTGAATGCGCTGCAGCACCTTGTAAACCCTTACAACGTGCTACATAAATGGGTCTCACAATTCAAGCACTTCAACACCTGTCTTTAAAATAATATAATAAGCGCCTTGAGTACCTAATTGTCGGTAGATATAAGACTGCGGTATTATTATCGGACGCATTCGAGTGAAAACATACCACGCAAGAGTCATTTACCTCGCAAATTGACGAAAGGTCGGCAGCCGAACTTGCTCAATGTTACCCCAATTTGTTATTCTTATAAATGGAGGTTTAGTTTGTCAGCGGCAATATCTTGTTTCTTTAATCTATGGACACAAAGTGTTCAATTTGTTTCATTTCAGAGAAAAATATATAAAAAAATGTACACAAAATTAAACTGGAACTGCCTTCACTGTTTTCATTGTTGTTTTTGTTTTTATTATAATTATTTTAATTCATACAAAACAGTTGCACACACTTTGATTTAAAAAAAAAATATTAACTTAAATTTTCATTCACTGTAATTACAAAATTATTATAAACTTTACTTTTAAGTATTTTAAGGACACGAAAGGCACTCAACTTCATCTTCCAGACCAAGGGGAGACCCAGGCCAAAGGGAGACCCAGGCCCACTACCCATTTATCTAACGTGTAACACCCAGGAGGTTCAGGGGGCTTCATCCTCTAGACCAAGGAGAGACCCAGGCCCACTACCCATTTATCTAACATGTAACACCCAGGAGGTTCAGGGGGCTTCATCCTCTAGACCAAGGGGAGACCCAGCCCCACTACCCATTTATCTAACATGTAGCACCCAGGAGGTTCAGGGGGCTTCATCCTTTAGACCAAGGGGAGACCCAGGCCCACTACCCATTTATCTAACATGTAACACCCAGGAGGTTCAGGAGGCTTCATCCTCTAGACCAAGGGGAGACCCAGCCCCACTACCCATTTATCTAACATGTAGCACCCAGGAGGTTCAGGGGGTTTCATCCTCTAGACCAAGGGGAGACCCAGGCCCACAATCAGTTTGTTTACATCCATGGAAGTTCGGGATGTGGATATTTCCAAAGTCGTGAAATACTTAAATTCTATCCACGAAGCATTACTCGTTCAATTTGTCTCTTGTCCAAAATATCTTGCTGCTAAGTCTCTCTTCGGAAGTGACTCTTGGCCTGTGGCCTTTGGCTTTGTTTCCTTGGGTCTCTGCGCTTCTTGAGCTTTCCTGAAAGAAGGAACAGAACATCAAATCCAATCAAGGTGTGAAGAGGATAACTTCGTAGAAATGTTTTTGGTGTTTTTTTTTTATTTTTCATTATTGGTTTTTGGAGGAAATACATTTAAAATGGTGGTCTAGCCAGAGGATAACTTTGTAGAAATGTTTTTGGTGTTTTTTTTGTTTTTTTTTCATTATTGGTTTTTGGAGGAAATACATTCTAACTGGTGGTCTAGCAGTTATAGCCGTGTTGGTATTGGACTTTTTGGGGTGAACTAACCGAGCAAATGGGTAACTTGACCATTTGAAGTCCAGTGCGAATAGAAGTATGTGACTGAAATACGCGCTGGTGATCACCAAGCTGATTGTAAGCGGTCGGTGACACCACGCGGACAAGGTCTTAACCAAGTATCTAAAAACTTGGGGAAACTTTAAGAATGTTTCGTTGGAACAATCTCAGTAGTTTTTTAAAACTGACCGGAAAGTTTTACATGAAGGGTTGGAGCCAATAAGAAGAGCGGAGTATTTGTTGTCCAAAGTTGAACAAATGGAACGTTTTTTTTTTTACTTACGACTACTATAAATAATACTTTGTATTTATGATGTGCCTTTTCAAGCCAAAGGCCTCTCGAAGCGCATTACACTATGGTTACCCCTGTTCATCAGGCCCTGAGCTTTCCTGAAACCATCTCCACTCGTTAGGAGTATGCAGCACCGGTAGCCAAATGGGCGCACAGGTTGCTATAAAAGATTATAGAGCGCCGAAGGCGCTAGATGGGGAACTGGAGCTCTATCTGTTGTTGGAGCATGAAATACACATGGGCGCCATTTCAGCAAGTGAATGTTTTGTTTTCCCATTGATAGCAATGGTCATTGTCTGCACTGATCTATTGTTGTATCAGTAGAGATACTTGCTGAAATGGCGTCCAGTGGGATTTCACATTTCAGCCCGAGTTCCCCATCTTGCGCCTTCGGCGCTCTGTAATCTTTGGTTGCTATTAATTATTCCCATCAACAATCTCTACCCTTGCACGTACCCATTTACTCTTGGGTGGCGAGAATTGGCAATTGTCGTTGAAGTGTATTGCTCATGAACGGATAAAGACGTGATCCTAAGGACTTGTAAAATTGTGATCATGTCCTAATTGCATAGGGCTGCTTCAGCAGAAAATATTGCTTAAAAATATGCTGCTAAGCAGAAACGAGCAGGATACCAGTCATAAACTGTACATGTGACATGGTAGTTTGGCCGGTAACCTTATTCTGGTAAGCCGAATTTGATTGTGCTTTAGCTGTTTTTTGTGCTTAAGCAGCTCTATGAAATTGGCCCCACAGATCAGTTGAGTTTTTGGCGACCGGTAACTTACGGTTTTCTGGGCAGAGGGGAGTGAAAAATCCCTCCCTTCTTGTTGTTGATTGCTTTCTGGACTTGAGACGGTTGGTGCATCCTCTCCCACTCTACCAGCTCGTAGTTATTGGCACAATGGATGCATTTCACTTCATTGTTTCCTACATGCAAATCAAGAACATATCGGAACCGGTTAGATCTAGTCTGGACTTGATACAGCAGCCACCAGCAAACAACTGATGTGGTTAGTGGACTAGTTAGAATCAGTAATAAGCCCTGTCAACTCTTGCAGCAGTTCTGGAAATCAAGAACAGATCGGAACCGGTTAGATCTAGTCTGAACTTGATACAGCAGCCACCAACAAACAATTGATGTGGTTTGAGGACTAGTTAGAACCGGTGAAGCCCTGTCAACTCTTGCAGCAGCAGTTACAGGAAATAGTTTTCACTTTAAAGCCCCAGCTCAACATTGGTAAACTGACTGTAACTGCTTCCATTCTTTGCACAAATCAAGATATTTGTAATAAAACCAACCTGTGAAAATGTTAGCTCATTTTCGTTGTTTCATTTGCGAGAAAACTGTTAAAATGCATTCAGCATTCCTAGTTTTTGTCTAAAGATGAAAACTAATTCTTATTTTATTTATTTTTTAAAAATGATAACACTTCACACAAAAATGTTTTAAGGAAAGTTTTCTACCATCATTATCTTTATACCATGTCAGGTATATGTAAGTCTGTGAACATTTATGTTTTTCTTCTTACCAATGTTGAGCTGAGGATTTAAGACCAGTTACAATCAATCCGGTTACAACTTAGAAATTGTTGACTTTACAGATCTTTCTTTTGATGATAAACAAACTGGTCTGGTTGGCATGAACAGCCAAATGTAGCAAAACATTCAAGTCTTATTGACCGACATTGTGACCTAATTCAACATTTTTGCAGACTTTCTATTTAAAGAAAATACATTTAAAGAAAATACATCTGTTTTTGCTTTGGATTCATGGCGCACCGTAGTTTCAGCAAATTGATTGGCAAAAACTCGGGCTGTGACGTTGCACAAGGAAGGTCTACAGGACCACTTCTTAAGCTATTAACGTTTCGTGCACAAACATTTCGGAGGAGAAATCATTACCAAACACTAAAAGAGGCTACCAATGGAGTACTTGACCCCAGTAACTCACTACTCCGACCCAAACTCCACCCTCCTGTCTCGTGTTCCGCCGCGAGCTCATTACCTGCTTTGCTCATCCGCTGTGGGTGACCCGAGCGTCTGGCACAGTCCATGGGGGTCTCCTCCCTATCGTTGACTACGTCGAGCCGGCCGTTGTGCTGGAGGCAGCAGTTGAAGCATTCAGCGTGGCCGCCAGAGGCAGCTAGATGGGCCGGTGTGTTGCCCTGATCTAGGGGGGGACAAGTCGTGTAGAATGTTGGAAGATTTTGGCGGCAGTATCAAACTTGTGTTGTGACTGAATTTGTAATCACACAAAGTGGCCGGACGTGTTGAGCCTTTTAAACACTGTGTTTCTCAAAAGCTAAATCTATGAATAAAACCGCCCCATACTCCCTAAGCCCACTTAACCACAGGTGTACTCTATCCTCGACTATGCTCCACTCTATGGTCAGTCAACACCCATCATGTTTGGACTTGGATAAGATTGGTATAACTGGCTAACAAACTCCATACCCAATTTTTGTTCTACTAGTTTGCTTTTGTTACACAGTGTAGTTGGTTTTGTACATTGTTTCTTTTTTTTTCTCTCTTTTTTAACGATCTTTCCCTGTATTATTATTAGGGTATACCCCACTGAGTCACTGAATCAATGCGCCAAACCTCAAACTCTCTGTAAAAGGTGTGACGGGGAAAAATGTCTGGAAGTTGACAGATTTGAGAGTCAATACATTTATTAGGGACTGTCGAAATAGGGTTCCATATTGTATCTTGGGCTCATTGCTCTTAATTTTCAGCGAGGCCCTGAAAGATTTGTCCTTTTTAGCTCACAAGCGTAGGATGTCTTCCACAAGATGGCTGCTTTTCTGTTTGGAAATTGGTACTCCACCCTTTAAGTAATTTGTTTTCTTCTTCTGTTTCTCTCTTTTTGACGTGCGTAGCTTGGATGGCCCCTGGTCAACCCCCATATAAAAACTGAAGTTGTGTCAGATGTCACGGCACATTTGTGTTTTTATTTCAAAAGACTGAAAGCCAAGTAATTGTTTTTTGGAGTATTTTTTAACACTTTTCATTCAGCATGGGGGGTGCACCCATTACTCTTTTGTACAATCTGACTTGATATTGACAAGGAAATAAATACATAATGTATTTTTTTTTCTTACTGTCTGTAGCTGTGGCATCTACTCCTTTCTCAAATAACCAATGGAGACAGGTCATCGCTCCAAAATATGCAGCCTTTAAAAATAAACAGATTTTAAAGACGGAATTTATTTATTTATTTTTATTTATGTCATCTTTAATGAGGGTCAAACTCCAACCAGTGCACAGCACTACTTTCCATGGGGGTCCCTCGGTACGTACATGTATTTATTATACAAAGATTATAATAAATAAACATACATCATACATAGCTAACTAGTATCAGAGCCCCTGGTCATCGTTGGTAAAGTGTCTGTAAATGCTTCCATTCCTTTGCACAAATCACAGATATATGTATAACAAAACCAACCTGTGAAAATTTCAGCTCATTTTGTTGTTTCATTTGTGACAAAACGGTAAAAATGCATTCAGTATTTTTGTACGCATTCTTAGGCAGAGTTTTGGTCTCACGTGAGACGGACATTAATTTTTGGATCTCATTTCATTTATTATTCAAAGACTATAATACCTCAGGCAGAAATATTTGAAGGAAAGTTTTCTACCATCATTATCTTTATACCATGTAAGGTATAAGTAAATCTGCAAACATTTATGTTTTTCTTTATACCAATGTCAAGCTGGAGCTTTAAGTTAACAAACTATGGCACCAAAATTACATGTCAGAGAAGGTCTGGTGGTAAAGGTCTGAGATAAGCGGCCATGGGTACCGGTTGTGTGCAAGGGCTGTGTGTGTAGGGAGCCGGTTAGATACCCCCAAGGCAGGTGCTAGGGGTCCAAGCAATTGGAATAGCACAATACAGACTTGAAATCCAGGCTAGTCACTGATCAGTTCTAACTTACTGCGATAGTAAGTTAAATTTGTCTCACGGTAAGTTAACTTTGTCTCGTGGTAACTTTACTTTCTTGTGGTATGTGATTTTTGTCTCATGGGAAGTTAACTTTGTCTTGTGGTTAAAGTTAACTTTGTCTCATGGTAAGTTAACTTTGTCTCATGGTAAGTTAACTTTGTCTCATGGTAAGTTAACTTTGTCTCATGGTAAAGTTAACTTTGTCTCATGGTAAGTTAACTTTGTCTCGTGGTAACTTTACTTTCTTGTGGTATGTGATTTTTGTCTCATGGGAAGTTAACTTTGTCTTGTGGTTAAAGTTAACTTTGTCTCTTGGTAAGTTAACTTTGTCTCATGGTAAGTTAACTTTGTCTCATGGTAAGTTAACTTTGTCTCATGGTAAAGTTAACTTTGTCTCATGGTAAGTTAACTTTGTCTCATGGTAAAGTTAACTTTGTCTCATGGTAAGTTAACTTTGTCTTGTGGTTAGTTAACTTTGTCTCATGGAAAGTTAACTTTGTCTTGTGGTAAGTTAACTTTGTCTTGTCAGTTAACTTTGTCTCGTGGTAAGTTTAACTTGTCTTGTGGTAAGTTAACTTTGTTAACTTTGTCCCATTGAATGTTACTACATTCAAAACGCAGTAATTGCGACTTAAGACTGTGTACTTGATCCCGTTAATTTTTTTCAAACTTACCATGTGAGCAAGCGTCTTCCCAGATCCATCCTTGGCCGTCAGCTCTGTGCCATTCTTGACAAGAAACCTCAGGCAGTCTAAGTGGTCTTTCTTAGCGGCAAAGTGAGCAGGGATACAGCCAGCTTTATCGGCAGCCAAGATGTCACAGTTCCCCTGGACGAACAGGATGAGACTCTCCAGGGCTGGAAAATTAGGACAACAATATTTGAAATTATTTTTATGGCGTGTCGTGGCCGAGTGGATAAGAGCACCGGACTAAAGCTCTGCTGTTTCTGATCAGCAGAGCGTGGGTTCGAATCCCGGTTGTGACACTTGTGTCCGTGAGCAAGACATTTTACTGTAATTGCTTTTCTCCACCCAGGAGTAAATGGGTACCTGTGAGGGCAGAGATGGTTTATGTGAATGATTAGCTTGGAGCGCGGTTACTCGCAGCACCGACTGTAAAATGTATACTCCCCAGGGAGCTGAGATGGTTTAAGGAATGAAATAAATGGCCCAGTGACCAGGGGTAGTAATGTCAGAAGCGCTTTGATACAGTACTGTGATAAAGTGCTCTATAAAAACTGGTTATTATGTTAATCGGTCCGATGAACAAATATAATAGGACTTCTAAATGGTGGTAGTCTGACTGTTTTGTGGGGAAATCAAATGAAAATGCAAAACCAGCCATTGTTTTATTCTAATATTATTATTATTTATTATTTATTTGTGATATCTCTCCATGTCTTGTTTCTGCGCATTGGGGGCAGGTTTCTATCCCTTCAAAAAAGTAGCCCACACCTCGAGTGGCCTTTGGGCCTTGTGATGGGCGAATTGCATAAGAATTTTTTTTTTTTATGGAACAATACAAAATACAGAAGGAACGGTATTACAGAAACAAGATACTTAATTTTAGGCAACTTGAAATGGCTAGTTATTTCAACATTTGCACCCCCTAGCTATTAAAAAACTAGACATGACTTTTAAAATGTTCACTTTGCTAGTCCTGCGGGCTACCATATTTAATTTTGACCTCTGCCTGGCCCTACCTCCATGTATTCCGCCCAGATGGGCGGGTCTCCTCCCTTGATTGTCCGAAGTTTCAATGTCCACGCCCTTACTCAGGAGGTAGCTGAGTATCTTTGGGTGGTTCCTCTGAGCTGCCAGGTGGGCGGGGCTTCGCCCATTCTTATCCTCCAGTGACGTATCAGCACCTATAATGAGTGTTTTGATGTGAATGTTTTGTACATTTGCAGGTCTGATACTTCACGGAGGCAACGGAGGCAATTGCCTCCGTTGCCCATGGTCATTGCCTTGGTGCCCTTGAAATGTTCCATTAGAATTATACAGTTTCCTCATAGAGTTGCCCTTTATACAGAAGAAAATGCCTTGGTGCCCTTGCCCTTTCAAGAACAAAGCAATCGGGCCTGTAGTTGATATGCTTCAATACAAGAAGTTGGGATCAATGTGGTAAAATCAAAACTACTGAACTTCTACTACATGTCAGCAATTATTTTGTTCTATTTGGGGTGGGTTTTTTTTGTTTTGTTTTTTTACAACAAATGATAAAATGTTGATAAAGAGGTTTTTCTATAGTGTCGCTAGCAACCCACAGCTTTATGCCACATCGAAAGAGTGAATGGGGGCTACCTTTGGGGATGCTTGGTAACAGCAGATTTTACCAGGTAAATGCGTTGTTCTCGAGAATGCGTGCAAGCTTTTCCCTCCAAAATAATTAAATGAACGGAAAGTTTTACCTTTTTCCGCTAAAACCTGTAGGCATTCCAATTCTCCCTGGAAAGCAGCAATGTGACACGCACTCTGACCTTCGACATCTACAGCATCGATGTCATCTGCAAGGTCAAGGAGTAATTTCAGGATGTTGGGGTGACCCCCGACACAGGCCTCGTGCAGGAGAGTCCGATTCTTGATGGTGCGAATGTTTGAATCGGCACCAGCCTATATACATGTAGTTCAAAAGATACAAATTTTTACATTGGTCAATATTAATAGCCTAAATGTATGGCTTAAAATCGTTGTATAACTTTTTTATGTTTTTATAATAGATCAATCCAATTAAGCCCCACCCCCTCAACATATTGACCAATCATGGCATTGGCGACTTCACCACTGTACACGTGGGCAGCACAATGTGTGTCTCTTCAATGCCACACTGCAAGACATGAACGCACCCACACATGTTGACATTTTCCAATAGGATTTTATTATGTTGGACTTTTGTCAGACTTTTCAGTGGCGTAGCCAAGGCTGTGATTGGTTAACACGTAAGGAGGCGAGGCGAAATGGATCAGTCTATTCTGAGACCTTGATGAGACTTTGCAAAAGACGAAAGTTCAAGAACTGTTTCTTCATATTAATCATCAAAGAAAAACTAGCTGAATGTATTGCATCCTGTTTCCCTGCTGTCTACAATTTGTCTCAGTTCAAGCGCAATGTGAATAGGCTTCTGTTATCATAATTCTCTGCACTTTCTTTTCCTTTTCTCTTTCATTTTTAGCCCTCACCTCGAGTGGCCTTTGTGCCTTGTGTTGGGCAACTTCCATAAAAAAAAAAAAAATTGGAGCTACAACAGTTTGTCACTCATGAATGCTTGATTGTGAAAAGGAAAGCGGCACTTTTAAATTTATCATGAAGGAAACTTAAGGTCCACTATCTCTTGAGTCTATGTCTTGGCGTGTTGTGGTCGAGCAGTTCTAGCGCACCATACTGAAGCTCTGGTGTTTCTGATCAGCAGAGTGTGGGTTCGAGTCCTGCCGTGGATTTCACAAAACTAGTCCCAACTTAGGGTTCGTCCTAACTTATGACAAGTCATATAAGTTAGGACTAGTAACTCGTCCTAACTTGAGATAAGACTAGTCCTAGCACTTTGTGAAATCCACTCCTGGTCACTTGTGTCCTTGGAAGCAAGCATTGCTTCGTCCTTCGGATGGGACGTAAAGCCAAAGGTCCCGTGTGTTGTGTAATGCACGTAAAAGAACCCAGTGCACTAACCGTGGAAATGGACACTTAAATCGTAATCATGGACACTAACCAAACAGCTGGGAAAAAATATTGGATGGGTGTTACACCAGACTACTTAGAGCTGTCATTTGACATACATGTAAGCCGGAAGCAGAAGATACAAAACCAACGACTTTATGGTGATCTTCCCAAGATATCCACAAAAGTTTCGAGAGCACAGACTATGCGCAGCAGGCCACTACCATCAAGATGAAGCAGCTAACAAATTCATTCACCGGGAACCAAAACACGGTACTTCTGGCACACGGCATAAAACCTATCTGCGAGTACTACTTGAAGGGACAGAAGTCAAAAGCGCCTCCAAGTTAAAAACCCTCAGAACAATAGGAATGTCTGCGAGAACTTGCTGCCAGGAAGTTACACCACCTGCTGTCTCATTCACAGATGATCTGATGATGGTCAATTGAGATCGAGATGATGGATGATGACATCGTTAAGAGAAGGTTTGCCCCGGTGTTTCTGGCATGTTGGCTACAAAATGCGTCACAGCACCAGGTGCCTTATAAAATAGCTCTCATAACTCATCGCAGCTCTTCAAACCTTTCGTAACTTAAATACTAAGCGAATATCAGCACCATGAGCAGATATCGGCGATTTCTAAGTGTTCATCAATCATTACCTCAAGAAGTTGTCTTGCAACATCGACCTGCCCGTACTGGCAAGCCCTGAGGAGGGCAGTCCTGTAGTCTCCAGTCCGACCAAAGTTGGGGTCAGCTGAGCTTTCCCTCAGGACCCTACGTACGGCGGAGGCGTCGCCCTTCTCTGCCGCCTCCATTAACTCATGGGTAGAATCTATTGCAAACAAATAAATAATAAAGTTTTAAAAAGGGGTGACACACAAAATCAAAAACACAGTGTTGTGAGATGGAAAACATGGAGACTTTACATGGAATAAGAGTGTTTTGGTTTCACCCTTAGGTATATTTAGAGCTTTCCGAACCCTGCAGAAAAAAATCCACTGACTACTCGGATGGGATTCGAACCCACACATTGGAACATTTCAAGGGGCACCAAGGCAGTGATATGACCAGGGGCATCAGAGGCAATTAGACCTTTATCATACTGCAACCATCTTGGTCATGTTCCCTGTATCTAATAACAGTAATATATGCTAATATTCATTGTACAAAAAGGAACCAGACTATTTACCCTTCCAGCCTCGGTTTGGTTACACTGGTTTGAATGGGAGAAAATCAAGATGGCCGCACCATGATAAAGGTCTATTGCCTCCGTGAAGTATCGGGCCAAGAATCCTGACATTAGCAGCAGGTACCACAAACAACTTAATTGGTGTCATGTATATTTGGGACAAAGATAACATTACACCAATTAGACCTTCATCAATAAAAAATAAAAAAAAAAATTGCTATGTTTTTACACCATTGTAGATGATCAAACAGAAATTATGGGTCAAATGTGAACTTTTTGTAAAGCATAAATTAACTACCTTATTACAATACATTAACTACCTTAACGACCAATGAGCAAATCATAAAATATCCCCAAACAATGTCTGGTGTTCAAAAACACCTGAGCCATTCCGTTTTGGCTACCCTGACCACAAACAACTTTCTGACGTGAAGTTCACTGACCAGAACAGTTTCCGAAATCTGTGCGAAATGGGTTGGTAACCGGAAACAGTTCATGATGTACATGTGTGTACATCTCTTGAAAATTAATGTTCTCAAAATATAGCCTACAGCCTTTATTTTATTTTCCAGAAATGGAACTTAGTCTCTGTAATGTTATCAACCTGATGGATTGATGCTTTCAGGGTTTTTTTTTTTTGTTATTTATTTTTTTTTTTTTAAGAATTCCTTTGACACTTTTGGTAGTTTGTGGAATCTACCATCTTGAAACCAAACTTAGCCGAGCCAACAACTCGGTTTTGTTTTGGTCGGAACAGTTGGGTTACAGAGACTGAACTGAACATGTAAAAAATGCTTAACCATTGTCCCAAGCTTAAACATGTTTCTGGTCGGCCATCAATCCAAAGAATGTTTACATGTGCATGACTCAACCCTCTTGAGCTAACTTAACAAAAATAAGCAAGGGTCTTGCAAATGGTAACTATGTTTTGTTGAAAAAAGATTTATATACCTTGCATTTCGTCAACGTTTTCATGAAGGGACGGGTAGGTCTAAAACATGGGTTTTTTGGGGAAATCATTTCTTTCACTATATTAAGACAATACTGTACAATCCTAAACTGTTCCCAATGAGAAAATATTACTGATTTGTAAATGATGTTATTTTATGAAATATGAAAATGACAGGCATCCCAAGATTACAGTTTGTGTTTTCACGAAGGAACGGGCATCCCTAAACATGCGCAATTATCACATTGTATGAAAAAATGGATGGGCATTTAGACTAATATTTAGCGTTTTCACAAAGAGACGGACTCGTCAGCGCTCATGATCACATGACATGCCCACCCTTCATTGTATAAAAACATATAAATATTAAAGATGTGCGCAAAAGGTCATCGTTTTTTTTTTTGCATTTTCACAAAGAGACAGGCATGTTTGACTAACTATTGTGTGAATCAATCAACATTTTTGTGATTTTTATTATATTATTGGTAAGATCTAACTGCTAATAAAGCACATTAGGGCACTTAAACTGCACAAGAAAGGTTTCATACTGCTGAGTTTTCAATTTCGAATTAAACACCTTTTAAAATGCGAATACTCAAAACACTCTTTTAACACGTTTTTACATGGCCCGTCCCTTCATGAAAACGGTGACGATTTGTCCCTCGTTACCGAATTGTTTACGAGATAAAAACCACTGCTAGTGACCAAATTGTTTAAACACTCATGTCTGAAGCACGCATGCGTGCAGAGGCAAATTTTTCCATACTCTATTATCACCCAGAAGATTTCATTTTACAGCTAAATAAGTAATGAAAACTTGTTATGTTATCAAATTCCCTTTCATATACAATATAAATAAACAAAATTTGATCGGTCAATCAACAGCCAGATTCTCATTCTTAAAGCCCCAGCTCAACACTGGTAAAAAGAAAAACATAAACGTTCACAGATTTACATACCTTACATGGTATAAAGATAATGATGGTAGAAAACTTTCCTTGAAACATTTCTGCCTGAAGTGTTATCGTTTTTAAATAATAAATGAAATAAGATCCAAAATTAGTTTTCGCCTGCAGTGAGACAAAAAGTCTGCTTATAGGAATGAGTACAAAAATGCTGAATGTATTTTTAGTTTTCTCGCAAATGTGAGAACAAAATGAGCTGACATTTTCACAGGTTGGTTTTAGTACAAATATCTTGATTTGTGCTAAGAATGGAAGCATTTACAGTCAGTTTACCAATGTTGCAGCTGGGGCTTTAAAGTCATAAACCCATACAGACACACCTCAGTAAAAACAAAGTTCAATTTCTCGTTCTCGACCATCTTACATTTTCCATAATCCGAGCTTCCGATGCTATCTTTTTAATAAAAGAAAACATGACTAAAGATTGTAAAAGTGCATTCACTTCTTGGCAGATACTGAATTTTGTTTTCCTTTGGCTGTTTCGCTCAGTCAACAAGCTTTGAAGAACACACTTGAACAAAAAAACGTTTATCTGTGAAATGTGTAATCCCTATTGTTACTACATGTATTGTGAATTTAACTGAGAGTCAACTGTTAACAGCTACATCAATCCCATTTGTTGATGTTAAGACACGACCAAAGGCGGCTTGCGGAAAACGTCTTTGGAAAGCAAGCGTTTTTGGAAAGGTCCTTTCCAGGGAAATAGTTAATCCCTGCTTGGGAGTATCAAGGTTTCAGCGAGATTACGAAGACAGAGAATAAAAGTGTTATTATTGAAGCAAATTATAGTGATGGAAAGTTTATCCCAACTATACTCGAAGAACCAAATAACCATGCAAAGCAATAATTGTATACCGACAGCATTTGCCGTTGTCTATAGGTTAATATATGCATACTTTATAGTTTAAACTGTAAAAACATTCTACTTCACAGGACCTTTCAGTTCTTTTGATATCAATTTTTCAAATTTCAAGTTGTCTCAAAGCTTTTAGCTAAACTAGTATACATCATTGTTGAAAAGCCCCCGAGCTTTGTACAATTGATGGTACAAACTGGTGAAAAATGCTTTTAAACCACCTACATATAAATTAACACAGCTTGAAAAAGAGAGTAAACATAAAATAGCATCCAATTATACCTGTTACTGACACACAGACTGCCATACTCAAAGCGCTCGCCGTTCTATGTCCAGCAGGGGAGACCCTCCTCTCGCCTCTCTTTGACATCCTCCCCCTGCTTCCATTCTTTGTCTTGTCATCGACGGAGACTTCTTCATCAATTCCCTCGGTCATGAACGCTCCTCGCCCTCCGCTGCGGTGAGCGCGATTCCGCAACGCTGCGATGTGAAAATCGTCCGAGTCGTCAGCATGCTGCTGGTAGTACGAGATTTTCTCGCCGAGGGTCATTGTCTTTTCTCGCAGGACAACCTTTGGGCGCGGCTGGCTCTGCCGGACATTCTTCTGAAGTTCTTTTCTTGCCATTATTATATCTCTCCGGATGGCAAGAAAGTCTTCTTAATTATCCATTTACATGATTCTCGTCACAAAATCAAGAACCATAGTTGAGAGAGGCTTCAACATTTCTCATTCGTTCAAAGGCATCTCTGGCTCACCCAAGTCCAGCCAAGCGTTAGTCTCTGTAGAATCTCACACCTGCCTATCACAGCTCTCACCCACATAGAGCAAGTACCCAGCTCAACCCTAGAGCAAAATAAAATTCTTCAACAGATTGCCACAAACTTACAGCAACCATTTTGAAATTTTTTTTTACGTCAAAATGGTGCAAATTTCATATTTGGAGGTCTCTGCCATCACACACACAATTTATCAGTCAGTCCTTTTATCCCAATGGCAAAAAATCCCTGACTAAACTGAGACAAAATCACAAGGAGGCGGTTTATTCTTAACTGACAAGGAACGGACTCTGCAACAACTTTGTTAAACATTGATGGGCTCCTGTCGGGGCAGTTGTCAAAATTGGTTTCCGTTTTGGCAGTAAAAACACCTGGATTTCTCACATCAGCGGAGAGAGATTCATCGCCCGCCCTGTGATTTATTCACAGAAGAGTTGAATTCAAACCTTTTTAAGGGATGAGAGCAAACGCAATTTAACCATAAAGCTATTTTTGGCTTTGACGAAGCGATCGTTTAACTATATTGTGAAAGACTGAAAATCCTTGAGGTGTAACACTCCAATGATTTTGATAAAACTCAGCGAACAATAGATCAATATTTAGCTGGCAGCCTGGCAGAAACGCCCGGTGATATTGTTCACAGAAGCACCTGGCTCAATTTCAAACAACATTTAAACTCCTTTCTTGCCCAACCGACTTGTCTAGGTTATGACGAAAGATGAAGAGGTGATCATTTTCTGATCCAGGAGGGTTGAAGCGACAATCCTGATAGATGGGTTGCAATAGACGCCATCTTTGATGACAATTTCTTTTTTGTCCTGTAGCCACGTCAAGTTCTGTAACTTTCAACGCAGCTTGAGTTGCTCACCAAACCAATCCTGGACGGAGGAGTTCATGAAACGCACGCGTGCAATGTGCAGTACTTTCGCGTACCGCACAGTTGTGCGCTCCAAAACGTGCAGTCATTGTCATCAAAGATGGCTGATTTTTCCCAATGTTGATGTCATGTGCAACCCATCGTTAGCGAGAGTACAATTTTTTGAATTTGTGAAGTAATTCCTTACGACAAAATATTTGAGTGGCTCACAAAGACCTGAAGATGAGTAGAGTACACTGTTCAAAACATTGAGACCAAACCAGTATCTCTTCTCAGAGCTAACACTCCTTCCAAAAGAGATTTTGACATGGTTACACCGGTAATAATTACGAGCAATAATTACTTCTTACAACAAAGACCTGTTAATATTGCAATAAGTTGACTGCAGTAAAACAAATTGAAGAAGATCAAACTTAAAGCTGAGTTGATGATGAAAAACTCCCAATTTTTTAGGAGAACAAGATGTGAGCATTGTGGTCCTGCGGGGAAAAAAATCCACTTCTGTCTTGGTCGGCTTTCCATGACTTTACTTAGAAAATGTGAAAGTGTCAACTTCCTTTAGACAGCAGAGTGAAAATCAAACTTCCATTTTGTGTCAGCTTGAGGATAAATTTCACATTTGAAAGAAAGTGTCAACTTCCTTCAGACAACAGAGTGACAGTCTAACTTCTGTTTTGGTCAGCTTGAGAATACATTTCACAGATTCACTAAGAAAGTGTCAACATCCTTCAGACATGAGAGTGAAAATCTAATTTCTGTTTTGGTCAGCTTGAGAATAAATTTCACAGATTTTACTATGAAACTGTCAATCTCCTTCAGGCATCAGAGTGAAAATCTAACTTCTGCTTTTGGCAACTTGAAGATAAATTTCACCAATTTACTGAGCAAGTGTCAAACTCCTTCAGACAGCAGAGACTGTTTTGGGTAGGTGGGGGATCATTTTCACAGAGACGGCCGTCAACTTCCTCCAGAAAGCAGAGCTGTGTAGTAAAGTGAAAACCAAACTTCTCTCCTGGTTAATCTTGTCGACAAAGTTTCACCTATTCACCAAGAAAGCCTCAGCATCATTCAACCATGGAGGAAGGAAGTACCCTACATCAAGCAGAACGATTCATGGTGTCCTTTTACAAATGCCAGTTATTTTCCTTGGAAAGACAATCCAGCAGGTAACTCATGTTCTGTTCTGATAGTCTAGCGTAGAAGCGGAACCAAATCCTCAGTGTGACACACACTCCGGTTTTTTTTCCTCGAAGTTGTTACATACAACTATTTCAAAACAACAAAGTGATGAAAACCCATTGAACTCATGCCCCGAACTCACCTTCATTTTTTAGGGGGTAGGAATGTATACAGCTTATGTCAATATTTATTTTAAAAGTTCAAGAGGGCATCGAAGCAAAGACCAGTGGCATGCAAGAACTTTACTAAAGGTCATACCTCACAGTGACCCAAACTTCGAGCGACAAAAACCATGAGCTACACTAAGAATTGCAATGATTTAAAAACTTTACCAAAAACGATGGAATTTTAGAAATGTTCTAGTGCTCTTTCAAACTGCCTAAGTTAAAGTTGTCAATCAAATTATTTTTTTTATGGAAGAACTTTCCTAAAGATCTTACTTCAAAGATCCAAACACTGAGCGACAAAACTACGAGCTCTACTAAGAACTGCATTTCCAACAAAACCCTTGACCAAAAATGAAGGACCTCTAAGAATGTTCCTGTGCTCTTCCAAACTTCCACTCAAGTTTTCATACAAATTATTTTTTCTATACCAAGGTGAAGATGACTTGACAAAGAACTTGAGAAATAATTCCGTGGAAAGTGTATCAGAAGATGGCAATGGAGGAACTTTAAAAACGTTCACTGTATTATTTGTGTTTCACCCATACATTGATGAGGGGTTAAGCACTGTATACCACAAGTATATTCCTCGGTTGGGATTCGAACCCACGACCTTTGCCATTCTAGAGTAGTTGTCTTATCAACTAGATTGCCCTGCAGCTAGAGGCAGTTCAAATCCTATATTTTAGCAGCAGGTACTGCACCGATTTCATAGATGATCCATTAAACAATTTTTTACATTATGAACGTTCAGTAAATTCTCCATGTACGACTTACATAACACACTCATCAAACCTGACAGAAGAAAATCACTTAAAAATAAAAAAGTCACATCATCCTTAGGGTGACCTCCAGGCTGCCGCTCTACAGGTGATATCCATACAGCTAGCTCTATGGTTTTATCCTAATGGGGTGTGATCCCTGGCTACATGGCAGTAAGCGATTGAATGGCTTCTGACTGGCAGCCCCCGAACAAAGATATTGACAAAATAGAGAGACCGCCAACATTAGGGCTGGATAGCTCAGTTGGTAGAGTGCTGGTATGATTAGCCGGTGGTCGCAGGTTCAAATCCCGCTCCAGTCAATTTGTCTTTGTTCACCCCAACATTGAAGAAAATCACTTGATTGCTCCTTAATCAAAGTTCCATTTGATCCATTCGATATTTTTCTCTCCTGTATTTACCAAAAACATGATTTAGATGGCCGAGCCAAAGATGAAGTAACAATTTAAGTCTACTTTTCACAAAATCACTTCTGATAGCCTACATCCATCCCTCAAAAATAAATCCAAGTTAAAAGAAGTCTTCTCCACACTGCCGTCCAAGAATTGTAAATTCCAACAGCTGAAGGTACTCAAATCCACAGCCAGGCTTTTGACTCAACTCCCATAGAAACAGTGACGTTTACATTATCGCAGAAGCTTACAAAGCTTTTGAGACCAGCAGTTTATAACAGGATTAGCCAACCTGTGTCAATCTTATCTATCACCCACCAATCTCTGATAATCTGTCTTTAACATACTGTACCTGCCCAATGTTTGCATTAAGTATAAGACCAAACATGTATTGTATGTAGCTGTACTGTATCATGTAAAAGTAAACTCACAGGCTAGGCCTACATATCGGTCACCATTTTCAGGAAGAGCCAACTGAGCCAATGCAGTCAAACTTTCAAGTTTGGAGAAAATTGTGCTTAAAGTTAAACTTTTTTTGAAAATCATTGTTTGCCAGACTGTTTGCCAATTAAACTTTGGCATTTTACCAACCATGAAAGTGGAGATCTTAAATCATGCAAATCTGTTGTTACTTTTATCGTAGTAAGGTTAATGAGTTATTTACTGTTAAATATAATTGTCTCTTTGTGAAAACTGTGCCAACAAGGTCTGTGTGCAGCACGTCGTGTACAAACCAATGCAATTGGCTGTTCGTAAAAACTTTTCCAGGTCATACAATTGTCTCGTTGTGAAAACACAAAATGGCCGAGCACTCATTTTTTGCACCGTGCCAGCGCTATGTACCTCAATGTAAAAATTGGCAAACTGACGATTGGCGATTCGAGAAAACTCAAAACTGTAATTCTGGTGATATTATCCTTGTGCTAATTCGTGTAATTACGAAACTATGACATTTTATGACTTGAAACTTTATTACGTGGCGTGTCGTGGCCGAGTGGTCTAGCGCACCGAATTCAAGTTCTGGTGGCTGAGCCATCACAATGTGGGTTCGAGTCTGAGTCCTGGCACTTAATTGTGTCCTTGAGCAAGACACTTAACTATGATTGCTCCTTGGCGTTTATGTCCTAACCTGAGGGATCCTGCTGAGAAACGATGTAGAAGCAGAAACTTGGGGAAATGTCGATGTCAATAATAACATCCAAAATGTGAAAAAAAAATTGTTATGAATTTGCTGTTCCTGAAAACGGTTTGGTATGATTCAACCAAGGAAGGGAGCACAACCATGGGGCTTCATCAAACCCATAATTAAACACTCTTTGAGCAGGTCAAGCTGTTCTTTCCTCAGTTCCCGTTCCCTTTTTTTTTTAGGGTTCTTGTTCAGATTGGTGTGATGTTACTTCTTGGGTACTTCAAGGTTCAATTCCTGAAGAATAACAAAATCAAACTACAAACACGGAGAACTACATGCATTTCCAAGTGGTGAAAACCATCCAATGGCATGCATCGATCCTACAATATTTTGAAAGTTCAACAATACTTCTGCTTCAAGATAATCCTGTCAACTTTGAAAGTTGTTTCTTTCATAAACGCAAGTTTCTTCCATCCAAGTCATGATGAGTTACAACAAAATTACACAACAAAAATGGCGAACTATTTCCAAGCAGCCAAAATCCAATCCAATGGCAATGGCTTAATCCTCCGATATCTAGAAATTTCAAAAACATGTCTGCCTAAAGAATATCCTGTCAACTCGCAAACTTTTTCTTTCAACAAAAACGAGTTTCTTTACTCAGAGTGCTCAAGACCTAAAAAGAAAAATTGCAAAATGAAATAAAATAAAAACATTGAGAGCTATTCCAAAGTGGTGAAAATCCATCACCTGGCAGAGCCTTTAATCCTTCAAGAGTTCAAAACATCAACAAACATTTCTGCTCGTAGTCGTAGATTATCCTGCTTACTTGAAATAATGTTTTTCACGTGTCAAAATAATTTGACTCAAGGTCAAGCCTTCAAGAGTTCAAAACATCAAAAACATTTCTGACTGTAGTTGTAGATGAACCTGCTTTACACTTGAAAAAAAAAGGGTTTTTACACGCCAAAACAATTTTATTCAGAGTCAATCTTTCAAGAGTTTCAAACATCAAAAACATTTCTACAGGGTACATGTCAATGTAGATGATCCTGCTAACTTGAAAAAAAATGTTTTTCACAGGCCAAAACAATTTGCCTCAGAGTCCTCAAGAGTACAACAACAACAGCAACAACAACAAAACATGGAGAATTATTTCTGATGTACTGAAAATCCCTGGCTTTATGGAGCTGATGGAAGGAAAACACCATTGTTACAACCAAGCACAGTCTTTGTAGTAGAGGATTTAGACTCCTCATTTTGCTCACCGCTCCACAAGAAACTTGGTGCGTAAATTGCTTCCGAAATCACTAATTGCCTTACTCCCTCTCTCTAAGCCATTGTCAACAATGACGATAAGTCCTCTTACAGCAGGACATAAAAAAAAAAAACTTTAACAGATCTAACAGCAGGTCATAAAAAAAAAAACACTTTAAGAGATCTCGTTAAAAAGCTCCTAGGTATTGGGGTTATTTTTAGGCACTGGTGGTTTTAAAGAGCATGGCTATAATCCAAGTTATGTCACATTATTGCACGGTCTCACCACGAAGAAAGACAGTGCTCTTTGTTTGGAGAGCAGTAGAACACCGTTCCTTCACCATGACATTACAACATTCCAGCAAACACACACAATTAAATCTGATTAAATCCACTTATAAACGAAGTCAATTTTTTCCATCTACCAAGTCTCAACTCAAAGAGTAAGTGCTCTTTGCTCTCAGTAAAGCAGCAAAAAAAACCTTGTTCCTACACAATGGGGAAAAATGATAATACCAGCCCAGCATACAGCATCGGCATCATATTTATGAATCAAGCGCCATTTTTTCCATTTGCCAAGTCTCAACTCAAAACTCAAAGAGAATAAGTGCTTTTTAAAAAAAGAGGAAAAGAATTCTGTTCTCACTCAATGAAAACACTTAGTTCCAGTCAACTTGCAGCATTTAGTCAGATTATACCCGCTATAAATCAAGCTCTGTTTTTTCATTTACCAAGTTTCAACTCAGAGAGAATAAGTGCTTTTTAAAAAAAGAGCAAAACAATTCTGGTCTCACACAATAACTAAAACACTGAACTCAAGCCAACATACAGCATTCAAGCAGATTAAATCCACTTATAAATCAAGCTCCATTTTTCCATTTACCAAGTCTCAACTCAAAGAGAATACATGTAAGTGCTCTTCATTTTGAGTGAGAGCAAATGAATTCTGTTCTCCCACAACAACAAAAACACTAAATTCCAGCCAACTTCAATCAGATTATATCCATTTACTGTATAAATCAATTTCTTTTGTTCCATTTACCACGTCTTCATTTCACTCAAAGAGAGCAAGTGCTCTTAATTTTGAGTATAAAAGAGCAAAAGAACGCCATTCTTACAAAACGAAAACACTAAATTTCAGTAAACATACAGCATTCATTCAGATTAAATCCACTTACAAATCAAGCTCCGTTTTTCCATTTACCAAGTCTCAACTCACCGAGAGCAAATGCTCTTCATTTTGAGCAAACAGCCAAAGAACACTGCTGGTCTAAACTGAAACTTCTTCAAGAGTCTTCGGCATGCCTTCTTCAAATCGAGATGACTGTTTGCTTATTTTCTCAACTCGAGACCCACTCAGCACAACATTATCTCCTCCCAAAAATGCATTAAACCTCTTGAAGATGTATTTTTCCAAGAAGCAAAGAAAAGCTTCCCCTGTTCGGCTGATCTGACCGCAAGTTTGTGCAGGTGGCTCTTGACTCTTCAAGTCTAACTAGACTTTCCTCAAGGCGTTACAAAGCTGTACTTCTTTCTTGTTGCATGGAGACCTTTAGACAGCCAGTGTAAACAGAAAATGCAAGAGTGTTGAGTAGAAGGCTATGGGTTTATTCCATTTATTCAGGTATCCTCCATTCAGGCTTTACAAAATAATACAATCCTCCAAGAATTGCTTGAGAAACTGTTGCTATAGCAACCAGCCTTAAACATTTCTTCACTCCAGTGGTAACATTACTCTCGATGGATACATGTATGTTACTATGGCGATACTGATATCCTCCAATCAGGCTTTACAAAATAATACAATCCTCCAATAATTGCTTGAGAAACTGTTGCTATAGCAACCAGCATTAAACATTTCTTCACTCCAGTGGTAACACTACTCTCGATGGATACATGTATGTTACTATGGCGATACTGATATCCTCCAATCAGGCTTTACAAAATAATACAATCCTCCAATAATTGCTTGAGAAACTATTGCTATAGCAACCAGCATTAAACATTTCTTCACTCCAGTGGTAACACTACTCTTGATGGATTTGTTGCTAGGGCGATACCAATATCCTCTTATCAGGCTTTACAAAATAATACAATCCTCCAATAATTGCTTAAGAAACTGTTGCTATAGCAACCAGCCCTAAAAAATGTCTCCACTCTACTGGTAACACTACTCTTGATGGATTTGTTGCTAGGGCGATACCAATATCCTCTTATCAGGCTTTACAAAATAACACAATCCTCCAGTGATTGCTTGAGAAACTGTTGCTACAGCAACCCATCTAACAATGGTCTTCATTCCAGGAGAAACTTCTTACGTGTCGTGAAAACCGGATGGTGAACGCTGTTTCTAGACATCGACTGCTGCTTGCGTAGTTGGGCTCAGAATTCATTGGCACCAAGTAGAACAAACTCCATGATTTGTTAAGGAAGTAGCCAGTAGCCGGCTTGTCGTCCCACTGGTGGCTCCTGCAGTGGCTAAAGCCTGATTGCTGAAAAGTTCTGATCTTCATACAAAAATACCGTCGCTGAAGCCAACGAACAAGGTCGAAGTTAAAGTTGCTCGAGTCGGACAGGGCCTCATAATTCCAAGAAAACCTCAGCCATTGAAAGAAACCTGCAAACCTCGTAGCCTTGTCGTGCAGAAATAATTTGTTATTCAGTCAGTTTGAAGTTATAACAAAACCATAAGCCAGAAGATAGGTGTGTATAGCGAACTTTGATGAGACGGTTTAGAAAAACCTCACTGGTTCCCCTCAACAGCCACAATTTCTTCTGAACAGAGTATCTTCTCCATGGTATGCATGTAACCTATGGGGGGGAAAAGTAAACTGCATTCCCAACAGGCAGGTACTGACTTTCCAGCAAAAATCACTGCCTGAATAGACTTGTTCCAGTCAGTGCACGGAATTCGGTAAAACTACAAAACATGCTTTATAAAGGCATGTTTACTTTTGTTGTGTACACATGTTTCAAAGCGTCATTGTACAAGGTACCGGCGACCTGAATTACAAGGAGGAGTGCCTTCATTAGGGTTACCATTCAGTCTATTCATGTTTATTCAGGGGTAGAAATTCACCTCTCTGACGGAAGCGGAGACCAGCGCAAGTTTACCTCCATAGACAACCCCCTGAAGTCATGGATTATGACCCACAATAAAGCCATCAGGGGTCGCATGACTGGGCCTTTAAGAGTAGGGTATCCCGGCAACCAAACATCCTGAGTCAAGTTAGCTAGACTTGTTTAAGTCTCACGAACTCACTTTAATTTTTGTTGTGACATTCTGTCACTCTGGTCTTAAACTGAAAGAACCATGTGTTTTTCCCAACCGTGTTAAACGTAAAAATTACGAATCTGCATCTTCTTAGAATTTAAGTTAAGCAAGGTTTTTTTCCCCATTTTAACAAATTCTGATAGAATTTTCTTTATTTCAGCTTTTTGCTCATGAAGATTTCCCTTTGTGACTCCACTAGGCCTTATCTTGACTGCATGAGGGCGCCCTTTGGGGTAGATTGGGGGTCAAACCATAGAAACAGTGTGGCAAACCAGATGCAATTAGACTTCTAATATAGCAGTTAATATACAACTTTTGAGGTGTTTTTTCTATTGACAGTTTTACAATGTAAGCAGTGTAAGATATTTGTTTGGAAAATTTGTATTTTTAATGTTTTGAAATTTTTTTTACTTTCAATGAGGAACTTAGTATTGCGCCCTCTTGCTGTAAAAAATATGGCCTATCAATGACCTTCAATTTGACCTTGGTAAAGATGCCCCCAAGAAAACAGCCAGACTACGATGCTCTAACTCCCCATCTGTTGTGTGTCCTTCTCCATCTTTGCCAAGTTTCAAGAAGAACCTAAAATTATTTTAGGATGCTTCCGAAGTGTATAAAAGAACTTGGTTTATTTACTTGAGGAGGAGGACTTCTGGGTTACTTCTTACTTATTTATTTATTACTTATTTGGTCTTTTCTAACAAGGGTGGCCCCATCAGTTGTCAAGGAACTGTTCTCCCTGGGGGCCCTGGAACTACATACAAAAATAAATGATAGGGTACAAGACCATGAAGACAAGTCAAAAGCTTTTAAAAAAAAAAATTAAAAATATAAAAAAGAAAATTAATGCACAAATGTCATTATCAGAGCTAAAAAGTAAGGATAAAAACAAGTCGTTTAACCGAATACGGAGGCATACAGAGGGAAGTAAAGAATGCTTTAAAATACTTAAAACGGATCCACAGAGGAATTTAACTATAAAGAACAAAAGGATCTACAAGGTACATGTACAAGGTACATGTGTACAGAAACCATAACAAAAGAAGAAGAAAAAACATGTAAAACTTGTTTTCCACTAAGAACCTACATGTATTTATCCAATTCTCACCAGGTTTTATTGGGGGGTTGGGGGTTTGGGGTTGGTGTTTTTTACTTTGCGTTTGTATTCAATGAAGTGTAACAGAAACTTTTTTTCTATGGCTAAGATTTGTATAAAAGAGTTTGCCTTGGGAAAAGGGTCTTTACATTGTGAACACAAAACCAATTACAGTGTGTTTATGGTATTCCTTTTCACACACAAAATCCTTGCTCGGTGAAGTGTTACCGCAGTTGTTTTTACAGCTCAGAAGGTTATAAAAGAGTTTGTGGTACATTGCCTTTACTTCGGCCACAGATATCTAAAAACATGTTTCAGTAAGTTCTTCTTTTCAATGAAATGCAGTTGCAGCTACTTGTTTTATTTTTACAGCTGATAAAAAATATGTTTGTGTATTTTTTCTCACAATAATAGTTCATTTAATGACAAAGTTTTACATCCTGACCACAGCCATTCAAAATTGTGTTCAGGTTTTGTTCAGAGTTTATGTGGTACATCGCCTTTACTTTGGCCACAGATATTTAAAATCATGTTTTAATAATTTATGTTTAATGAAATACAGTTAAATAGATTTTGTTTACGGATGATGTAGTAAATTACCTGTCAGTCTTTCAGTTCACCATGGGTGAGTTGTGGCCACAGATATATTAAGATGTGTTTGGCTTTTTTCCTCCTCCCTCACAACAAACCATATTCAACGAATAGTTTTTGTATCCTGGCCATAGACATTCAAAATTGTGTTCTGGATACCTCTATAAGCACAAAGAAATGTAGGGGCACATGTATTTTTTAATTTGTTGAACCATGTTCAACTATATTTCATCTTTCAGAATAGTTTTACATCCTGAGTTATTAGGAAGGGTGACCATTAAGTAACAGAAGCTATTTCAGGTAATCTCTTTGCACGGGCAGGGAATTTTGACACATTATCTGTTCTCCTGCTATGCTGGAAAATGGCTTTCTCAAGAATTTAACCGAGTAGTCAAACGAGGGCGCTTTTCAGGGAAAATGGGCAAATGAGCTGTCACAATTATTACAGTACGCAGTAAATTCACAATTTTGGTGAGGGTTATTTTATTGAGAAAATCTTCACACAGCACTAGTTGTGTACATTGGCTTAAAGCCCAGCTCAACATTGGCAAGAAAGAAAAACACTGCTCACAAATATACATATACCTCACATGGTATAAAGATAACGATGGCAGAAAACTTTCCTTGCAACATTTCTGCCTGAAAAGTTATCGCTTTTGAACTTAATAAAATAATATCCAAAATCGATTTTTGTCTCATGTGAGACCAAAACTCTGCCAAAGAATGCGTATAAAAATGCTGAATGAATTTTTACCATTTTCATGCAAATGAAACAACGAAATGAGCTGATATTTTCACATGTTGGTTTTGCTACACATATCTTGATTTGCGCAAAGAATGAAGCATTTACAGACACTTTACCGATGTTGAACTGGGGCTTTAATGGGATTTCTAGACGGTCTGCTGCTGCCGTACATAATCCTAACCCACATGAGGGTTATTTACTAGATTTTCTAAGTTGACAAAGTCAAACACCAAAACGTATTATTAACTACGCATGAAGACAAGTTGTGATGATCGTAACTCTCTGATCACTGACCACGATCATTGCATCTTTTTATTTAAATCAATTTTAAAAATCAATTAAGGCAGATATGGGTTCAGTAACTTTTGACAATCAGAATGGAAAAAGGTTGAACCCTGCACATGTACAACACAACGAAAAATGAAACGCACATCAATAATTATTACAATAATCACAAGTTATTGTTGGTCTGTTTTATTTCATGACCATCTTCACTTACAGGTAATTGTACAAGATGTTAAGTTGTGTCACTCAGTACCCACAATAAACTCACAGAGGTCACAGCTGATGGACAAACCTTATTTATAAATACTCTGTATGCTATTAATTATTACTTAAAGCATTGACCCTTTCCACGCACGTCACACGCGGCAACTGTGCCAGGCTCACCATTTTGGAAGTCAACAGGTATAGGCAATAGGTGTACATGTAAATGCTCCTTTGCCTAAAATTCGTACTACACTGTATGATATTGATCTCCATTATTGGTAATGGAGATCAATGTGCATAAAACACAGGAACATTGACTTCCAAAATGGCGCAACCAACATTATTGTGATGATGTTGTCAGGTGATTTGGGTCAATTCATTGAATATTTCGGCCTTTCCATAATATTGACCCATTTCTCCTGACTCCATCATCACAATAATCTTGGTTGCGCCATTTTGGAGGTCAATGTCACTGTTCAGTTATTCAGTGAAGTGCGCATTTTAGGAGACGCGGTGTTTACACGTAAACCAATTGACCACCAAAATGGTGAGCGTGGCACAGTCGGCGCGTGTGACGTGCGTGCAAGGGGTCAATAGGCCAATTCTGCAACATTTTATGATCACTTCAAATGTATACAGGCCTGGGGAGGTCATGGCCTCTATTTCCCCTGATCTTGGCCATGGTGCCCTTTTAACAAATCAAAAGTTTCCCACAGACTTTAAATTATTTTCCAATGCATGGGAGGTGTCCTTTAGCTTGCTTTTGGCTTTGCAAAAATGTCATTTTGCAAAGAAAATGTGGCCTTACCCTCACACATGATACTCCATCCCCCAGCACAGCTCTGAAATTATTACAAAGCTTCATTTTTTTGGGGGGATACCTTGAGTGATGAACCATGACTACAAATTTAATAAAGATCATTTCATTGTACAATACATCGGTTTGGTGATCTCGATTGTACACATGATACACACACAATCGTGATCTTTGGTGGGTTTGTTGACAAACAATTAACGTCACAAGTTTACTTTCAGTTTCACTGTCTCAGTTTCAGTTTGAAAACTTCATTTGATCTATTCAACTTGACATGCTCGGGCTGCGATCTCATATAAAATTCAACATTTATCATCTCAAAACTTAAGACGATGATGAGCATTTCCTACTGCTTTTACCGTCCTTAAATTTATCAACTTTTACCTCTATGGAAGAGAATAAAACGATAGAAACGAAAAATGAACTTACTTTTTACTGAGTCCATTTTCAACTTTGTTTACCCTGCGCCATTTTGTTGCTAGTAATGATGTTTGAACAATAGAGGGCGGCATTCATTAGTTTTGCCATGGTTTTTTGCTCAGATTTTTGCGCTTGCCGTCGTCGCTTGATGGCCTAATGTCCTCATCTCCGGCCCGGTGGTTTTATTTTTTTTTTCTGCAGTCCATAATTGCCACTGTCGTATTGATTTTCAATTGGGGAATAATTGTTTGTTTTTTTAAATCGATTCCAAAAAGGGAATCATAAAAAAAAAATTTAAAAAAATCAAGGATGGCAATTCTGAACTGCATGCAGAAGAAGAAAAAAGATTGCGGTCCGGCGCGGCAGCACAGTTTGAAATCAAAACACTGTTTGCCTATGAATAAAAACTGATGAACATAATAAGTGATTCTTCAATGTTTTGCTTATTGTGGTGTACAAGTTTAAAACCAGCGCCAACCCAAATTGCTCAAGTACTAATAAACATCCTCTGATAATTATTGAGTAAAAATATCATACTTTCGGTTTGCCTTGCTTCCCATAGTAGATTGTCCTGGCGAGCTAGCTAGTATAGGCCAAAAAGGATCCGGTGAAATGTTGATGGGCCTACTTAATTTTTAGGCGGTTACATGTGAGACATTCACCCTACAGCTTACCTTTTAGTTTTATCATCGGGCGGTTTGGGGCCTACGTTTTCCCTGCAACCCATCTTCTGTCTGTCTGTCTGTGTCTGTCTGTCTGTCTGTCTGTCTGTCTGTCTGTCTGTCTGTCTGTCTGTCTGTCTGTCTGAAGGGTTACCAATGGACAGGGAGCGTTGTGTTTAAAGCCCCAACTCAACATTGGTAAACTGACTGTATATTATTCTTCCATTCTTCGGACAAATCAACATATTTGTAATAAAACCAACATGTGAAAATGTCAGCTCATTTCGTTGTTTCATTTGCGACAAAACGGGAATGCATTCAGCATTTTTGTACGCATTTCTGTAGGCAGAGTTTTCATCTCACTGAGACGAAAACTAATTTTGGATCTTACTTCATTTATTATTTAAAAACGATAACACTTCAGGAAGAAATATTTCAAGGAAAGTTTGTTACCATCATTATTTTTATACCATGTAAGGTATATGTAGGCCTAAATCTGTGAACATTTTCGTTTTTTGTTCTTACCAATGTTGAGCTGGGGCTTTTAGTAGGCTTATGTCATGCGCTGACAATGCCTATGAGTAGCCGCTAAGAAGAAGGACCCAAAGATGGGAGTCTTTCTGGAGGGGGGGCGGGGGGGGGGGGTTCCCGTCAGGTTTGCATCTTAGATGTCTGTGAAATTCCCGCCCCTCTCTTTTTTCGGTCCATTGGGGGGAGGGGGGAGGGGGGCGGTGTCATAGGGTATTCTGTCCTCCCGGGTGATATAATGTGTCCATAGATCCACCATACGGTAAATTAACGTGGGCTGGAGGAGTTTATTCAAAAGAGGGCGCTATCAGAAGGAGTTCGTACACAATTCGCCGTATGCTCGGACAGAATCTCCTGCCGGACAGAATCTCCTTCCACACCGGCCCCATCTTACTTCCGATCATCGTATCGTGGAGTTTGGCATACGCCTGTGCCCACAGGATTTTTACCTTAACAACTTGCAGGGAAACTAAAAGCGTATTACTGAATTATAGAAAATGTACCGATACTACTTTCAAACCATCATGTACAAAAGACGTAGGCCGACCCCGGTAATTATATGAATAATTTTACAGGTAGCACATGTATTGTCTTTTTTTTTTTTCACAGAGAGACAAATAAAAAAGTTAGGGTGTATACTTTGTACCAAAGGGAGGGCATTGAAAGGGCACACCCAACTACTAAGGGTAGGCCTACGAGCCGGGAGGCAGGGGGCAGTTGGCCCTCAAATTCGGGCAAACCAATGGGGGGAACTTCGGGTAAAGCAAGAGAAAAGAGTAAGCAGCGTTTTTGTTGTAGCCTTTAATTGAGTTGTCTTCACTGAGAAGTGAACAGCCAAGTGGAGAAATACGAACATTACCTTAGACTGGTGCTTGTAATAGTGAAGTGTCATTCATTTGGGGACAAGCGGGGATGGGGGAGACACTTTTTAATAATAATTAGTATTGTTAATTAATGGGTGCGCGCGGGCTGTTAATGTTAACAAATCAAACAATTTATTTTGTGCGTTTTTCAATCTCTCTCTCTTCTTTTTCGGTGGGAGGGGGGGGCTCACCCCACACCTCCCCAAGGTTACGCCACTGTTCGGAGTGGTTTGTCAGACTCCACACTACCGTTGAACCAGAAAAACGATTTCTGGCTTGTTTACACACTGCGGTACGATTCTGTTTGGGGGAATCTTATTTCGAGCGCAACAGCGCCCTCTTGTTCCAGAGGGGAGCCGTTACATTGTGGAAGAGCCAGGCGGGGTCGATTGATTGACACAAACGCTTTTCAAATACACACGAAAAAGACACTTGGCCGTCCGTTGGATATTCTGGCAGAACGGCTCTCATTTTTGGACTGGATTTTTACTATTTTCTGGTAAGTGTCTTTTAACAACTAAACTTGTAACTGATATGTGGTGGTTTTTGTTTCATACTTATACGAGAATAGTAAAATCAGAGCATTGTGGGCCGTCCAAAACACGATGAGTTAACACAACATAAACGAATGAGAAGAGGTTTTTTTCCCAACTTCAACCGCATACACTACATACATTTAATTTCACAGCCATGTTTATGAATCGAAACTGATATTTTATTCAGTCAGTTGATCTTCTGCCCCCGTTTTCCCTTACTTCAGAATAGTTCCCTCTTGGCGCTCGCATGTCAATTAAACCTGTTGTTTCCTGTTTGATGGGTTAAATATAATTCAAAAGCTGTTTTTATTTACATCAAAACTGAGACGGTTTTCAAAAACCCGTTTTAGTGTTGAATGTAACGCAGAGCCTCTAAAATATTAAAAGTTTGGTCAGTGTCGTTGGTTCCCAGAAGTCAACACACACAAAAAATCATTCAACTTTAAAAACGGTGAAAACGTGTTCCTGCTGTAGTTTTAAAATTAAGCATTAGCATTTTTGAATGTTAATGTAAAAAGGGTTTATTTTGATGGGCTTAACTTTCTTTTTTGAATGATAAAAATGCTAGTTTAGTTTTGTAAGATTGTTGACTTTTGACTGAGTTGTATGGCACAGTCAGTCTGTGTGGTTTTTCATTGAAGTAGTGTATGTCTGACCATGGACTGAGGTGCACCTCCATGAAGTATGACTCAACGCATATTTGAATGGTGATTGATAAAGAATGGTGTACGTCATCGTGGCAGATTGGTCAGGTGTGAAATCTCTCCTAACTAAGCCAAGGTTAAAACCAGCGCTTAACACCTTTCAGGAAATGAAAAGTGCAAATAAAGTTGTTTGTTGTTTACTCTTTACTAACTTGGAGAGAAGTGTGCCAGACGATGGCTTAATTTCACAAAGCCTGTAAAGCACAAAAACTTGATTAGCACAGAAAAATTTTGCTGAGCAGAGACTGGGTACCGGCCAAAATACCATGTGAAATTTACATTGTTGCGACTGGTTCACCACTCGTTTTGTGATGTGGTATGCAATATTATAAGAATATTGAGTGGCTCAGAGTAGAATTGGAGGAATATTATTGCAAGGTAAAATTTGGACTGTGAAATGGAACTGTCAAAATATTACCTTGCATTAATATTCCCCTACTCCACTCTGAGCCACTCAGTATTTGTTAACTGACGTAGGCCTGTAGAGCCTTGTTATTTGAATTTTCTTCACAATAATAAACACAAAATAAAAATAGACACGGTTCGTAATTCACCCCATGGTTCCACATTCAGGTGTGCTTGAAGATAATAATTATAACAACAACCAATGAGCTTTACATTAGTGCCCTGGTCATTGGGCCAATAACATTCCTGTTTAATCTTTCTCTGCTCCCTGGGGAGTATACAGCCCTGCGCTGCCGTGGCGTTCCGAAGGCTTGTTTTTTTCAAATACAGTATCAACATCTCCCATGTCCCATTATTGCAGGCACCCATTTACATATAATGCATTGTCCCCCCCCCCCCCAGGGGAAGCCAGTTTAAAACTTTGTGTCCAGATTAAGAACAGGGTGTCCAAATTAAAAACAGGGTATCCAATTGAGAACAGTGACCAAACTAAAAACAGATTGCCGGATTAAGAACATTGTGTCCAAATTATAAACAAGGTGTCCTGTTAAGAACACAGTGTCCAAAAGATGAACATGGTGTCCAAATTGAAAACAGTGTTTCCAATTAAGAACAGGGTGTCCAAATTAAGAACTGGGTGTTAAAAAGGTATCAGGGTCCAGGAGATCCCACAGCTCTCAATTGCAAACACTTTGATTGAAAACAAACTGTTATTGTTAGGTTCTCATCACCACCCTCATAAAACAAATTAATTATTCACAATTGTAAGAAAACAACAGCAACAAGATAACAAAAAAGCATGAATGAAATTATGAAAAATTCCAAAAGGTTGGTTGACAAATCTGTTTTCAATTTCAGTCACGTCTGTATTCTTCAGCAGATCTGCTTTTGTATTGTACTTAGTAGCAACTGTGCATTTTTTCATAAAATGCAAACATATCCATAATATGCTTGTAACTGCGCAATCGTGGAATGTCGTGGGAGATGTACATGTATGCCTGGATTGTCTGGCCTGTTGTAGGCTACTGTTGTGTAGCCCGACCATTAGGGCCTACATTAGCAGCATTTTCATCATCATCAGTTAGAGCAAGAAGACCATAAATCTATGTAATGGTGCATTGTACGACAGCATATTAGCATGCTTTTTGACAAGGGGAAAAAATTTGCAATTATGAATGTAATGAAAATCTTCCCGTCATCAATTTTCAGAGATGGGTTGATAAGAGAGTGAATTTTAAGACCAGGGCAACAGAGGCCATCAGGGTTCGAAATTTACACTGGACTGCATGCCCGAGGCCAGTGATTATACTGTCGGGCCAGTAAACTCATGACAGGACAAGACTGGCCGTCTTGTGTTTTAATAATAATAATAATAATAATAATAATAATAATAATAATAATAATAATTCACATTTATATAGTGCCAAAGTCATTAAGGTACATGTACAGTTGTAGGTAATGCTCCCAGGCGCTTAACAGTGAAAAAGGAAAAGGTAATAGAAAATGAAAATACATGTACTAAAGATAGGCCGTACAAAATACAAAATTAAAAAATATTAAAAATGGAATAGTAGCAGAGTAGCCTAGTACCTCACTGTATGATAACGTTCAAAATTTGTAAATCAATTTTGGGGTGGAACAAAGAAAAATTGACTGGAGCGGGATTTGAACCTGCGACCACCGGCTTAACATACCAACGCTCTACCAACTGCCAGCCCTAATGTTGGCTAACTTTAATTTGTCAGAAATGATGCTCAAATGTTGACTTTGAGTCTGATAAATATCTGTAAGTTCTGTTATCGAAGTATACTTAACCCATTCAAGACCAACCTACATTTACATGTATAGATCAATCTTCACTAATAGTGCTTGTTCAAATAAAAACAGTTTTGAGAGCTCCAAAATAAACTGTATGTATTGTGTTTACCACTTTTCATAATCCAGCAATTTTTGTGGGCAAACCTGGCCAAGTGATTCTCACACAAGCAAACTAACACAGACCTGATATTCAAAGTTTCCTCGTAGAAGTGCCTTGGTACCCTTGCCCTTTTCAAAAACGAAGCAGTCAGGCCTGCTAACACTGTCCAGTATTGGTGGAAGTCTTTTCCATCGACTACGCTGTCAACTACTGCCCAGAGTTCAAGAACGAAGCAATCAGGCCTGCTAACACTGTCCAGTATTGGTGGAAGTTTTTTCCATGGACTACACTGTCAACTACTGCCCAGAGTTCAAGAACGAAGCAGTCAGGCCTGCTAACACTGTCCAGTATTGGTGGAAGTCTTTTCCATCGACAACGCTGTCAACTGCTGCCCAGATCACTATTGCTTCTGTCAGCTCAAGGGAAGTTGTTGGGGGTAATTCAGGAAATGGGAAAGTTATCCTGGAGAAATCCTTCGGAAGGAGTCTGTAAATTGAGATACATACATGGAGGAAGTGCTTAAAGGGTGTGTACAGCGTTGGTCAGGTTGGACAAAACAAAATGTTTGCGGATAATATGCACCTTGCATGTAACTTACGTGGTATAAAGATGGTCGTGGTGGAAAATCGCCGTTGAAATATTTTAGCTCGAAACGCTTAATTTTTTTTAAAGAAATGAGTAAATCAATGTATTACATGTAGTAAGTTATCATACCGCAAGAGCGAGTGGAATACGTGGAAAAAAACGCTTACTGAGTCCCATATCCTGTGAGGCCGCATGCTGAGTGGGATATGGGACGCAGATGCGCTATATTTTCCCGTATTCCACGAGCACGCATGTGATAATGAATTTATCTTGCAGTCAACTGAAAGTTAACACAACTTTGAACGTTATTTGATGAAGAGCAAAACGCGCAATGCGCCAATATTAGAACGTAATTTTGCACTGTCAGTATACGGAGCGTGAGATGATACTCAAAATACGCAGAGTGCAATGTAGACTACTGTGAGTATGATATGGTTTATTGCCACACTCCCGTTGAGCAATCTGATTCTATAGAGGATTAACGCACACTTGAAGATAAAGATACACATGTACAGACTACATGTAGTAAGTCCTCACTGTGCGTATGTACATTTCTTTTCCTAGCTTGTCTCTCTGGCAGTCATCTAGTTTGATTTGATAGGGTATGTTAAATTTGCATTGGGGATAAAGAATAGGCCTACATTTTATTTACCCATGCATGTATGTTGTTTTACCCATAAAAAATAATGAGTTTGATTTGCCCACAAAACTTGACAAAGCTGAGTAGGCCTACATCGATCATTTCCTGTGACAGTTAATAAAGGTACAATTACAGGATTGGTATTCATCCAAAGTTGTTTTTATTCGTATCAGTCTAAAAGCTTACTGAGTATGAAGTTCATACCCAGTACCAATCTCCCATAGAAATAGTAATTCTGTCTGAAGTAACTGTCCAATTTGAGAAAATACAATTTGAAGACCCCGATTTTAATTTCGGTTGTCACAATCAAAATTAGGGACAATGTGTTTACATGCTGAAAAGTGTGCACGGTTTTTCACTACATTGTATTTTCTCCTGACTCAGACGACAAGTTGAGCCAAAATTTGTACAGTTTTTTTTCTTCATGTCAAGGCCTATACATTGAATAACACAAAGTAAAAACACTGCACAGTTACTGTAGCTTTACCAATCCTACATATGTACACGTTACCTTTAACTATTAAACAGATCGGTTTCAATCATCTGCTGAATGGATTTAAGCTAGTACTGAGTATGGAAACTCGTGTACAGTACAGTATGTGTCACTAAATTGAATAAGTGCAGTTTCGCTTTTTCACATCTCGTAAATCATATGACGCCTTAGTTTTGAATGTGTAGGTTGCTAATTTACAACCGACCTGTCATGAGGCAGAAGTTTGATTGGCTTTAAATGTACATGAAGTAGGCCTACATTGTTGCCTTCTTGACAAGTGTAGTGTTTGCTAGCCAGAAGTAGGCAGCCAGGTGGTTCACCGACCAATCATGCAGGACTCCAGTGTGTCGCACGCCGTATTTGCACACAATGCATAATTTAGTTAGTACGTTCACAACGCTATTTATCGTTTGCCCGTGAAGATGGCCGACTTTGCACTGTTTGACATCAAGCCGGAACTGTCTATTGAGCTCAATTCCAGGCCTCGAACTAACCCATGGCACCCACAGCAATTGCCGTGATGCCCTGTGCTTCTGCCGTGGTGCCCTGTGCTTCTGCCGTGATGCCCTGTGCTTCTGCCGTGGTGCCCTTTGCAAAGTTCCAATACAAATTTACATATTCCTCTTAGAAGTGCCCCTAGTTCCAGAAAAAATTGCCGTGCCCTTTCAAGAGCGAAGTTCAAAGCCTGCAATTCACCCGGCGTCATCAGCAAAATGATCTTGGTTGCGCCATTTTGGGAGTCAATGTCCCTGTGTGTTTGTACAGCGTAGTGTGCATTTTAGGCGACGTGGCGTTTACACGCTGATAAATGATTTGACTCCCACAGTGGTGAGCATGGCAGACGGTAGCTGCGTGCGACATTGGTGCACGGGGTCTACAGCCAGCAAGACCACATGGGACAGAGTTTTTAACTGGTCCTCGGCTTGTTTTAACCATTAACCCTCTTACTCTTGGTGCCATTTTTGAATTCGTTTGATGCACCATTGGAAACCATTCACTATTGTGGTTTTGAATGGTGAGATAACTGTGTACAGTGTTGATTCCCTGAGTACTTTTGAATGGTAAGGAGCTGATACAAAGCCTTGTGAGGATCGTTCCAAATGGTAGTACAGCTGTGGTGAAATCAATGGACCCTCTGTGCTATGAATGGTTTTGAATGGTACATGTACATGTATGTATGTACATGTATTAGTACAGCTTGATATCAACACTGTTCAAATGAAAATACCACAGATGCACAATAGTAATGGGGAAACGTGGGAGTTGGAAGTTTGAATGGTTTTGAGTGGTCTAGTAGTAGGAGGGTTAACCAGTATTTTGCCAGTCATTATTGGACCAGCTTGTAAATTGAAGGAAAACACTGGCACATGAGTGACAAATTTTCAGAATCCCGTTCATTTTGTATTACTTTTTGTTCTGCTTGAGGTACATGTAAAGCTTCTTTACTCCGTTGCGCTTGAGCTTTGACCTCGTCAACGCTTGAACTCTGACCTCGTCCAAACAAAATTCCGTCTCGTCCAAACTTATCAACTTGTTTTTTTAAGCCCCCACCGCGCCAGTCATTGGCAGACCCAGTTGAATTCATCAAAACGCTGGTAATATTTGCACAACACATGCTGCAATCAATATGTATTAATAATTAACCGTTATGAAATATCATACGTGCACACAGATAAGGTTTTTAACTCATGGGATTGACGGTCGTTTTTTCAACTCGTATTACAATGTACATGTACATGTGGCATGCCTGAGGTAAAAGTACAGTCAGGGGTTGTGTAAAATCAATGGGTGATGAAATGTGTGGTTAACTGATGTGCATGTAATTATTATTTGTCACTTTGTTTGTATTACATGAAATAATTGAGGAACATTCAAGTCCATGTAAATGTTTTTGATAAATTTTTAAGGGCAGATGTGTGCAAGTGTATTATGCAGAGCAATCATTTGATACATTAATTTGTAAATCAATATTACATGTCATGTAAATGTACACTGTATGTATGCATCATTGCCTCTGTTGCCCCCGATTCATTGCCTTGGTGCTCTTGAAATGTTCTGATAGACTGATAGAGGTGCCCTATACCAGAAAGAAAATGCCTTGGGGCCCTTGCCCTTTCAAGAACGAACCATACAGGTCTGTTGTTAGTACCATGGGGGAGATACATGTAGGTTAGTGTATTGTGTACATGCATGTACATGTATGCACAGATGCATGTGTTCCACAAACTTCCACAAAATGTCCTACCCCTTACATCCGCGGTGCATTTGCATGCTTTCCACAAACTTTTGCATGTTCTTCTGAAGAGCTAGTGCACAAGTACCACAAAGTTCCACAGTGATGTAAACATGGTAAACAGAGTCCCACACTGAACAATTACTGCAGGATTATGTGGAACTGACCTGCCATGCTCACACAGTGTCCTGTTTTCCAGATGCCATAGGACTACATGTGGTTTCTACAATGTTCTTCAAAATTCCATAGTTTTACTTCGTGGAAGTGGATCAAAATTCCACAATTGTTGTGGTATTGTGTGAAATTGCGTTGTGTTCAACAGCAGTACACAACTGTGGAACTTCGTGGAATGAATGGGTTTTTGAGCAAATTGCACTGATTGTGGGAGGGTTAATAGTATTTTCAGTGACTTAGCCAGCGGCAACTTCGAGCTTGTCATTTCATCAGTCTGTCAACTTTTTCACAAGTCAACGTTTCATAATGTTTTCCCAAGATCATGGTGTAAGATCTTGAACTGAAACAAATTGTGTTAAATGGTAACTTTGAGTCTGCTGAAATACCTTTCAATTCCATCGGGTAATGAAGTATAATACCCATAAATGAAATCTTCTGTTACACGTATGTCTTAGTGCTTGTTGTAATAAAAACAATTAAATGCATGTTCAACTGTGTCAGGAAGTTTTTTTCTCATTTTGATTCTAGTTTTTTTTTTTTTAAAGTCTGGTCAGTAAATTTTGAGCTACAAGCCCTTTCGTCTTGTGAATTTTACCCCCAAATTTGAGCCCTGTCACATTTCGACTGACTTTCATACTTTGTCTTATGTCTGCTGCTTTGCAATCTCGGTCAATCCTGCATCATGTTCAGATGTAGTATTGGGTCAAGTCATTTGTAAGAAAATGTGCTCACACTGTGCCTGGAGCAGATGGAGCGCTACGGGACCACACTTCCATAAACGTCCACTGTTCGGAGGCTATGGTGTAAGCGCGACTGAGGGAATAGCGATGTGTCAATCTCCTCTGGGGATTGGCTGACCACAAAAGTGGAAATCTATGCAGTACGATTTTTAAATCTAACCAATGGTACTGATGGCAGGGATTGGAATTTACACTGGACCACAGGCCCGAGGCCAGTAATTTTATCATCAGGCCAGTAAACTTACGATCGGATGAGTCTGGCAGTCTTGTGTTTTTCAGTTGAAAAATAATACCACACTGTCTTTAACAGAATAATTAATAAATTAAAAAAAATAATAAAATGAATTAATGATAAATATCATTCAATTCTGTTGAGTAGCAAACTACATTGTACTTAAAGCCCAATGGTATAAAGATAATGATGGCAGAAAACTTTCTCTGAAATATTTCTGCCTTAAGTGTTATCGTTTTTAGATTATAAATAAAATAAGATCCGAAATTAGTTATCCTCTCAGTGAGACGAAAAACTCTGCCTATAGGAATGCGTACAAAAATGCTGAATGCATTTTTTACCGTTTTCTCGCAAGTGTAACAAGGAAATGAGCTGACATTTTCACAGGTTGTTTATTACAAATCTTGAATGGAAGCATTCAAAGTCAGTTTACAAATGTTGAGCTGGGGCTTTAATACATTGTAACAATTTAAGAGATGCATCAAAATTATGAGACGCATCAAAACTTGGAATGTGACTTTACAGCCCCACTCTAATAAAACTTTACAGTGTTTCTAAACCAGACGATAGTTGAAGATAAACACCTGTCTACAAAACACTTACAAAGAATAAACAAAACACTTACAAAGAAATGTGCCCTGAAAACAAGGACAACCGCTCTTTATTGATCAACGAATTGTTACATGATTCAGGCATGATGAATGAAATATTTGTCTCTTTTTCTGAACAAAACTATTTGCAAATTGTTCAAAGTTGGTTGCATTCTTTTTCCGGTTCAATCCCATCACACTTTTTTTTTTTTTTTTTTTGGTGGGCTATTTTCCTTACATACCTTAGCCATTGATTAAGGATAGAGTGGCAAAGTTTCCTTGAAATAACAGTGAGATACATGTATACCTTTTGTGTTCTCTTGTAACATTGCCATGGGGGAAGTTGGACCTTGGGTTATAGGGTGACAATGAAGGGATCGGAACCAGACTCCAGACTCGTTCCTTCGTGAGTAGAAAAAGAAAGGTCTTGTTGTTTTTGTTGACATTCTTTTCCACTGAGGCAAATATTGCAGAGTTTTGGTCAGTGGGTTATTGGCCAATAGTCCGTGAGTGTGGAATTCCTCAGGAATTACTGAGTTCATGTGTTCATGTGTACGCAATCAATTCATTGGTTCGCCTAAAACCCTGTGCGGTTATGTTGTTTGTGTAAATGGTAACCGGTTTGTGAATCGGTCGGTTACACGTGTAAGGCCCGATTTAAACGTCGCGCTCTTGCCACGTCAAATTCAAATCATTTGAGCTCAGCTGGGAGGCATTGGCGCGGCAGTGGTTTCAAATGTTGTGCTTTTACCGAACTTTGCCAATTAGCACATCAGGGCCTGTCCAGCCGTGGTCGAGCTACATGTAAGCCTCTGCCACGCCAAATTTGCAAAAGTGGTTTTAAACGTCGCCCTCCTGCCATGTCGAATCGAGGGGAAAAAATGGAATATTTGAATTTGGCACAGGAAGAATTCAACAGTTGAAATGGGCCTAACGTCCATTTTCAAAATAAAAATTTAGAGTTAAAAAAAAAAAAAAACCAAACGTTTACACGATGATGGTACCTGTGGTCAAAATATTATGTCCATTACAGCATTTGACTTCAAAGCAATCACTCTGCTAAAAAACAAAAACAAGAAGAAACAAATTTCACATTAAAAACATTCCAAGAGCCCCAAGTTTTGAAAAATCCTGGGAAGAACCGTGGACAGATTATGAGAAGCATGCAGGTTACCTCCATGTACAATACGTGTAAGAGGCAGGAAAGCAGAATAACAGCCAAAATAGCATGTCACATGTACAATCTGTGACTGGTATCCTGCTTATTTTTGCTGAGCAGAAAATTTGTTTTGTGCTAAGCTAGTTTTGTGCTCTTTCTCTATGAAATTGGACCCTGGTCTGTGCAGTGTTGTGTACAGCACATTTCACACTTGATGATCTCTTACATAGTACTTGGCATCCTGCCTGATTTATCGGTGTGGTACCATATAATCACTGGAGAATGACTAATTGCAATGCTATTGATGATCAATGCCGACAGTAGTTTCAGTTTGACGGAAGTTCATGTATGTGGTTTTTGTGGGGGAATTTTTTTTCTGTTTCCAATCTCTTGGTTGTTCTTTCTAGTTTTAGTCTCACTGACAGGGTAAAAAAAAAACATGACTCAAAATGCTATTATTACATGTGTATACAGTGCGTATCTACATGTACTTTATAGACAAATATCAAGAAAATTTCTTATCTGGACGAGGCACATAATGCAGTTTCCTGATTTTCCTGATTTTCCCGATCAACAATTTTAGTTCTACACAGAACAGTGCAATTAAATATCAATATACTGGTGTTACCACAAACCAAACACGTGTATTATACATGTAAATATCAATGTTATCTTCCTCGTGGCATTGATTTACATAATCTACAACAGCATACAGTGCCTTAAATGTAACCAGATGCGCAACTTGATAATTACACCCCCACCCCCCCCCAAAAAAAAAAAAAAAAGAAGTAAAAAAAAGGGAGGTACATGTACAATGTACATTATGGAAGTCCGTTTGACATACATTTTGTACAACATTTACAGTGTACTTTTTTTATGGAACAACAGGGATGCGACTTAGCTCCCTATTTCAGGATTTCACAAAATTAATGTTACAGAATTGTTTTGATGTCATTTACATACTGTACATATCCAGGCCCTTGTCAAGCCTCAACACAGTACATGTACAATGTGTTGTATTTTGACTACGCCAAGGTGCTTGCCCCATCTACACATTAAAGCACAGAGTGCTGCCATTGATAAGGGTTATGGCGTGGTTGGTGTAGCCACCAAAACCTCCACCGTTGGATTTTTCTCTTTCATCCGTTCTTATCTCTTGAATGGAAACCAAGAAGAAAGAGGAAGAGATGCACGCTGAGATGCTGCATGCCTGGTGGTAGTGGCAACTGGTTTAGTATAGAATTTTGTAATGAGGTGTTTAAAATTACTCATCAAGAGTGTTGTGTGTTTGATGTAGGTACATGCACAATATGTGCTGTGCAGGTAGATTCCGTTTTAAATAAGAGATACTGTACTATGTAATGTATGTAAAAGGAATCCTCCTTTCACATTGTACATAGTGTATAAAAAAAAAAGAGTGAGCAAGAAGGCAGCCAAACACCCATCAGGCTGACAGTGCATCGTACACTGTATACCCTCTTATTCACACATTTGTACTGTGGTACATGTACTAACTACTGTGTTCAACACATGATAATTTTCATGGCAGGCTGTTGGTACATGTTGTACACTGTAAGAGATTACTTTTTTGGAGCCAGAAGTGCAGTGTAACAAACATTCATAAACAATTCATTACACCGTTTGTTTACATTGCACTTCCTGGCCCCCCAAAACATCATCTCTTACCAACAGGATAGTGGATGATACATGTACACATAGACAGTAGGAGGGTTTTCAAAATCAAGGACATACAATGTAAACATACTTATGTGTAACAGAAGATGTAAGTAATAATGTTACATGTAGTTACCACACAAGTGTGAGTGGAATATGGAAAAATACTGCTTGTCTTCAAGCAAACGTACGACTTTTTAATTTACAGTAAATTTGCCGTAGGATTCTGCAGATGGGAGTTAGAACAGCACATTAAAGAACAGGGTGTGATATATGGGCCGTGCACTACATCTACATATCACACTCCTGTTTACTATGGATCGACCAATCAGAATCAAGGATTCAAGTTTGCTCGAAGATAAATCTACATACTTGTATAATGCCATAGACTCACCAGCCGGCTGAACCATTGAGCTTGCATGCTTTGTCACAAATATCCGTCGACCAGTGCTTTGACCGGTCCCCATTTTGAAATAGTTTCTGGTCATAAGAAAATAGTTTTCAACAAAAATCACTGTTTTCAAATGTCAGATTTCGTACTCAAAAGATTAAAACTAATGGATTCTAAAAAAAACTGTGTAAAAGCATTTCAGGCAAAACTATTTCAATGGAACTATCCACCACGGCCTTGTTTATACCATACATACATGTAAGTTTAGTGTACAGGGGTGTGAGAATTCACCTTTTTTTCGTTTAGATTTTTACTGTGAATTTCAGGTTTTTTTGTACACCTGCTGCGTACTACTATGGAAACTGATTAAATTTCAGCTTTTTCCTTGCTGTTTTTGTTTGTTGCCACTCACACCCCTGAGTGTAAATCCGTGAACATAAACGTTTTCAATCTTATCAATGTTAGGCACATGCTCAAGAGGTTTTTGTATGAAAAAAAAAGAAGAAGTTTGTTAAAATTTTCTGAACTTGTTTCAAGAGAAACATACCAGAGGTTCGGTGTGGCCGGCATCAGTGTGAACTGTCTTCTGTTTGTTGTGGTTGGGACTGAGACTGGTGGTTTTAATTATTTATGGATGCTAAATTAATACCTTATGAAAACAGATTGGGAAGGAGTGGTCCAGAGTTAAGTTATTAGGGTTAATGAAAATATCATCCAGACATCTGGCTGGCATATAAGTACTTTGCAGTGTATCGTGGACCGTGCAGTTTTGTATTGAACAGGTTTCAATGGGTTTTGAGGTCTGGGACAAGTACCTGTACTTCATGTATGCAATAGACTGCAAGTCTCGCGCAGATCCAAAACGAGAAAACAAGTGGAAAAAAGAATACATTTTTTATGTTCAAAGTCAAATCTTTAAAAATTGTATATATATTTAGAAGTACAAATTTCTTGAAAATAAAAATACTCATAGCAATTGTTTTAGCCCGTTCCACCATTTTTGTTTGGTTTCCTGTATACCAGTATAAAATACACAGGTACATGTATAACCATAGATTAACAATGCAGCAGAAAAGGTGCCAGCCTGTTTCCCCTGACAACCTCCATTCCATCCCACAGTCTGAAAAATAACCCCACAAATAACACCACTGATAAATATCTATTAGATAAATTTACTTTGTGACAAATTGAAACTTATTAGCGTAAAAATAGGCTAATTATTTAAGTTTGTTTTTTACTGTTGCATTTGACAAATGGCAAAACGTTCCCAGCAGACAGACGACTGTTATTACTTCCAGTTCATTTGTCTCTCCCCCCTACCTCCACCACCATTCATAGACAGAACCCTACGCAACGGTTTAGTGCCAGATCCGAAGAGACCATTGTTCATTCTGTAAAGCTCATTGTCATGCCTGTGGGTTTATCAACATGTTTGTGTGAACTGACAAACCCCTGGGCTAGTTACCTTATGTCCACAAACCTGAGATAAATTTTTGTTTGGAACAGAAGACAACAAAAACCCAGTCTTGACTTTGCCACGCAGCTTTCATTTTGTGTGTGTGACACACTTGGGGGAAAAAATAAAAAACAGTAGAGCTTGTGTCATTTTAGTCTCTTGGTACCACACACACCATGAAAAAAAATGGCTGAAATTTATACAACCCCAGGGTGTTCCCATGATTGTCAAAAAAGTTGTGAAGAAACTAAAGTGGCCCTCCCCCCCCCCCCCTGTCAGAGAGCCCCAAGATATCAAATTACAAGATAGCTACAAACAGGAAGCCAGGAATTAAAAGTGATAGAAAATCCTAAAGAAGTTTGTGAAATTATCCGGAATTGAATTTTGGTTTATTTTTTTGTCGTTTTTAAATTTCAAAATGATGACATGAATATTTATCATACTTCTGAACAATTATGTGTTAAGTTTTTTTGTGAATTAATTTTTTTTTGTATGCAAGTTTGCCCCAAACAAGGCTTAAAAGTCACTCTTGGGAAGAGGCTACAAAGAAGAAAAACAAAAAAGAAAAGAAAAACTCTGGGAAGCTAAATGTTGGAATTGATATTCCTCTTTAAACAAGCCAGGGCTAGGCCTGTGCCAGGTATCTGGGTATCTGGGTATCCGGGTATCTGGGTATCCGGGTACTCCGAAAATCAATGTCAATACCTGGTTCCATTTTTCCGGGTTCTTACAATGAAAATGTAGTTTTCATTTCTGACACACAAAAAAAAAAATAAATCAAATCAAATCAAATCAATCTAAACCGACCGGGACCGGGGTAAATTAAAAACCTTCCTTATGGATCGGAAACACTGAAATTAATGTAAATTTCTTACAAACCACGCTGGCAGTTACATACATGTAGACAACATGCGGGATAATTGTTCTCGGCACAACATCAACCATTTACAGGTATCGTACTATCGTCATTGTCCGACTCATGCGTATGCACGTGAAAGACATGGCAAGCCTGCCCCCAAGAGTCCTAGAGATTCCACATTCTTTCAAAGGGGCGTGAACGATGGAGGTGTGGTCTGTGATCGCGGCCCTTCTCGTACTCCTCATTCGTTTACACATGCACACTACCCCCATGCAATCCCGGCCCGAACATGTGTATTTGTATCTCAGTAACGATTCTTTTAACGAATACTCGAAAACCGTAACGCAGTGACAATCGGGTGCCCAAAACAAAAAGATATCCGAAAACACACAGGCCTAGCCAGGGCCCAATTTCATAGAGCTGCTTTAAGGTAAAATATAGGATTGGTGAAGCTGACAGTGCAGTGTTCATACTTTTTGTAATTCAATACATGAAAAAAAGAAGAGTCAGGAGAAAATAGTGAAAAACCGTGCACACTTTTCAGCTTGTGAACACATTGTGCTTAATTTTCATTGTTAGTAACCTACATACATGTAGAAGTTAAAATTGGGGTCTTCAAATTCTATTTTCTCAACTTTGACAGTATTTGAGACAGATATATGTATTTCTATGGAAGATTAGTACTGGTATGAACTTTCATAATCAGTAAGCTTTCAGACTTCTACTAATAAAACATTTGATGAATGATGAAAGCACAACAAAAATCATGCTTACCAGACTAAGGTTCGTGCTCACTTTTCAGCTTGTGAACACATTGTGCTTCATTTTCATTGTTAGTAACCTGTACAAGTTAAAATTGGAGTCTTCCAATTCTATTTTCTCAACTCTGACAGTATTTGAGACAGAAATATTTCTATGGAAGATTGGTACTGGCATGAACTTTCATAATCAGTAAGCTTTCAGACTTCTACTAATAAAACATTTGATGAATGATGAAAGCACAACAAAATAATGCTTGCCAGACTAAGGTTACCAGCCAAAATACAATCTCACATGTACCATCTGTGACTGGTATCCTGTAAATGTTTGCTTAGCAGCAAATTATAAGCAATATTTTGTACGTGAAATTGGCCCTGTGTAATCGGCCCGATGCTTGTGCGTGGGGAGAACCAGTCGGCGAGAAAGAGGTTGTAATGATGAGCCCAATTCTTAACCAACCAGATTGATAATGTGTATAGACTCTGTCAACACACAGAAAAGCATGAAAAGACACAAGATGCAAAAAGTGGTATAACACTAAACAGCCCTACATAATTTCAAACTTTTTACATAAAATGTACACACACTACATTGTACAATGTGTGTACAGTACGTGTGTACACACAGATGGATGCGCCCACACGGCTTCAAAATGCCGGGCCAGTTTGCACTCTGTCCAAAGATTGTACGTATTGTGAATCTATGACTGTGCAACACATGATCCATAGACGCGGGTGTATTTGCATGTTTCTGTTCTCTGGCACTGTCTGGGGTCCCACCAGGCAAGCTTAATTATGTACATGTGCTTAGATGATGATTCACTCCGAACTATTTGTGGTAATTACCACTGATGTATCACTCACTCCACACCCATTTTAAAAACATTGCCACTCAGTGGATTGCATTGTTTACCTATATCACTACACTGTAGATACTGTTTATTGTACCATCTTTAATCGCCGAGATAAATTGATAACGTTCACAACTTTAAAATGTTTTGTTTTAGTGATAAGTGGACATAAGGTTTGAACTTATCAGTCAGTGTGTATGGTTTTGACATGGTTTATTTATTTATTATTTACATGTAACCTTAGGCAAGGTCTTTCTCCATGTGGCAGCAATACCAGCTGGGTCTGATACTTAATGCAATGTATTTCATGCAGGCAATTGCCTCCATGCCCATGGCAGTGAACAGTTTTCCCTGGTGTAGCTTACTTAAACTATATAAGTACTAATAAAAATACTAATAGGGGCCTAATTAAAAGCGAAATAAATGAGCCTGCTATCTGTATTTATATGTTATGTAACATTCTTCACGTGTATTAATTGTGTTATTTACTCATACACCATAGGGATGTGTGTTAAGCACTGTATACTCAGTACTTTCCCCGAGTCCTGTGAAAAACAAATCCATAGGCATATTCCTGAATGGCAGGGGTCGTGGGTTCGAATCCCACCTGAGGAGTATGCCTGTTTTTTTTTTCACAGGACTCGGGGGGGGGGGGGGGGGAATACCGAGTACTGTAGTGCTTAACACACATTGGTGTATGGGTAAAAAACAAATAGTATTCTTTAGCCTCGATGCAAAAAATCACAACTAATTCTTCAAGTGAATGGGAACATGTTTTACATTACCCTGTTGCGCAGCCTGTCCGTACTCGAAAAATGAAAAAGAAAACAATTATTGCCCATTTCAGTAGAGTCCATTTGTTTATTCCAACGTGCACATATTTCATACTCCCATGTTTATTTGACTCCCAAGCAAAAGCCATGCTGCATATATTTGTCCAACACGTTTAATGAGGCACACAGCGCACAATTACAACAGCTACGATTGATCTGCCCTCAGAAATCTGCCCTCCCCCCCTCCCCAACAGACGTTGGAACACATAAAACATACCAGTGCCACCCGACCCAGATCCAGGGTCACATTTCTGTAAACAGAAAAGTCCACATTCGTCAGATGATTCTGCGGTATGATGGATTGACTTTAGAATCACAATCTTCCCAAGATGGCCAGTATTGTTCATTTATTATCATTTTTCAGTGGGGCCTGGAGGGGTAAGGAAAATGATAGCTTGAAAATAGAGCTACCAACTCTCCCTGATTCTGCAGAAAGTTCCCTGAAAGTAAACCGATCTGTCCACGTTCTGATGAACAAATTTGAAAATCTCCCTGATTATGGAAACGTTTTCCCTGTTAAGTTGAATGTAATTCTAAATATCTCCCTGATTGTTGTACAAAATCTCCCTGATTGCAAGATGCAAATGTTGGCAGCTCTGTTACAAACATGTACATGCACTCAATTTTTTGGGGTGTACATGTATTTCCCTGCAAGTTTCATTACACATGATTAGATGCTTTGATTTGCAAAGGAGAAGTTTTAATTTTTGTATTTTTTTAAAAAACCTTTGTTAAACAGTGGCACATTTATGTAGTAGTTTCAGGACTGATGTTTCATATTTGTAAGGGCAAGGCAGTTTTTCCTTAGCCAATGGGCACCAAGGCAATGCCCAGGGGGCAATAGAGGCAAGTATCAGGCCTAAACTTCAGACAATTTCTAGATTCTTGGAGCGAGGATGAGATTCCTCCGAATTTTTCCGGATTTCCAGTTTTGTTTTGTTTTTTTTCAAAATTATTGTTGTGGAATTTTTTTACTAGTGGAATTCTTTTACTAAAAAAAAAAGATTTTTTTACACTAATTTAAAAAAAATTATCATCCAGGCCTTCAATAAGCCTTAACTTAGTGCACTGTAATTTGGCTACATGTACACCAAGATGCTTGCCCCATCTGCATTTAAGCACTGAATGCTGCCATTGATACGGGTTATAGGGTGGTTGGCAGCCACCAAAACCTCCACCGTTGTTTCGTGTATTATTCATTTTCATCCACTCTCATCCCTATTTTGAGTCAGTGTGTTTTTTTTTTTTAGCCAAAACGCCTCTTGATACATGGGAAAACCCTGCACATATACAATGAACAGTGTGAATCCGATTGTGAAATTAGTCAAGTGTTTACATGTCACCGATCATGCCTAGACATTCCACAAATATCTCAAGTCATCATCCCAGCCCCGTATTCAAACTTACGATTAAGAAATCATACACAGATGTACAGTTTTAGCATCAACAAATGAAATCGGAGAGAAAAAAAAAGAAGTAATTATCAAATGTGATCACAGTTAATAGGACAGCCGTGTCAGAATGCACATTCCTGGAATATCTCCAGTAAGTTGGTTGCTGCCAGACAAAACTTGATTTCAGGATTCATGCGTCATTCACAATACAAAAAAACACTCGGACCAGATATGGCAGTACAAACAAACGTGGCGTTGGATGGTGTCGGTGTGGGACAATGTCTGCGTGCGTTGGTTTGTATGAACCCTGTGTGTTTGGTTTTCTGAACGCCAGACCTCATGGGCCAGACCGCTTGCTGTATAATTTACCACTAGAGTGAACTACCTTCAATGCTGCCAGGTTGAATGGGACCCCATTGTTGTCCGTGAACAATTGAAACCCAGTCTTGAACTGATACAGAATACATAATGTCAATAGCAGATTTGGCAGCCGGGATTGGCTGAGCTTTTTTTTTGGGGGGGGGGGGGAGGGGGCCATGAATTATTCATAAGCTGTGGTTTTTGTGTAGCTCACCTTCAAAAAGTTAAGCAAATGTGGCCCTGAATGACCCAGTACAGGGTTTATTTGTTATTTATGAGCTGTGGTTTTTATGAATTACATCTACATTGTTATAATAGGCCACACTGTACTTATAATTTGCATATTCATGAGAGCTCCGCTACTCATTTACAAATTTATGAGAGCTGTGCAGTTTCATGAATTTCATCTACACTGTTGTAATAGGCCACACTCTACTTACAATTTACATATTCATGAGATCTCTGCAACTCGTGATTTACATATTTATGAGAGCTGTGCAGTTTCATAAATTTCATCTACACACCACATGTACATGTACATGTACATGTATGTACACATTAAATTTAATAGTCCACACTTTAGTTGCTCTAAGGCCAGTCCACTCTCCACAAAAATTGAACAACCTTGCCTGGATTGGTTGAGCGTGGAGGTTGCTCATGAATTATTCATGAAGGAATCATCAATTATGAATATTATGAAAAACCACATTTAAAAAAAAAATACAAAATCTGGACCAGATTGGCCAAGCTTGGAGGTTGCTTGTGAATTGTTCATCAGCTACACTCGAAAAAAGAAGAAAATTCGGAGAGAGGTTTCCAAAGGCAGCAGCCATATCCGATGGCATCACCTGTTCTGAGATAAGTTGGTGGAGTCTGCATGTAGTACATGGTTTGCTTGTCTTGTAGGAGATTGGCTTACAGGGAGTTATATATATATCTTGATAGTAATTGCAAGGCATTCAACTGTCATGTTTTTCCCCCCTTCTTCTTTTCTGAAGGGGATAGGATGTGACCTTTTGTTAATATTGGAGGGAAACAATTTAGAAACTTTGGGAGTGTTAAAGGTGCGTTAAGTCTGATTGCTTCATTCTTGATAGGGCAAAGGCACCGAGGCATTTTCGTCTGGATAAAGGGCACCTCTGTGAGGAAATTGTAAATTTCTATTGGAATATTTCAAGGGCACCAAGGCAATGGTAAATATTGGAGGGAATTAATTTAGGGACTTTGGGAGTGTTAAAGGTGTGTTATAAACATGTACACAGGCTGGATTGCTTCATTGTTGATAGGGCAAGGGCACTGAGAGATTTTCATCTCGTTAAAGGGCACCTCTACATGTATGAGGAAATTGTGAATTTCTATTGGAACATTTCAAGGGGCACCAAGGCAATGACCAGGGGCAACGGAGGCAATTGCCTCCATTGCCTCTGTGAAGTCACAGGCCTGGAACTTCATCTTGAGAGGGCTAGGCCATTTCATTTTGCAACAGGGCACTTCCATTGAAAAAAACCCTTAAAGTCTATGGGGAACGTTTGAAGGGGCACCAAGGCCAAGACCAGGGGGCAAACAGAGGCCGTGGCCTCCGTGTAATTCCAGGCCTGTTATCAGGCCTTTATACCTGGGCCCAATTTCATAGAGCTGCTTAAGCAGAAAATATTGCTTAAAAATGTTAAGCTAAGCAGAAATGAGCAGGATACCAGTCGCAAATTGTACATGCGGCATGGTAGTTTGGCTGGTAACCTTATTCTTTAAGCATAAATTTGTTGTGCTTAAGCATCTCTATGAAATTGGCCCCTCCCTGTGCTGTATGATAAAGGTAAAAATTAATACTTGTACATCAAAATGTAAACATACATACGTACACTGTACACAGTTTAAGTTTTTAGTTTTTTAAAAATTACCAAACAAAAATTTACGAGCAGTTTTCAAGGGCTTACATGTACCAGTACAATTGTACACATACTGTAAATGTTGATGAGAATTATGCCAAAGTGTAGGGCGATAAAAAAGTATAAAAAAATTGTGCACTGTAACGGATCCCGACATTTGAATGCGCGTAATACTTGCTCAGACTTAACGGGCAAGTTTGGTTCGGGCTTCGAGCTTCGTAAAGCCTTTTTAACATTTCTTCGCAGCCAAGTAGTTCACCGACCAATCATCATGTAAGGAATGTTATGAAAGTTTCGCATGCAGCGTGCGATATTCACGGAACGCGGTATTTATGGAAAGCGCACACTTGCGCATTCAGAAAATAATTGGATTGCTGGTAAAGATGGCCGACTTCACACTCGGTGTGATGTAAAGTGCTGATACTTAACAGAGGCAAATGGAGGCAATTGCCTCCATTGCCCCTGGTCATGTTCCAGTACAAATTTACAATTTCCTCATCTAGAGGTGCCCTTTATCAAGAAGAAAATGCCTTGGTGCCCTTACCCTGTCAGGGGAACTATTTATGTGTAAAAGTAAAAGACACTGTCATAATTTCGTACAGTTGGTTCTCCCCAGGACTTTTCAAAACTGTGGGGCATTCTGGGCCCAAATTTTGAAAGTGTGGCCGAAGCACGCTTAATTGGTAGCATGTCCTTGGAATGTTTTTATTTAATGTTTATGTTTGGTTTGAAAAGCTCTACTGTGCAATCTGGAGCATTTGAAATGGTTTTATGGTAGGATGTTTTGTGAATTTGATATAAAAATCTTTAAAAAAATAAAATAAAAAATACTTTTTTATTTTTTATTTTGTGCGTATCGGCCATAATTTCTGCGTATCAGCCCGTAATTCGCCCGATACGCTAGCTTGTGCATGGGGAGAACCCTGCCCCCTACGGAAGTGGTCACATGAATAATAAACCACAATAACAGAAAGACATGATTCGTAAGAGGGTAAAAAAAACAAACCTACTCTATGGCTCTCTTTAGATTAACACACAGTCGGTACAAGAGGGTCATTGACTTATCACTGTTGGTTTTGTAAATTAATTCTTTGCCCTCTGGTCAGTTTGGTTTGGATATTGGACAGCTAAGCGCCTCCGGGGTTTCAGAGAAAGGAAAATAGTCTTCACGGTGTCCCAAACCCTCATAGAATAATAGTGGATTTTGATCAGGATCGACAGGAACAAGTAGCGACAAAATCAGGACAGTCGGGAGTGTTCAGTCTTTTGTACTTTCTTGTTGTTGATATTTTTTTGTCTGTTGGTTTGTATTTGCCCGATACGCTACCTTGTGCATGGTGGGGAGAATGTTGTTGCTAACACTGTTCACATTAATGTACTCGTATACTAGACTAATCTGAGCAGCTCGTTCGTGGGTGTTTACACCACCGCAGCTATGGCCGCCGCACGTGCGCGTCGACGCACACGCGCTGTGAATCCTCCATGCTGATTGGTACATATGCGTGCTGATGCGCTGTTGTCATGCCGTGTGCGGCGGCCATAGCTGCGGTGGTGTAAAACACCATACACGAGCACTGCTTAGATTAGTCTATACCTTCCTTGCACACCTCAATAACAAACACATTAACATGCATGGTTAAGGCACAGGCGTCTGTTGTGGTTTTTTTTTTTTCACGGTTGACTTCTATTACTGCACAATCCTCTTCCTCACTCCTCCATCGATGAGGATTTATTTTTATCCTCCATTTCAACAAGGGAAATGGTTGCGTTGGGGTTGTCCTTGCAATGTAAAATATTGTTTAATGGCTGTTTTTACATGTTTTATGGACATTGTAACGTACTGGTACAAATTTACATCCCTGATGAGCGTTTAATGCAGTTAAATGCTCATGATAATGATTAGCATTTGAACTACTTATCGTTCCCTCATTTTATATTTTACGACTGCCGGAAATGCAGTACATGTACATGTATGTACACATATTTAGGCATTCAGTGTACAAACATTATGGTTGCACTTACTTTTAATATGTATTGTAAATCCTCTTTTTTTCCCAGTGGGGCGTAAGGCAAATTATTCTACAATGTATGTAAAGCGTTCAATTTCATAAAGCTTGTTGGCACACAGATTTGCTAAGCATAGAAAAAGGTTTGCTTCGCAGAAGTGTACAGTCACGACAGTTGGTTACCAGCCAAAATGCCATGCAGTTTTCATTGTTGCGACTGGCTCCCAACAAATTTGTTTTGCTTTGGAAATCTGCTGAGCAATCTCCTGAGCAATATTTTCTGCTTAACGTCTTTTATGAAGCAGGGGCCAGTTGATTGGGAAGAGTTTCAAAAAAGTGCTTAGTATCTATAGAGAGAAGGGTGTCTTGGTGCCTGGGTGTCTGGGTGCGTGTGTGTCTGGGTGCCTGGGTGTCTGGGTGCCTTTGTGTCTGTCTGGGTACCTGGGTGACTTTTGAGCACCCTACCATGGGTACTTGTACTTTACATTCAATGTTAATAGGAACTGGGGTTGCTGCTTTTCCCAGGTATACTGTGGCCTTTGGATTGACTTCCTGACGTAAGCGTATTGAAGAAGATGATGTCTGGTGATGATCTTCCATTTATTTTACAATGTACAGCGTTTTAAAAATACTACTGTAAAGGCTGGTTTATATTGGATTGTGCGATTGTTGCTCGACTAAAAACTTGACACGTGAACATAAAATACGCAGTTTCAAGTTACCCCTGAGGCGTCAGTGACTAGTCGCTGAAGACGCTGGTGATGATCAGCATTGACAGTTACGATGCAACCGACTATAAACTGGCCTAATAAGGGACCAACTGTGACCCCTTGCATTATAGCGCCACAAGCTCAAACAAGCGCCCTCACTGAGCTCAAAGGAGGACCTATCATTGGCTGGGAGGATGTGCGTGGCGCGTACATTCATGCATGTTTTCATTGTTGACGTCAGCGGTGGTGGTTTGAAGACGCTCGCCGCCATTAACCAGCGGCCGTTTTCGTGGCAAGAAAGATCATGTAGGCCTATATGTACAAGTACAAACGTACAATAAGAAACAAGTCGTCTTTCTTACTGACATGAGAGATACCCGAGGGCTAGTTTTTCCCAGATGAGCCTGTATCTTTAACTGTAATAATACGTTGCTGCTTGAAAAGCACACTACAGTGTACGTTTAAATTGGCTTTCATAATATCCATACAGGCCTGATACTTCACAGAGGCAATTGCCTCCGTTGCCCCCGGTCATTGCCTTGGTGCCCCTTGAAATGTTCCAATAGAACTTTACAATTTCCTCATAGAGGTGCCCTTTATCAAGAAGGAAATACCTTGGTGCCCTTGCCCTTTCAAGAACGAAGCAATCAGGCCTGTATGTATGTATTCCATGTACTTGCCCAAAATAATTTACCATTGTGCTTTATTTTGTGACAAATTCGCTGCCTAAATTGTACTTTTCTTAAATAGAATCCATGGGGCAGTAATTCATTTTTTTTTTAATTAGCAAATTTGTCCCATTGTGGCGTGCTGGTTAATGTGTCAACACAGACCATGTTTTTATGACTGTGTGGGTTATTGTTTTCCTTCTGTGTGTATCAATCAATAGTTTTATGATGATATTGTAATACAAAGTATTATAATGTATCTAGTTCACTGCAATATTATACATTGTATTACATACTATTTGTAATACACTTGTTGGGTGTCTGGTCTACACATGGGATTGGGAAGTGAGCTGAACTGACCTAGTTTTGAACTTGGCCCAACAGAAACTGTGTATTTGGTGCTGTCAGTGCTTCCATTTTCAAGGAAATTTCCTTATTTTAAGGCATTTGTTATAGCTTTCCAAGGAATTTCAAGGAAATGAAAAAAAAGTCAAGGAAATGTTAATGAAATCCTCCAAATATGAAGACATTTTTAAGGAAATTATACAGTCTGAGGAAATGATAAAATATTCTCCCAGATCAAAATTTATTCACAAAAACTCGTAGCATTAAACTATTTTAAATGCTCCCAATTCAATTGCACAGCAGAGCTTTTCAAACCAAACATAAACATCAAATAATTTAAAAAAACAAACATCCCAAGGACCTGGTTTCAGTTCAGCATGCTTCGGCCACACTTTCAACATTTGGGTCCAGAATGCCCCCCAATTTTGAAAAATCCTGGGGAGAACCCTGTACGTATTGACATTTTCTCGATAGAGAAAACAAAAATCCTGGAGCTACATGTACATGATAAAAAGAAGCCTATTCTCCCAGATCAAAATTTATTCACAAAAATATCTCTAGCATAAAACTATTTTAAATGCTCCCAATTCAATTGCACAGCAGAGCATTTCAAACCAAACATAAACATCAAATAATTAAAAAAAAAAAAAACATCCCAAGGACCTGGTTTCAGTTCAGCATGCTTCGGCCACACTTTCAACATTTGGGTCCAGAATGCCCCCCAATTTTGAAAAATCCTCTGCAGAACCCAGGGGAGAAATGTGCATTTTGATTGTGGAAGCACCGATGTAATGCAATGTGTAACCTGGGGAGGGGGGCGGGGGGTGATGTGATGAGGCATATAAAATTTAATGCTAAGTCTGTATTTGACATTCCTGAAGGGAAATAAATTTTGTATGGAAATATAGCCACTATTATTACAGTCACCACTCCTTTCTTTACATTTCCAGCACCAAGTACATGTTCCAATTTAGCTTCCCGTGAATAAACATCATCTACACTCTCCTCTCTCTCTCTCTTCCTACACAGATCCCGCTCTACTGCCTTATGTGGATATAATAAACCCCTGCGTTGGGACGCTTGCATATAATATTCGGTGACGTCACCTTACCACATGTTGGTGGGACAGAGTTATTGAAGGGTAAGTCACTGGCCCCCTGCCGGCTGGGCCGAGATTATATTCAGGGCCCATGTCATGAATGAAATTTTCTTCGGTTTGGAACCAGCTGCGTTTGGAACAGTTTTGTTTTTTTCTGTGTTTTTGTTTGTTGGTTTCATTAGAGAGCTAAAATATGAGAGTGTGGTTTTTTAGGGGTGGTCTTTTGGGCTACGGTGCCAGCGTAAACCAGTTGTTGGTGAACCCGTAAAATTTGTGTTTTCTTCATGGAGGACTCGATCTCCGAGTCTTCAAATGGGAGCAGGGACAATGATGTGTTGTTCCAACTCCGGTTGGTGAGTGAACCATGTTACATTCACTCTCGATGTAGCAACAAAGAATTTTGTTCACCCATTGTGCTTTTTAACCGGCATGCAACTTTTTAGCTGATCATCACATTTCCTCGTTTTTTGGTTTCTCATCTGTGCCATTGAAAATCAGGCCTGAAATTACACCAAGGCCACGGAGACCATGGCCTCTGTTGCCCTGGTCTTGGCCTTGGTGCCCCTGCAAAAGGTTCACATAAACTTAAAGATTGTCCAATGAAAGTGCCTTTCACAAAATGAAAATGGCCTTGCCCTCTCAAAGATGAAATTCCAGGTGCGGCAAATCGAAGAACACAGTTCAAAGTCTTGCAATGCTAGGCACTTTCCTCCTTTTTTTCGACCAACGGCTGTTGCATGTCTGTTTTAGGGGTGGTTCAACATTTTTAGAAACCTGTGTGCCGATGCTGCATACTCCTAAGGAGTTGAGATGGTTACAGGATTGCTTAAGGCCCAATGGTAGTAATAGTGTGAGGCGCTTTGAAAGGCCTATATCATAAATATGATAATAATAGCAGCATTTAGTAGAGCGCCTTTCGCAGCAGTTGCAAAGCACTAAACTAGAAAAACAAATGAAAAACATTGATAAGAAACAAACTAAACAGAAAAGTGAGTTTTAAGATGTTTTTTTGAACTGGGAAGTACAAGTCACATTGGCTAATGCACGAGATATTGGGTTCCAGAGTTTAGGAGCAGTTCATGAGAATGAACGGTCTCCAGCCTTCTTATTTGTCGTTGGAAAGTCAAGGGTAGTCTGGCAGGATGAGCGCAGATTGTAGGCAGATTGGTGGATATGGAGTAACCGAGTGAGGTGTTGTGGAGCCTCGTTGTGAAGAGTGTCAGGATTTGAAACTGTATCCTTTGAGGGTTTCTGAGCCAATGAAGGTCAGCAATAAGGGGAGAAGTTGGTGTGTGCTTGGGTGCCATGTGGAGCAGTCTTCCAGCTTTATTTTGGAGTGACTGTAAGTGATCCAGGTTCTTATCTGTGATGCCATTGTGATACTTATGTGCTTGGCTTGAAAAAAAAAGCGCATAATAAATTACTGTTGTTATTGATATTAGTATTATTGTGCTGGTAGCATTTGGGCAAGGGATGAATGTAACGTAGATGTCTAGTAGAGCACATGCAGTTGGATACTTTCTAGTTCATGGGCTAGACAACGACAGTCTCACTTTGAGGTTGAATGCGTTAACTTCACCCATAATTTCCAAGGGCTGGTTGAGTTGTGTGTAGGCCTACATGTATTTGCATATCAGACAACAACAGAGGTGCTGGTAGTATTAATACCATACAGAACACTGGATGACTTTGATAGCAGGAATCATGGGCAAACTGTATCCTCGACAGTCAGCCTTCACTGCCATGCCCTGAACTTTATAAAGGTCCATAATATTTGTTTTTCTTTTCTTTTACCCGTACACCAATGTGTGTTAAGCACTGTGTACTCAGTACTTTCCAGAGTCCTGTGAAAAAAAAATCTACTAGGCATATTCCTCGGGTGGGATTCGAACCCATGACCCCCGCCATTCTAGAGCAGATGTCTTACCAACTAGACTACCGAGAGGCCGTTCGAATCCTACTAGTAGCGGGTACTGCGACCATTATAATAGATATTAACTTTTGCATCGGGGATAAAAAATAATATTTGTGGGTTTTTTTCACAGGACTCGGGGAATGTACCGAGTATACAGTGCTTAACACAAATCGGTGTACAGGCCTATAAAAAAAAAACACAAAAAAAGAAATATTATTCTTTATCTATTATTATAAAGGTCCTTTTGGATCAAATTAAAGGGGCTGTGTCGCCATGATTATAGCAGGGAATGGAATAACCCAGTTACTACTTGGGTGAGCACTCATCTTTCCATGTACAGCAACAGGCCGCCTATAACCATGACGACACAGCCCCTTTAAAGAGAAGGGTTTTTGTAGACAATAAGTAGCTTTACATCGTAGTTTTTGTGGGTGGAAGAGAACTTGAGGTTGATCATTTAATAATGTTGAAAATCATGTACGAAATTCATAAATGGGCATTTCCACAGAAAAGGGGGTACACAAATGTACCAAAGGTTAACCGTTTGAATGATGTATGAGAGGTTAAGATGCAGTGAAGCATTTTATCCAGTTGTTGTCATTCTCCTATGCTGTCAATGATGGCTTATTTGTGGCTGTTCATTGTCCTGGGGGGGGGGGTGCATGTGTGTACGTGCGTGTAAATATACATGAAATACCAGTTACATGTACATGTATATTAGTGGTTTTTCCCAATCTGTCATTCGTAACATGTACACACAAAAATGTGTAACTGTGATTGTTGTTGTTTGAGTCGAGCGTTTACTCTACTCATGTACGCATTGTTCTTTCCATTTTAAGCTGTGGACTCTGGTATTCTTTGAATACGTGCAGACACTGGCATGTTTACTGACGTTCATTGATGACACTAGAGTTTATCTTCATGCTCCATCTGATAAGAAAAATATGTGGGAATTTTTTTTTTTTTTTTTTTGGAGGGGGGGGGGGAATGTCACAGTGGTGATGTCATAATAATACACAGGCATTGTTGAATGTTTGTACAGTAAGTTGATAGGAAAAGTGCATCAACACATTGTTATGGACACTACATTTAAGGGAAGTTGGGGTGCAGGATGGGTAGAAAGCAAATCCGATACGTCGTTCTTTTAAGGTACGTGTGGTAAATGTTACCTCCTCTATGGGGGAAATTTAAATGCATATGTGTTTGGACCATTTCAAGGGGCACCAGGGCAATGACAGGGGACATGGTGGCATTACAGGCGATTCGCAGTGAATGCAGTGCGCCCTCTACATTTGTCCTAGGTTAGGCTGTTTGTCATAGGAAAAAGGGTGACAAGTTTTGGTCCCCACGCAGTGCCAGCTGCCTGTCCCCATTTGATTTAAAAGTTTGTATGTGGTTCGCAAAGAAGCAAGGTTGTATTTTTTCTGTTCTCATGGCATTAGCTATTTAAAAAAAAAGTTTTTCACGCTCATGGCGGCCATTTTAAGGTTCCCAAACTGCCCTCCCACCCCAGTAGTTGTTGGTTTCTGTCCTATAGCAGGCCTTGAGTTAACCCACGGCACCCGCAGCAATCGCCGTGGTGCCCTGTGCTTTTGCTGTGGTGCCCTTTGCAAAGATCCGATACAATTTTACATTTTCCTCATAGAAGTGCCCCTTACCAGAGGAGAATTGCTGTGCCTCTTCAAGAGCCAAGTTCAAGGCCTGCTGCAGGATTCTGAAAAAACTGAGTAAAGTCACAATACTACCATAGTCTTACATGTATATAGCGCACGAATCTACCAAATATTAGGTACTCAAGGGGCTTATTAAATTCTTTTAAGGACAGTTTTTTTGAAGTTTTTGAATTAGGAGACCCATTTACATGTGTGTAGCACCTTGAAAGGGTTTACAAGGTGCTGCGGCGCATTCAGCAGCCACTGCCAGAAACACCGGGGCAAACCCCTTCTCTTAGCGATAAGTGTAACTGGGTTCTTTTACGTGCATCGCACAACACACGGGACTTCACGGTTTTACATCCCATTCGAATGACAATGCAATAATGGTTTTAAGCATCTTGCTGAAGGACGCTAGTGGCAAGACCTGGCCCCATGCAAAGCATGATCAGTTTGGCAGTGCAGTACTCGGTCCAACACAATATTAATTACCATGGTAACTCAACATCCAAACTTATTGGACTCTGATTATGGTGGTATGGCTGACCCCCATGCTAAGCAAAATCAGTTTACTAAGGTCAGAAACACAACATGCTGTTGGGGTTTGACGGGTTGGGCTTTGTTACTCTCTTAAATAGTTAGATTGAAAATCACTCTAATTACAGTGAATTAGATTGAAAATCACTCTTTTTGATTGAGGCCAGGGACAAATCTTTTGCAGTTTGTCCCTAGTTTCAATCGAATAGAATAAATTTCCATCGAACATTTTAAGAGAGTAGGGGTGAAAAATTTTTAAAACTAAGTACAATCCCTTAAAGACGAAGGCTCGCCGCCGTTACCCGAAGGCCGTTCTCAGGGCACGAAAGATCATGTACATGTTCATGTACACACATAGGACATGAAACAAGTCGCGTAACTTCTCACTGCGAGAGATACATGTAACCGACAGCTATTTTTGTTTCCCCGATGAGCCTGTATCTTTAACACATCGATGTGGGTAGTGTATTATTTTGTTAGCTGTTGAAGTCGGTCACACTCAAATGGTAACGCCAGGCGTGTAATACATTCTGGTTTTAAAAATAACCCTGCCGGTTCAGGGATGGATCCCTCTCAGCATGCCACTTCATCAGACACATGTTTTTATTGAATCATTGTCCAGTCTTTCACGGCTGCCATTATGGGGATGGTAGCATTCTTGAGCCCCCCTGTTGTGCCGACGAGTATCGCGTCTCTTGTTGGGGAGATCCACATTTCAAGCTTGTCGTCTCGTTAGCTTGGCCTGTCGGCGCCCTCGGAGGGATGTGTTTGTCTGGCTGATGAGGCACTGAGCGGAGGAGCGGTGAGTGAGACGATCAGGGCAGTTATTGAAGAGATGATCTCTCAGGAGGGATGGCGTATTCGAGTCATGCTGAGATGTGTAAATAGCTGGTTTGACCGTGGAGTTGCAGTAATACATGCACCGTTCTCCTGCTTAAAAGTACTTGTACAATGTATTTATCCAGAAGTGGAAGTTGAGTTTGAGTGTTGAGTACTTGTACATATTTGGAGAAACTTACTCAATCTGAGCCATGCTACGGAGTTGTTGCAATACTCATTCTCTTTATTAATAGTGTATTCAGATGTGGAAGTAGAGTTTGAGGGAAACTCATTCAATCTTGAGAATCGATTTATTTTAGTCATACCACAGTTGTAGCAATAAATCTTCTTTTTTTTTTGCAATATTCATTCAGGAATAGAAGTTGATTTTGAGCATTGTGTATGTGTACAGTGAAACTCAGTCTAGGGGAAAGATTTGAGTCCTGCCACAGAGTTGTTGCAGTAAATTTGTTATAAAATATTTGTTGAAGTATTCATTCAGGAGTAGAAGTTGAGTTTGAACAACATTGAGTAGATTCAGTGAAACTCACTCAATCTGATTTGAGTTATTCCACAGACTTCAGGCAATAATCTTTGTTTTGTTTTTTTATTTGAAGTATTCATTCTGGAATGGAAGTCGAGTTTGAGCAATGAGTAGATTCAGTTAAACTCACTCAATCTGGAGGAAAGTTTTATTTCAGTCATGCCACAGAGTTGTTGCAGTAATATATTTGTGTGTGTGAAGTATCCGTTCTGGAATGGAAGTTGTGTTTGAGTAATGAGTAGGTCCATTGAAATTCACTCAAAACTGTTGGACTTGACAAGCCAAAAGTTGCCGCTGGCTAGTCACTGTTTCAGGTGAACCCAAAGTTTTTCCAAATGCTCCAATAACATGTAGGGCCTACAGTCTTGTACACTGTACGAACAAGACTAGCTAGAATATAAAGCATTGTTAATTCATTCAAATCATGCTGGAATGTTTGTTTAACTTGTTGGCTCATGTGCACATGTACACGTACATGTGCATGCACTAACCTCAAGTGCAGAGTTGAATGCCAAGTCTGTGCGTCTGGGCTTTTTAAAAGTGCTCATCTTCAAGTTAAAGTCTCGTCATTTGTTGAGAGGATCTCGCTACCGTGAATGATTTATTAGGTGTGTGTGTGTGTGTGTGTGTTCCAGGGCTGCATAACTTTGTGGGGGGGGGGGGGGGTGGAGTTGAGAGGGTTTCAGATTAGGGCAGGGTTTTATGGAATGTCTTTGGACTGATTATCAGGGAAGGACCTACATGTACGTAACATTTAAAGCCCCAGCTCAACATTGGTAAACTGACTGTAAATGCTTCCATTCTTTGCACAATTCAAGATATTTGTAATAAAACCAACCTGTGAAAATGTCAGCTCATTTCATTGTTTCATTTGCGAGCAAACAGTAAAAATGTGACATTTTTTCATGCATTCCTATAGGCAGAGTTTTCGTCTCTGTTCCTTGCTCTATGCTGAGAGCAACACAAGAGGTTTTTTTCCGTAGACTTGTCAAGAAGCCTTTAGTGAATACTTGTAACATGTATGTGATCTTGAGAATCATTCGCATCGTGAAGTTTGAATCAATTACATGTACTTTTAGCTCGGTGCATTTTTACTTGGTTCAGCAAGTAGCCTTGTTCTTTAGTTCCCCGGGAATTGGCTCCGTAGTATTTGAAGAACCTTCGTAACCATTTTGTGTGAAGAATAGAAGTAGAATTGTCTGATCCACCAGTCTGTATTTTACCACTTCTAAATTGATTACAAGAGATTACTAACACATTCATCAACCCTGGAGTGAGTGCTGTAAAGACCTGACCTCTTTCCCAAGGCCAGACCAGCAGGGGGGGTGGTCCCCTTAGAGGACAAGCATGGGAAATTCCAGCTCCTCATCTTTTGAGCCATCACCTCCAGGGCCTGGAGAGTCAGATTTCTCCCATTGACCAACTCCTGTCTATGGCATGGTGATTTGTCTCTGGTCTCAAATCAAAAAGAGTGATTTTCAATCTAACTATTTAAGAAAGTGGGTTTGGGCCCTGATTTTACTTCACATGGGATCAGGCATACATGCACCACCATAATCAGAGTCCAACAGTTTGGGTGTTGAGTTACCATAATGGTTTTTGACTGAGTAATGCACTGCCAAACTGATCATGCTTAGCATGAGGCCAGGCATGCCACCATAATTAGAGGCCAACAGTTTGGGTGTTGCGACTCCATTCTCTCAAACTACTGGAGAAACTTCCTGGCCCCTTTATAGCAAGTCCTGCATGCTGGGCCGTAACGTCCCTGGTTCTCAGTCAACTCATTGTGAAGGTAAAGCCATCACATGGTACACCATGCATTCAGCCTTTAGTGATTTCACCCCACTGCACAGCCAAATTCAGAAATCCTTTTGCGAATTTCATCTCCGCCGAAGGCTTGAATCTTAATGACCCAATTTTTACAGGTTAATTGGGAATGGAAAATTGTGGCCTCCATTTTCCGGAACACCGTACTGGATTATTAAGGCCTTCCCCTTCACGGTTCAATAATCGTGTACATTCAAGGTGTGCATGGTAGCGGACGAACACTAAAACAGGTACATGTACTTGTACTCAGGGACAATTCAGAATTCAATTTGTATTTTTTTTTTTTTTTTGTTCCAAATGTTTTTGACCCACCCACCCCAATTTTAGATTGTAATATTTTTGTTTATTTTATTGAAAATCAACTTTCAATTTCCAATCTTCGACAAGTATGACCCACCGAGATTTTGTTTTTACAAAATTTGAACAGCACCCTTACATGTTTTTTTAAAAATATTTGATTACAATTCTGTCAAGAAATGTTCTTGATTGCACTTTCAGAACATTTATTATTACAAAGATCCAGACTCAAGAACATGTAGCCTACAATTTTGGATTGACAGCTTCATTATGGGGTGGTTTTTTTATGTAGGAACTGTATTTGTGTGGTTTTGTGTGGTTTTTTTTTTGGTGTTGTGTTTTTACATTTTGGGGTTAAAGCTCCAGCTCAACATTTGTGAGAAGAAAAACACAAATGTTCACAGATTACATATACCTTACATTGTATAAAGATAATGATGGTCGAAAAGTTTCCTTGAAATGTTTCTACCTGAAGTGTTATCGTCTTTAACTAATACATGACATAAGATTCAAAAATAGTTTCCGTCTCAGTGAGACAAGAACTCTGCCTATAATAGGAATGCATAGAAAAATGCCGAGTGCATTTTTACCTCTTTCTTGCAAATGAAACAACGAAATGAGCTGACATTTTCATGGCTTGGTTTTATTACATATATGTCTTGATTTGTGCAAAGAATGGAAACGTTTACAGACACTTTACCAATGTTGAGGTGGGGCAATGTGGACAATGTTTTTAACGAGACAGAGAGAGAGTTACAGAAAAGGGACAGAAGAAAACCAATCGGGAAAGCCCACAATATGGCTCTCTTTAAGATGTCTGTACACATTTGCTTGTTTGCAAATCCTCAACAAAGCCATCTGCAAACTTCCACTGGAAATCAATCCCTACCACTGTTCCTAGTCGTAAACTGTTTTCCCTTCTCGCCTCATCCGTTCACTTGGAATGCCTTCATAAATGATTCACCCATGAGAAATGTTTAGACTTCTTAGAAATGTACGACCAGATGTAATCACCTCGTATCCTGATGTATCCATTGCTCTCCAGGCCTTGATCTTAAGAAAAACGGGGGCAGGCCTTTGCTGGCCAAATCAGAGTAATTGTACAAGGGCATGCTGGCCAAGTTGGTAGTGACAGTGCAATTTTTCTGAAGGGAATGCTGGCCAACTCGACAGGGCATGAGGCCGGTGGCCTCGGTTAAGATCAAGGCCTGCTCTCTTGCACTCAACCTTCAGTCTTGAATTCCTGATGCTTAGCTTCCCCAACTATAAATCTGTGTGGATTTTTTTATGTATAATTCCCTCGTTACTGTTCAATGCATACTAGATGTCTGGAATTTCAACTTTGAGAGGGCAAGGCCATTTCTCATTTTGCTAAGGGCACTTCCGTTGGGAAAATCCGTGTCCGTTAAGGGGCACCAAGGCCAAAAGGGGGTGCTATACATGTAGCAATTTCCTGCTTAGTAAAACTGAGCGGGAAACCAGTCACAGATGGTGCATGTGGCATAGTATATTGGCTGGTAACTTTATTCTGGTAAGCAAAAACTGTTTTTAGCTTAGCTACTTTTGTATGCTTAAGCAGCTCTATGAAATTGGGCCCTGGGCAACGTGAGGCAATGCCCTCCGTGTAATTCCAGGCCTAAGAAGACAATTTCTGGACCACAAAACCAGGCCAGAAATTACACGGAGGACACAGAGACCATGGCCTTAGTTGCCCTGGTCTTGGCCTTGGTGCCCCTTCAAAAGTTTCCCATAGACTTCTGAGTTTGGCCCACTGGGAGTGCCCTTTGCAAAATTAAAATGGGTCTTGCCCGCTAAAAGATAAAATTCCAGGTCTGTCCTCTCCCTCCTCACCCCACACACTGATAAGTTAAGTTGTGCAAGCATCTAATATTTCCCGGGGTGCTCTTTGATGCCAACAACATTTCCCCGAACTCCACCCCCCCCCCCCCTCCACCCCCTCCACCCCCCCCCCCCCAAACCAATCATTCTGTGATGAACTCGAGCAGTAATCTCAAAAGCTATCAATTATGTCAAGTTTTATTATTAAATAAAAAACTTGCGGCTGGCATCCAGGAATCTCTCCGGGGTGTTAGTGGCTGGGGTCAAGGGTTACTTTGTTCTCAGGGATGAAACAAGATTGGTCTTCATGTAAGATTAATGTGACACTCCATGCCATGCCACAGCCTGGCACTCTCTGCTCAATCTCAGAACTGGGTTAACTTATTTTGTTCATCAAATACATGTACTGTCAGAGGACAAGAAGATATTTTAGATAACTCATAATTTAGGCCTACAAATGTACATGTTATTTATAGGCTGAATACAATGTATGTAGAATGGTTAAGACATCAATGTTTATAATATCATGGCTGTCTTCTTCACTTTAAGTGCAATCCACTGTTTCTGTAATGCAAGTAGCGTAACCAGAGGGAGTGGGGTGGGGGTCAGGGGGACCTGAGCACCCCCATCCCCAGGAGCCCTTGTTGCCCCTCTCGCCCCCCATGAGATTTTTAACAAAATGCACAAATGAATGGTTCGATACATTAAATAGTCCCTCCCCTCCCCCCAAAATATAAATAAATGAATTAAATAAATATTATGTCTGCCCCCGATTGCCCCACTCCCCAAATGAAAATGTCTTGTCATGCCAACTGCTAATTGGGCATGGGGTGTCACATGTCATTCAGTATTCAAGCTTTTTTTCAAATTTAGATCGAGTGAAGTACACCAGCAAAAATGCCCAGAGAGTCCGATACTGCACAGAAAATGAAATTATAAAATGAAAACACCACTGATTTCTCACACAGAGAACAATGGAATAGAAAGTGCCGTTTCTATCTATCTTCCCCCCCCCCCCCCCCGACAACGGAAACAGAAAATAGTGAGATTTGGAAATGAAGTTACCCTAGTTATGCAAATATATATACAAAATAGTCTGGTGGTATCATGGTAAACCATAACTACTGCCACATAGTATGTACATATGTATAAAGTCAAAACTTTGTATTCCGGGACCAAGACATTTTTGACTTAAATTCTTACACATTTCAAAGCGACTGTTTTCACAAATGAACGCTTGTATATTGGGCTGAGTTACAAAACTACAAATGTGATGTCTTGTTTTGTTTTGTTTTCAACTCTGTGGGAAATCTTGCCTCCAGAGCTCCGAATGTCAAAATATTGCTGCGAGGTCGTGACCTCTAAGCTTTATGTAGGAAAACAAATGAATGACACACTGTGATTGGATTGCGTGGGTTTAGTTTGAAGGCCTTGAACTCTGGTCTTGCTATCTTGAGAGTGGGAAGGGATAGGTTTTCTTGTGTTGGACACTTGAAAAAATGTTACATACATGTATTGTGCCCAGACAAGGTACATGGTGCTGTAAATTGAATGGGTATTTGCGCACAGCCACAATATTATGAATCCACAATTTATTTGGTGTCTGTGTTATGAACAACAGTTTGAAAACCACTGCTGTAACAGTTATTTCAGCATTTTTTTTTTATTTTTTTTTTTTGATCAACAATCCATCACTTTGTCAATGAAGAATAAAAAGTAATTGATTCTGTCGGTATGATGTGATGATGTGTCTTGAAAACTAGAGGATTGGAATGAATGGACTCTTCCAAAAACCAATGATGTACCATCGCTTTATGATGTGTTTCTTGAAAACTAGAGGATTGGAATGAATGTACTCTTCCAAAAACCAATGATGTACCATCCCTTTATGATATGTTTCTTGAAAACTAGACGATTGGAATGAATGTACTCTTCCAAAAACCAATGATGTACCATCCCTTTATGATATGTTTCTTGAAAACTAGAGGATTGGAATGAATGTACTCTTCCAAAAACCAATGATGTACCATCCCTTTATGATGTGTTTCTTGAAAACTAGAGGATTGGAATGAATGTACTCTTCCAAAAACCAATGATGTACCATCCCTTTATGATATGTTTCTTAACAAACTAGAGGATTGGAATGAATTTTCTCTTCCTAAAGACAAACCTCATGTCTTCTCCCTTTAAACTAACATTATTTATATCTAAAGCTTGTCAGTGGGTCACCTACAGGTGTCAAACCCTTAAAGTAGAGGCATTATAGGGACCCTCCTTGGCTTAATTTCTGACAATGTTGAGGTCAAAGGTTGCAGAGTTGGAAAGCTCTCAGGGGCCTGAGGATAATATTTTTTGTTGAGTGGGTGTAAAGCAGTGTCTGGTGGTAGAGCTGTCCAGAGTGTGGGAACTTTTGGGCTGTAGATGGGCTTGGATGGAGGACTGGACATGGTGGACGGTAGAGTTTGGGAACTTAGGTCCAGTCAGACATGCAACGTTTCAGCCGATCAGCTGATTTTCTCTGTTTAAAGGTTTCTCATCTATGCCATTGATAAGTGAAAATCACAGTAGAAAGTCCTGCTTTGCCAGGCACTTTTTGGATGAACTGCAATAACCCGTTTGTGAATCAGGTTTGAAAAATGTCTAGTACAGTGACTTGCTTAGTCACAAGTTATTGCTTAAATTTGCTAAGCACAACAAAATTATGGCTACCAGCTAAAATACCATGTCACATATGCACAAACTGTGACTGGTATTCTGCTCAACTTTAGCTTAGCAGACAATATATATTTTCTGCTTGAGCAGCTCTATGAAATCAGGTCCAGATGTTAAGTCTTATCTTTTTTTCTTTTTTCATCCCACAGAATTGAGGTCATTGACTTCTGGTTTAACTTGACACTTGTGGATGTGCAGGGCCAATTTCATATAACATTCATATAGAAAGTCAACGTTTTCTGCTTTACGTTTCATTTACACATGTATGCACTATATCCAGACTGCATTAAGTACCTTTATGGTTCTCATTTGTTTATTCAGTGCCAATACCACTAAATCCATTCATAAAGGAGATTATCCCACTGTGCCAGACGGATAATCCCCATCCTTGGAACATCCATTCCTGTCTATTGCGAAATTGCTGGATTAGCAATCCCAAGGCTGATCCCAGTTGGGCTCTGTTGATCTGCTCTTACAAGAACAGCCACCACACCCTCTGGATGGATTGTCTTGAGTTAGAGGTCACAGCATTGTTGAGTGGGATTACATTGTATTGCTGAGATCAATTACAGTCATTGTCTGACATTCAGGGTCAATGGAAGCGCTGGACTATAGCCAAATAATAGAGATGTAAAGTACTTGTTGAGTGCACTACTAACAAAAACTAAGTTCACAGTTTATAAACTTTGTTTTGATAGACGGATTGCGCGACCCGGGTCATGTGACCTATTGTGAGTAGTAAATGTAAACAAACACAACGTCCTCCATAGGAAAGTGCGGTACGATACATGATGATTGTTGTACATGTTTATTTGATCGAGGCTTTTCTTTCTCGAAATCTGTGAAAAATGTTCCAGAGTTTGTACTAGAGACCTTTGAGTGGCTGAATAAAGCCAGTAAGGACAGTTCCAGCAGGTCTTGGAAATTGTACAAGTAACATGTAGCCTAAATGTACAGGATGTGTACTAGTGCAGGAGGGAACGTCAGGCCAGACGACCGCAATCACACACTTTTCAACACAAGAATTCCAAAGTTTTGAAGCTGAATCAGCCAAAGAAATTGCTTTCCAAAACTGTGTGATTCCTTTGCCAGATTTGAAATTTCACAAGGCTAGGTATAAATGCTAACTTTTCCAACGTTTTTTGCCCTTTTTGTACAGTGATTTAGGCCTACATTGTTAACAAAATAACAGGCGGGTGGCTACGCTGTCATCCGATGCCAGTAGTGCATAACTCAAAATAAACTGGTTTTGTAGTAAGACACTGGTAGTTTATGAAACAATACTGTGATTAATATCAATGTCACAACATACAACTTTAATAAAATGGCTCAGCACATTTAAATGTGTTATTATTACCAAAAATCGACTTTTGGTGTGACTCTGTCGGTCACGGCATGTATTTGCACGTAGTTTACCATCAGCTCAGATGAAGCAGTACCCACAATAGGTCACGTGATGACTTGTAAACATTGATCGCGCAATCGGTCTATTGGACAAACAGTAAGAGATAAATTGATGTCATTTGTCTTTATGGGCACGTAGGCTCGGATACTCAACAGGATTGAAAGAGATTTATCAGAGTCAAAGTCAACATTTGAACATAATTTTTTTTTATTAAAGATTTTAACACAGTGAGGTATTATTATTCAATTTAAAGACACAAGACCGCCGGACTTGTCTGGTCGTGAGTTTACAGGGCGGATGCTAAAAATCTCTGGCCTCTGGCGAGCAGTGTAGTGTTCATTTCTAACCCTGTCACTGTATTACAAATACTCCACATTGTAGAGTGTACAAAGTGTAATACTGTGTGCATTCCACAGCCCCTGACTCAACAGTGTACAAAACAGTTCACAATAATCATGTGTGATTTATGTGCGCCAGACTATAATGAGGACATTCTTTTGACATGACCCCCCTACCTTTGACCTGCTATTGGAGAGAGAGAGAGAGAGAGGAGCCCGATTTAGCCGTGGTGTGAGTTTTGGTTGATCCATTTGCGCAGGTATGCAAGTAAATCAATCTACAGTTGTGTGGAGTGGCAGTTAATTTCATTGGATGTTTAGACTATAAGTATGTAATTGCTGTATGCCCATTCTTCAGTGACCACCTTGCTGTGAAAATTTGTCATGAAAGGAAATTATTCTTAACGAAAAATGTGCATTTTGTGTCATTTTTGTGCTTTTTCCTTGACCTCTAAACAGAATGTGCCTATTAATAGATGTTGAATTTTTGCATCGGGGATAAAAAATATACATTTATTGCACGTGATTTGTGTTTTACCTGATACACCAATGTCTGTTAAGCACTGGTAAGCACTTTCCCCGAGTCCTGTGACAAAATTTAACATCTATTGAAGTTGTCGCGGTACCTGCTACTGAACTGCAGGATTCGAACTGCCTCTAGCTGCTGGGCAAGCTCAGTGGTCTAGTGGGAAGACATGTATGCTCTAGAAAGGCTAAGGTCTGATTTCGAATCCCACCGGAGTTTGCATGTGGATTTTTTTAGTATAGTGCTTAACACGTTGACTGCCAATTACGAGTATACTCGTACTAACAGGTGTTCCACTTGCTGCCACTACGAGTATACTCGTAGAGAATGAAAGGTCTTTGCATTGTAAATAAAATATACTGGCATCACTGAGGGCGCAATAAACACACTGCTGGCAGTGGTGAGGACATGCTTCTATAAAAGGTTTATGTTCAAATTATATAAGTTAGTACCTATTCAGTATGCGCGCATGCGCATAACACTTGGCAAATGGGAATGCCATGTGAAATTATGCATGGCAGTCAAGGTGTTAACACATTGGTGTAAGGGTGTTTAAAACACATGTATCAAGAACTCACATTTTGGATAGATGGTACATTGTACATGTACATGTAGCGTCTCGCCTTTCTGCGAGTGCTTCATTCCTTGCCGGTTTGCAGGCTGCGTCAATGTTGCTTCAGTCGTCACTCTGAGTTGTTGCCACCTCGTTCAGTTCAGCAGCCAGGGAAAACACTGCTCTGGAGTAATAAGGATTCCATGATGCAGGAATGCCGGGGCTTCAATAGGTTTTGAAAATTTTGCACGGAGGGTGAAAAAACAGTCTAGAAAGTGCATAAGGTTTGGACCGCTGTACTTTGACTGTCTTCAGGGGGGAAAAACTACATGTGCCTGGGGACATTTTGGGTTCTCTCCTGTGTCACGAGGGTTTTATCCAGGCCATCCGGTTTTCCTCCCTCCAGAAAAAACACTTAAAATGGTTTTATGTTAGGATTTTTTGTGAATTTGATATAAAAATCTTAAAAAAAAAAAAAGTCATTTTTTTTTTCAGACTTGGCAAATCTCATCGCTGTTTAACATTTTAAGTGCATCTCATAGACTTTCACTAAAACTGTGGCAGATCAAAAGCTGATAGTGGAAGAACAAAATTGATTGTGTCATTATATTTTGTTCAAGCACTTTTTTGGTCAAATTTTACGGTCTGGTATTTGCCTCATGAACATAAGCTGCATGGGGATATATAAACACAACATGTATTTACCTAAATACTAGTATACATGTGTGTACTTCACATGGAATGTTGATTTATAACACAGTTATTTATTGTATCCAAAACTGGGGGTGCAGCGCTAGGAGGTTTTGATCCACAAGCTTTCCTATTCACTTTGAGAATCCAGGTCATCAAGGCTATTCGTACCCCCCCCCCCCCCACAAAAATACACAATCAAGAAGCTTTTGACAATCCCCACCTGAGACTGCTTTACAAAGACCCACCCCAACAATACACTGGTGACTAGGAGACTGAATTACCTCCTGACTGTGGAGGGATTGTGGAGCATTGAGGGCAGGGTCATAATTTCCCTGTAAACTGCTTACAAGCAATGCGTACAGTATCCAGTGCAGGCCTGATTGCTGCGTTCGTGAAAAGGCCAAGGGCACCAAGGCATTTTCCTCTTGAGAAAGGGCACCTCTATGAGGAAATTGTAGATATTTACTGGAACATTTCAAGGGCACCAAGGCAATGACCAGGAGCAATTTGCCTTCATTGCCTCCATGAAGTATTAGGCCATGCTAGTGTAAGCCTTTTTACACTGATGCAACCATTACACTGTTGGTGTACATATTGTGCATGATTTGTAAAAAATTGTTAAAGGGGCTGTCTTCATGATTATAGCAGGCCTGCGTGGCTGTGCATGGAAAGATGAACTCTCACCCAGATACTGTGCAAGCAGGCGCTTGTGGTCAAATCAAAAAGGGTGTCGTCTTTGTCCAACTGTAATGTGGCCACCGACGTACATGTGCGTAGTGTTACTGGGTTATTGCATTTACTGTTTAAATCATGACGACACAGCCCCTTTAATGGCCTTACGTTTCTCAAGTCTTTCTCAAAGGCTAAATGACAATGTAACACGTACAAGTATTGAACCCTTGCACTCACGTCACACGCAGCGACTCTGCCACGCTCACCATTTTTGAAGTCATTAAGTATACGTGTAAATACCGTCTTGCCCACAGCTGCGCACTACACTGTATAACATACAGAGACATTGACTTCAGCCATAATTTACGCGTATCGGACGGATACGCTAGGTGGCGCTTGGGGAGAACCCTGCACCGTATGCCAAATCTTGTCCCAAGCTACATCCCACAGCCAGAATTGTTTGCATAGTGAATGGATTCCGCTTTCCATGTGGTCTGAGGGCTTCGAGCACAGAGCATGTGTCACGACTAAACAATTCATGGAGACATTATTCAAATTTAAGATTTAGAGTTGGCTCAATTGACATTTCCATCTCACTCAATATACAAGCATTTAGATTTCTCGGGATTTTTTTTCCTGATTTCATGATTTTTTTCTCAAAATCTCCTAGAGCCTTCAAATTTTCTTGAAAGAAGTGCAGCAGTCACCAAAGGGAGAAAGGAATAGTCCACATTGTGTCCAAACCTGCGGTTTTGTATTACCGGTGATGCGTAGAGTCTGTTTAAAGCATCTTGAATTGTTACATCTGGGAGGTTATAAGTCTAGAATAAGGGGGAACCCAGGCCAGCAAGCCACTGCACAGGAATTTTCACATTTGTCTATCCCTGAATATATCAGCCACAGCTGGAAACAGTCGTGCCCAGTAGTATCATTGATAGTTCATGATGTTCATGACTACATAGTAACACACTGAAATTGCGTTTTGAGAGAGAGAGGAAAAAATACGGCATCCTGCGGGGAATATGGACAAAGAGAACGTCGGCACTCAACCGTCTTGATCCAGATAGACCCGCGACACCCGGGCAACTTATCAGCACACCGCTGATAATACAATCTTCAGACGATCCGCTCTCCCTTACCGCTGTGATGGATGCGGTTGCTATGGTGATGGGTCACAGTGAGATTGCTTTCTCTTTCCTCCCCCCCTCTTCGCATAGTGTCTGTTTTTTAAGATTGTCGTGATTGCAACGTGTCCCATGATCTGTTGGCCTTTTTTAAAATTTATGCTGAAACCTGATTTTATTTGTTATGAGGTCGTCTAGATTTGGTTGTTTGTATTCTCCATCCTTAAATTCATTCAAGGACCGTGATTTTCCCGGTTTCTTATAATTTCTTTGCAGGTAGACTGTTTCACGAATCTATTTTGAGATCGTCTTGATTTTATGCTTTTGTTTTTCATTTGATCTTAAAATTTATTCATGCAGACTGTTTCAATCTGTCTTTAAATTGAACAGATTTTGTCAAGGACCTCGTTTTCCATTTTCCCCTACTTTTATTTTGCAGGCAGATTATTTTTCTGCATCTGATTTCAGATTGTCTAAATTTAGATGATTTTTTTTTTGTCGTCGTTTGATCTTCAAGCTCATTCATACAGTCTGTTGAAATGGCTGTTTTTTAAATTGATCAGAATTTCCAAGGACCTCGTTTTCCGTTTTCAAGTGGACGATGTCGTCTGGCAATTTTGCATCATAGCAGAACATTTTGACTGAACACGTTTTGTGCACTCTAAATGTTTATTAGTAATAGGGTGTATCAAATGGCGGGGTTCTCCCCATGCACAAGCTAGCGTATAGGGCCGATACGTGCGTATTACGGGCCGATACGCGAGAATTACAGCCGATTCGCTAAAAACCCTTTTTTTAATATTTTTTAATTTTTTTTAATTTTTTTTTAATTTTTTAGATTTGAATATCAAATTCACAAAAATCTTAACATAAAACCATTTTAAATGCTCCAGATTGCACAGTAGAGCTTTTCAAACCAAACATAAACATTAAATAAAAAACATTCCAAGGACCTGCTACCAATTCAGCATGCTTCGGCCTCAGTTTCAAAATTTGGGTCCAGAATGCCCCACAGTTTTGAAAAATCTTGGGGAACACCCTGAATGGTGAGTTTTGAGTAGCAACTGATCGTGAGTAACATTGTACAATGCTATACCTGTTAAAAAAAATGTTCAGTTTCCCCCAAATTATTTTGCGCTCTAAATGCTGACGCAATATTGAGTATCAAATGGTGAGTTCTGTGTAGCAACCGATACATGATGAGTAACATGGTTTTGCAATGCTATGTACCTGTAAGGGAAATCGTTCACTGTTTTCCCAAAATTATTTTGCAGGCAGCCTGTTAAGACCTGCATCTGATTTCAAATTGATTCGTGGTTGATTTTTCTTTTGATCTTCCAATTCATTTATGCAGGTAACTGTTTAATGTCTGTTTTTAAATTGATCAAATTTTTTTTCCCAAGGACCTTGTTAAATTCCGTTTTCCCTTGATTTGTTTGCATGAGGCAGACTGTCTAGCTGCATAATAAATACCAGCTTTATTTATTGATGGTAGCCATGTCACCACGAAGATGATTTTCACTGGGCCATCATAAAATATATTACGTTAAAAACAATTTAAAAAATGCATAAAAAATTAGTCACAAATATAGAAGATTTAAAATATCACTAAAGACAAGGCTCTGGGGCTTAGGATTAAACACAAAAAGGGAGTAAAAACAACAATCAGATGTGCCCCCCCCCCAAAAAAAAAAACATTAAAAAAAGAGACAATCAAAGGAGTAGAAAAACACCTGAGAAGACCCAAATTGACCAGATTTTGTCAAGGACCTTGTTTTCCGTTTTCCCAAACTTTTTCTGCAGGCAGACTGTTTCTGCCTCTGATTTGAGATTGTCTAATGAGAGATGGGTGCCTACCAAAATGAAGTAGGCTCCTATAATGGAGTAGAAAAACACATGAGAAGACCCAGCTTAGCCCCAAACCTAACTATCCTAAACTCAACTATTCTACATTATTTAAGAACGTCTAGATTTGACTTGTGAAGTTTTTCCACCTTCCTTAAATTTAGCCGCCTGTTGATAACATCAAGTTCGATCAGATTTTCCAAGGACCTTGTTGTCTGTTTTCCATTAATTATTTGTGCATGAGGCAGACCGTCTGCTGCTTATTTGAATACGTCTAGATTTGACTCGTGAATTTAGTTTCTTCCACCTTCCTGAAATTTAGCCGCCTGTTGATAACATCAATTTTGAGATATTTGAAAGTTTTGCCGCTAATTTGAGATTGTCGAATGAGAGACGTGGGTGTCTTCCAAAATGAAGTATAATGGAGTAGAAAAACACCTGAGGAGACCCAGCTTAGCCCCAAACCTAACTATCCTAAACTCAACTATTCTACATTATTTGAGAACGTCTAGATTTGACTTGTGAATTTAGTTTTTCCACCTTCCTTAAACATAGCCGCCTGTTGATACCATCAAGTTCGATCAGATTTTCCAAGGACCTTGTTGTCTGTTTCCCATTAATTATTTTTGCATGAGGCAGACCGTCTGCTGCTTATTTGAGAACGTCTAGATTTGACTCGTGAATTTAGTTTCTTCCACCTTCCTGAAATTTAGCCGCCTGTTGATAACATCACTTTTGAGATATTTGAAAGTTTTGCCGCTAATTTGAGATTGTCGAATGAGAGACGTGGGTGTCTTCCAAAATGAAGTATAATGGAGTAGAAAAACACCTGAGGAGACCCAGCTTAGCCCCAAACCTAACTATCCTAAACTCAACTATTCTACATTATTTGAGAACGTCTAGATTTGACTTGTGAATTTAGTTTTTCCACCTTCCTTAAATATAGCTGCCTGTTGATAACGTCAAGTTCGATCAGATTTTCCAAGGACCTTGTTGTCTGTTTCCCATTAATTATTTGTGCATGAGGCAGACCGTCTGCTGCTTATTTGAGAACGTCTAGATTTGACTCGTGAATTTAGTTTCTTCCACCTTCCTGAAATTTAGCCGCCTGTTGATAACATCAATTTTGAGATATTTCAAAGTTTTGCCGCTGATTTTTTCCCCTGACATTTTAGCAGTCGGACTGTTTTGGCACCTGTGAGTGTCTAAATTTTGTGGGTAATTCCAGTCCCCCGTCACCTCAGTTTATTTGACTTGAAGGCATGCAGCCTGTTTCATGCGAGTCTGTTACGATATTGTCTAACTCTTGACGATGCTGCTGACTTCAATTTTTCCTGAACATTGTCAAGATTTGTTGAATTACGTACCTGTAATCCTATTTGCCCTTTCTCCAAAAAAAGAAATAAATTGAATTTGTATGGTTGCATCAGTTTTAAAGTTGTCCAATTTTTTGCCAATGCCCTTGTTTTTTCGGCACACTTAGAATGTTTGCTGGGCTGGTCTGTTCAAGCATCATGTAGACCTTCTAGATTTGGCCCACGATGCCTCCCCCATTGTGTTTGAATTTGCTTGCTGGCAGCCTGTCAATCTGGACAAGCATTTTTTGTTTTAGCGTTAGATTTTTCTGATATTTGTCTTTTCAATAGCAGGTTGCATAAGTGATTTGAATTTATATTAAAAAAAAACTACTACATTTTGCCAGTGGCCTTGCGTCAAATAGGCCTACCCTTCCATTTTATTTTATTTTTTTTGCTGCGGGGACTGTTTCTGTGTAGAGACTGTCTCAAGTTTTTGAAACTAGTTTCCAATGCCATCTTGCCTTTAAATTTACATGTATGTGTGCAGCCTGTTACCAAACTTGTACATCAATTTTGATACATATTCCCCCCCCCCCATTTTCCTGAAAGTTCCACAGCTGAACAGCTCTGCGTCTGCTTTAAGATTTTCTCCACGTAGATTTGACCGTGGATCATCGTAAATGGGCATTCTGTTCGGGAGATGATAATGTATACTATGCAAGGAACTGTGGGTGCTTTAAAGTGATATTTTTAGAATTTGGAGTGGCTCTCGACCGCCTCGGGGATTAAATGGCATCATGTGTCGTTAATAAGTGGAAATGGGCAACTCGTGTATGCAGTTTGCTTTTACAGGTGTTACCATTCCGTGTTCTTTGCCAGTGAACCACATGTGTACGATTGTGGGCAGGGGTAGGAATAAATCTTCAGAACGGTCAATTATCTGAAGTGTATGTAAATTTTCGTATTTTTGTTTCACTGTATTTTATCGCAGTTGGCAGTCGCCTCAAATACCATACTCTGTTGCACTGTGCTGCATTTAGCAACCTTGTTCTACATGTACATAATCAATAATAATAATCACTGGATTTATACAGCGCCAAACTGCCAGAGGATACTTGAAGGCGCTTCTTAGTATACATATGTATTTCCTGCAAGGTGTTTGGAGTTATGATTTGAAGTATGAGACCTGTTCGTTTAGCACCATGTAACGGTTTACAAGGTGCTGTGGCGCAATCTGCAGCCGATCAAACCAGGAACACCGGGGCAAACCCCTTCTCTTTGCTATAAGTGTACTGGGTTCTATGTGCATTACACAACACGGGACCTACGGCTTTACATGTACGTCCCATCCGAAGGACGCAGCAATAATGGTTAAGTGTCTTGCTTAAGGACACAAGTGTCACGACCGGGATTCGAACCCACACTCTGCTGATCAGAAACACCAGAGCTTGAGTCCAGTGTTCTTATCTGCTCGGCCACGACACGCCTCCAAAAAATACATGGCCTTGACATGTCCCGTGTGCAATCTGAATCCCCAGCAAACTGCAGTGCATGTTGGTGCGTTTTAGAACCCAGAGGATTCTGGTTGCATTGTGAAGTCAACTGGGTTTAGGCCCCGCCAGCACTGGGCATGCACTGCAGTTTGCTGGGGATTCAGATTGCACATGGACATGTCAAGGCCATGTATTTTTGGAGGCGTGTCGTGACTGAGCAGATAAGAACAACAGACTCAAGCTCTGGTGTTTCTGATCAGCAGAGTGTGGGTTCGAATCCCGGTCGTGACACTTGTGTCCTTAAGCAAGACACTTAACCATTATTGCTGCGTCCTTCAGATGGGACGTACATGTAAAGCCGTAGGTCCCGTGTGTTGTGTAATGCATGTGAATGCCCAGTGCTGGCGTGGCCTAAACCCAGTTGACTTCACAATGCAACCAGAATCCTCTGTTGCCATTGTGCTGCATTTACAGTAGCAGGGTTTTCATTTCAAACAGTGTGGGTACCTAGAAAACACCTGATGGTGGGTTAGTCTTAAAAGTGCCTGAAACCACCCAAAAATGTTTCAACATGTGAAGGGACGTGGTTGGCTGTTGGATGCCGGGTCTGATGCTGAAATGACTGGACTCTGGCCAAGGGTCCTGTGGGTTGTTTCAAGTCCCAACATGTTCTACATGGTTTACTTGTGATATTCATTAAAATACAGAATTCAAAATAATAACAATTATTTATATTCAGTAGCATAAAGTCAATCTAGTGTGGTTTGCGGAGACACCATGTACACAGGCTCTGTTCATGGGCTGTGGTGGTTCGAAATTCAAATCAAATGTGAGCCCCCCCCCCAAATAAAAACAACAACAACAAAACACACAAATAAATAAATAAGTAAAATAAATAAATAAATAAGAAAAAAATAATAACAAAAATAATAAACAAATGTATATACTGTATAAAATAAATAAATTGTTGAATCAAAAATTATAAAAGGGGAGTGCAACACAATGTTCATATCTGCCACAGCAGGACTCAATTTCATGGTGGAATTCTGCATTTACAGTCCACAGGCTCCTTGTTGCTTTACAGGGTGGCTGTAAATGCAGAATTCAGTGGTAGCCAGAGCCGCGATACACTGTACTTGGCTGAATTCTGGGGACCCAGGTTAAGCAGGGAGGGAGTTACCCCCACACTCAACCTTGTTGATTAAATTCAGCGTGAGTCAGTGCTCCATATTGAAGCACTTGAGGGGGGAGAGAGGTTGTGACTGATGAGCAGTGCAGCGTAGCGTGTTATTGATCCTAATGAGTCAGACAGCAGGGTGGGGGTCCCCCCCCCCCTATTGATTCAATGCAGAGTGCAACAGACATTTAGGGACATTACGGCATCTTGGCTTTGTTTACATTGTATTGTGTAAAGTACGTGTTGTAAACTGTGAAATGACGTTATCATGAGCAACAGAGAGGGGGGGGGTAAGCAGAGAATGGCAGGGTAATGATATATTGTCCAGCAATTTTGCTTGGTGACATTTTTTACACGGACAGACCTGGACTGATTTCGTAGAGCTGCTTTTTAAAAAGCAGAAAATGTATATTGCTTAAAAATGTTCTGCTTTGCAAAAAAATAAACAGGGTACCAGTTACAGATGATACATGTGACACACTGTTTTGGCTGGTTACCTTGGGCCATGAAAAATAAATTGTTGAGTTGCCTTCCAGTGAAAATATTTGAAGGGGTTGGTCGGTCGGGATTTAAAAAAAAAAAATTCCCCCATTTTAAGAGTGAAATGTATTGGAACTGATACCACATACATGTACCATGTTTTCATGTTTTTCAATTTTGTAAAAATAAACATTGGAAAGATTCATTCAGACTGATTCTGGAAAGTGTGATGAACCTCTCGCTATTCATTGACACAGTGAATTCATCCATTTTGCATGCAATGCTCAGCATGTTATGGGCCAGTCGATTTTAAAACATGTAGATTGAGTCATGGGTAAATGGGAAGTGGGTTCACAAATCAAACGTATTAGGCCTATGTTTTTATATGTGACTTAATTTGTTTTTTAAGCAAATTTATATTGCCCCTTTTAACTTCAGGTATCCACAAGTGTTGGACAGTCATCGGAGTGCCCCTTTAACTTTAGATATCCACAAGTGTTGGACAGTCGTCAGATTGCCCCTTTAACCTTAAATTGACCTCACTTGGGACACACTATTAGTTATTCAATCCAATCTGCAATCTGTTTCTATTTGATTAGGAAATAACACAGTGCTCATATTTCCCCCCAGATCACTGTACACCCTCATTTACATTCACTGGGTGTCTTATGGGATATATAGTCCAGCTATTTGAAAAATGCAGGGCAGATATTCTGATTACAGGATCGACAAGCTTGGTTAATGCAGACCAATTCTAAGGGGCCATTCAATAGACCTTTATCATGCTGCCACCATCTTGGTCATGTTCCCTGTATCCAATAACAGTAATAGATGCTCATATTCATTGCACTAAAAGGAACCAGACTATTTGCCCTTCCAGCCTCGGTTTGGTTACATTGGTTTGAATGGGAGAAAATCAAGATGGCCGTGATAAAGGTCTATATTGATCCAGGTCACCATTTTGGGAGTCGATGTTCCTGTTTGTTATACAGTGTACAATGTAGTGCACATTTTAGTCGATGCGGTGTTTACATGCTTACCATAATTGTTATATGTGCAGTTTGACTCCCAAAATGGCGAGCGTGGCCGGCAGTAGCCGCGTGTGACATTGGTGCAAGGGATCAATAGCCATTGTTTAAAAATTATACGAAGGAAATAACTGGAAATCCAATTTCCGTCTGTGTCAGTCGCAAAACAGTGAGCCCTCTACAGCTTGCCAAGGAGAGGCCATTTTTTCGCAGTGTATTATGGGAAAATATTGGCAGGTTTGTGGTCGTCCCCCAGCGCCTGCCACATGACTCCGATTGTTGAAGTTTGTTCGTGGTTTGCAAAAGTGGCAAGGTCGTATTTTCCTGTGTGTCAGTCACATGTATGTGTGATGGTTTTATTTTGTTAAAGGGGGGGGGGGGGTGAATGTTCTTCACATTCATGTCAGGCGTTGAAAGGTTCCAAACTTCCTTCGCACTGCTGAGATGGAAGTGTGATTTTCAGTCAACCAAATTTCATGAAAAATGTCCACTCTGGGCTGAACTGTACAAGAGTGTACCATATTGTGAATCAGTGTTTTTTTTTCTCAAAAAGATCCAATGGACAAGCACACAAGTTTGTTGTGGGGACTTAAACAATGGAACAAAGATCCCCAGAACCTTTTTTCTTTGTTAAACCCTGTCCCCACAGAGGGATTCTTCAGAAAAAGGGAATAACAGACCAACAGTAGGGAGTCCCCTAAACTAGATGTAGGTGTTAAAAAGACCATGTGTTAACAAATAATATAAATAAAAAAAAAAGGGTTATTATCAATTTAAATTGTTTTTTGATTTCTTGTTTAATTATGTATTTTTTACACTCATTCAAAAACCATTGATGGGCCTTTTTTGTCAAATTTTTGTTTTAAATTTTGATTTTCAGAATCTTCACGAGAAATGCTTTATCAAAACTTCCACTGTTTTTGATATTTAATTGTACTTTTTATCACTTTTCCTGTTTATCCAGAACCCCGTTTTTAAGAAGACTGGAAAGGTTTGACGACTGATTCCCTCAATTAGGTTACACCTCGTGAGAATGCCTGATAGGAACAATGGCCAGGACCAAGCTCTAAGGAGTGCCATAACCAAGGCACAGCAAGACCTGAGCGCAGAGCCGGATACTCCCTCCTACATACTCAAGACCGTCAGACAACAGGTAGGCTAGGCGGGAGACTTTTGGGACACCAGAGAGGGCGGTAGACTGTCTTTTATCCGTCAGGTGTAAAGACAGCCTTCGCTTTAACCAATCAATGGGAGGCTTTTGAGGACGCTAGACGGCAGCAGACTTACCAGGTGTATCCATTGTTCTTGGGAATGTGGGCATGCTCATAACTACATGTACGTAAACAACAGTTTACCTGGTAAGTCTTCTGCCACCTGGCGTTCCAAAGTCTCCCATCGTTTGAGTAAGTTTACAATTACATACAACCAAAGATACTAGAAAAACAAGATAGGGCACTTGTGCTGATTTGCACGTCTTTTTTACTTATCTACCACGTGATGCCACCCTTCTCTATGTGTAAATTTTGCTGGGATTGTTGGCACAACTTATTGCCGAACACCAAATTTTCGACCTGCCTTCACCTTTTTTAAGTTGGTGGGATCGTGGAAGTTTTTCCATTTAGTAGGCCCTACTTATCGCGCAAACGATCTTTGGTATCACCTACCTAACGACAACAGGCGCACCCATTTTGCGTTTCATGTTTCTACACAGAGTGTCCTATCTTGTTTTTCTAGTGTCTTTGGCGCAACATGCATTTTTTGGTGTACAATGTGACACCAGAGAATGCTTCAAAATTACCTGCTGCTGTTGCTGCTTCTTCAACCTCAAAATATCTGTCTGGCCGTCATGGTTTGTATCCAAGCAACTTGCTTATAAATGAAGATGGTGGGAGGAGTGGTGGGAGGGGGGGGGGGCAGTGGGGTATCCCTGTGTGGCCAAGTAAAGGTGTACATTGTTGAGACTTGACGGTTTGCGTGGTGGAGAGACAATAAGGAGGAGCTTGCGGTGACACCATGTAACAACTCTTTTGGAGAGGCGGTGGCTCTGAGAAGAGCCAGTGAGTTTTTTCATTGTACATTGTTGGCATCCCTTCCATTTTGAGTATGTAGGATGTGAACGTTTGCATGGTGAATACAATCCAGTCAGGTTTTTTTGTAACACCATGCGCATAAAAAAAAAAAAATCTCTTGAAGGTCTGGATCTGAAAAGTAGAGTAACAATAATAATAATAATACGCAGTTTTTATATAGCGCTTTATCACACCCTATGGGCGTCTCAGAGCGCTCAGTATTTTTTTCCTGCAAGATATGATGAGTTACATTTTTGAAGTATGAGACCTGTTCCTTTACATAGCACCATGTAATGGTTTACAAGGTGCTGTGGCACAATGTGCAGCCGATCACACCAGGAACACCGGGGCGACCCCTTCTCTTTGCGATAAGTGTCACTGGGTTCTTTTACGTGCATTACACAACGCACGGGACCAACGGCTTTACGTCCCATCCGAAGGACGAAGCAATAACGGTTAAGTGTCTTGCTTAAGGACACAAATGTCACGACCCAGACTCGAACCCACACTCTGCTTATCAGAAACACCAGAGCTTGAATCCAGTGATCTTATCCTCTCGGCCACGACACGCCACAGATCCTTTTCAGATTCGCCACAACTCTTAGGGCCATGTCACAAGGAGCAATTTACAGGTAACCAGTTCCAGGCGGTAGACCTTAATGCATTCGCCGCCATCCTTGAGGTCAAACGCAGGATCGAACATGCGTTGTAGCTGTTTTGACCAAGATGGGGAACTGAGCCTTTATCTATTGTTTGAAAGTGAAATACGCATGGGCGCCATTTCAGCAAGTGAATGCTTTGTTTCCCTTTGATAGCAATGGTCATTGTCTGCACTGATCTGCACAGATCTATTGTTGTATCAATAGAGTCACTTGCCGAAATGGCGTCCAGTGGGATTTCACATTTCAGCTAGAGTTCCCCATCTTGCGCCCTCAGCACTTTATAATCTTTGGTCTTGACCTCAGGGCAAGGGTGCTCGTTCCTGTACTAAATGCTCATAGTGACGTCATATGCATAAGGTCGATCGCCAAGAAGAAGAAGAAGAAAGAAAAACAGAAGAAGAAAATTCACACAATTTGCAGATAATTTGCTTGGGGACAGTACATGTAAGACAGTGTTTTACTACCAGAGCGCTCCTTTTGCATGCAGTGCAGTTGGTTGCCTCCAAGTTGCCTGTGAATTGCCCTGTTGTGATATGATGGCCTTTGCTGCATGGCCTTTAGGGCCATACCACATGGGGCAATTTACAGGCAACCAGTTCCAGGTAATCGCCATGAAGAAAAAAAAACACTCTCATGTCAATTTCCACATAATTGTATTGGAGACAGTATTAGATGAAGCCTTCGTAGAGATTATTTTCGTGTGTACATGGTGTTGCCGTAAACCTGACTACAGTGTGTAATGTATGTATACATTCTTTGTACATTGTATCGTGCAGAAAGGATTGCATATGTACATTTATCTTTAATAGTGCGCTGGGATTCTCATTTCTCATTCCCTCAGGATTTTTAGCTTGACAATTCTTCAGTTTTGTTTTTAAGTGGTAAGTTGTCAAACGACACATTTTCTTGTTTGGACGGCTAATTGTCAAGCATACGGTGTATTACATGTAGTTTAACACAAACTTTAACAGCTGCTTTGTTTAATCCAGGCCTTGATCTTAAGGAAAAAATGGGGGCAGGCCTTTGCTGGCCAAATCAGAGAAATTGTACAAGGGCATGCTGGCCAAGTTGGTAGTGACAGTGCAATTGTTCTGAAGGGAATGCTGGCCAACTCGACAGGGCATGAGGCCAATGGCCTCGGTTAAGATCAAGGCCTGTTTAATCCTCCTAATACAATCTCCCAGGGACTGCTTGGTGTACAAATTAAAACGTGGCTCCCCACTAAGCATTACCCCCCCCCCCCCCCCCCCCCCGCCTCCCCGCCAAAATCAGATGGTTCTCGGGAAAGGTTGAACTCACATCAAAAGTGGCGTTACCTGAAAGACCAGCCATATATAAGATACCAATGTGATATGATGTCTTCAGCATTCGATATCAGGCCTGCGTGCTTCGTTGTGGGAAAGGGCACCAAGGCATTTTCTGCCTTTGGACTCGGGTGACATGGAACACAGAAGCGGTATATTTTCCTGTATTCCATTTCCACTTGTGTGATAACTTGTAGTATTTGATGAGCAAATAAACCCAGTTTTGAGTTTGGACGAGAAGTGTCTGGTTTTGGCATGGGGAGTCACAAACTACATCAACAGACTGGTAAATTTATGATGGAGATACTGGATTTACCAAAATGGTCTGGACGGTTGGATTGCTAGATTCTAAAACCATTTCAACTGATATTATCTTCCAGTACGCGCTAATCCTCTAATATAACAGGAGTGTGATAGTAAACCATATCATTCTCTCAATAAAATACTGCACTCTGCGTATTTTGAGTATCATGCATCACGCTCCGTATACGGACAGTTCAAAATAACGTTCTAAACTTTGCGCGTTGAACGTACTGCTCGTTATGAAATAACGCTCCAAATTGAGTTTCTTCCAGTTGGCTGGAAGACAAATTTCATTATCACACGCGCCCTCGTGGACCAAGGTAAAATGTAGCAAGTCTGCGTCTCATATGCCACTCGGCCTGCAGCCTTGTGGGATATGGGACGCAGAAGCACTATATTTTTCCATATTCCACTTTTACACTTGTGTGATAACTAATGTTTCGTGGGTGCTCAAGCCTTGCTTCACCCCATTGGTGTTGTGTGTACCATTTCGGGAATGGCGAGAAATTGGCATGTTGTTGGGGAGACCTTGTTTAACATGTAATGATTGGTTCACTAATTAGAGCATAGCCCAATTTCACAAAGCTGTTAAGCGAAAATAAAAATTGCTTAGCACAGGATAAATTTTGCTAAGCAGAAACAGGTTACCAGCCAAAATGTAATTGTTTATACATTGTAACTGGCTCCCTGCTAATTTTTCTGAGCAGAATAATTTGCTAAGCACCATTTTGTGTTGAACAGATGTACGAAATTGGGCCCTGTTCACTCATAGAGCATGACCCATTTTTATAATGCTGTCAAGGACAAAAAGTTGCTTGGCACAGAAAAATCTTGCTTAGCAGAAACAGGTTACCAGCCAAAATGCCATGCAATGAATATTGTTTGAGACTGGTTTCCTGCTATATTTTGCTAAGTGGAAAAATTTGCTAAGCACTTTTTTTTGGTTGAGCAGCCTCGATGAAATGTGGCCTATTCCCCCTAGTTTACAAAAAGAGTGACCATTCCAGGTCATTTCCTGGCAGGCAAGGTATTACATTGGTCATATGAGAAATTTCACATTTGTTATCAGAACTACCACATGAAATCAAGAAGTTTAAAAACAACAGTCGAACAAGTTTTGAAATGTGCCTTCTTGGCCTCTTCAAACCAAAAGTTGATGAAACAAAACTGTATGGTGCAATCTCCATAAAAAGTAAGATGTTAGATTTTCGCTCATTGAGGTCCAGCAAATCGTGCCTGCTGGAAGTCCAGGGGGGTCTGTGTCTCCTTTAGTGAAAGCATGTGATGTCACTGGTCACATGGTCTATAGATCGCTGCTGCATAACATTCTCATTGTTTGGGACCTCTGTCTTTCTTTTCCTCATTTTTGTGGTGTTAAGATATGGTGCTAACTTAAGCTCATATAATTTTGCTTATTTACATGTAATTTGAGTTATTGCTTGTGTGTAGAACATGTCCAGTATAATTTGTTTTTTAAAATATAGAATTGGTAAAGCTGATAGTGCAGTGTTCTTTTTACTTTGTTTCAATTATACACATGAAAAAAACAAACTTGTGAAAATGTGGGCTCAATCCGTCATCTGAGTTGGGGGGAAAATAGTGAAAAACTGTTCACATTTTTCACTGTAAACACATTGTCCTTAATTTCGATTTTGTTTGCAACTGAAATTAAAATTGGGGTCTTCAAAGTCTGTATCAACTTTGACAGTATTTCGGCCAAATATTTCTATGGAAGATTGGTACTGGTATGAACTTTCATAATCAGTAATCTTTCAGACTGATACTAATAAAACAATTTTTTTGATGAATACCAATCCGGTACTCTACCTTTAAACAAATTTGTTGCCAGATTTAACCTGTACATGTAAGTGTAGACTTGCTTGAACATGAAGAAGGGCGAAGAATGAACTGATTGTTCCTCGCATTTGTACATGAACTGTGGTCTACCACAGTATTCCTATCAAAAAATTTAAAAAAAGTGCGAGAGGAATAAATATCCTACAGGTTTGATGTCAGAGGCTACATCTGTGGGTTATTGAAAGTTACCACAGGAACAACCCCAAGGACAATTTTTTTTTTTTGAAAAGTGAAATGTAACTCAAATGGAGAGTTGAATTCACGCTATAACAAGTTAAATCTCAGCTTCTGAAATGCTAGCTTGACACTTGTATTAGTTGACTCTAACTTTATGAAAGTGCTAGATTCAACGAAGCCTGAAAGATTTGATTTAACGCTTTTGATTTACCGGTCAGTTTCCCTTAATTGGTTTATTCCTTGGTTTATTCCTTGATATATTTAAAAGAAAAAAGTTGTTTCCCCTTAATGGTGATCTCCTTACTGCGGCTTCCTGGGTTGTATCCTATCCCAGGCTATATACATTGTAGCAGTATAAAGGTGTTTGACCTATGTCTGGCACCCCCACCAAAACCCTCCCCCCTTTCCCCACCCCCACAAACAAAGGTAAATTAGGGAAACTGCCAACATTGAGCTAGATATTTCAACACTCTCACTTGCTAGAGCACCAGCACGTAAATCCAGAGGTCTCGAGTCCAAATCCCACTCTAGTCTATTTTTCTTTGATCACCCAGACTCATTCTTAGACTACTCAGCCTTGACACTAACAGAGAAGTTTTAAATGTAAATGTCCACTGCCAGAATTTGGAAAAAAGTGCCATAAAATCAAAAACACCCAGATCTCTCCCCCCAGCCCCCTGCTCCCCGCCTCATGCCCACTCCCCTGCCCCCACACCCTCTGGCTCACACCTTGATCCAAGCCCCAATTGCATCCAGCTGTTTGTCTGTTTGTCATTTTTTTTCTCGTTTTTTTCTGGAAATGGATTGCTTGGTAAATTTGTCCTCACAGCGTGCCTCACACACGCTCAATCATTCTTGGACCCCTTCCCCCTTTAACTAATGACAAACATTTTCTTGGTGGATGGATTCCTCCTAATTGCCAGACAAGCTGGAATTACTATTAGACCGATCAGGGCCATGCACCACTGGTTAAGTCAGATAGCAAGATGCAGTGCCAAAGGGGAGGTTGGGGGGGGGTGGGGTGGGGAGAGAGAAATTGCAAATTGATACCAGCCTGCCGTGGGAATGCATTCAATCATAATAGTATGTGAAGTGAATCCATGAACCGTTGATGATGATGATGATGTTCGTCCATCGATGTCGATGATGACCAAGAACCATTAATAGGGAAATGTTGTTGTCAGGTTAAAGAATGGTAATTCATTGGTTTTTGGAAGAGTACATTCATTCCAATCCTTTAGTTTTCAAGAAACATATCATAAAGGGATGGTACATCATTGGTTTTTGGAAGAGTACATTCATTCCAATCCTTTAGTTTTCAAGAAACATATCAAAAAGGGATGGTACATCATTGGTTTTTGGAAGAGTACATTCATTCCAATCCTTTAGTTTTCAAGAAACATATCAAAAAGGGATGGTACATCATTGGTTTTTGGAAGAGTACATTCATTCCAATCCTCTAGTTTTCAAGAAACACATCATAAAGGGATGGTACATCATTGGTTTTTGGAAGAGTACATTCATTCCAATCCTCTAGTTTTCAAGAAACACATCATAAAGGGATGGTACATTATTGGTTTTTGGAAGAGTACATTCATTCCAATCCTCTAGTTTTCAAGAAACATATCATAAAGGGATGGTACATCATTGGTTTTTGGAAGAGTACATTCATTCCAATCCTCTAGTTTTCAAGAAACACATCATAAAGGGATGGTACATCATTGGTTTTTGGAAGAGTACATTCATTCCAATCCTCTAGTTATCAAGAAACATATCATAAAGGGATGGTACATCGTTGGTTTTTGGAAGAGTACATTCATTCCATTCCTCTAGTTTTCAAGAAACACATCATAAAGGGATGGTACATTATTGGTTTTTGAAAGAGTACATTCTTTCCAATCCTCTAGTTTTCAAGAAACATATCATAAAGGGATGGTACATCATTGGTTTTTGGAAGAGTACATTCAATCCAATCCTCTAGTTTTTCAGAAACATATCAAAAAGGGATGGTACATCATTGGTTTTTGGAAGAGTACATTCATTCCAATCCTCTAGTTTTCAAGAAACATATCATAAAGGGATGGTACATTATTGGTTTTTGGAAGAGTACATTCATTCCAATCCTCTAGTTTTCAAGAAACATATCATAAAGGGATGGTACATAATTGGTTTTTGGAAGAGTTCATTCATTCCAATCCTCTAGTTTTCAAGAAACGTATCATAAAGGGATGGTACATAATTGGTTTTTGGAAGAGTACATTCATTCCAATCCTCTAGTTTTCAAGAAACACATAAAGGGATGGTACATCATTGGTTTTTGGAAGAGTACATTCATTTATTTTTTTAACTGGGAAGGAACAGGACAACATAGACCTCAAAAAGAAATAGTTATTCTTAAAGCCCCAGCTCAACATTGCTAAGAAGAAAAGCATAAATGTTCACAGATTTACATTGGTATAAAGATCATGATGGTAGAAAACTTTCCTTGAAATATTCCTGCCTGAAGTGTTATCGTTTTTTAAATAATTAATGAAATAAGATCCAAAATTAGTTTTTCGTCTCAGTGAGACGAAAACTCTGCCTATAGGAATGAGTATCGAAAATGCCGAATGCATTTTTACCGTTTTCTCACAAATGGAACAACGAAATGAGCTGACATTTTCACAGGTTGGTTTTATTACAGATTTCTTGATTTGTGCAAGGAAGGGAAGCATTTACAGACACTTTACCCAATGTTGAGGTGGTGCTTTAAATTGACTTTACGGTCCTCGTTGACGAGTTTTCCACTAGAAAGGTTTGACGTACGCATGCAAATCTTTTTGGTGCATTTGGAGTAAATTTCAAGTACATGGTGAAGAGCCTGAAGCACACGTGCAAGTAATGCAAGTGTATTTGGCACAGTGACTCTCCGGTGTACTTATTCATAAAAGTTAGTGCATTCTTTGATCAAATTTTCCGAAAACACATGATCGATATACCTGATTCGTTTACCATCACAGCTCTACGGTTGAATCCTCTCTTTTTCAGCAATCATTGAAAAAAGATTTTTTTATATTTTTATTCAAATCGCCCATCACAAGGCCCAAAGGCCACTCGAGGTGTGGGCTACGTTTTGAAGGGATAGAAACCTGCCCCAATGCGCAGAAACAAGACATAGCGAGATATAAACGCAAGTCTCTTCACAGCACAGCTAAGAACAGGGAGGGGTAAATGAATTCATTGCAAGACAAACATAACTGCCTCTTCCCCCTATTTGAAGCACTTACATGTATAGTTAAGTGTCTTGCTGAAGGACACAAGTATCATGACCGGGGATTCAAACACACATCCTGGTGACTTAGCCACCAGAATTTGAGCCCGATGCACTAAACCGGTCGGCCACGACATGCTACATTGGAAAAAAGAAACTTTGGAATGTGATATTTTTTTCAAACAAACATAGATTATTATTATAGACAATCTTCCCTCCCACCATTAACTTCCTTGCTCTAGTATGCATGCTCTCTAACATCTGCCTTGCCAATTTTCTGTGCTTGGTTTTTGTTTTACTTGCTACACGTATTGATCTCTCGCAATGACGTCACACGCTGCTACTGTCTGCCGTGGGTCTGCCATTTTGGTTTTCAATTTGCATATATATGTAAAGATTCCTTGATGCCTCTGGGTGCATGGGGCTTGCCTAACGTATGCGCACTGCACAGTAGCACGCGGGGCAAATCTGACTCCCGAAAAGGCGCGAGCAAGATTTTACAGTGTGATGACGTCAGGTGAATCGGGTCAATAAGATTTCCAATTTGATCTTGTTTGTTTCATGTTTTTGTTCTGCTTTCAAAGGAAAAAATTGCTGCTCCATCAGCTTCCTCTTTTCATTCCATTTCTTGTTTTCCAGTCTCTTGTTGGACCTTATTTCTCCCTTTTTCATTCCCATTCTTGTGTGTGTGGTCTTTTGCCGACCTGTTTTGCCGATCTCGGTTTTGGTCTCACTCTAGTTGCTCTAAAATGCTGAATTTGTGATCAGAGAAGCATATTAAAACCCTTTGGAGACCGATAGAGCGGCAGCAAACGGCTTGTACCAAAATGCCAACAGCGGCCGGCAGACAGCCATACAATTTGACCTACTTTCAATCAACCAAAGAGGTCAAAGTAAAGACCAATTCGTGAATTGACATTTTCAAATGTTATATAAATTTACATTGTATTGTATCTGTGGGTGGCATGGGTGGCTAGTGTGTAAAATGCTCGCCTCTCGCCACTGTGTCCCTGGTTCGATTCCCTGCTTGGGCCATTCTTGTGAGTAAAGTTGTGCGCTGGTCCTTTTTTGTGCTACATTTGTACATGTTTTTTTTTCCCCTCTCCAGGCTGTTTGGTTTTTCTCCCTCCATAAAAATACATATTTTTTTATCTCTGGCTGTGCTCTGTGGTCATATTTACATGCCTTTGAGTCGAACACGCTGTAGCCTCGTCCTTGAAATGAATTTGTTGTCATTGACTTGTTGATTTTCAGGAAGAGAAATTTGAGAAGTTGACCCGTGAGTTGGATCAGGAGAACCGTAACGTCATCAACCAGTTTGAGAGAAGTCGTCAGGAGTCAGAGACAGGAACCTTTGCTAGCATCAGGTATGTCTGTCTGCCTTGGGTAATAGACCACGGCCCAATTTCATGAATTTCATTTATTAAGCAAAAAATAGTAGCCAAGCACAAAACAACTATGCTGACCAGAATAAGGTGACCAGCCAAAACACCATGTCAAATGTACTTGTACCATCTGTGACTCTTGAGTAGCCAACAAGTTTGTTTACTAGCCCGCATCACAAACTTTTGTAAGCCCCTGTTTGTAGTGAACTACTGCGGGCATATCAAATCTAGCAAATATCTAGCCCTGTTAAACCATTTTACGAACTTAGAAATAATGTCTGTATGAGACTTGACCAAAGTACCCCTTATTTATTGTGACAAGGAACCTTTTATTTTTTTTTTGAATCACCCAGCGGACCACAAAAAGAAGGGTTTTGACTTTCCTGCCGCTGTTTTCACTGGCATTTGGCACTTGCTAACCCTTGCCCTAATCCTAACCCTAATCCTGCATCATTAACAGGCCCTTTTAAAGTAGCTTTTAATTTAAAAAAAATAACCAATGCATAAAAAACGACCAGACTTTGATCTATCTTCTCAATGAATAGGCCTAAAGGTTTTAATTCGGTCACTTTACCACCAGGGAAACTTTTATTACAATTTTGTTACAAGTGTCATTTTGCAGTGATTCATAAGGCCCATCAAAAGTGAAAGCTACGTCAAGTCCAATTTCCATTTTGCATCTACAAAATAATAGCCTTTATTGGTTCTCCCGTAAAGTAATTTTTTACTTTTTATTTTATCAATGAAATATAGTTTTATTTCTGCCGCTGTTCACCAGCGAAGCCTTATAAAAAAGATTTTGTTGTGTCATTCTGCAGTGAGTTCGTAAAAAGGCCATCGAAAGTAATTAAGCTACAACAGCAAATCCAATTTCTTTTTCATGTACAAAAAATAGCCTGATTCATTCACCCTTCTAAAACATTTGAACAGTTTCTACAGTAAAACGGGCATCTGGATTACGGGCATCTGGTGACTGGCAACCCCCCCCCCCACAAAGACATTGATAAATTGACAATATCAGTTAGGGCTAGATAGCTCACATTAATCTGGAGGTCGCAGGTTCAAAGCCCGTTCTGTACTCAGTTTTCTTTTTCCCCAAAAAATTGTATTACAATTTACCCAGTCAGTGTGGTTTATTACTTGATACTCTGAAAAAGTGGCTTCAGGTTTTTCCCCAAAATTGCGTTGTTCCTTTGAAAATGTCATCTCCTTTTCTTGCTGTTTAGCGGACTCCTTTTCATGCCTCTGTTCAGCGGACTCCTTTTCATGCCTCTGTTTAGTGGACTCCTTTTCATGCCTCTGTTTAGTGGACTCCTTGTTATGCCGCTGTTTAGTGGACTCCTTGTTATGCCGCTGTTTAGTGGACTCCTTTTCATGCCTCTGTTTAGTGGACTCCTTGTTATGCCGCTGTTTAGTGGACTCCTTGTTATGCCGCTGTTTAGTGGACTCCTTTTCATGCCTCTGTTTAGTGGACTCCTTGTTATGCCGCTGTTTAGTGGACTCCTTGTTATGCCGCTGTTTAGTGGACTCCTTTTCATGCCTCTGTTTAGTGGACTCCTTGTTATGCCGCTGTTTAGTGGACTCCTTGTTATGCCGCTGTTTAGTGGACTCCTTTTCATGCCTCTGTTCAGTGATGATCGAGTCGGTTCTCGAGAGAGCCATACAATATTTGATGAATAACTTAAACGTGTTGTTAGTTAGCACATACAGTGTATATATGCTGGACATTTCAACAATGAACCATTGATTTCACTGAGTTGTTTCTATGCCACCTAATTTGTCTTTTCAATGTTTTTTTAACTTACAGTGAAACCGACGACTCGTTTTCCTTCCGACGTTCAGCGTTGAATGAGTCAGTTCTTGAGAGTGAAAGCAGCGTCAGCAGCAAGGCGTACAACAGCTCTCATCTTATTGATTCTGCACTGTAAGTTTGACAATCCCCCCCCCCTTCCCCAATGAAGCATGTCTCAGGTCTGGAATTTCATCTTTGAGAGGGCAAAGCCATTTTCATTTTGCAAAGGGCACCTTCCATTGGAAAATCTTAGAGTCTTTGGGAAGTTTGAAGGGGGCACCAAGGCCAGGACCAGGGCAACAGAGGCCGTGGCCTCTGTGTAAGTCTAGGCGTGGTGTCGTGACCGAGCGGTCTCGAGCATCGAACTCAAGTTCTGATGGCTGAGTCATCGGAGTGTGGGTTCGAATCCCTGCCGTGACACTTGTGGTCTTGGGCAAGACACTTGACTATAAATCACTTCTCATCACCCAGGAGGAAATGGGTACTTGCGAGGGTAGAGATTGTTGATGTGAATTATTGGCAACCTGTGCACCAATTTGGCTGCCGGTGCTGCATACTCCAAAGGAGTTGAGATGCTTTCAGGAATGCTTTAAGATCAAGAAATCTTGCTCTTTGATCTACTTCTCTAGCTCTGAGGATACCGTTCCCAGAAGCTCCGTTAAGTCTATATAATTTCATGGGTTTATCGAAAGGTTCAATGCCACCAATTCAACAAACGTCCTAAAATTTGGATCCTTGTTTCAGTCCTTTTTGTCGGCAATCACTCTCACCCTTGAAAGTTAATATTCTCAAAATGTAGCCCCTTCCCCTGTTTACACCACCGTGTTTGGAACAGTGACAAAAGCTGCCTGTCAAATGACAAGTTAGCTTGTCTTGCTCTCTGACGTTAACATTGCCATTGACCTGATCTTCCTCCTTCAGAGACGCATTACGTGCGCATAACATTATGGATCCTAATGACAGCATGCAGTACTCTGGGTATGGCAACGGCCCAGACAGAAGCTATCATGGTAAGTCGTCTTTAAAAAAAGAAAGCCCTTCAGTCTGAATTTTCACAGCATAGCATTCTTGATTCAAAATGTCCACCAGAGGTTTGTAGGTCAGGCGTGATTTGTTAATCAAACCATATTCCATGGCCTACGTCATAAACCGTGCACTCATAAATACCCCAGACAGGTGGGGACGTTTTGGGCAATCCTATTGGCTGAAAGGTGGTCACATGACTGTTTAAGACCGGTTTTAAACAGCTGATAAAAGACATAGCTGGAGCTGTGAATGTGCGTTTTTGCACTCATAGAGCCAAACGCGAGTTGGCGCACTAGCGTACGCGGGCCCTAATTTACGTGTAACGCAATCAGTACATACCGGTACTCAATATAAAGTCTATTATTATGCGCGAGTACACGCAACAGTTAAGCATCGCATGCAATTTGACCCTTTGCGCAATGGTGCCTGAAGACAAGACTGGAATTTGAAGATAAATTCAAAAAACAGAAAAGTTCACAGATTTTCCTCTGTTATTACGCTTTTTAACGAAAAGTGCATTCATGAATGGGAATAAAAGAGTAGTGACTCTGTCTTAAATGGCCGTTTCAAACCTTGCAGGGTTGTGGCTGTGTGATTAAGGACCTCGATTCAGCTCGATTCTTTATCTAGCGGCCACGACCCTGCCGGTTTTAAACGGCTGTTTAAGACCTCATACACCACTCTTTTATTCCCTTATTTTGGTATCTCATCCCTTTTGACTATTGCCAGCTAGACTGCACCTTGCGTTATAAACACCAATACAAAATGCCCTCATTGTGGATGCCAGAATACAATCTTGTACATCCTGTTTATTCCTGTAGTTTTATCCTCCAGTCATATGCCAAAGATCTACTTCAGTGATGTTGTATAAAACAAGTAATGAATGTTTTGCATTCGTGCAGTGGAGAAAATTCTTTCATTCGTTAATTGATGGAATGTTGCATTCAACCATTCCATATCTCATGAAAATATTCTCGCCATCGCGCTCATAAACATGAATTATTTGTAAACTGTTTCTCTAGCTTAGAAGTAGGGAGTATAGTGTGCATGTGTACATAAAATAATCATTTGTGAGGTTAATCATCCTTACTGGCAGCTGAGAAGCTGAATTGCAGAAGGATGCGGCTGCAACATTGTCGAGCCGCGGGCATGTAAATGCACCCAATGGCAGCCAGCCACACCAACCCATATACAAAATTATGACCACAGAGCACAGCCTGAGATCAAAAAGTCTTTGATTTTGCCGGAGGGAGGAAAACCGGAAGGCCCAGAGAAAAAACCTTGTGGCTCAGGAGAGAGGCAATGCACAGCTCTACTCACGTAATGGCACTAGCTGGGAATTGAACCAGGGCCAGAGTGGTGAGAGGCAAGCGCTTTACGCACTAGCCGGGAATGCCACCCAATCGATCAACTAATCGATGATTATGACTTGTTTTTGGTATAGAATATGGCAGTCCTGCGGTTAACGGACACACAGACCCGTCCACTGGCCCTAAACAGCAAGTGAAGAAAACAACACAGGTAGGTAAAAAAAAAAGGGTAGACAAAAAAGGGAAGACAGAAAACCAAGACAGCACCAAATCAGCACCAAATTGTGGCCCTAACGTGATGTATCCTGCCTATAGAGACTGTGCAAGCCTCGTGTGTATTGAACACAAGAAAACACGCCATAAGTAGACTTTATAATTTTCTTGAAATCAAATCAAAAGTCTTGAAATTAAAAATACTCATAACAATTTTGCGTTGAAACTATTTCAAGTTTCATGGACATATTTGTGTTGAATTCAAAGAATTTGTTCAGATTAACATTGAAACAAATTATAAAACTTGGGATGAGGAAGCTTATTCGACCTCAATGATTCTAGACTACATAAAGTACGAATTGCGAATCATGCACAAATTTGTGCAACCATGGTTTAATGATAACATGAACGCCAGTTGGGCAGAATTCTTAATAGTTTGCAGGTAACTGGAAACTGAGGTCAAGCCTTATTTCAGGTTTTCTTCGTTGACTTGTTAAGATCGATTAAATTACTTTCATTTATTTCATGGCTAAATTTCACTTTCCCAACAATATAGTACAATTTGTCAAGCTATAAAACTATGTTAAACTAAAGTATTTGAAGAAGTAGAATCTCGCACACGTGAAACTCAATATGGTTGGGACCATCTGGGTCCCAGAAGTTTGAACATGCGCAAGACTTGCACTGTCTAACACAGGGGGGAAAAACTTTAAGTGTCATCTTTAGCATAGTCAAATGAGACATTAACAGTACATGATCAATTATTCTACTTTGCAAATGCATGAATTCTGTGACTGGCGGAAGAGCCGTTTGAATAATTGATTGAATTGACACCTATATGTAACATAGTGGCTTTTTACGGGTCGCAAAGTTCTGTATTAACGCAATTTCTAATGTAGAATTAAATGGTACGTGACTAATTCGTAGAGCTGCATGAAAAATAAGCCAGTAACCGGAAACTAATTATATCAGACGGATGGAATGTTATTTGGGATAATGGATGATGCTCATTTTAAGTGGTTATGAAGTTATTATAATTTTTTTAAAAATACTTCTTTCACTGCAGGTAACGATCACCAAGCACACGGTACAAACCCGTATCGTCCACGCCCCAGATGGGCGTGACTCCCCGGCCATGGCCCACTCCCCCGCCCCCTACGACAACCGGGACTACTCCCGCCCCTCCAACTACCCCTCCCACCCAACCGATGATTACCGCAACGAGTCCCCGTACCCGGGGGACCAGTTTGACGCCCAAGACCCCGCCGGGCACTACGATAGGACGCCCTCTGTTGACGGGAGCGAGAGACAGGGCTACCGTGGCGACCCGGTGAGGGATCCCTACGACCGCTCGTATAACAACACACCGAGTGATATGTACTCGCCGTCGATCGAGGGAAGCGAACGCTACGGGACGGCGCCCAGGTCGGAAAATCCGTACAGCACCCCTCGACCGCAGTACGGCAACAGGTATGACGACCGTCCGGCCGAGCCTAGTGGTGAGTATATTGGCGAGAGGTAGCTTGAGCTTTCTTGGGACTGAAATTCAACCGCTGTATCATCATGCTGTGGTTTTTGTTGTTAAAGGCATGGGAAAAGCTCAAAATATACACAGGAGAGGAGTGGATAAATGCAAAGAAAAGTTGTTTCTTTCAGTTTGGTTTATTGTGGCTTTAAAACTTCATCTTGACATGATCGAGCTCAAAACATGCACACAAGAAGTTTGGATAAATGCAATGAAAGGTTGTTTCTTTCAATTTGGTCTACTGTTGTTTTAAAACCCCAGCTCAACACTGGTAAGAAGAAAAATATAAATATTCACACATTGACATGGTATGAAGATAATGGTGGTAGAAAACTTTCCTTGAAATATTTCTGCCTGAAGTGTTGTCGTTTTAAAATACTAAAATGAAAATTTGTTTTCGTCTCAGTGAGACGAAAACTCTGCCTGTAGGAAATGCGTACAAAAATGCTGAATGCGTTCTTACCGGTTTCTCGCAAATGAAACAACGAAATGAGCTGACATTTTCACAGGTTGGTTTCCTTGATTTGTGCAAAGAATGGAAGTTTTTACAGTCAGTTTAATACCAATGTTGAGCTGGGACTTTAAAACTTCATCTTGACACGATCATTTGATGTGAAAGAAAAAAGTAAAAAGAGAAAAAAAAGTAATCCAAGACGTGCTAAACAAACCATTTTTTTTTTACCCTCAAGTATATCCACCACGTTCCACTCTCTGACTGTGTACCTTGCCAGCAAATCTAGATTCTTTCTTCTGTGGTTGTTTCAGCTAATAACCCCTTCTACTTTAGGTGAAGAATTTCCAGAGAGTTGACCAACCCATTGAAACCATTTTGACTGTTACACGGGTTACATGTATGTTACGGTGGCACTACTGTGCACAGAAGTAACTGCGAACATTTGTGCACTGTCCAGAGGCATCCAACACATGATATCATATTGCAGGCTGGCATGGTTTATCTATCATTCGAAACCGTACTGGATGATATTGATTGGTCAGACAGTAAGAGGGTAGACTGTGTACCATGTAGATGCAATAACCACATGATATTACCGACTGGTCATGCTGGTATGGATGGGATTGAATGGTCAGACAGTAGGAGGGGTGACTGTGCACCATGTAGATCTACAAATGCATTTGCCACTTGATATCATATTGCAGGCTGGCATAGTTTATCAGTGGATGATAATAAATGGTCAGACAGTAGGAGGGTTGACTGTGTACTATCCAGAGGCATCCAACATGAGATATCGTATTGCAGGCTGGCACGGTTTATCTATCATTCGAAACCATACTGGATGAAATTGATTGGTCAGACAGTAGGAGGGGGGGGTGTTGACTGTGCACTGTGTAGATGCATTCACCACACAATACCATTACAGGCTGGTTTGGATGATATTGAATGGTCAGACAGTAAGAGGGTTGACTGTGTACCATGTTGATGCATTAACCCCATGATATTACAGACTGGCATGGATGAGATTGAATGGTCAGACAGTAGGAGGGGTGACTGTGCACCATGTAGATCTACAAATGCATTTGCCACTTGATATCATATTGCAGGCTGGCATAGATTACAGTGGATGATAATAAATGGTCAGACAGTAAGAGGGTTGACTGTGTACCATGTTGATGCATTAACCCCATGATATTACAGACTGGCATGGATGAGATTGAATGGTCAGACAGTAGGAGGGGTGACTGTGCACCATGTAGATCTACAAATGCATTTGCCACTTGATATCATATTGCAGGCTGGCATAGATTACAGTGGATGATAATAAATGGTCAGACAGTAAGAGGGTTGACTGTGTACCATGTTGATGCATTAACCCCATGATATTACAGACTGGCATGGATGAGATTGAATGGTCAGACAGTAGGAGGGGTGACTGTGCACCATGTAGATCTACAAATGCATTTGCCACTTGATATCATATTGCAGGCTGGCATAGATTATCAGTGGATGATAATAAATGGTCAGACAGTGGGAGGGTTGACTGTGTACTGTGTAGATGCATTCACCACATGATATCATACAGCAGGCTGGCATAGTTGATCTATCATTCAAAACCAGAGTAGATGATATTGAATGGTCAGAGAGTAAGAGGGTTATCGTTGGATATTGAGATACAAAATCATATTCTAAAGCTGTGGTTTTATCCACTTTAACCTCCACACCCAAGTTTACAATGGTTGGAAAGAGAAAGATCGGATCTTTCCAAAGCCAATGGTGGTATAAAAAACGTACATTAGGCTACTGTTAGGTTAGCTGCCAGGCAATCTCGGTGGTCCAGTTTGTAAGACATCTGCTCTAGAATGGTGGGAGGTCATGGGTTCGAATCCCACCTGAAGAATATGCCTATGGATTTGTTTTTCACAGGACTCGGGGAAAGTACTGAGTATACAGTGCTTAACACACATCGGTGTATGGGGTAAAAACACAACTAATATTAGGTTACTGTTATTTCTCTGCAATCCTCTCAAACTGGAGTGAAAAGATTCAAAATCTTAAGTGTTGATAAAATTTCAACTACAAGAATTTCACCCCCCTACAAATCCATCCTTTTCCCCCCCTTCCCACAGACAATTACAATTACAGCGACCCCTACGACCGCTACCCTCAGTCCGGCCACCCTAAGGACGATTGGAACTCCCACCCACCACCACCAGCCGATGACTACAGTGAGATTTTTTTTTTTTTTTTTTTTTTCCTCACCCTTTCTTTCCGTCAACTTTCTCACCCGATTTTGCTCCATTGCCCGCCAACTAACCATGCTTCATGCTTGTGTATTGCATTTAACGATTAATGTTTAACACGTGTGTGTTTCTTCAAATCTAACATGTTATGCATCCATGGCTTGTTCAGACTGGAAGTTTTGTTGTATTTCCCTCACATGTATATGATAACAGCATACCTGCCAACTGTCTCATTTTTCGTCATCGAGCACACTAACAAGCAGTCACGAAGCTCGTTGTTCGATCGGTTACCAAATTCTGCCCCAACAACTTTCACTCAATATGTAGCAGGCAGTTGAAGTCAACGACTGTACGACACCATGCAATTGATCATGAACTGCACGTCTACCAATTAAACTTTGCAAAACAAGGCTGGCCATAAACCCAAACCTTGGTTTGGAGAATGCCCCAGGCTTCTTAAATTACAGCCGGAACCAGACAACTACCCCCTCCCCCCCCCCCACCCAAATGGGGGAAAAAGCCTTTTTAGTTGTACCTATAATGTGAGTATTTCTCAACAAACAGAATGTTTAAGACCTCTCATCACATTGATATCATTGCTGGTGTTTGTTTTGGTTGTCTCCACTTTTATTGCCATTTCACCAACAATTTGCGAGAAGTGCCTGATTTTGGACTCGCCGTCTCCCTCCCCATGGCCAACCATTCATTTGCATGGTATCATGACAATGCTTCATAGAATATATTTTACCCCTTTACTCCCAAAATGCCCATTTTGGTTTTGGAAAGTCTGCGTTCATTAACCCCTACCCCCCCCCCCCCAAGTTTTGAAAACAAAATTCTTAGAAATAACTTGTACAAACTTTTGTTGAAAGTCGATTGCATGTTTTTGAGGAATAACAGTGTTAACATTGACTCCATGTTTGTTACGTGTTCTCAAGAAATAAGACGATACTGGGCACAGGTCAATATCAAGAAAAATTCAATTTTAAGCCAAGTTAAAATTTAGAAAAAATTGTTTCTCGTCCTGACTTTTTTAAAAAGGGACGGAGTACACCCTTTAAAATATTTTTTTTTAAATGCTAAAGTGCGGTTTTTTCTCTCAAGATGGTGATATCTCTTGATCAATTAAGAAAGGCTGGGAAAATGTCTTCCAGGCTAAATTTGTAGAAATCCTATTGTATTTATTTTTATACACTGAAAAAAGTAATAAATAAATAAAAAACAAATTGAGGCAGCCATAAAAAAGGAGTGGACGGGAACAAGAAATTGTTTTTATTTTCGCATTTTGCCTTCATTTGATGTTTTGTTTTACATTGAAACAAAATACAATCTTCTAAAATGGCTTGTTTCATTATGTTCAACCAAACGACAGTGTGAAGATATTTTTTGACCTCCCTTTCCGAATTCACGGATAACTCGCTTTGGAAACCCATCCAGGTACTGTCTGGGTTTGCGAGAACATGTCACACATTTGCAGGGATTTTGCACAGTTATATAATGATGATTTAGCACCAGATTCAAGACTAAATTAAATCACCTTCCCCCCCCCCTCACCCACCAATAACTGGTTTATTTCAAGTTACTGATTAACCAATCACCTTTGGTTTGTCATATGTGACTGTAATAACTGACCAATCCTGAGGCCCCTTAAATAAATCGGTTGTAGTTAATTTATAGCTGTAACAGACCAATCATGCAGCCTCACTTATAACAGATTACCAATGGACCAATCACAGATGACTTGCCTCAGCTGTGCACAGATGACCAGCACTAACTGACCAATCCTGCGGCCCCTTTTATCTATAAACTGATCACATTTTTTTCTTTACGAATTTTAATCCTAACTCAAGCCTCTCTTATACTAACCAACCAAACACTCTGATTTTGCCACAGATGGCCATTTCTAACTGACCAATCCTACAGCCTCTGCATAACTAAAAATCATTTTTGTTTGTCGCAGCTCCGGCGTATAATGACAGCTACCGCCCGGATGACATCACGCGCGAAACAGCCAATGAGGAGATGGCGCCATTGGCATCAATGGATCGCACTGGCAGCCAAGACACGCTGGAGTATGATAAATATGATAAGCCATTTGATAAAAGTAAGACTCTACCCAAACGCATCCCCCCTACCCCCACCTCAATCTTGTTGGTAAGGGATGACGTTTTGGAGCCAGAAGCACAGTGTAACGAATGTTCATGTACATGGATGTATACCATTCGTTTACATTGCACTTCCGGCTCTAAAACGTCATCTCTTACCAACAGGATAGACATTGTGAACAGCATTGCAGATGTTGCTTATCACATTGAACCACAGAAATAAACCAGAGAATGGGGACTTCACCGCCATTGTGTCGTCTATGGAGCAGAAAATAGTGTACCCTCGGCATGTCTCGGCTGTGCCGAAACGCATTCGGTTACCATCGCTGTGAAGGCGTATAACAAAAAAACAAAAAAAAACGCTTGGAATGGCATGAGCTTATGCATAGCGATCGCTGTGGATCATGCACAGAAAACACGTTTGACTTTTACAGATGCGCTAGTTTGATGTGCTGTCTACTGTTCGGTTTCAGCAAATATCAGATTTCACCCGATGGTACACTATTTAGATGTTAATATTTGCATCGGGGGGAATGGATCTAAATTTCAATTTGCCTTACACCGATGTGTAAGCGATTGTTTGCGGTACCTGCCGCTAATAATACTGGATTCAAACTGGCCCCTCGTCACCGGGCGTGCTCGGTGGTCTAGTGGTTAAGACATCTGCTCTCGTCATGCGGAGGTTGTGGGTTCGAATCCCACCCAAGTTGCCTGTGGATTTTTTTCCACAGGACTCGAATGCACTGAGTATACAGTGCTTATCACACATCGGTGTAAGGCAAATTGAAATTTATAGACTGTACACTATTTGAGACGCCAGAAGGATTGACGCGGTTACCCAGGACAATATAGGAAGTACCGATTCTCTGATTTATTTTATATACATCTCACAGAAAAAGCCCTGAAAGTTGAATTTGAAGCTTGCATCCAAAAATTGTTGATTAACATATTTCGTAAAAATTGTAAAGATTTGGTTTATTTTAACCGTGTGTTTTGCAATAACAAAGGTGACGTTTTAACATATGGTGTGTTTGTTCTTAAATAACAATAATAACTGGTTTTTATATAGCGCTTTATCTACGGGCGTCCCGAAGTAAAAAACAAAACAAAAACAATGTATGTTTTAAAATGTCAAATGAATCAATTCAAGTTATTTTCAGTAGAAGCCATGTTGAAACACTTTTGGGTGGTTTCAGGTACTTTAAAACTTTTTTTTGTTATAACCGTTGGAAAAAACTGCTTACGTGACGGATGCCAAGTGGTACTCTTTACTGGTTCATGTCTACCACTCTTATTACTTGGACTTCATTTTGATTAACCACTTCCCTGTTGGTTTTGTACACAAAATCCAAATCGAGTATGGCCAGGGTGTGTCACGCCAACCGGATCCATTTTGTTACAAGTTTATAAATACCAAAGATTATAGAGCGCCATAGGTGCTCTATAATCTAAATCTAAACTCTGGCTGAAATGTGAAATCTCACTGGATGCCATTTCGGCAAGTGACTCTATTGATACAACACTGATACGTGCGGACCAGTGTGGACAATGACAATTGCTACCAATGGGAAACACACGCATTCACTTGCTGAAATGGCGCCCATGCGTATTTCACTTTCCAACAATAAAGGCCCAGTTCCCCATCTTGGTGCCTATGGCGCTCTATAATCTTTGATGAATACCTTGGACGGAAAGGCTTCATCCCCTCTGTCCAGACAACGAAAGAAGCTATCGTTCTTTAGATACTGAGCAAGTCCCCACTGGTTGTCCTGGACTGATTTGGCAGGCATGTGATTTATCAGGATTTTTTCCTGATTTCAGGATTTTTCACTGGTCTCCATGAACCGTCAGATTTTTTTCTTGAAAGAGGCAAACTTGCCATCACAGAGATGGAAAGACTCTTCCCTTGTTATGACAGCGCTCGAATTTGGGAGGAAAAACCACAAGACCAGAGGACTTGTAGCTCGACATTATTACTGGACGGGAAATGTTTTTAAAAGACCAGAATCAAAATAAGAAAAAACTATCTTCACAGTTTAACGTGTAAACTGTTTTCATTGAAACAAGCACTAGAGAAGATTTATCTCCTTCTTTCATGGGTAACAGATAGGTATGGGCACTCTTACATCTACTTGGATACTCAACAGAGTTTAAAGATGTTTATCATCAGACACTGACTCAACAGTTGGAAAACACAAGACTGCTGGACTTGTCCCGTCAAGAGTTTACTGGCCCAGCGCTAAAATCACCGGCCTCGGGCCTGTTGTCCAGTGTAAAATTCAAGCCCTGTATGACCAGACCTGCAGATACCTATTTGAAACGATGCGGAGAGTCTGTAAACCTCTAAAATGTAACATTCTGTACATTCAGAGAGCTTCATTCCCACATCGTTGTCATCCAATTGTCAGGTTTTTTTTTGTTTTTTTCATACAATCGCATCCCTGATTTTGACAAGGTCCCTTTCATGCTATGAATCCTCAGTCTGACTGCCTCTACCATATATACACACTTCTAGGCTCCTACAGGTACCCTTACCGTCCGACACACCACGTCCATCGCAGCCAAGACTCGATCCCTAGAAAATCCTCCGTGGGTAGTGGCAAAGGTACACGGCTGTTGCATGCTCCCAACACGTACTGCATGTTTGTATGATGTGTGGCATGGTTACTGTGCAGGCATGATTATTTTACGGAGGCAATTGCCCGCAATAAGTCCCCCTGGTCATTGCCCCGGTGCCCCTTGAAATTTGCATTTCCCTTATAGAAGATAAAAAGAGCACTCTGGCCCTGGTTCAATGCCCGGCTAGGGCCATATGAATGTGAGTAGAGTTCACCTCTCACTACTGTGGCCCTGGTTTGATTCTGGCTAGGGCCATATGTGAGTAGAGTTGTGCGTTGGTTCTCTTTGGGTGGCTAGTGCGTAAAGCGCTCGCCTCTCACCACTCTGGCCCTGGTTCGATTCCGGCTAGGGCCATATGTGAGTAGAGTTGTGTGTTGCATCTCTCTTGTGGCATGAGGGATTTTCCCCTCTGGTTTTCTTCCCTCTGGAAAAATCAAACACTCGTCTCTGGCTGTGCTCTGTGGTCATATATGTGTTGGTATGGCTGGCTGCCGAAAGGCGCTTTTACATGCCGGCAGCTCAACCACGCTGTGGCCACATCTTCACAATTCAGCTGCGAGTAAGGATATAAAGTCCTTTAAATTATGAAAATGATGCATTTGATTTTCAAATGCATGCAGCTCATAGCGCGCCCATAAAGACGACCATCGTGGTCTGTGTAAGAGGTACAGAGGCACCGAGGTAAACCATTCTGACAGCTAAATTTGTGTACATTTCAATATCGTTGCTTCTACTTTTTTTCTTGTTGTGTGTTGCAAGATGTTATACCATTTTAACTCTAGTCCCCTTGCGCAGTCTGCCATCGCTGAGGTAAAACAATTGAAGCGTTCTTGCATAACTTTCAGCCAATGATGGGTCTTCGTTTAACCTCAGTGAGGGCGCTGTGACGTCATAGTGCTAGGGGTCCATTGATTACACTCATCTCTGTATAATTTAGAAAGAATGATTAATTTGGCTCTCCGTAAATTTAATTTCCTTTTCTTGGTTGCTTTGCATGAAATGATGTCATGAATCCAATTAACATATTTAACTTGTGACATTTGACCTGTGACCTCAAGCAGGAAACACAATGCTTGACCTGTTACTTACATGTATGTGTACATTGTATAGTTGTCGCTCACGGTGAGTCACAACAAACAATTCAACCGGCCATTTGATTTATAATTATCTCTAACCTGTGACCTTAAAACGTAACCTCTATCCTTTGAACTGATGACCCCTAACACTTCATTGATCAGACGCTGACCGGTCAATGAATGCTGCCGACCTTCAACATAATAACCTCTGACCTTAAGTTCTCATCGGGGACTCACAATTGAAACACAACAAACCTTACCAACTGACTAGTGCTAACACATCTGGTGCGGCCAAGGCCCATGATTTCAGGCTAAAGGTTATGACCTTCCGAACTGATTAAACGTGACCTTTGGTTCTTGAAACCATCAGCAGACCAGGGCCCAATTTCATAGAGCTGCTTAAGCAGAATTTATCGCTTAACAATTGGCTGCTAAGGAAAAATGAGCAGGATACCAGTCACAAATTGTATGTGTGACATGGTATTTTGGCTGGTAACCTTAGTCCAGTAAGCATACTTTTCATTATACTTGGCTACTGTCTGTGCTTCAGTTACTCTGAGAAGTTGGGCCCTGAAGGAAAGCAATGTAGGTTAATGTCATGTCCGAATTGGAGGCTGAGGCTGAGGCTACGGCTACAGCTGTGGCTACGGCAACGGCTATGGCTCTGGCTGTTACTGTCGCTAAAGGTGTTGCCTTGGGCCTCCTATACTTCAGTGCATGTTCAAGTGACAAGCCGCAGCAACAGCTGCAGCAGCTCATTCGGACACGTCCTACATTTATACACATTCCTTGGATTAATGACCTTTGTGATGACCTTTGACCTGATGTAGGTGACCCGCAGTGGAGAACCCCTGACCTGCAGGAGATCATTGACTACCTGAGTCATCCAAACCCTGCCATCGTGGCCAATGCTGCAGGTTACCTTCAACATCTGACGTTTGAGGACGACCCCATTAAGAACAAAACAAGGTGAGTGACCACCCCCTCTTTGAAAAAGGGAAAAAAACAACAACAAAAACAAGCGGTCTTCCCAATTAGCAACTTGCGAGTTAGATTTGAATGATGTCTGGTACATTGACTTGCTTAGTCACAAGTGAATGCTCAACAAGTGTATGTCACATGGTAAGGGGTAGAGCTGTGGATTGAGTAGACTTGATGACACGTCGTTACTAAGTTGCGTTTTGTCCGTCAAGGCCGTCAATAATTAAGATGTACGAGTGCATGCATGCTGCCGTTCATGCAACATTTGTAGGCCATAGGGCGACATCCGTTCATGCAACGGTCGTACGTAGCACATGGTCTGTGTCTAACGACTTGACTAACATGTTTCCAGATTATTATTTATAAATGCGGCTACAATATTGCGTATGCATCAGTTTCCATGGAGAGGACCAATGGTAGCTCGTCCCACCTTTTGGTATAGCGTGTAGGCTGAAAGAAGTATCATGAATAGTCATAGTTTCATAATTCTCAACCAATCCGACTGCTCCGTCTAATTTATGTAGCAAATACATATATTGTGTACAAAACAGGGTACAAGTTATTCAAGTCTGTAATTAGAGCAAAACACACGCATATCGGGATCGAGGGTGTACGTACCATCCCTGCAACTAGGACTGTATGGTGCTGTGAGTCCCTGTGGTTACGAATGTAAACCCGCTCAATTACAGACTTGATTTCTAGTCTATGTATTTGGAGAGTTATACCGAAAATGGCACTCTTGGTAGTCTAGTTGGTAAGACATCTGCTCTAGAATGTCGGGGGTCGTGGGTTCGAATCCCACCCGAGGATTATGCCTGTGGATTTTTTTCACAGGACTCAGGGGGGGGGGGGGAAGTACTGAGTATACAGTGCTTAACACACATCGGTGTATGGGTAAATAACACAAATAATATAACTGGGTTTTTTTTGTCTGTGTGCATATGCATACCTTGCCTATGCGTGAGCTCGCAGACAGTCAAGTAGCCCTTCCCATGAAATATGCTAATTACATTCACGCATGCGTACAGACACTAATGTTGGGCAAACGCCATAGAGTTGTGCACTAGGCAGACGCCTGAGCTTCACGCCACCATTAGCCCCCTACGAAAAGGTGCGATGTTCCCTCATTTTGCCCACCAGTAGTGTTAGTGCGCACGCGTGACATGCATTTTACATATTTCATGGGAAGGGTCTATATCAGTCACAAGTAGATGGTACGCACATAAAAACAGCATGATTTAAAGCATGAAGCCGAGCACCAACCAAAGTATTTCCCATATATGGCATTTTCAATTTTTTTTAAACTTGTTACAACTAAACAGCCCAAGGACCTGGCCCATGAACATGAGTAGAAAACTTCTGAAAATATCAGCGAAAGAAGAAACACAAATTTAGAGAATTTGTACCTTTTTTTCTTTACATGTATTTAGTAATGGGAACAACAATATGAGGTCCTGCACTGTCTGTCTGCAGTGTCTGGTCCTCAAATCTAACTCTAAATTGGACTCAGAAATAGTTTTATTAATTTTTTAAGCTCGGGTCTGTTTTGGTGAATTTTTGGTGGATTTTGCAAGTGGTACGGTTTGTGCAATAAAAATTGTGTCGTACTACAGAGGGCAGTAGAACTTATTTATTGCGTAGACTTTGACACACTGCGGGCTACTGGTCAAAGTTTAAGGGGGTTGAAGTATCTAAAATCTCTGAAATACAAACAAGACTACTTATTCTGAAGTCTGTTTCTGTTTTGTTTTTTTATTCCGACTTTGACTTGACCTTCTCCCCTCCTCCTCACCTTCCACCCTCCAGGAGCCTGAATGGCATCCCCGTGCTGGTTGAGCTCCTGGGAAACCCCACCCCCGACGTCCACAAATGTGCCTGCGGAGCCCTGAGGAACATCTCCTTCGGCAAGCCTAACGAGGAGAACAAGGTCGCCATCAAGAACGCCGGGGGTATCCCAGCCCTGATCAGACTCCTGCGAACGACGAGAGATCCCGCTGTGAGTTTCAAAAAACACGTGTGCTTGTTTCCTTTGGTAATGTCTTGGTTGGCACGCTTCGTTGAACGGAGCATACCATCTAGACCGATAGGCATGATAGAAGGGTGGTGTTTGAGCAAGGCAGTTTTTCCTTTCATAGTGTACAAGTAATGAATGTTTCTAAGTGCAGTGGTGAGACTACGTTCATGGGGAGTGTCGTAGCCGTGTGGTCTAGTCCGCTGAACTTAAGTTCTGTAGTTTATAGAATTTGGGTTCGGATGCCAGCCTGGCCAGTCGTGGCACTTGTGTCCTTGAGCAAGACACTTTATACCATAATTGCTTTGTCCTTCGGATGGGACGTTAAGCCGTAGGTCCCGTGTACTTGGATGGGTGGTGCACATAAAAGAACCCAGAACACTTATCGTGGAAGAGTAGGGGAATTACCCCGGTGTTTCTGGTTCAGAGAAAAAACAGCATTATCTACAGGTTTTTTTTTGAGGCATCCTTGGTTGACCCAGTGATAAGCAGTTGTTATTTGAGCCTTCGGCCCTCCGTCCTTCTGAATCCTTCATTTCGGCAAAGAGGATTTTGTGAGGGTAAGGGTTAATGAGTGCCACGTGACCTACAATCCTCCAATCAAATGACAAGGATCTACTTGGGTGTTATATCAGTGGTTTATTTTGTGAGGCCGATGGCTGTTTTTTTCAATCAAGTCAGCCATTTTAAGATCCCAAAATTCTCGCGAGTTGTGAGTCGACCGCTTTGTGGGAAAATGACCTCTCCTGGGTAAACTATAGAGGGCGCACTGTATTGTTATAAATCGTCCTTATTTACCGCCCATTAGTTCAGTTTTTATTTGAAAGATATCAAGGGATAAACCACAAGGAAAACTGACTGGGTAAAAGAACCAAGTGCACTTATCGAAAAGAGAAGGTGTCCGCCCCGGTGTTCCTGGTTTGATCGGCTGCAGATTGCGCCACAGCACCTTGTTACATGGTGCTATTTAAAGGAACAGGTCTCATACTTCAAAAAAGTAACTCCGAATACCTCGCTGGAAAATATTTCCCTGGGTCCTAGAGCGCAGTGAATAGTCTTTCTAGATACCAGTGCTATACAAGTATTTGTTATTATTATGTAGACCGAGGGAGTTTTCAACTTCAGACCAAGAGGGTAGCACCAACAATTTTTCAGGATTTTCTTTTTTGTTGATAAATTTGAAATAAGGATTTTAATTTTGTTTTCCCCCTCCACAGACCAAAGAACTAGTCACAGGAACCCTATGGAATCTATCGTCATCTGAGGTAAGCTGCCCCTGAAAAAGAACGGGAAAAAAACACCCCCCAAAACGTGCATAACATCTTACCATGCGGAATTGTTCAAATTTGTCAGTTTACAGGCTGCAAAAAAAAAAAAAAAAAAAAAAAAAAAAAGCAGGAACATTTTTATTTCTGACAGACAAAAAGTTAAAAAAAATTAGAGTGGAAAAGGGCTCTATTGGCCACATGAATTCCTTGGACAGGCACGTTTCTTGCTCAGAATCTTGAGCTTGCACTGCTGAAAATGGTATCATTGAACTAAATCTTATTTCATGAAAACTCCCCAAAATCTTAACAAAAAACTTTTCCAGGGAGTAACACAAGAATGTTTTTCTTGAAATAATTTTTTTTTTCTTATTCCAAGAGTATCATTTTGAGCAGTGTGATTACTCAAAACTACACAGTGTTTAATTTTTTTTTTTTTTTTTTTAAATAAAATAATAATAAGTAGGATAATTTTGCAGTTGATTCGTTTTTTATTTTATTATTATTTGTTGTTCCTTCGGGGTGATTTTCAGCACACCTGTACTGTACAGTGTGTCCGTTCCCATCTGATTGAATGCTGTTAGTTTTTAGAACATCTATCAAGAGTTTCAGTGCGGTGTAGCTATAGACCGATCCATTAAGCCCCGCCTACTAACGTATTGACCAATCATAGCCTTGACAACGCCACTGAAAGTCCAACAAATGTCCGACACGTTAAAAATCCAACAGAAAATTAAACAAACCGCCGCCACTGTTCTGACACACAACAGCACACACAACTGTACTTACTTTTGTTTAGCTTTAGTTTGTTCGTATTTCTGGTCGTGCAAATCCCACAGCAGTGGTCCTTGTACAGTCGTGTAAAAGTGGTTTAACAGTGTTCCTGTCTGCATTGTTCTTTGGACTCAATGCATTGCTCAAAAGGCCACGAAACTAAATCCATACCGTTCACAAAAACCATGTCTGTGTGTGTATCAACCGAACCACCGCTGCGATCGTGGCAAGAAAGTCACACCATGTGTTGTTGCTAGGCAGTTGCTAAGGTAGGAGGGGCTTAATGGATCGGTCTATTGTTACTTGTGTGCATTTTTTCCCCTTTTTTGGTTTTTTTTTTTTTTCAAGGTCCACTCAAAGGCCTGAACTTAATGTACAGCAAACCAAAACAAAAATCTAAAATTTGGAAAAAAGACTGGGGAAAAAAAAACAAAAAAAAAAACTAACTTATTTCCTGCTATTGGTTTTTGAGTTTTGCTTGTGATTGAGTTATTGATGAAACTTTTCTGATTATTCGAACAGCCTCTGAAGAAACCCATTATTGATGACGGCTTGTCGGTCTTTGTCAACGATGTCATCATACCGGACTCTGGCTGGACGCCAGAGAACCCAGAGAACAAGCTGCCAACGGACTTTGCCTGGACACCAGTGTACAGGAACACCACAGGATGTTTAAGGTAAAAAACTGACATGCAACTTTTCAGCTTATCAACTGATTGCCTCTTCTTCTTTTTTCATTATTAATAGTACCGTAGAAACACTGTGCAAATTTAAGCGTGGTCGGCCATTTCATAAGTCATGGGGTGGTTTGATGGAAGGTTGAAGCTATGATTATCCATGAGGTTGTTAAAAGGAAGTTTGAAGCTATGATTATTCATGAGATGGTTTAAGCAAAGGCTGAAGCTATGATTATTCATGAGATTTTTAAAGGGAAGATTGAAGCTGTGATTATTCATGAGATGGTTAAAGTGAAGGTTGAAGCGATGATTATTCATGAAATGGTTAAAGTGAAGGCTGAAGCTATGATTATTCATGAGATTTTTAAAGGGAAGGTTGGAGCTGTCATTATTCATGAGATGGTTAAAGTGAAGGTTGAAGATATGATTATTCATGTGATTATTCATGTGATGGTTAAGGTGATGGATTAAGCAGTGGTGATATTCATAAGATTGTTAAAGTGAAGGTTGGAGCTATGATTCATGAGATGGTTAAAGTATAGGTTGAAGCTATGATTATACGTGAGATAGTGAAAGTGAATATTGAAGCTATGATTATTCATGAGATACTTAAATAATTTCTTGTCGTCTTTTTTTTTGGAACCAGAAATGTAAGTTCAAACGGTGTTGAAGCCCGTAAGAAGATGAGGGATTGCGTCGGACTAGTGGATGCCTTGATACATGTAGTCAAGTCTGCAATTGAAACCAACAACATGGACAATAAGGTGGGTCACTGCAACTGAACTTTAACCTTTAACCTCTCTTATCAGCGCTAAGGTATGGACACTCTAAGCCTGACAGGTTCTAATTGGGAGTATAACTCTCTGGTTATATCATATAATGGGGTGTGATCCCTGGCTACACGGCAGTAACCGGTTGAATGGCTTCTGACTAGCACCCCCAATCAAAGATATTGACAAAATAGGGAGACCACCAACATTAGGGCTGGATAGCTCAGTCGGTAGAGCGTCGGTGCCTTTAACTGGTGGTGGCAGGTTCAAATCTCGCTCTAGTAAATTTTTTCGTCGTTCACCCCAAAATTGATCGAACAAATTTACCCAGTTAGTTTCCCTTGTGGTTTATTTCTCGATACATAATAACTCACTAGATTTGCCCTTTTTTTGTTTTCACAAAGTGACAAATCACGGTTCGCCTTCGCCACCTTATCCATTGAAATAAACAGCGATGGCATGGTGCCAAACACATGTAGTACGACTTGTGTGTCTTCACAAAGTGACAAATCTGTTGACCTAGTTAAGTGTTTTCACGGATTGACGAATTCCAATATGCAATTGCTTTGTACACAGTGCTCTGCGGGCATGTCTTGGTTTTTTTGTTTACACAAAGTGCCGAATAAGTTTAGGAATCATTAACTCGAGAAAAGAGTTGCAAGAATAAAAAAATATTTACAGTTCTGTTCGCTTGAAGAAGTCAGCTTCTAAAAGTATAACTTTAAAGATAGAAGAGTAAGTACTTTCCAAAACAGCAGTTTGAAAAAACAATTAGAGGGCTAATTACAGAATTGTGTTCTGATTTAATCAAACTAGGTGGTTGAGAATGCAATGTGTATCATACGCAACCTCTCCTTCAAGATCTCCAACGAGGCCAGCCATCCCGACGCCGTACCCGCACCGCCTCTTCGCTCTGCCCCTTCCAAACATGGCCCTGGATCACCGGCTAAGAAGAAACGTAAGTACAGCTTACACCTTCGATTCACTCCTTATTGTGCTATTTATCTACTGCCATGGATTGGTGAAATCAGGAGACAACCTAGTTCAGATAAAGAGGTTGTCTCTCTCGCTGTTTATCTACTTCTGTGGAGCAGATCAGGCAAACCGGGAGACTATCTAGTTCAGATAAGAGGTTGTCTCGCTGTTTATCTACTGCCGTGGAGTAGATCGGGTAAACTGGGAGATTACCTAGTTCAGATGAGAGATTGCCTTGCTGTTTGTCTACTGCTGTGGAGTAGATTGGGAAAACTGGGAGATTACCTAGTTCAGATAAGAGGTTGTCTCGCTGTTTGTCTACTGCCGTGGAGCAGATCGGGCAAACCGGGAGATTACCCAGTTCAGATAAAAGGTTGTCTCGCTGTTTGTCTACTGCCATGGAGCAGATCGGGCAAACCGGGAGACTATCTAGTTCAGATAAGAGGTTGTCTCGCTGTTTGTGTTCTGCCGTGGAGTAGATTGGGAAAATCGGGAGATTACCTAGTTCAGATAAAAGGTTGTCTCGCTGTTTATCTACTGTCGCGGAGTAGATCGGGCAAACTGGGAGATTACCCAGTTCAGATAAGCGGTTGTCTTGCTGTTTGTGTTCTGCCGTGGAGTAGATGGGGCAAACCGGGAGATTACCTAGTTCAGATAAGAGGTTGTCTCGCTGTTTGTGTTCTGCCGTGGAGTAGATGGGGCAAACCGGGAGATTACCTAGTTCAGATAAGAGGTTGTCTCGCTGTTTGTGTTCTGCCGTGGAGTAGATGGGGCAAACCGGGAGATGACCTAGTTCAGATAAGAGGTTGTCTCACTGTTTATCTACTGCCGTAGAGTAGACTAGTAAAAGCGGTAATCGGAGCAGACTAGTCAAAGCACTGAAATCATTATACCTCACTCTGCAGTAGTGTAGATAATTACCCAAAATCCATTATAAGTGAAAGTAGAAGTCCCCCTATGTTTTTACCTTATCTACTCCGTGGTAGTAGATGAATAGCAGTGCAAGTTCTTATCTGGACTAGGTAGTCTCCCAATTCCCAATCTACTGTGCAGCAGTAGATACACAGCAGGACAAGTTCTTATCTGAACAGTTCTACACAGCAAAGTAGATATCCAGGCCTTGATCTTAACCGAGGCCACCGAGGCCATTGGCCTCATGTCCTGTCGAGTTGGCCAGCAGGCCCTTCAGGAAAGATCGCACTGTCACTACCAACTTGGCCAGCATGCCCTTGTACAATTTCTCTGATTTGGCCAGCAAAGGCCTGCCCCCATTTTTCTTAAGATCGAGGCCTGGATATCATTATATGGTGTCACCGCAAACTGAATCCACCGTGCAATGCTTCAAGTCACGTACATCATAGCTACATACCAACAGCATGAAGGATGATTCTTTACTATTACCCTATTACTACCGGTGCACTCTCCTTGCCCAACACACCCGCGCCACAAAATACCACAGGAGACTGTGGAGACGTAAGTCCACAGTACACAAGCCATGGGGGTTTCCACATAATACCAGCTGTACAGACACAAGAAACCCCGCACCCAATGCTAGCCTGGGAGGTATGTTACCTTGTGGCAGTCTGTGGTACCTGTGTGTAGGAGGGTTAACCCGAATCCTCTTTGTGAAGTGGTCTGATTGTGGAGGATTGAGGACTGCGAGCCCAAATAACAATTGCTTATCACTGGGCCAGGCATGCCAATCTTACCCAAGTCCAAGCATTTTAGTGTGGAGTGATATATGAGTGGAGGAGGGTGGAGGATTGAGGCAAGTGGGCCCAGGGAGTAAGGGTTTTAAAGAGGATGGGCCACGGTGATTGATGTTGACGTTATTCTGCTCTCTATAATTATTGCATCGGACAAACTTCTCTTTGTGACATTAAATTGACAAAAGAAGTGATATTTGCAGGGAGTTTTTACTCCTTTAACTAGCCCGCCGCCTAAATTAATCAAAATCCCGGAAATGAGGGCAGCAAACAAACCATGACGTCACTGGAAGTACTGAATCCCCGGGTGGTCTGCACTGGGCAATGCTTCAATGAGTAACAACAAACAGCCGTTTGACAGAGGAGTACTTCCTGCGACGTCACTATTCTTTAGAATTTCTGGAGACAACTTTCAGGCACCGACTGCTGTTGTTCTGATTTTGGCTCGAGGCGGGGGGGTGAAAAGACTCTCGGAAATTGCCTTTGTAAACGAATAACCACGCATTCTAAAATTCTGTCACTGTTTTTTTCGTGGTAGATATAGGTGTATTTAGGGATGTAAAACTTTTTTTTTAAGAGAGACTTCTAGCGTGGCCCATCCTCTTTAATACTAATTCCAGTTTGAAAGTACAAAAATATTTCAAAACATTAAAACTAAAAATTGTCCAAGTAAATGTATCTTACACTGACTACAAGTACATTGTAAAACTGTCCATAAAAAAAATCCTCAAAAGTTGTATATTAACTGCTTTACCACACTATTTCTACATGGTTTGACCCCAATCTACCCCAAAGGGCGACCTCCTGCAGTCAAAAAGAAGGCCTATTCAAATCAATTTACCTCAATTCAGTTCAAATCATTTCAATTGAAGCCCCAGCTCAACATTGGTAAAGGGGACATTTGTAAATGCTTCCATTCCATTCTTTGCTCAAACCAAGATGTAATAAAACCAACCTGTGAAAATTTCAGCTCATTTCATTGTTTCATTTGCGAGAAACGGTAAAGATGCATTCAGCATTTTTGTACACATTCTTAGGCAGAGTTTTGGTCTCAAATGAGACGAAAATTAAGTTTCGATCTTATTTCATTTATTATTCAAAAGCGATAACACTTCAGGCAGAAATATTTCAGGGAAAGTTTTCTACCATCATTATCTTTATACCATGTAAGGCAGGCCTGATTGCTTCGTTCTTGAAACAGCAAGGGCACCAAGGCATTTTTCTCTGGATAAAGGGCACCTCTATGAGGAAATAGTAAATTTCTACTTGAACATTTCAAGGGCATCAAGGCAATGGCCAGGGGCAACGGAGGCAATTGCCTCCGTTGCCTCAGTGAAGTATCAGACTTGTAAGGTATATGTAAATCTGTGAACATTTATGTTTTTCTTTGTTACCAATGTTTAGCTGGGGCCTTAAGCTCAATTCAATTTTTTATACAACACCTAAGTAGATCCTTGTCATTTGATTGGAGGATTTGCTGTCACGGAGCATTCATTATTTGAACCATTTCATGGCCTACGTCATTAAGCGTGCATTTTGGTACTATTCACCGTGCATTTTTCGCTCCATCCTTTTTACACTATTTTACATCCTTTTAACGCTAAACCTCACCATGCGCGTGCACGCATTACACACAGAATAAAGCGCCCTTGTTTCATTTCATTTCATTTCATTTATTAATTTCTCAGGTAAAACAAACAAAGTGTACAAAAACTACTGTGAGAAGACAGATACAGGCAAGCACAAAGACGGTCTTAAAAAAAGTAGCACCCCTGAAGGATTTCAAAAAAGTAAACTTAATTACTATCAAGTTGATCTCCCAATGCCACAATTTAAAAACAGACAAACATTAAAAGACGTAAAGGGCAATAACATGGCTCACAATATAAAAAATATGGCACCAAAATTAAGTTTAAAAGGTCCAAAAACATTTTAAAATACTAGGAAAAGTAGAAATTCTGGTATATGCAATAGCAAATAAGCATTTAAGAATCTGAAGTAAAATTAACAAAAAAAATAAATAAATAAATAAATAAATAAATAAATAAATAAATAAATAAATAAATAAATAAATAAATAAATAAATAAATAAATAAATAAATAAATAAATAAATAAATAAATAAATAAATAAATAATAAATAAATAGATAAGTAAATAAATAAATAAAATAAAATAAAATGAAGACAACATTAAAACAAAAGTTGAAATAGCAGCAAGGTATTGGTAATGAGCAGGGATTTTTATACAGTTTTGGTCAAAGATTCTACATGGCCAGGGATTAATAAATGTTTTCTGAGCGAGTTTGTGAAAGAGGATAAGCCAAGGATTATGGTATCTGTAATGTTAGCCGGTAATTCATCCCATAATCGTGGGAATCTGTGAAAGAGGGAATGGTGGGCAGCATTGGTTCTAGCCCGTTGATGGCAAAATTTAACTGCTTCAGTATGTCTACAATTGATTGAAAAATGCGTGGCATTATCTATGTCAAACTTGTTATATAAACATTTAACAACAAACATAATTGATAAAAAATGAACTCTATTGATTAAAAGAGGCAGACCCAACTTGACACACCTGTCAGGATACTCAATTTCATTGACCGAATTAATTAGAGCCCTTCTCGGCAAACCTAAACAGAAACGGGTGAATCGTCTCTGCACCCTTTCTAGCGTTTCTTGCTGAGTTGAAAGCACAGGGCACCAGACGGGAGCAGCATATTCAAGTACAGGTCTGCTAATCGAACGATAGAGTGAGGTCAAAATTTTAGGGTTTCTAGATTTAACAAGTCTACCAATAAATCCATTAAGTCTAGTGGCTTTGGAAGTGACTGCATTAACATGTGTTTTCCAGCTTAAGTCCCTAGAGATAATAACGCCCAGGTATTTGTAATTATCCACATTTTCCAGAGTGTGATTAGCAATCTTATACAGTGAATTAACAGGGTTTCTAGACCGAGTAATAGTCATTAGTTTGCACTTATTTGGGTTAAGAATCATGCAGTTCAAATTACACCAAGTATTAATGTGCCGCAGGTCATCCCGAAGTGCAATTTCATCATCTGGATTTTTAATGACTCTGTACAAGACAGTGTCATCTGCATACTGACGGAGACTCGACTGTATGCAAAATGGTAAATCGAAAGCAAATATGTTAAAAAGTATAGGTGCAAGAACAGATCCCTGTGGCACTCCAGAATGAACCACAACCCAGTCAGATGATGAACCCATAAACTGAACCCGTTGAAACCTGTTTGTGAGATATGACTTAAACCAGTGCAACATTGAGCCGCAAATACCGTATTTATGTAATTTGTCTAAAAGAACTTGGTGACTCACACGATCAAATGCTTTTGACCAATCAAGGAAGATTGCATCAATGCGCGGTGGTTTTGAGACATCAAGAGCATTGGCCCAGCTATGATAAAGAGTTGTCAATTGAGTCATGCAAGAACGTTTAGGAAAAAAACCATGTTGAGTAGGAGAGATTATCCCCCCTCTGTACATGTGATTAATGAGATTTTTACAGATAATCTTTTCAAGAATTTTACAGATAACAGAGCATAAAGAAATGGGTCTATAATTTGACATGACATGCGCATTGCCAGTTTTAAATAAAGGAACAATGTTCGCTAATTTCCATTCATGTGGGACTACACCTGTAGCAAGCGAAAGGTTAAAAAGTTTAGCGAGTGGTTCGGCTAGACTATCACAAGCTAGTTGCAACAACATTGGAGATATGTCATCAGGACCACAAGACTTATGAATATTGAGTTCTGAAAGAAGTTGTTTAACCTCGGCTGGGGTGGTAGATATGTTACAAAGACGGAAATCAGTGTTAACATGATCGCAAGAGATATCAATGGTATTTTTAGAGTCACAGCTAAAATTACTCTGAAACATAAGGTTGAAATTCTGAGCAATATTGACTGGATCATTGATGACACCATTGTCAGTTTGAAAACTCATAATCGTACTCTTTCTACGCTGAGTGCTCACAAAGGACCAGAACTGTTTAGGATTTGATGAGCAATTCGTGGCCAAGTCATTGATGTTTAGAGTGGATGCCAGAATACAATCTTGTACATTTTGTTGACTGTTTTTTCCTTCAAATGGCGAAGATCTACTTGGATGTTATATAAAACAAATAATGAATGCTTTGCATTTGTGCAACAGAGAGAATAGTTTCATTCATTGCAGGTGGATTGTTCCATTCAACTTGGCTTGGCCTTGTGGAATGGAACATTTCGTCTTTCAAGTTTTGAAAATATTCTCACCATTGCACTCATAAACATTCATTATTTGTATACTAATCAATTCATTTCATTCGTCATGGCCAACATGGAAGTTGCCTTCTTGTGGCTGCCTCTTACGAGTGAATGAAATGAACAGTAATTAGAACTGTTTACAGAGATGCAAGATACAGACAAAGTACAAAGTGAACTTTCCGGAGTGAAATAATTAGTTTTAATGTAAAATGGAGAATTTTGAAACGGTCTTTATAGGTCACAATAGATTCTAAAATAACTACATGAACAAACACATCATCTGATATTAACAACTTGGTTACAATATGAAATAGCACTTGGTATGAAAGACGCAGTGCTGTTTTGTGTTTAACCCTTTCCTTACCATCGGCAACTTTAGTCGACTGAACTCATACCCCCTCTTCGTTAGAATTGGCGACTTTTGTCGACCAAGCTTACACACAAAAAGGCACTCAAGCCTGAGCACAAAGGCCATTTGTTATAAAGCTGTAGTTTTGTCCATGTTCACCCTCCACACCCAAGCTCACAATGGTTGGAAAGAGAAGGATCGGATCTTGCCAACATGACATGTCCAACGATGGTAAAATAAAACAAGGTTTCTGTTATTATGCAATCCTTTCAAAATTGAGTGGAAAGATCCAAAATGTTGTTGGTTTCTCAGCTCTGCCTTTGGAAAATTTAAAAACATGGTACAAAGTCTGGCTGCTTTTTCATTTATTTATTTGTTTATTTATTTGTTTTTTATAAACTGCAGTTGCGTGCCTGATGGTTGGACAACTAATGTTATTTTAATTAACATGATTGAGACATACATATACGGGGTAGAATTTGCACTTGCAACAGATAACTTGACTTGCTGCATGAAAACTACCATGTCTACAGCAGCATATTAGAAAGTTATCATTATGGCGAGTGTCCTTGACTAATTAGGAATCAGTAAATGGGCATGTTGGAGTCTTTACATCATGCTCAGAGTTGCCTGGCAAGTTTCCTTGACTAATTAGGAATCAGTAAATGGGCATGTTGGAGTCTTTACATCATGCTCAGAGTTGCCTGGCAAGTTTCCATGACTAATTAGGTATCAGTAAATAGGCATGGTGAAGGAGTCTTTACATCATGCTCAGAGTTGCCCGGCAAGTTTCCTTGACTAATTAGGAATCAGTAAATGGGCATGTTGGAGTCTCTACATCATGCACAAAGTGCCTGGCGAGTTTCCATGACTAATTAGGAATCCCTAAACGGGCATCGTCAAGGTGTCTTTACGCCATGCACGGAGCTTATATTTAAAGCCCTAGTCTTAACTTTCATGGGGAGTTCAGTTTGATTTCATTAACATAGTAGCAGTGTACGGACCCTTTGCATGGCTACAACTTCTCTTCCACTTCAGGTAAACTATAACCGGGCAAGTGTGCTGCTCATTGTGGTACTGGGGTAGTTGATGTTGTCGATTGCAAGGGATCCGTACTGGAGCATTTTTTTGGCAAAGGGTGTTGTGAAACTCATGGTGTGAATTCTGTTTGTTTGTGTTTTTTTTCTCCCTCAACTGTTACCCTGCGGGTTCATAAATCGCAGCTAAAGGTACCCCAGGTTGTTTCGGAGGTAAGATCACATCACACCGACACACTTCTTCTCTGTATTTCCCCCCCCCCCCCTACCTCATTCATGCTTGAATCTGAGGTCTGTAACTTAACCCATGCCGGATCCTACGAACGGTTCACTGACCTCCGCAGGTCCACAAATTATTCATGGTTTATTTCTAATGTAGTCATTTATGCGGCAGCTTTTTTTAACCAATCAACATTCATCGTCATTGCTTTCCTTTTGGGCAAGTCATTGCGTCACATGCGTGCGTATCTGCTGCACGCCCAAAGTTTTTCGCTCTTGTTCTTCCAGCTCCAAAGCTGGTATAACGTTTGTGTGTAATTTAAAAAAAAAAATCACATGTTTCGTCGTTCAAAAGCATTTCTTATGACAGAAACTTCAATTTCTGAGAGGACCTTAATGGTCTTTGAAGAATGTATGTTAGAGCCAAGTCTAGTGGGAGACTGTTGAGGACGCTAGGTGGCAGCAGACATTTTTTTTTATTTTTGTTTATTTTTATTTTATGGGAAATCGCCAACCACATGGCATGGGGAAGGGGAAAAACAAAGAGGAAATCATAGGGTAGAGAGACGACGATTGATGTTGCGCTTAAATTGGAACAGATTGTAAGTGGAAGGGATGCAGGGAGCGAATTCCACAGCAAGGCGGTACGTGGGAAGAAACTGGATGAGTATATATATCCATTGTTCTCGGGAAATGTGCACATGCTCATAACTGCTTAAACATTGACAATTTTACCCTGGTAAGTCTGCTGCCACCTATCGTTCCAAAGTCTCCCATTAAATCATCATAGAGAAACTAGCTCAGTGCAACTCCTATGGGCTTCTGGTAATCAGTTGGAGGCAGTTTGTGTGAAGTGGGCGTGGCTTACATTGGAGTTACGTTACACATCGTGTTGTGCCCGCCCGGAAGGTCGTAAGGCTGGACGAGCTTTTTCCGGGCACACGATTTACAGGATTTTCTCAAAATCTCCTTGAGCATTCAACTTTTCTTGAAAGAAGTGAAGCAATCACCAAATGGAGAAAGAAGTAATCCACATTGTGTCCAATCCTGTAGTTTTGTATTTCTGGTGATGCACAGAGTCTGTAAACCTTCTGAATTGTAACAACTGGGAGGTACTGGGTCTAGAATAAGGAGGAACCCAGGCCAGCAAGCCATTTACAGGAACTTTCACAGACTTGGCAAATCTCATCCCCGTTCACACTCAGTTTTCTTGAAACACGATTTTGGACAGTTATTGCTTTCCAACCTTTTGCCGGTCACACTATTCGTTAACGACCTTCTCCCGGGCACACGACGACACACGGACAGGATTCAATTTAGCCACAAATCAGGGGCTGGGTTTCCCTTCTTGTAGAGGCTTTCCCAGATGAGAACATTAGTGTGTCTTTTGCATTGATTTGAAGGGGCCTACAAAGCCCAGACCACTGTGAAGTACGAGCAAGCGATGGTCTCAATTTGGGAAACCCCAGGTCTTGAGATACCCACTGGACCCCATTTTTTTAATATATTTTTTTAAGCAATTCGCCCATCACAAGGCCTCAAAGGCCACTCGAGGTGTGGGCTACTTTTTGAAGGGATAGAAACCTGCCCTAATGCGCAGAAACAAGACATGGAGAGATATAAACGCAAGTCTCTTCAGAGCACAGCTAAGAACAGGGAGGAATAAATGAATCCGTTGTGAGACAAACATACACATAACTGTCTCTTCCCCAATTTGAAGTGGTTATAGTTAAGTGCCTTGCTCAAGGACACTTAACTTTAGTAATTTTAGCCAGTGGGCAGTCATGCAACTTTTCAGCCCATCAACTGATTTTCTTGTGTTTCCTTTGTCTTCCTGCTAGAAACTGTTGACATTGTTGTCAAAGTATGATTCCAGTTTGATGTCCATTTCGTTTCTGAAGTTACTGTCTGAGGAAACCGATTTTGTTGGCCTGCTTTTACGGCGGTCCAGCCAGCCGTTAATTAACTATTAACATTTTTATCATTGGTTCATATGTGCATTAAAAATGGCTTCATCCCTAGCTTTTGAAAATTGTTAATACTCTAGTTTCTAGTTTAAAAAAACAAACTTATCTTTAAGAAATTTAGTACATTCATTCCAATCCTCTAGTGTAGAAACACCTACTCTTAGCCCTAAGGATCATTGGTTTTTGGAAGAGTACATTCATTCCAATCCTCTAATTTCAAGAAACACATCAAAAAGGGATGGTACATCATCGGTTTTTGAAAGAGTGCATTCATTCCAATCCTCCAGTTTTCAAGAAACATATCATAAAGGGATGGTACATCATTGGTTTTTGGAAGAGTACATTCATTCCAATCCTCTAGTTTTCAAGAAACATATCATAAAGGGATGGTACATCATTGGTTATTGGAAGAGTACATTCATTCCAATCCTCTAGTTTTCAAGAAACATATAAAGGGATGGTACACCATTGGTTTTTTTATATTCCAATCCTCTACTCTTTAAGAGTTGTAATGAAACTAACCGAAAAATTCATTTCAAATGCTAACATATTTCGCAAAAAGTAAAAAACAGCTGCAGTGGTTTATATTATTATGCTTTCTTATGCAGCATAACCTGATATAATTGCTACACAAAGAACTGCTGCAAACCGTACGCGAGTTCTACTGAAACTCGTTGCAGTTTTTGGACCATTGTTGCAAGCAGCAGAACACGATAGCTTGGCTTGAACCCTTTTGAGGTGCACAGAGTCCAAGACTCGGAGAACTTGCTGCTCAATTAAACCCGGGCCTGCTATTAGGGGCAGCTTAATCTCTTAAGCCGCGTTCACTTTGAACTTTTTTGGGGGGTAAACTAACCGAGCAAATGGGTACCTTGACTATTTTAAGTTCAGTCCGAACAGCCCCAGAAGATTTCACCCAGGTAACTTGAACAGTTCTTATTGGTAGTTTAACCGGCCATTTTCTGCCCAGTTAAACTAACCTGGTCAAACTAACAAGCCAAAAAGTCCAATGCGAATGCATCGTCCCAGTAACTTCCGGTCAGTCAAATACCACATCCGGTTCGCACACGCAAAGGCTGGTTTATAGTTGGTTGCTCGACGGTAAAATCGACGAGTGACGTTGATGCTGACGCCTCAGTTGGTTTGTTCCACCATCGTCTCGGTTAGTTTACCCACGTCAGATAATCCAAGTGTGGACACTGGGATAAGATTTACCCATTGGAAGTTACCCATTGTCTCGGTTAAATATTGATCCAATGGGAACGCAGCTTTAGCCTTCTTTTGGACAGGCCTTCCTCGCCAACTCTATACAATCACATACTATACACATATGGACTGGCAATGAGGGCAATAGGGGGAAAGGCCGAGGGAAATAGGACCCTCTCCTGGTCACTCACAGGCCCGAGGGGTGCATAGACTTGCACTATTGCCCGAATAATGCCAGTCCAAATAACACACCTCAGTCCAAAATGTCATGTGGAAAAAATTATTTTCAGGACCCACGGTTTTACAACTGTAAACTGTTTAATGTCAACCTCTTTAGGGCGCTGTTTACCAGTCGATAGTTTTGGGGGTTTTGAAACAATTTCCCGCTTTGCAAACTTTTTCCCCCTTATGAAGGGCGTGCAATGCGTTAACGCGCGTCAAGTTCACGGCAAAGCGGGAAATAGTTTCAAAAACCCAAAAACTATTGACTGGTAAAGAGAACAAAAATGGCAGCGTCTGCGGATCGAGAAGAATCTCCAGCCGGCCAAAAAACCGCGATTTACTCTTCTAACCGACACTTTGGACTGAGGTGTGTTATAAAACACATATGGACTGGCATTATTCGGGCAATAGTGCACGTCTATGCACCCCTCGGGCCTGTGAGTGACCAGGAGAGGGTCCTATCGGGAAATAGGACCCTCTCCTGGTCACTCACAGGCCCTCGAGTTGCATAGACGTGTACTATTTCCTTCATTGCCAGTCCATGTGTATATTATATACTCAGATTTTAAAATTAGGACTATGTTCGAATTAGCGGCTGGGGCTGTGGCTTGATTGTCAAGTTAACATGTGTTGAAGCATAGGAGGCCCATAGCAACAGCCACAGCTGCCGATTCTTCTTCTTATCGAGTCACTACACAAGTCCCGTCCAGTGCTCCACACAGGCTCTGGCATGGCAGTTCTAGGCTTCCAGGTCATCTTGGGTGCGTGGCTCTGGCAGGAGTGGGCAGGCTAACAGATGTTCCATTATCTGTTCCTGGCCGCGTTCACATGCTGTTTGTTCGTCACCAAACCCCCCACCCCTGCATTTGGGACATGGCTTCATCTAATTGACCGTGTCACCTTGTTGACAAGGGGAGGGAGCTTGAGCACTCCAGGGCATTTCCTGGCAGGCAAAATTTGTGTCCGTGTGGGGGATTTGGTACCGCAATATCCTGGTAAAATCATGCTTTTATTAAACAAAAGGGTGACATGTTTTGAGATGCGGCCACTTTCTTCATTATAAAACTTATACACTGCCATCTTTATAAAATGTCAGGTTTTGTGTTTTCTTTTGTCGAGCTGTTTTGCATGTGCCTGCAGGACGTGCAGACTGTGTTGCTGTTTTGTTTAAACATTTGATTATTATTAATGATCACATCATCTATGAAAAAAAAAACATGTTTATTTCCGAAGTTGAATTTTGCCCTTTGGTTGTCGTTTTTGCAGGGGTTGTATTTTGTTCATACAGCAAAAATGGCGCACAGTAATTGTGCAATTTTAATATTAGAACTTTTGTACAAGCAGTTCTTATATTATACGCAGTTCTTTTAAGTTCTTATATTATAAGTAGTTCTTATATAGCGCTTTAACACACCCGATAGGCGTTTTAAAACGCTCAGTATTCTTTCCCTCCTAGGTAATCAGAGTTACTTTTGCCTTGAGTAATACTTTATCATTGTTTACTTGTTCTCTCGTCATCTTTGATGTTTCCCTTTTTAAAGTGTTTTATTCTGTTTTATTAAACATACAGTAGTCCCCTATTTATCCATGTATTCATTCATGCAAAATGTCTTCCTGAAGCTGATAACAACGCTCTCGCATATCATGAATAATTCATTAATCTATTTCTTTATGTACTTGTATATTTGAAATTTGCATATTACACTGCTGGTGACAGCTCTGTCTAATATCATTAATATTTCAGGATCTTTTATATGAGTTAGTTACCGTTGCATACAATGCCTTTACTTTGCTGGAATTATGAATCAGACTTGTAAGTTATTCATATATTCAAGAATGTTTATTTATTATTCATAGCCGATGACAACTCTGGATGCTTTGGCGGGAACAAGAAAAAGAAAATGGAAGGTACTACCACACCGGGGAGGCCAGCAACGTCAACGTTACCGTAAGTTTATGTGGTGCCCAATCGTCCAACTTTCAACATGTGGTGGGGGGGGGGGGGTCTTTGGTTCGAATCCCACACAGGTTGTTTGCCTGTGGATTTTTTCCCCGCAAGACTTGGAGGAAAAGCACTGAATGTAGCCTGCTTATCGCACATCAGTTCAGAGTCAAAAACAAGATAATAACCTTCAACATGTGTTGAGCATATCTGGATTCCGTTCTTCAGGCGGAGTCATCAAAATGTGGGTTCAAATCACAGCATTGTCGGCCATGAGGCTTGTTGTCCTTCACCCCTGACTGCCAGGGTTTCAAAAAAACATTTCCTGCTCGCCCGAGGGATTAATTTTCAGAAATTCCAGAATATTTTTGCTGTTGAGAATATCGTTATCGCAGTGGACAACAAAACCTTTGTTGAAACATGCACTGGGATGCACCAACGACCCTATATAAGATTCCAATTTTATTATTATTGTCTCAACTCACCATTCGTCCGTTTCTTTACAACCACCACCAGGAGGGGGGCAACCTGGGACCCCAATATGCCCATCCCAGACCGTAGGCAGCCCCCTAAGGGGGTGGAGCTGCTCTTTGCCCATGAGATGGTCCGACCATACCTGACTCTCCTCTCGGAGTGTTCCAACCACGTCACGCTGGAGGCCACCACTGGTACCCTACAGAATATGGCATCTGGAGAGTGGGTGGTGAGTACCAGGCATTCTCGTTTGCAGCCATTTAAACATTTTACTCAGCAAGTTTTTTTTTTTTTTTTTTTTTTTTTTTTTTAAGAAATGGGGTTATGGATAGAGGTGTCATGGCCAAAGATCTGGCCAGTGCACCAGACTCAAGTTCAGGTGGCAAAGTCATCGGAATGTGGGTTTGAATTTCGGTCGTGACACTGGTGTCCTTGAGCAAGACACGTAACCGTAATTGCTTCTCATCACCCAGGAGAAAATGGGTACCTGCAGAATTTCGTGTTTGAGGCCTCTTTTATTTAAAAAAGGCACTTTCTTTGGAAAATATTAAAGCCTGTTTGAAACTTTTGAAGGGGCACCAAGGCCAAGACCAGGGCAACAGAGGCTGTGTCCTCCGTGGTCTTCATGTAATTCCATGTACTTACAAGGGTAAATAATTGAATGATTAGCAACCTACATGGCCAATTTCTTGCTGGTGCTGCATACTCCTAAGGAATTGAGATGGATTCAGGAATGCTATTGTATGTTATTTTGATGTCAGATTGAAATAAACATTCATTTAACCAATCAAACAAAACAACAAGCAATTGAGATATTAGCTTTACAAAAATGTCAGTTCAATTGTGCCGTGTTTTGGTCAAGCGCACCGGATTCAAGCTCTGGTGTTTTTCTGATCAGCAGAGTGTAGGTTCGAGTCCCGGTCGTGACACTTGTGTCCTTAAGCAAGACACTTAACCATTATTGCTTAGTCCTTCGGATGGTACGTAAAGCCGTTGGTCCCGTGTGTTGTGTAACGTACGTAAAAGAACCCAGTGCACTTATTGGAATGGGTTTGCCCTGGTGTTTCTGGCATGGTCTGGCAGCAATATGGCAGCCACCTCACCTTGTATCCCTTTCAAGGTGTTGTTTTGTGGTTGCTGCGTCTCATACAAAAAATACTTTACAATCCCCACCTGATTTGATAATTAGGCGCCAGGAGTGTCATTGATGAGAGACATGGTGAATTACAAATGTACAAAATGATCAATTATGAAGTTTAAAAAATGCTGTTCTTTCTTCTGTGTCGTTTTGTTGCCACAGTGGGCGCTGTACATCCGAGCCCAGGTACGAAAGGAGAAGGGACTCCCTGTACTGGTTGAACTCCTCAGGATGGAAAATGACAAGATCGTCTCGGCCGTAGCCAGGGCTCTACGCAACCTCTCCCTGGACTCCAGAAATAAAGAACTCATCGGTAAGGTCAAGGAGGCCGAGCTGTCTAGTGCACTGGACCCAAGTTCTGTAGGACCCATTTCCCGGCACTGTTTACCACGGAATTCTGTGCTCACGAAACCCTGTAAAGAAGATGATTCTATGGGCCATAAGTGCAGAATTCAAGGGTGAGCAGTGCCGTGACATTGGGCCCTGGTTTGGGTACGGGTTCAGGTCCGAGTCGTGGCACTTGGCTATTTTTCCAAACTTTAGCTTGGGTTCCAGACCTGACTGTGGCTTTTGGTTGCAGGATCCATTTGATGTTTGAAGCGTCCTGCACCAAAATTGACAGAGCCCAAACATGGGTTTGGAAAAGGCCCAAAGTTTTTGCCATTTAAGTCTCCAGTCTCACCAAAACTGGTACCACTGACTCGTTTTCATTTGATCTTGCAGGGAAGTACGCCATGCGGGACCTGGTGTTCAGGTTGCCCAGCGGTGTGGCCAACGCAGACAACAAACAACTGTCCACGGACAGCCTGACTGCAGTGCTGAGTGCCCTACAGGAGCTGATCAACAAGAATGCTGAGAACTCCAAGTAAGTCAAATGTCACCATCTTGAGCAGTGGCCAAGAAGACCAAGTATTGGAAATAAAACACAGATGACAAGCTTTTAGATTATTATAAACATTGTTATTACATCTTTCTGGTACCTAGTGTGTTGGCGCAGGATGGTTTGCGCCTATTTCGTCCGTATGTTTAGTGCTGTGCAGTCAGTGTACGGCGACAAACAGCAGAAACCCATCCACCTTGTGCTGGCCTAGAAGGTATTGTACTTTGTAACAGTCTGGGTACCAGTGTAAAGGTTATTTATACTGCTTTTGTCTTGGTTTTTCCAACTTGTCAGATCTCTTCGGGATGCCAGCGGAATTGAGAAGTTGGTTTCCATCACGAAATCCCGCAACAAGTATTCCCAGACAATCATCAAGTGTGCCTATCAGGTGAGTGATCGAGGACCAGTTAAAAATATTACTACACTGTACATGTACATCAGGGCCCAATTTCATAAAGCTGTTTGCCAATGAACAGATTTTTGCAGAAAAACATGCATTTATAAGCAAAAGTATGTTTCATAAAGGATAGAGAAAATTTGACAGTGCGTGTGCGCGTTTACAATGGATTTGTGTTGTTGCGTCACTCATCTGCTTACAAGAACCGCCAGCAAGCTAGCCTGCTTTTTTGTTTTTTCCGCTTACAGTTAGCAGTGTTTATGAAAATAGAAATTCTGCTAATGGCCACTACATCTGCTTACAGGCGTTGTGATTTGTCAGGGTTTTTTTTTTGTTTTTTTTTACTGATTTCAGTTTTTTTATTTTATTATTGATCCTCCATCTTGGTGAAGATGCCGAACGAGGGCATCAGCTGTTTCTGAATTACTGAGTTCGGCTGCGACTGGGGCTGGGATCATTTCGGCTACAAGTGTTGATCCATAGGCTGGCCCTTAGCAATAGCCTTAGCAGCAGCCAGGCCTCCATTTCAGACACAGCCTTACCCCTCGTTAGGTTCAGACTTGTAGATTTCAGTTTGTGGTGTTTTAGGTTTATTTTCTGGACTTCATCTCCAGACCGAGAGGAGACCACTGAAGGTTTTCAGAATTTTCATTTTTGTCCAATCACACCCCCTTTTTTTATATATGCACGAATATTCAAGGTTGCTTGTACAAGCAGTGCTAGACTGCATATCCTTTTGGTATTAGTGATGACGTTGTGGAGCCGGAAGTGCAGTGTAAACGAATGGTATACATACATGTACATGAACATTCGTTACACTGCACTTCTGATCCAAAACACCATCACGTACATGTACCAACAGGATTGGCAGTTGGTGATGAATATTCATCTTTGCTTTGCATACAATCCACATGTAGTACTGAATTTATATGAATATTCATGAATGTTTATCCCAACAGGTGCATATTGCTAAGTTGTATAGTTTCTAATGAATACTCAGTGATGCCGATTTGATATGCTTATTGATATTCATTCGTGCTCGTATACAAATTGCTATAATTGTTACTTATGAATTTTCTTGCAGATGTTTTAATATGAATATCATGTATGCCTATCACAACAGTTGCATTTTACCAAATTGTAATGCCTCTAATGAATATTCATTTATGTTTTTACAATGTGCTTTTAATATTTGTGTTGCTTGTACAAACTGCTATAACGATTATTTGATTAAGTTTCTTGCAGATATTTTGATATTTATTTATGCGAATACAAACCTGTTATAATTACCAAACTGTGCGTGTATTATACTTTGATTATTTATTTATGCTAATCCAAATATGAGGTGAACACTATGGTTATTTTTCTTTGATTGCAAGTGATTTTCATTTTATAGAATAATTACAAATGAAAGTTGAGTAAAAGTGCAGGCCTTGATTTTAATTTTTTTTTTTTTTTTTTTTGAGTTTTCATCTTTGGTTTAATTACAACTTAGGCCTATAAAATGTTTAAATATACAGTTATTTTCTTATGAATATTCGTGTTTGTGGATAACAATCCAGAGCAAAGAACAAAATCAGCCATACATTTATCTAATGTGTGCCAATTTGATGATGAATATTGATGTATGCTAATAACAATCTAGATACAAGTATAAAACAGTGATGTTCCTGATAAGTATTGCTAAGCTATATGGCTACTGAATATTGATTTATGTTAATTAAAATGTAGAACCTTTTCCTATTATGGATATTGCTGTGCATTTTGCTAATGAATTTTAACGTACGCTAGTTAATGGCTAATTATAAAACAACTATGCATTTCCCTAATGAATAATCATGAATTTGAATTCCTCCAGGTTCTGAACACCATGTGGGGGTTCAAGGACCTACGTCCGCTGTACAAGCAGGACGGTTGGGACGAGGAACACTTCAACCCGGGCATCTGGACAACCACCAAGTCACCCAGTAAGAGCAACACATTGCCCCCAGGGGGCAAGGCATCAGGCCCCACCCCAGTGAGGTCTGCCTCGACGCCCGGTGCACCGGGTGAGGAAGGAGAAACTCTTGATGAGGGCCCAATAGACCGATCCATTAAGCCCCGCCCCTTACATGATGTTGACCAAGCACAGCCTTGGCTACGCCACCGAAAGTCTGACAAAAGTCCGACAGGATAAAATCCTAGTAGAAAATGTAAACATGCATGCGTGTACTTATAGCACACACGTTCATGTCATGCAGTGTGGCATTGAAGAGACGCACATTGTGCTGCCCACGTGTACAGTGTTGATGTAGACAATGTTGTGATTGGTCAATATGTTGAGGGGGCGGGACTTAATGGTTCGGTCTTTATTACAGAGCTGCTTCAGCACAAAAAGTAGCGTAGCACAATAACATCCTTACCAGCAAAAAATACCATGTCATTTTAGGTGACGCAGTGTTTACATGCTTGACATAATTTCTTATGTGCATTTTGACTCCCGAAATGGTGTGCGCGGCAGACAGTAGACGCGTGTGACGTTGGTGCGAGGGTTCAACACAAAAGCATGCCCTGAACCATGTGACATAGCAACACTGTCATTAGTCTGGGGGTTCCAATTGCGTGTTCACTTGTGACCAATCAAGTCTTTGTCCCAGACATAATTCAAAATCCAACTCTTATTTGAGTTTGATAAATGTTAATATTTGCATCGGGGGAATGAATATAAATTTCAATTTGCCTTGCACCGATGTGTGATAAGCACTGTATACTCAGTGCTTTCGAGTCCTGTGGAAAAATAAAAACAAAGAAAATAAAAAACTAGAAATGAATTTTTGTGGCATCACAAAAACTAGGTGTTCGGAGTGTGATGTATAAAAAATATTTTATGTGTTAAAAGTTAAATGAAATTAAAAGTTAATCCAACTTGTATTTAAGAAAATATGAAGAAAAACATACGTTAAATTGAGGTTTATAATACAATATTTAATTTGAACATCCGGTTTGGACAGGAATTTCTAACCACTTTTAATTGAGGAGGTACTTCCGGTCAAACCGGAAGTAGAGTTCAGAGAGGTCACGCAATGTGTAACAAAGAAGGACCTTCCCTAACCTTGGTATTTGGTGGAGAATCATGTTCCCAGCTCTTACCATGTATAAATGAGGAGCTACTTCCGGTTTGATCTTAAGTAAAGGTCACAGAGGTCACCCAATGTGCAACAGAGAAGGACCCTCCCTAACCTTGGTATGTGGTGAAAGAATCATGTTCCTAGCTCTCACCATTTTTAAATAAAGAGCTACTTCCGGTTTGACCGGAAGTAGATGTCACAAAGGTCACTTAATCTTTCACAAATGAAGTCTTTCCCTAGCCTTGATATTTCTCGAAATAATCATGTTCCTAACTCTAACCACTTTTACATGAGGAGCTACTTCCGGTTTGACCGGAAGTAGAGGTCATAGAGGTCACCCAATGTGCAACAGAGAATGACCTTTCCTAACCTTGGTATTTGGTGAAAGAATCATGTTCCTAGCTCTTAGCAATTTTATATAAAAAGCTACTTCCGGTTTGACCAGAAGTAGATGTCACAGAGGTCACTTATTGTGTCATAAAGAAAGACCCTCCCTTACCTTGACATTTGTCGAAAGAATTATGTTCATACCTCAAACGGTTGATTTTTTGTTGATTTTTAAATGTTTAAATAAGCCCTGTATTAAAGACTAACAAAGCGTGGAGTATATATGCACCTTGAGAAGAGACTAAGAACAACGTGTGGTTAATGTGCATAGCAATGGGGCATCGATGTCACACAGCCAGGCACACACACACACACACACGTGTACATGTATAATGGCATTGTATTTTGTACAGCAATGTTGGACACGCTTGAACGCACACGGACAATCGATTTGCGTTAAACGTCCGGTTTGAACCAGAAGTAAAGGTCAAAATGGTGTCACTCCAATGCAAAAGTTTGAGAAGACTCAATTCTCTACAATCTGATGCAAGATTTGTGATCATGTGATAAGTACTTCTTAAAATATGATTTTTTGAAATTTTCAAAAATTTTCAACTTCCGGTTTGAACCGGAAGACAAGGTCAAATTGGGGTCATGTCTGTGGAGCGTTTACGCAGTTTTGAATGACCTTTCCGATGATGTATAGATTGTAAAAATCCATTGTGTACTTCAGGAGTTATGATTTTTTGAAATAATAAACTTTTATTTAATGTAATTCGACACCCGATGACGTCATCATGACGTCACTCAAACGGTTTCCTGTCCTAGTGAAGTTCTAACTGTGTGTGAAGTTTGAAGTTTGTGTGACTTTAAGAAGTGTGCATGTGTTAGCGGACAACGTTCGGTGAGAAGAAGAAGAAGAAGTATTAAAAAAAAAAAAAAAAAACCGAACAAAATCAATAGGTGTTCCGGGCTGAGTGCCCGAACACCTAATAAAATGAAATAAAATAAAAAATTGTTGCCTGTGGAAAGCACTGAGTATACACTGCTTATCACACATCGGTGTAAGGCAAATTGAAATTTATATTCTTATTTGAGTGTTCACTTGTGAACATTATTCAAAATCTAACTCTTACTCTTATCCATCATATCGTTTTCAGTTGATTTTATTTTGATCCTGAAAGTAAACTATTAATTTGATACATTTTTTCTTGTTTGATGAACCACTAAACAGCCGTTGAGAATGATTACAATGCATCCCAACTCCCCGTCAAGTCAGGCCCTCCTAAAGACGAGGGGCCCCCGCCCTTCGGCTACGACTCGTACGACAGACGGCAGAATGATACCCATCAGAGACAGGACCCCTACTACCGGGACCCAGGTAGCTATAGTTAAACTGCTCCCTACGGCCCTCCTCTAATTTTATAGATTTATCAGTAGCTGTTACCCCAACCTCGTTCCCAGGGGTGATTGAGTTCGGTGCGTCATTTGGTTTCTAATTTTTTTGGGGCTGCCGAGGTTGGCTCAATCGAAAGTCCTGGAATTGTGACACAAAAATCTCCCAAAATATGGGAGATTTTAATTAGGCCTGTGTCAGATCCACTTGACGCACCAGTCGACTATGGTATCGCGCAAAGAGGCATCAAATCATTGGGCAACTGGCTCCCTCTCATTCGTCTTTGATTTGTGACCTAACTGTGTGCAGTTTGGGGTGATTGCGTAAGAATTATTCATTTGAATTAGGATCGCGTCAAAACTCTTGCATTTTGCAACGCACGTACTCAATTTGACACGCGGGTACGAAGCACCCATGCAAGCGCCCTCCTGCAGGCGTTGGAACATTTTTAACAAGCGTGCCTGGTGCGCGCATAGCAGTCAGTTTTGGGAGCCAATCAGCGTTGTTTTTCAGTGCTTCCCTTCAAGGGGGTTTAGAGACGAGAGGTACCGATAACGGCGCGCTGCCCATAGTGGCGAGGTAGCAGTTACCGATCCACAGCCACAACCAGTGGTTTTATTTGTTAGCCTGTCCCATATGAATAAAGCTTGGAGACTACCGAGCCCGACCGAAGTATGCGTCCTGCTGTGGACGCGGCAGATCGCAGAATGTTATCACATGACACACTCTACGCGCTTTAAATATGTATACAGTTGTACCTACCTTGTAGGTTAGTGATGAATGCAAAATTAAACAAGCGGTAACTAGGGGTAAGTGTCTAGGTTTTACAGGGTTTTCCCGAGGTAAAACAAACTTGCGTAGGAACAATGAAGCTATGAATAGTCTTCCAGACCTTAAGGTCAACTTGGCACAGGCGGGCCATAAAAAAAACATTCAGCTTGAACGGACCAACTTGGGCATAACAAAAGACTGTCCTTACATTGGAGTTGTGTAATTATAGGAGTAAAGGATTAGCAATCATTCCACACTGAGCGTTTATAAACACTGCTCCGGGAATCAATTCTGAATCCATTGACCCGTAGATAATCAGCTCATTATAGACCCAATACCTTTTTACCTCGGAAAACCCCAGTAAAACCAAGACGCTTACCTTGAGTTACCGTTTGTTAAATTTGGCATTCATCCCTTGTCAGAACGGATAGGTATTACCGACGGGCACGGCCCTTCATGCACGGCGGCTGACTTGTAACGCTTGTTTAGGTTTTGTATTTAACAACCCTGTTTTGACGTTTGCATCTTGTTCGATTTTAATTTAGAATCAAGAGGTACACCATTGGTCCAGGAAAAATATGTTTTTTAATGCAAATCCTATTAAACCACAGACAGTATCAGTAGTCCGGGAAAGAACGATTTTCCAGTAATCTAGCAGTTATTCCGTAAAATGCTAAAGTGATTTTAAAATTTATACGTTAGGAAACCTTTGGCTCAGGCCTAAACAAAATTGTGTTTGGCGTAACTTGACCATCTCTAAAAATGCAGCTGACCGCCCCCCCTTTTTTTTTTTGCGAGGTGAAAAAAAAATTAATAAATAAACACCAGCAAAAATTCACTGAAAAACATACTGTTCATAAGATAAGTTGCAATTAAATGGTGGAAATCACTGTAGGGTGCATATTTTTTTTCAGTTATTTTTCGGCAAAGGAGCGACCACTTTAAACGTTGCATTGAAATTGAACATAATGCTATGTTAAATTAGTACGCCTCAAAATGAAATTGAATGACAATTTCAACTCAAGAGGCAAAATTGCTTTAAATACAAAGTTCTTTCGGCAAAAAAAAGACTGGGAAAACCTATATTAAATAAAAGATGGGGAAAACGCTGAGAAATGAATACATGCGGAGAGGGTTTTACTGAACGTAGATTTTCCGTAGCTAGTGCTGTACCTCAGTGGTTTAGTTTCCTGTTCACTTTCTTTAGTTTTAACAATAGACCCCTTTGCATAGGCTGCCATTGCTGATGTCGAACAATGGCAACGCTGAACTCTCAGCCAATAATAGGTCCTCTTTGACCTCAGTGAGGGCGCTGTTTGAACTTGTGAGGTCATAGGCAAGGGGGTGTCTCTCTTGGCCCAATTTTCAAAAAGCCTGTAATTTTTACAAACAAATTTGCTGAGCAAAAAACATCATTGCTCAGCAGAAACCGGGTACTGGGTACCAGCCAAAATACCATTTAGTTTGAATTGAGTTGCTGTTGCTTGTGCGCAGGTTTTAATCGCGCATAAAAAATAACTCATTTTGAGCAAAAAAACATAATTGCTCAGCAGAAACCGGGTACTGGGTACCAGCCAAAATACCATTTAGTTTGAATTGAATTGCTGTGGCTTGTGCGCAAGTTATAATTGGCTTGCTTAGCAAAGCAGGACTGTGGTATGTTACAGGCCTTGCACTTCAGCTTTTTGTAAAGTAGCCCAAGGGGCTAGTAAACTGTGCTTTTTACTTGACCCCAGGAATTGTTCGTTGACCAAATTTGAAACATGTATTGTCATAAGTGTATCTTTCTGATACTAATGGGAGTGATCACAACCAGTTTAACGGTCAAATGAAGTTACACTCACACCCTCAAAAATAAATTAACACATTTCTAAAATGCATTATTCACATCTGAAAAGGAAGAAGTTTGAGCATTATAAACAAGTTGCACAGTTTTTAGTAGCCCACAGGGCAAGTTGAGAAGTGGTGTTTACTAGCCCATAGCAGGTTTTACTAGACAATGTACGCAGGGCTAGTGTTAAGGGTGAGCCCTGTGTTACAGCGCTTTGGCTGGTAACCTTTATTGCTTAGCAAATTATAGGGCTCAGCAGCTTTACAATATTAGAGCGTTAGTTCTTTTCGTAGAGCATTTACTCTTTTGTCTCTATAAAAAGTTGGTAACCTCTTCTGTGAACTCTGCCCTTTGCGATAAGACAAACAAAAATGGTATTTTTTTTTCTCTAACCACTAACCTTTTCTTAATATACGTCGTCCCCCCCCCCCTACTTGCATGTTTAGAACCCCAGGCTGCCGCTAGACCAGATGAGATGCATGATGGGAGATATGTTGGCCAGCCATATACTAGAGAATCTATGTCGGCCTATAGCGATGAAGGTAGCATATTAATTTGTAGTTAAAGGGGCTGTGTCAGCGTGATTATAGCAGGCCTATGGCTGTGCATGGAAGGAGGAAGTCTCACCCAGATACTGCACAGGCGCGCGCTTGCGGTAAAATCACAAAGGGTGCCATCTTTGTCAAGGTGTGATGTGGCGTCGGCGCGCATGCCGGCGTAGTAACTGGGTTATTCCATTTATTGCTATAATCATGACGACAAAGCCCCTTAAAGAAAGTAGCGCTCTGCGTTCAGTTTGCATATGTTGTTGTCATGGTTTTTGGAGTTGAGATTTTAAGGTGTACTATAATAATGCATTATTGGTCGTGACTTTTAAAGCCAGTTCGCTTTCTGAGGACCCAATTAGAAGCAGAAATCCTATTCAACACGCAGAGGCGGGCTTTAAAGTGGCATTCAAGTTTCTTTGCGTGTTGGCGGCGGTCATGTCAATAAGGCCACATGTGGTGAGACACTGTAGCGGATTGCGTGTTCACGGGCAACTGTTTCACGGAGTCCGTGGGGGTCATGGATTCAGTGGCCCAGAGCAAAAGGTGCGGCAATAAATAGATGAACTCTATGCTAATGGATTTGTTTCTAATGCCTTTTATTGGAGACCAGTTCCTTTTTGCAAAAGACGGTTTGATACCGCCTTGTCATGAGGCATTTCATCTCTCTCCGGGATGCCGTTTGTACGATTGGGGCATTGGGTCGATGATCGACATTACAGTTTTCTAACGTGTGTGATCGTGCTTCAGAAACACGACCGTAAAAAAAGAAAATGCGAGCCGTTAAAATCGGTAAATGCTACAAGAAAATGTCAGTATATGAGTTTTTCATTGACGAAACAAATTATTAATGCCTAGGGGGGAAAAAGTTGCTTTTTGACTGAATATAATCCGGCAGGGCAACAGGAAAAAGATTTGTAACTCCGAAGTGAACTGGTTTAAAAAGTTTTCTTCTTGATTCACTTGATACTAGTAGGCCTATTGTTGGGAAACTTTTGAGGGGTGGGTGGCAAAATATATTAACTGCTTTATGTATTCTGTTTGCAATACACTAAACAGTGTCAACTTTTTTTAATGAGGGTCTATCCATTATTGTCAACACTTACATGACAGTAGAGTTGCAATTTTTCCCAAACGCTGCCCCAGACCCCCCCCCCCCCCCCCCAGCCAGCGTGGCTGTCGCACGCATTGATGCACTGTTGATAGGTACATGCAAGTTTGGGCGGCTGACGCACTGTTGTCGCGTGCGCGTGCGGAGGCCATAGCTGCGGTGGTGTAAACCACCATGGACGAGCGCTGCTGGGATTAGTGTACAGAGTCTGAAGGTGTTGACAATTTGGGAAAGTCCCTGAGAAATTAACCCAGCGGTTTGTTGTCGCACATTGCTTGTGCCCTTTGTTTTGCATCTGACTAATAGTTGTTATTTGGTTTTTCCTTTTGTAACACCCTGTGACGATTTGCTTGTGCCCTTTGTTTTGCAATAAACTAATAGTTGTTATTTTGTTTTTCCTTTTTTAACACCCAGTGACGATTTGCTTGTGCCCTTTGTTTTACAATTAACTAATAGTTGTTATTTTGTTTTTTTCCTTTTTAACACCCTGTGACGTTGTGTGTGTGCATGTTTTAATGCGCTTTGGCATATCTGTGTAGATCTGAAAGGCATTGCCATGGCTACTAACGAGGACATGTTGCCGCCATTAACCGAGCAGCCTGGCAACCGTGAATCCATATCGCAGTACAGTGAGGAAGGTACTAGTGGTTCTTACCTAAAATCATCGATTTCCCCCATCCATAAACTACCCCAGTCGGGGTATATAGTTCTACCCTCGTTGGAATTCTCCCCAATGAGGGTAGTACTGGTGCCTCCGATTGACAGTGACTCCTTCTGGATGAAACAAACATCGCCCCTAGATCTATACAATCTGGGCCCCAATAGGTATCAGTGGTCCCAAACTAGATATCAGTGGTCCCAAACTATATATAATTGGTCCCAAACTAGGTATCAGTGGTCCCAAACTAGATATCAGTGGTCCCAAACTATATATAATTGGTCCCAAACTAGATATCAGTGGTCCCAAACTAGATATCAGTGGTCCCAAACTAGGTATCAGTGGTCCCAAACTATATATAATTGGTCCCAAACTAGGTATCAGTGGTCCCAAACTAGATATCAGTGGTCCCAAACTAGATATAATTGGTCCCAAACTAGGTATCAGTGGTCCCAAACTAGGTATCAGTGGTCCCAAACTAGATATCAGTGGTCCCAAACTAGATATAATTGGTCCCAAACTAGTTTTCAGTTGTCCAAAACCAGATATCAGTGGCCCAAACCAGATATAATTGGTCCAAAACTAGGTATCAGTGGTCCCAAACTAGATATCAGTGGTCCCAAACTAGATATAATTGGTCCCAAACTAGATATCAGTGGTCCCAAACTAGATATCAGTGGTCCCAAACTAGATATAATTGGTCCCAAACTAGATATCAGTGGTCCCAAACTAGATATAATTGGTCCCAAACTAGTTTTCAGTTGTCCAAAACCAGATATCAGTGGCCCAAACCAGATATAATTGGTCCAAAACTAGGTATCAGTGGTCCCAAACTAGATATCAGTGGTCCCAAACTAGATATAATTGGTCCCAAACTAGATATCAGTGGTCCCAAACTAGATATCAGTGGTCCCAAACTAGATACAATTGGTCCCAAACTAGATATCAGTGGTCCCAAACTAGATATCAGTGGTCCCAAACTAGATATAATTGGTCCCAAACTAGATATCAGTGGTCCCAAACTAGATATCAGTGGTCCCAAACTAGATATAATTGGTCCCAAACTAGATATCAGTGGTCCCAAACTAGATATCAGTGGTCCCAAACTAGATACAATTGGTCCCAAACTAGATATCAGTGGTCCCAAACTATGCGATGTTAGCTGAGCCATCTTGTGCTCCCCATCGGAATGAACGAGACCAAACTGAGGCTGGGAGGGAGACTAATCTGGCCCATTATTTGTACGATGGCCCTTTTCGAAACCACGGCTTCGGCTCCGGATTCGGCTCAGACTAGCTTGGGCCCGAATGAGAATGAGAGGACGGAGCCTGAAGCCGAATCCAAAGCTGAAGCTGTGGATTCGAAAAGGGCCGATGAATTAGTATCCCCAACTGCACTTGCACATTTGGAACTTGACCGGTGCACAATGAAAGTCCTCACCGCCTGCCAGCATGTAGTGTTCTGAAGGGTAGAGTAACTTGTCCTCACGATATGATGTCGTGTGTTGGTCTACTCCCTTTGACCTACGAAACCCTACGAATGGTATTGAATGATTGCTCAACAGAGCTTCTAACACAGCCACACCCCACCTTACTAAACAGACATTAACATTTTAAACTCTTTGTGGTGTCAATATTTACTCTTAACAGTGCTACCACTTCTGGATGTTATAGTACAAAACCCGTCTTTGTTTGATATTTAGTCTTGTTAACAAGCCGCTTTTCTCTCCTCTTTCTCTCTCTCTCTCTCTCTCTGTTTTTTGCATGCATGCTTGCTTTGCTTGTACGTGTAGCTTCATCGTATGTGCCTGAACAGCAGGACCGAATGCCACAAAGTTATACGTCACCACAAAGCCGTGACTCTGTGTCCGCTTTTAGTGAAGAAGGTAGATAGCTAGCTTTGTCTGGAGTGTTTCGCTCTCCTGTCTGATTTTGTCTGCTTAGATTTTTGTTTTTTGAACTTTAACGCTTTAGAGTGTGTTTGTAAATATCTGTACATTATTGAAAATGATATTTTTGGGTTAACCATACACTGACGTGTGATAAGCACTGTATACTCGGTGCTTTCCCGAGTCCTGTGAAAAAAACAAAAATCTACATGCATACTACTTGGGTGGGATTCGAACCCACAACCCCTCCATTCGAGAGCAGATATCTTGACCACTAAATCACCATTCAAGCCCGGTAAGAACAGGCCAGTTTGAATTCTGTAATATGCAGTGGTATGGTTAAACCAAAAATATTATTCACTCTGAAAATATTGATTTTGTGCTCGGGTTCAGCAAATTAATTTATCCGGCTACGTTGCGCGTTGCGCTTGTTGCGCTTATGATCTGTTTCCATTGCTTCCTGAAATGGATTATTTTTTGACGGATCACGCAAAAAGCGGGTGATGCAACCCGTAAAAGATATACAAAGAAGTAGGCTTGTTGCGTGGTGTACAATTGTCTTTTTTACCACGTACTGATGAAAGAAAAACAAACAATGGACACATGGATTTTCAGAGTACACCGCCATTGCTGTCGTCTATGGAGCACAAAATAATGTATCCTCGGTATGTCTCTGCATTGCCAAAGCTCGTTCGGTTATCATCGCTGTGAATGACTGCGAATAACAAAAATGCGCGGAACGGCATGAACACACGCACAGCGATCGCTCCCAACACACTTTAATGATTGCCCTGAACATGGGGGCGCTAAAGCTGCAGATCACGCAATAGAAAAACACGCCATACTTTTCAGGCGAGCTAGTTTGATGCGCTGTCTACAGCTCAATTTCGGCCAATGTCAGGTTTTTCCTAGGGTACATCATTTGAGACGCCGTACGGAACGCCGCGGTTTTACACGGTGGTATAGGAAGTCCCCGTTCTCTGGTTTATTTCTATGAGGCATACCAATCTTACCCAAGTCCAAAATTTGAGTATTTGTTGGGGTTCTCTTGCTAAATGCGCTATAAGTAGCTCGGGATCAACACCGAGCCAGCTCTTAAGGTATTATGGGCAACAGTGGTAGACAAAATGAGGTGAACAGTGAAGGGTCAAAGCTAGTCTTGGTTTCAGACGCTCCTGTGTTCTTTATTCGCAAATACATTGCCAAAAGAGGGCGCTATCACACAGATTGCTCACACATAGAGAGGTTTCATATGACGTCACCCGAAGCCTTTTTCTAATGCTGCGTGCACAAACAGACGCTGGAAATCATTCAGCAGCAGACCTGTGAGGCCATTGAGTTTGTACATGGCTGGACGCAAGCAACATGGCTTCAAAATGAACTTTTTCCAGGGTCACGCAACCTCTATATAAACAACTTCATATTAAAAAGTTTGTTTTATACTAGACCATAGCAAATTGTACCTGGTGATGTACACCGAGCTTGTGTATGGCCAATGATATTCTGGTTTTCAGAACAAACAAAAAGTAAACCTCCACCTCGCAAATCCCCAACTCGCCCCAGACCATTGAAAAAGTGCTCACAGATTGAAGTGGCACCACTGAAATCTATATATGTTTTGTGTAGATCAAAATTTGCAAACTTCTGAAGTGGAAAATCATTGGCCCAACTTGTTTTGTCCTCAAGCCAAGGTGCGGGCCCAATAGACCGTTCCGGCCTGTCAATCAAACTGTGTGCATTGACCATTTGGATCACGCCTTTGGGTCATGTGACCTTGGTCAAACTCGGTCACACGTGCAGCGTAAACATACACAAACCAAGGTGTGTGGGCGGGGCTTGTTGCCAAAGCCGGAACGGTATATTCTGTGAGGCTGCTTATTCAAGTCAATTTTCTCGCTTACTGGGTTGGCGTCATACCTCTGCACTGGCTGTGTTTTGCTTACAGTAAGAAGTGCCATGAAATGGGAAGAGTCTTTGAGACACTAGGTGGCAGCAGACTAACCAGGTACATCCTTTGCTTTCGGAAATTTGCGCATGCTCAGAACTACGCAAACAATGGAAATTTATCTCGCGAGTCTGCTGCCACCTATTGTTCCAAAGCCTGCTATTAGGACAGGGTGAATCGAGACAAAACATTTTGTGAGTTCATTTGCGACAATTTCTGATCCAATACCAGCTTCACTCTAAAAATTCAACCTTCTTTTTATCTCTCGAAACCTCCCACTTTTATTTTTTAGCTGCATCTGAGAGGTCGCGTGAGGACATACCATTGAGGGAGCTCAACTATGCCTCTCTTGATCACAGCAACACGAACGAGTCTGGTGGACGTAGGGGACCCCCAGTGGGAGGTGTGGCAGTTTATGGAAGAGTAAGTCTGCTCAAAAGATTGGAGTGTGGGCGGGAGGGTAGGGGTGGAAGCTGGGTTTACTGGGGAGGAATGAGGCGGAAAGAGAAATTGCTGCAGTGATTTGAAAAAAAGTGTTTGAAACATTTGAGTCATTGAAAGATTGAGTTTGAATCATTGAGTTTAAAACATTTGAGTCGCTGAAAGATTGAGTTGAAATGGTTGAGTTATTGAGAGATTGAGTTGTTTGAGTCATTGGGTTTAAAAATTTGAGTCATTGGGTTTAAAAATTTGAGTCATTGAAAGATTGAGTTGAAACACTTGAGTCATTGAAAGATTGAGACGAAGACGAGCAGAGTATACTGTTCGAAACGTCAAGACCACACTGGCTCTTTTCAGAGCCACCACTCCTCCCTAATGAGATTTATACATGGTCGTACCCACTAGTTTACGAGTTATAGTCACTTAGTGATTTGAAACATTTGAGTCATTGAAAGATTGCGTTGTTTAAAACATTTGGTTGAAACATGTGAGTCATTGAAAACTTTGAGTCATTAAAAGATTGAGTTGTTTTCCCACCGTTTCTTTTCAGGACCTCCACAACTCATAAGAGTGATTATTAAACATGGTGTTAACGCAAGCCTTTCCACCTTGCTAAGTTTTTAAATCCTACGTGAGGGTTTTGTGCTTGTCTTATTTATTGCAATGTGTGATTTTTGATAATGTGAACAGGGTTTGCCCATAACTTTGTCAGGGACCTGGTGGCGTGTCATTTTGCTGGTCAGCAAGCTTTTTCACTGGTGCATATTTGAAGGTTTTCTTTCAACGTCGTCATTTTACATGGGACTTGTAATTTGAAATAATAATGAACAATCATTGGTTGACATGCAGCAGTGGCAAACAATAAACTAGCCAGCTGGACAAGTTGGAAAGAATTCTGATTGGTCCTGGGGTGTTTTAACTGGTATTCGGCCAGCAGACCACTGTCAAGGGGGAGAACACTGGTGAACTTCAATCTCTTTACAGTGCTTAAACTTTGTTGTTAATGTTGTCGTCATTTGGGCGGTCAGGTTGGCATAGTGGTATCTTTCCTCGCCTTCCACCTCTAGGACCCCCGGTTCAAATCCCGCCGGGGGCACTATGTGGATTGGGTTGCTCAGTTCCTACCTGATTATTGCGCGGGTTTTCCCTGGAATATTTCTCTGGGGGTTTTCCCTCCCACATCTAAAGCTGAAACTTCCTTCCTTGTCTTCTCTCTTCGGGGTTCTTGGCTAGTATAGTGATTTAGTTCGCTTTTCTGAGAATCCTTGGCCTCACAACCAGAATAATTAATAACAATAACGATAACAATTTGCAACGGTTGTGTTGTCTGTGTCTTATAGATATCCAAGTGTTTCTTTGAGGTGTTTATACTGAATTCGATTTTGCAACACTGCTCACACTTTAAAACAACTTTTCTGTTTTACAAATTGGTTACCTTAATAATGGTCTTCACTCCCTCTCCCCCCTCCCCCCTCTCACTTTTTCCAGCAGGGATCACAACCACAGAGGGACAACGTCGTCTATGCCCAGGTCAACAAAGACCGCACCAAAACCGACTCTGTCCTCCTCGACTCCGGTGGACCGGCAGGCGATTCTTGGGTTTGAGAAGAAGAAAAAAAAAACACGAAAATACCAAATCCCCCAAGAATAGCAATAATGAAATATTTTGTACTCTGTTTTATTTTTCTTCGTTTTTTAGGTGTTTTGTTTCTTCAAAGATTAGGTTGTTTGGATTAACTTGACTTTGTTTAGCAAAGGGATTGTTGTTTGTGGGTGGTTTTTTTTTTAATAGGTTTTTTCCCTCATTGAGACGCAACATTATTGTCGTTTAAAACTTTGTGGTTTACCTGCTTAAAAAGTGTTAAACTTGGTTGGCTTTTTGTTTATTTTCACTGCTCAAAACTCACTGTATTTAAATTGTTTGTAGATTTTCGACAGATTTTCTTTGATAGTTCTCATAACTTGCCCAGCTTAAGTTGAAGTCCCAGTCCCAGGCATACAGAATGCAGAGAGACCATTTGTCTGCAGAATATAAGGTTCATGCTAGCATACAGAATGTAAATTGGCAACTGGGTGGCATGCACAAGGCATTAAAAGATACCGGATGCAGCACAAAAGCATATAGAAAGAAAATTAAACCGTTGGCAAACCTCACTGCAGAATAACAGAATAACGAGCCTGAGGCCTAGCCTACAGAATACAGTGTGAGCCTCTAAGCATGCAGAGTGAGATTAACCCTAGGCAAGCTAGATAATACTAGGATGGCATACAGAATGCGGTTGGCCTCCTGGTGTACAGAATGAAATGAGCATTAGGCAATCTGTAGAGATAAAGCTGGGGCTGGCATACATAATGCAGTGAGCCTCTTAGCATGCAGAATGTTATAAATATAAAAAAGAAAGCTATGGAGATTAAGCCAGGGCAGGTATACAGAATGCAGTGAGCCTCTTAGCATACAGAATGAAACAAGCCTCTTGCAAGCATTGTGAGCCTAGGCTTCTGGCATACAGAGTGCAGTGAGCCTCAAAATAACAAGAAAAATGAAATATTAATGTTTGTCAAGCATGCAGAACAATGAACTTGCTTAATAGATGCAATCATCCTTTGAATGGCAAAGAAGGTATTGAGCCTCGGCACAGCTGGGACGCAGAATGAAATTTGAACTCGATTTGCATACAGAATGTCACAAAAGCTTTTGTTGACATCCAGAACGTATTGAGCTTCGTACTAGCACACTGAATGCAGTACAGCCCTCAGCTTGCATACTAAGTGTTATGAGATTCGTACTAGCATAAAAAAGGTACAACAGCCCCCCCTGGCTGGTGGTGCACAGAATACCTTGTGGGCCAGGCAAGCGAACAGAAGATGGTCTACAGAATACAATGAAGACCAGGTTTGAGTGCAGAATGTGTTGAACTGACATACTGAATGCAGTTAAAGCCCTTGGCTTGCATACAGATTGCTGTAGGATCCTTACCAGCATTCTTAATGTACTAAATCCCCCCAGGTTGGTTTACAGAATATTACAATATGCCTCAGGAAGGTGTACAGAATTTGGTCAACAGAATGAAACAAGCCCAGTGTCTTGTACAGAATGTAATGAGCTTCGTACTAACATACTGACTGTAGTAAAGGCAGTTGGCTGGCATACAGTTTGCTGTAGGATCCTTACCAGCATTCTTAATGTACTAAATCCCTTGGGCTGGTTTACAGGATATCACAAAATGCCTCCGGAAGGCGTGCAGAATGTGGTCAACAGAATGAGTCAAGCTCCAGGTCTTGTACAGAATGTAAAGACTGTTGGCTTGCATCTCTGGTGATGCACAGAGTTCGTAAACCTCCTGAATTGTAACATTTTCGGGATTGTTCACATTCATTAAATCTCATCCCTGCAAAAGTATTTGTCTGTCTTTATGCCATGGTACTTTGAACAAACTTTTGCTGCATTATTAAATAGCATTTCCAGAGTGTGTCCGGGACAACAACAAAAAAAGTAGTTGGTTTTTTTTAGTGCAGGAATGAAAACAACAAATTAGCTTAAAGCAAAAAAACATGTTTGTGTTTCAAATTTTTGCTTTCCCCATAAAAGTTCTAAAATCGTTAATCAAACATTGGACTTGTTCATGTCATCGTATTTGTGACTCAGTATCATGAACTGCAAAACAAACCAAAAAACATACAAATTGGATTGAAGAGTGATCAAAAGAAGTGAGTTAATTAATTTTTGATACATAGTCTAACTTAATACTCATAAATCATATTTTGTATAAGTTTATGCGTAATTTTTAAGGTTTTTTGGGGGGTACTTTTTTGCTGAGAGACAAAATGGAATCAAAAAAAGAAATAACAATTTTAGCCTTAAAAAAAACATACTGTTTGCTTTGAGCCTCAAAGTAAATCCATTATAAATAAACTTTTGTACTAACTTCTGATAATCCCCTTCTAATTTTTTTGTAAATTTGGCGGCAGCTTTTTTCGCTAAGAATTTCTGTAAAAAAAAAAGGTGTGATCACAAGCAACCAAAGAGATGCAAAAAAAAAAGTGTGATAAAACTGTTGAAAATTCCCCCCCCCCCTCCCCGAAAAAAAAGTAAATAACTAAAAAATTTGATAATTTTTTTTTAAAGCTTGTAGATTTTAATACTCCGTAAGACAGTACTTTTACCAGCTAAAGTTTTCAAGTGAGTTTAATATAAGGCGCGTTGATTAACAAAAAAAAAATGTACAGCTAAGCATTGTGGGTAGTCTATTATTTGACCTTTGACCGTTGCTACCGTGTATATTTGGCATATTTGTTTGGTTTTTTTTTTTTTATAATTGCAAACATTTAGTACTGTTTACATATTAAAGTATGAAACGTTAATGATGCAAAGCCCGGCGACACTTTGTCCCTGGACAGAGCAACTAAAAGGTGATTATTGTTATTGTTCTTTTAAATGAAGATATCGTTTTAAGATTCAAGAAGAATGGCTTCATTCTCGGTGATTAAGATTGTAAAAATGATATTTAATAACAGTTAAAATGATAGGATGAAGTTATTGCACAGTTGAAAACTTTTAAGTTGATTTACTTTTTGTGTTTATGTAGGTAAAAATATGCTATTTAGTAGAGAGGGTAGGGTGTTGTGAAACTTCAGGGGAAGAGTTCCACTGCGAGACTTTTTTGGGGATGCTTGGTGGCAGCAGACTTGCATGTTCTCGGGTGGCGTGCTGCGCCTGCTCAGAAATACGTGAACCTGGTGTGTCTGCTGCCACCTACCGTCCCAAATGTCCCCCGGAGACCCCTTTGCACAGGATGTCGCGCAGGGCTACTGTCTGCCTGGGGTCGACCAGGGGTCAGCCGTTTTGGGAGTCAAATTACATGTGGTGGGTGTCTCGCCACAGTGCAGGGGGGAATTTGACTTCCAAAATGGCGCAACCAAGATTTATCGTAGGGTGATGGTGTAAGGTGAATTGGGTCAATTGGAAGACCTCGGCTGGGGCTGTGGACGTTAAACGGCCATCAGGACCAATTTCATAGAGCTGCTTAAGCACTAAAAACTAGCTAAGCAAAAAACATTATGCTTGCCAGAGTAAGGTTACCAGCCCAAATACCATGTTACATGTACAATTTGTGACTGGTATCCTGCTCATTTTCGCTAAGCAGCAAATTGTTAAGCAATATTGTCTGCTTAAGCAGCGCCATGAAATTAGGCCCTGGGTCCAATTTCATAGAGCTGCTTAAGCAGAAAAAGTAACTAAGCACAAACAAAATTATGCTTACCAGAATTGTGAAATTGGGCCCTGGTCCATAAGCCTTGAGCCACAACAAGAAGCAACAGCCAGACACTGGGCATTCTTAGTATTGCAGAAGTTTTTTGTTTTATAATGGACTATTCCAAACTGGCTCTGACTTTCCCTTTGGCTTCTGTCTTGTGCTCCATCAAACATTTTTCTCTGCCCATCCTTAAAAAAAAAAAAAATCACATCAGTCTTAGGGTCATGTCGCCCCGGGGCAATTTAACAAGTAACCTGATTCTAGGCATTTTCATGAAAGAAAACAAAAATCCACATTTCAATTTTTACATGTAGGGACATTTAAGACACTGTTCACAACATGTCTTGATTTTACTTGATTTCGGGATGTCTTCATCTATCTCACTTAGCCTTCAAAATTTCTAGGAAGATGAGAACTGGCTTTCAAGAGAAGAGAGGATTGTCACTTTTGTGTCCGAGCCTCTAGTTCTTCAGTTTTGGTGATAAAAAGAGAGAGTCTGTAAATTCTCTGGAATAGTCTGTAACACCCTGGAACTTTTAGGTTTCACCTTCAGACTGAGAGAAAACTACTGAGAGAAAACTATCAATTTTTCAGGATTTTTAATTAGATCTTTAAAATGTTAGAGTGAACAAAGACAAATTGACTGGAGTGGGATTTGACCCTGCGACCCCTGGATGAACTTACCAGCAGTCTACCAACTGGGCTATTTAGGCCTAATGTTGGCGGTCTCCTAATCCAGGTTGGACTCCTCCGTTGCATTCAGCGTTCCTACCAGGGCTAGCGGTTTCCCTATTTTTGTCATTATCTTTGTTCGGGGGTGTCAGTCAGAAGCCACTCAACCTGAAACTGCCGTGCAGCCAGTGATCACACCCCAAGTATACGATACAAGCATAAAGCTGTAATATTTGTGAACAATCACACCCCTGTATAAAAATGTCTTCACCCAGGTCCAGCTGAAACTATTGCACTCAGTGCAGTTGGTTGATACCAAGTTGGCTTTAAAGGGGGGGCAGGACCTTTGAGAGCCAAAAATGGGAAGGTCAGAGTTTAGGTTTAGAAAAAGTCGAGTCCCTCTTTGGGGGATAGTGAAATATATCCCAATTGGGGTGGTTTAAAACCAGTTGAGATTCATCAGTAGCAGACAGCATTTCAGGAGAGAATGTATTGGATTTTTGTTTCCTCACAATTGTTTAAACTTTTTTTTTCCCGTAGATTGAAGCATTGTGCTTTAGCTTTTGGTTTTTTTCTTCTCTAAATCTTGTGACAGAAACACCACAAATGCCTTGTAAATATTAAGAAAAGAAACGTTTTTTCGTTCTTAAAAGACAAGTTTGTAAGTTTGTCACGTGACTGTTTGAACTGTTACCACAAACATGTAGCTAAACTTATTGCGTTTGAAATATTTTGAGGCCATGCTAGAAAGTTTATGACAGGAGGCTTGAAATGAGGTCATGTGCTAAAATGGCTTCTGGTAGACCCACTACCCCACTTATTGGCATGTAGCACCCAGGGATTTTTAGGGAGCTTCATTCACTAGACAGAGGGGAGACCCATGCTCGCTAGACACTTACATGTAACACCCAGGAGGTTCAGGGGACTAGACCAATGGGATACCCAGGCCCACTACCCATTTATCTAACATGTAACACCCAGGAGGTTCAGGGGGCTTCATCCTCTAGACCAAGGGAGAAGACCACCCTTCCTTTTCACCATCCTTTTAGGACTTAAAATAATGTTTTTTTCAGCTTACTCTCACTATTAACAAGTTTTGCACCAAGTTTATATAGGATTTTTATATTTAAATGTTAAATTTGCATCGGGGATAATGAATATTGTTTGTGTTTTTACCCAGACACCGATGTGTGTTAAGCACTGTATACTCGGTACTTTCCCCGAGTCCTCTCGGGTAAAAACAAAAAAGGCATACTACTCGAGTGGGATTTTATGGAATAATGATTTCTATTGTTGTATCAATTAAAAAAAAAAAAAAAAAACATTTTGAGAAGGGTTTCTAATCAAATTATAAACTTTTTTCATTCCTGGCTCCATGTCGTCCTTGCCCAAGACGTAAGTGATTGATAGTGAATTGTGTAGTACACTCGTAGTAATTCATAATAGCGCGCCCTCTTGTGGCATGATTTACCTAACTTGGTCAGCTCTTACTAGCGTCTTGGGAATCCTGCAGCATTGGGTTTGCTTTTTCTTTGTTTTCTCCCCAACCTTTCCTTGGCAAACAATCAGCGCCCAGTGGCTGAAATATCTTACATAAATTTGTATTACTAAAAAAAAAAAAGATTTAATCTTGGTCACGTAATAATTTATGTAAATTTATTTCTGCAATCAGCGCTGATTGGTTCTGTAGGAAAGGCTGGGGAGAAAACAAAGAAAAACGTTGACCCTGTGCTGCAGAATTCCCAATACGTTAGCGAGAGCTGGTAAGGTTGGTTAAATCATGCCACAAGAGGGCGCGCTGATACTGATTATGACGGGCTTACTCGCATAATCCACTGACGTCTTGGGCCAAGGCTTATAGACTCCATGGGATTGTAATTACAACATGGCCTCAGAATATTGTAAAGATAGTTTTAAAAAACTTTGTTGCTGTTTCCAGACTGTTCTTCCAGTGACCTCTGCACAGATTTAATGACTTATTCATATTAAGGTCACCTGTAGAAACCATTGTAAATGTATGCGCATATTTAAGTAATGCAACAGGTTGATTTAAATGTATGAATATTCATATGGCATTAGACAATGGATATTTGTATTTTGTCAGGCTGTGGACATTTGCATAATTAAAATAAAGTTTTGCCATGCAGTTGTATAGCTTCTCATTGTCTGTGTATTTTTTTCAGTCACATTTTATTTCTCCGTTTTCTTATATGTTAGTTCTTCCAGTGAAATAAAATAAAAGTATTTACTTTAACTGATGTGATGATTGCTTTGAATGGTATAGAGATTTGCTCTAGTAATTTCACAGAGCCAGATGTAACTATTATATAACTACAAATGTACAATACAGGCTTACATACTTGTACATGTACCACCACTTTTTTTTTATATTTGTTCTGTAATTCGCCCATCAGGCCACTCTAAGTGTGGGCTACATTTTGAAGGGATAGAAACCAGCCCCAATGCGCAGAAACAAGACATGGAGAGATATATACGCAAGTCTCTTCACAGCACAGCTGAGAACAAGGAGGGGTAAATGGATCCATTGTGAGATGAACATAACTGCCTCTTCCCCTATTTGAAGCAATTATAGTTAAGTGTCTTGCTCAAGGACACAAGTGTCATGAACGGGATTCGAACCCACATCCTGATGACTTAGCCACCAGAACTTGAGCCCGCTTCACTAAACCGCTCGGCCACAACACAGTACTGTTGACCTTTGAACATAAGAGGTCGACATTTTCATGGGAACAGTTTCAAAGAGCCTGGTTTACCCATGGAGGTAGAAAATAATAAGCACCATAGGTTATAGCATAGAGCTATAATCTCTATGGCTACAGCATGGCCGTCTCTCTCGTAAAGTTCATGGAGGGATCTTTGATCCATAATGCGCTATATCAAGGTTGTTTTATTATTATTATATTACTTATAAACCTCCCATGATACTATCATGGTATCATGATACTATCATGGTATCATGATATAGAGCATTCACTCTTTTAAGCAAGGCAGATTGCGTTATGATATGTGACCCCCATTTGCAAAGCATGCAAGGCATACATATTGACCCCCTTGCACCAACGTCACACATGGCGACTGTTGGGTGAGTCAACTGCACGTAAAAACTATGGTAAGGCTGTGTTTCGAATTGGTGGCTACAGCTACAGCTGGATCCCCGCGTCATCATGCGTTGAAGTATAGGACGTCCGTAGCGACACCCTTGGCTACAGCCGTAGCCATAGCTGCAGCCACCAAATTGGATACAGCCTGGGCGTTTAAACATACAGCCATTTGTCAACGCCTTTGTAGCACAGACATGTGCAGCCCAAAGCCCCACAGCGGATCGCCACTTGATCGTGCGCGCTGACTTGGTCTTTGCAGCTACATAAAGCTGTGCTAAGCCACGAAGGCCTTGACGAAAGGCTTGTAGTAAACATGGGGAAATTGACTCCCAAAATGGCGCACACAAGACTATTGTAATGACGATGTCAAGTGCATTGGGTCAATAGTATTAATTATAACTTAGTCGATATATTGCCCCCCCCCCCCCCCCCAAATGAAAAAACACTAAATCAACACAAAATGACAAAACAGTCTTTTATCACTGCGGTTGGCAATGGATGCATTCTTTATTTGACATTCACCATTATTGCATTGTTAGATTAAAAAAAAAACTACAACTTTTTAAAAGGTTGTCCATTAAACTTAAAAGCATGATTTTCTTATTACAAAAAAATGTCTACCTTTGAAAAGAACTCTTTCAGAGTGCCCCTACAAACAAATCTACCCCTACATATCATTGGGGTGGGGAAAATAATGGTAGAATACCCGGCAGATGGTTGTTAGCAGAATTGTTTGTGTTTCAAGAAAACTGTGAAAGCTTGATTATTTTTCTGCTGATTAACTTCTGCTGGGATAAACTGTTGTACTTTGCAAGCCTGGGGAAGAAGGTCCTGAGGCTATTCCACACTGAGGCTCCAATCCGTGCAGACAGCTACACAGTTCCAATCTGTGTTGACTTCATGAAATTTCAACACAGTTCAAATCCGCTCTGGTTTTCACACTGTCCGTTGCAAAATCATTTGTTTGTTTTTTGCTACATGTGTAATTCTCTCCAAGGGTGAAAAAACAAAAAACAAAACAATGACCTCCTGAGCAGGGTTGGTTTTGCCACGGATCGACTGCTCTAGATGGGTCAACGTCAGATTGAAATGTTGTGATCTTCATAGTGTGATCAAAATACCTATAGAGTCTAATGACGTCCTTTTGTCACACACAAGGACAAAATTAAGTTACAAAATAAAGCCTCTTTTCATTTTTTCCTTCAAAGCCATTTGAACCCTTTATAAAGTCATAACAAAACTATTTCAAAAACTTTAGCTCTAAATACTGAAAGAATATTTAAATTAGTCTAAGAGATTTGTAATTTACACCTGCCTGGAATTTCATCTTTGAGAGGGCGATGCCATATTCATTTTGCAAAAGGGCACTTCCATTGGAAAATCTGAACAGTCTATGGGAAACTTTTGAAAGGGCAAGACCAGGGCAACGGAGGCCATGGCCTCCATGTAATTCCAGGCATGAAATTGGTCTTCACTTTAACACAAATTAAGTACAAGATTGACAATCATGACAGTATTTCAGGTGGAAATATTTCTCAAATAGATTGATAAGAACTTCGTGACATGAGTGAACTTTATAAAAGTTGAAACTTGGATATTTTTTTTAAAGAGGCGCTCTAAGATAAAATTCAGTTTTTTGATGCACTTATTTCCAACCGATTTGCGGAGCCACCATAGGTTATAAGTGAGCTGCCAAGCATGACATTCGCCCATGATACTATATAAGCGAGACGGGTTGTGTTGTCATGATACGTGACCCCTCGCTTATAAGCTACGGTGGCTAGTCGAAGTGGATGTCATTTTCCAATAGACAGAGTTAAAATGCCATAGTATTGAATACCCTTTCAGTGGGAAATTTGTTAAAGGGGCTGTGTCGTCATGATCACAGCGAGTCTGTGGCTAGACTGACTTATGACTGCTCAACCTGTTAGTGCACGCACATGCGCGCGAGTAGCGGTCACATCACAGAATAATAAAGATGGCGCCCTTTGTGATATGATGGTCAACACGGGCGTGTGCAGTAACTGGGTGAGAGTTCATGTTTCTGGGCCCAGAAACAGGTAGACTACGATCATGACGACACAGCCCCTTTAATATCCAATGACATCACATTTCAAATTTATGGGTCTGTTCACTTTTGTAGGGGGTATCTTTTAGTTCTCTCTCTTTAAAAAAAGTGCATCAGATGAATTTCATGCAGGTACCAATCCTCTGGAGAAATATTTCCACCTCAAACACTGTGAAAGTCAAGGAAAATAGCACCTGAAAACCACAACAATCACAGTTGCTTAAATTTCAATTTGCTTCAATCTAAATGAGCCCCATAGAAACATGGCTTCCATCAAATGGGCTGCCCAGCTTCCACGTAAATAAAACATAAATATTATTATTACATAAAATCTACCCATGACAATAACTATTTGAACATACTGTCACTCTTTTAAAATGGGCTGCCCAGCTTACACGTGAATAAAATATAAAATATTATAATTATATAAAATCTACCCATGAGAATAATTATTTACATACTGTCACTCTTTTGCTAGCCACGTAAAAATTATTTTGTAAATAATTTAAAAATATTGACCTGCTTAATGGAATTTATAATATTATAAGAAGTCCTCGATTAAAAGCAGGATTATTGCAATATAAAATAGACTTTTTCATGACAAGTAATAATTTATTAGGCTACCTAGGGTAGGGAAATACACATAGGTTATAATGAATTTCAACACTGTTTGAGTAAGTAGGCCTACTTGTATGACATGGTAGGTCTTTCCACATTAATGTCAGGGGTCGTGACCGAGCGGTCAAGTATACCGGACTCAAGCTGTGGTGTTTCTAATCGTTCGAGTCCTGGTCTTGACACTTGTGTCCTTAGGAAATAATAATAATAATAATAGTGGCTTCTTGTATAGCGCTCAAATCCATCACTGGTACCCGTGGCTCCGGGAGGCGTGGCGGCCCCCACTGGAGATGGCAGAGTATGGCATTTGGAGGCAATCGCAGGTGATGGCCAATGGAGCCCGGCGGAGCGCAAACGCCCACCAGTGACGCTCATACATGTACATTTGTATGACACTCGAACTTTATTACCCCCTGGTCAGTCAGCTGGGTCATTTTACTGTGTCCGTCATGCATTGTGCGCAATGCGTAGTACGTTTGAATTGTTTATAAGGTGATGCCATGAAACTATTTCATCTGGCAGTATCAACTGATGCATTTTGTGTAGCATTTTGTCGGGAAATAATCCACTGGTTATTGCCATGCCAGAACCACCTTTTCTGTAGTGGCCTTATTGTAAATATACGCACACTCTTATACACAGCGCACATGGGCCGTATACAAAAACTGCCGCTTTATGTCCCATCCGACATCCTAAGGACAAAAGAATTATGGTTAAATGGGCACAAGGACACAGTTCCATAACCCACACAAGCCATAACCCACATTCTGATAACACCAGAACTTGAGTACTGTGTGCAAGGCCACTCAGCCACAACAACTCCACTTAAACAATCTTCTGATTTCTTTGGCAATTTTCATTTTTTACGGGGGTCGTCTATATGATAGCAAGGAATGGCAAGGAAGTGACAGTAAGATAAATGTCTTTAGCCAAGTATTGCTTCTGTTCTATTTGTCAACCCATAGGGGTTGTTATAGCAGACAAAACACAGGAATGCAGCAGATAAAGGGAAATGTTTGGGGGATACTGTGCCTTTCTTTGACGATACAAGCATGGAATTTGGCACACAGAGTATGTCATGAAGAATGGCTATAGGGGCCATCGCAGACTTCTCCTTTGAAAAAAAAATAGAGTGACAAGCAATTTTCAAAATGGCTGCCACTGCAAATGTATATTTTTTTCAAAGGAAATAGCTGTGATGGCCCTATGCTTAAATTAAACAGCCCACATACTTACTTTTGTAATTATCCATATATATTTGATTATCGTGTACTTCTTTCTTTTCAGTCTGTAATTGTATCGGTCAAAGTATGGAAATAAATTCTCTTCTTGAATTGGATTGAATAGACCTTTATCATGCCGCCACCATCTTGGTCATGTTCTCTGTATCCAATAACAGTAATAGATGCTCATATTCATTATACTAAAAGGAACCAGACTATTTTCCTTTCCAGCCTCGGTTTGGTTACATTGGTTTGAATGGGAGAAAATCAAGATGGCGGCACCATGATAAAGGTCAATAGACCCCTGTACTGATGACGTAATACGTTGTTTACATTATGTGTTTTCCTATGGGAGCTTCGAATTCATAGCCCCCCTCTTTCCCTGGTGCCCACCATAAGAAAGCGCACATGTACACAAAGCGTGACGTCATCAGTACATGGCTCTATTGAATAGCCAAATATTGTTCTCTTGACATACATGTACCCTTGGCTGTGTGCCAATCTCCATGCTTGTATCATCAACTGATCAATCTCATCACCTTAATATGCATGTACCTGCCTCACTAAAGGTACATATTTACATGTAAACCGTGCACATTACATGCACATATATCTGTAATCATCCATATTTTCAGTCTTACCATTGTTGTGCACCCCTTTTTCCTTTTTGAATAATCAGGTGATTGTCTAGGATTTTGATAACAATATCCCAAGGGGGAAAGCATCGTAAAGGATTTGATTTGGGGAAATCAAGTTTTTATTATTACTTCCTGACGACTTTTGACAACATGTCTGTCCTTGTTAATACTGGCTTGGTCCCCTTGTATTTACTAAGATTTGTTTTTTTTTTAAGAGAATTTTATCAGACTAATCTTGGAGCAGCTCGTTTACAAGGGCGTTTGCACCACCGCAGCTTTGGCCGCAGCATGCGCGCGTCGACGCACACGCACTGTGAATCCTCCATGCTGATTGGTACATAAAGCGTGCTAATGCGTTACTGTTGTATCAGGCGGCCATTACTACAGTGGTGTAAAACACTATAAATGAGGGCTGCTCAGATGAGTGTACAGAGTAACTTGGGCCTTTCCACCCTAAAGGAATACAACTTTGTGACCTTTGCAGGCCTTGATCTTAACTGAGGCCACCGAGGCCATTGGCCTCATGCCCTGTCGAGTTGGCCAGCATGCCCTTCAGAAAAATTGCACTGTCACTACCAACTTGGCCAGCATGCCCTTGTACAATTTCTCGGATTTGGCCAGCAAAGGCCTGCCCCCATTTTTCTTAAGATAGAGGCCTGCCTTTGAGGTATAAACATGCACACAGATACATAATAAATAAAATGGAAGTCTTCTGTCACAAATTTTTGTATTCACTCAATCAAAGCTCTTTGGCAAGCACACGAAAAAGACATCCATGATTAGGCAAAAACAAAATTGTTACCTGAGCTTCAAAATGTTAAACGTTTACAAATAAAGTCAGTCCAGGTGCAAGACATTCTTGTTTGTTATCCAATAGTTCAACATGTATATTAAGGACCGTTCCAAAAGGTAGTACGGCTGTGCTGAATCAATGGAACCTCTAAGCTATGAATGGTTTTGAACGGTAGTACAGTTTGACAACAAGACTGCTCATGTTCAAATGATAACATTATGTGTGTACAATAGCGACGGGGAAACATGTGAGTTGGAATTTTGAATAGTTTATGAATGGTCTAGCAGTAGGAGGGTCAAGTCCCGCCGCTTGACAAATCAGAAATGCTCCTAGTTTTGGCGTCATTTGCTGGGGTGGTGACCAACCACTTGATACCATTTAACTGTCAGGTTGTGTATGGTGGCACAGAACTTCTCTTGTACATGTACATGTACCGGTAGTTGTGTATCAAAGATTATAGAGCGCCGTAGGCGCAAGATGGGGAACTCGGGCTGAAATGTGAAATCCCACTGGACGCCATTTCAGCAAGTGACTCTATTGATACAACAATAGCTCAGTGCAGATCAGTGCAGACAATGACCATTGCTATCAATGGGAAACAAAACATCCACTTGCTGAAATGCCCACGTATGCGTATTTCACGTTCAACAGTTGAAAGAGCTCCAGTTCCCCATCTTGCACATTCGACTCTGAATCTTTGGTGTGTATAGGGCCTACACTAATCCGGGCAGCGCTCCTTCGTGGTGTATGGCCGCCGCATGCGCGCATGAACGAGCTGCTCGGATTAGTCTGAGGGCTACATGTACGTACTGTGCATGCATTCACCACATGATATCATACTGCAGGCTGGCACAGTGCCCCCCATCATTCAAAACCACAGTGGATGATATCGAATGATCAGATAGTAGGAGGGTTGACTGTGTACTGTATATGCATTCACCACATGATATCGTACTGCAGGCTGGCACAGTGCCCCTGTCATTCAAAACCACAGTGGCTGATATTGAATGATCAGATAGTAGGAGGGTTGACTGTGTACTGTGTATGTGTTCACCACATATCATATTGCAAGCTGGCAACTGGCACAGTGCACCTACACAGTATCGTTCAAAACTACAGTGGATGACAATAGACATTTCGGAAAATGGCATGTTTTCCAGACTAGCTAATAACATGGGTTTTACCATTAATACTTTAAAGGGAATGAGCAGAATGCAGTGCAGAGTTATTGTAACATGTAAGAGCTTCTGGGTACATGTACATTGTAGTTCAAGTACCCAAATAGGGGATAAAGTGGTTCCCGTTATGTCTCCTGATTGAGATTGATCCCTCGATTGGTGTTCACAGGATTGTCACTGGGAAAGAACATAACCCAGCTATGGCAGTTCCAGTAGATCATTGTCGGCGTACAATTTCTCCGTGATTTCATGAATCTCGGTCATCACAGCCGAGGTCGGACCCACCAACTCCTCCAGATGCTCCTTGCTCTGTTTGCAATACTTCTCTATAAAAACCTTCCGCGTCGGGAGGGTGTACATTGCGATCCCGGCCATCTTTCGGATCATCCATGGGTGAAACTTCCCCAGGGAAACATTGTACTCCTCCGACGCCGCTTTCCCCGTGTACTCCTCGTCGTTCATCTCCTTCAAGCGAGTTAAAAACTTGGCGACGAAGTCCATGGTCCGGTGGAGCCTGAGTAACGTCCGAGAGCCCGACACTAGACCAGATTCCGTCTTGGACCTCGTCAGGTCCTTCTGCACCTCGTGGGCGACCATGGCCTGAACGGTGACAAAGTGGTCGGGGTGCTCACCTTGATGAGCTTTCAGGATTTTGATTTTCTCATTGATGTCCTTGGAGATGAACCCAAATGCGGTGCCCAACAGCTCAAAGAACCTGGTGGAAATGATCAGAAGAAAAAAGGAGAAGAAAAAAAATGTCAAATATCGACTAAAATCCTTTTTTTTTTTACTTTGTTAGAAAGCTGAAATCTCAAAGGATACGTATTTTGTGTATTTGTTGTTAAGGGAAACAATTATCAATGAGTTACATACTTATAAACAAAAAAAGTCACTTCGTGAAAACGAAAAAAGTCCAATATACACGTTTTTCAAGTTTTCACGAAGTGACGTATTTCGTGTGTAATAGTATAGGGAATGGTGTCACTTCGTGAAACAAACACAACGCGCGCTCCGTGTGGCGTGGTCCATATAGTCACTTCGTGAGAACTAAAAAATATACAAAAAACGTCGTGTCACATGCAGTAACACATGGACAAGTCTACAACATGTCACATGTGAAAATTCCAGTTTCAACTAATTTTAGCTTAGTGACACTGTTGTAACTGAGCAACCAAGATGTTTCAAGACTTATTACTTGGCAGAAAGAAAGGTATCAGTGAATACCTTCTGAATATTAACGTAACAAAATCTGTACAAAAATTATTTTTCGAGCATTATGTCACTTCGTGAAAACTGCGACATATTATAGGCCTTCACGTACTCGAAACTCGACTGAAAATATACTTAGACTCCAATTTTAAGTACTTCCTCTTTCTTTTCCGCTTTCCTATTCGTCCGTTGAGAAAAGGAAAAGAGAAATAAATCTCAGAAAAAGGTAAAATTGAAGTTGTCTAGATAATGTTCTCATGTTGAAGATGTTTTTAAATGATAACAAGCCCACATAGTCATGTAGAATCTACATGTAATAAAAAAAAAAAAAATGTTTTTAACACGTTGACTGCTGTGCATAATTTCACATGGCGTTCCCCATTTGCCAAGCATTATGCACATGCGCGCATACTAAACAGGTACTTACTTAAATATTTTGAATATAAACAATGCAATGACCTTTCATTTTCCACGAGTATATTAGTAGTAGTGGCAGAATCTGATACACCTGTTAGTACAAATATACTCGTAGTCGGTAGTCGGCAGTCAACATGTTGAACCTCATTTTGCTGTTCATTTCGGATATCAGAATACTCGGTACTTGGACAACTTGACTCGTACTCGATGGCCCAAGCAGCAGCGTAGCCAAGGGGGGGGGCTTGGGGGCACATGCCCCCCCTCACAAATTTCCAGTCCCCCCCCCCCCCCGGTGCCCCCCATGAAAAAAATGTAGATACATGTATTTCATTAAAAAACATTACCAAGCCCCCCTCCCCCCACTGAAAAGCAATACCCCCTGTTCAAGATATCCCCTGTTAAAGAGTGAAGGAAACTTCTACTTCTACGTCAACCTTTTATAAGCCTGCACGTTGTACTCAGTAATTTCTGTAAGTCAGGATATGAGGTTAAGGAGCAATTATAGCTAAATGTCTTGCTCAAGGACAAAAGTGTGTCACGACCTGGGTTTGAACCCACTCTCTGATGACTCAGCAAGCAGAACTTGTACTTGATTGATGCACTAGATCATTCCGACAAGACACACATTACATTACAAGAGAAGGTCATCTTCAGAGAAGATCTACATAAACATATTAATGCATTCTAATCATAAACAAATATGTAATTTCCTTTGTTGTAAGCTTACAAATTATGGCAAGTAGTTGATGTCAAAATGAATAATGATGTGTTCTGTCTGTATCAGGTAGTGTTAATATAGGGCCAACTGCATACGTGTAGTTCACGTTGAGTCTTCAGACTTCAGTACTTGGTCTTGGAGGATACAATGTGTATCCTGTTGTTGAACAATGCATTAAGTCTCATTGAGCCTGTGGGTTATCTGCAGCATGCACGTTTTCTCTATTTCCCAATCCAATGCTGGCAAATTTTTCCCTCAATGATCAGTCGGTCATTGCCGGAAGTGTCTCAGGGAGAACCTTCGCGCTAGCCCCCCCGGTGCGATAACTCCTGTGACTTGTGAGTCCTAGGCTTTTGGTGGAATTTTATGACAAATTTCTGTGCTGGCCCATTTCACCGTCGTCAGAGCCATGATGGTTGTAGTTGCGCATGTGCGCTGTACAGCGAGACAGGGTGCTGTGACTCTGTGTATTGGCACAATTTATGGGGCTAGACATGCTAGAAATGAATAGGACTAGTCCTAACCATGCTAACAAACATGTATGACAAGTTCTATATGCCCAAAGTACTAAAGTTAGGACACATAGTTACTCTTCCTAATTCAATATAAGACTAGTCCTAGCACTTTGTGAAATCTACCCCTGGTCCACTACATACATGTAGTACATGACTCAGGACATGACCATGTTGATAAGCAACAAAGAACAGCGACTCTGTCTGATCACAGCAAGGGCAAAGGCCGGACAGAGACAGAGTGCGTGTGGAGTGACATTACTGCCTGGGTCGGAGAGGAAGCACTTTTTACTGTATTATTTCATGCAAAAATCAAACAATATCAATAGAAATTACCCACCTTGACAAATCATGGAATGCGTTCAGATAGTGTTCGATCAAAATGTCATTCTCTGGCGTTTTAGACGCTGTAAATTCAGCAAGTAAATGCTCAAAGTCGAATAGATCTTTGTGTGCCATTGCAGTGTGTATTAATTTTGCGATCAGAATAAGGCTGTAGCTGACGGCCAGAACGACAGGTGAGTTCCACCACTTGAGGGCGCTATTCTGAGTAAACAAGCCCATCGAAAACGACGAACACATTGGAGCATGCAACTTAAACTTAGTTACCACACGTGATCGCCAGGGGGTCACTGCCCATCCAGATCGGTGGCTGTTTGTGGGGCTAAAATCCACACACTTCCCTGGCCCCAGGTTTGCTTCATCTGACCATGGAGCTCCAGGATCTGACATAAGGTACAGTGCTTTGCTCTTATTTTTGCTTGTGGTGAAATTTTTCCCAACTTGAAATTCGCTGCACGGGATTGTTGCATAACTGCTGTTAGTGTTAGTGTTAAGTGTATCAAACAGTCAAATAGCCCCATACATTGTGCCAATACGCTGGACTCCCTCCGCTTCTTGGCCCAACGAACCCTGTCCTCTAAAACCAGACATTAACTTTTGAATCGAGACTTACTTTTTTTGGCAAATTTATCTTTCAATCATTGTCAATGATCGGTCGGTCGTTTACAAGCACATCGTTCAGTTTGCAGTTATTTACCAATCAAAGACTCTCAGTGTCACTAGGTGGCAGCAGACCCACCGGGTAGTTATCCATTGTTCTTTGGAAGATGTGCTCAGAACTCCAAAAAGTAAAAAAATCACCTAGTATGTTTGGACTATATTCTGCACTGCCAAACTGATCTTGCTTAGGATGGAGCTAGCCATACCACCATTTAACAGAATCCAACAGTTTGGTGTTGTATTACCATCCGGTGAATCACTTACTATTATCATCTTTGTTTTGTATTTGCTTTCATTATGAAGAAAATTATGGAAAAGGTTTTTTATACTTTTTAAAGGGATTTCTTTTTAATATATTTGTTCAAATAAGTCAATTTTGAGTTTGCAATAAAATAATTAATTACAATATTTGAATAAAAAAAAATTAAACTTAAATTTCGTTGGTAAACCTTTTCTTGATGGGTTATCGGAACAAAGGGTTGACTGAACATTTAACATGTTGACTGAACATGCAATAAAGTAATAAATTAGAATATTTTAATAAAAAAAAATTAAACTTAAATTTCGTTGGTAAACCTTTTCTTGATGGGTTATCGGAACAAAGGGTTGACTGAACATAGAGCAGTCACTCCTTTGGCAGCCAACCATAAATGCACCTTGTGTCCATCCATTTCCTTTTAACCTTCATTTGGAACATGTATAAATAAATAATGCTATTATCAATATATTAAGACTGAGTGAATATTTACAATTTCCATTACACAGACATACACATACTATGCAACTAAATTGAAGTGGATAAAATTAAAAATCCACCACTGCTTGCGTAAAACTCTCTTTACCAAAAGACATGTCCACCTGTGAGTTGTAAAATACTAAATAGGCTGCACTTTTTGAGGATTTCTTAAAATCAAACACAAAAACCCCAAATTTCAAAGGTGTCAAAGACATAATATATACATCTCAGTGTTGTAGATCTCAAGACCGGTCTCAAGACCAGTCTTGCTATCAAGACCAGCCTCAAGACTCGATTTGTTTCAGGTCACCCCCTTGGTTTCAGACATTGAGGTCTTGGTCTCAATCTCGGTCTCATCGGGGAGGTGTGGTCTTGACAGCAACACTAATACATATTCAGTTCAAATCATTCATACAAGTCAGGAATTTTTTAAAAGTTAATAGATTATTTTCAAGTCAACGAATGTTGCAAGTTGTTTATGGGAATCAATTTAAATGATAAATATATGTTTTCCTGTCTAATTTCAACAAAAACTTATTCATTTTAACACCTGACTCATTCAATTTCATTTGAAAATGAATGCGCCTCTGCATCAGCATTGAACAGTTAAAAGGACTTTACCCAGTTTCAACAGTTTAGCAGTCACTGGTCAAATCAGATCATTCAAATTCATTAGGTCGCAAAGATCATTCAACTTCGTAAAAGCCTAAGCAAGAGGCTGGTCAACCATTTCAACTTCATCAATTGTAAAATAAGCAACATAAATTCAACTGGAGAATAGTGAAAGTGTAGTCTTGAATGCCTATAAATGAACTACAACAACTAAAACAAACTTGAATCATAACAAAATCTTGTGTGCACGAAAACGAAAGTGAATGCAATGGTAGCTGAAAAGAAAACATACAGTTCGATGGAATTTGTGAAAGTGCATGAATTTGAATGCGTGTTTAATTATTTTTTAATGAAATTGAATTGAAATATGCTAAACATTACCTGGGAAAACCTTTGATTATAAAATATGTCCAATCTTCAACAGGCCATAAATATAACAAATGGCATTTTCTTAAGTTTACATGTTTGTGGTGGGTCTAGAATGGCAGACAAGTGGGGTGAAAGTTTGGAATTGATACAGACTAAAAGTAGAAGGGGTTAAATGTTTGGGGCGGGTCTACAAGTGGGGTGAAAGTTTGTGGGAATTGACACACAGAGGGTAACATGTTTGAGGCGGGTCCAGAGTAGCAAAAGAGTGCATTTTTATGAGACTGATAGACATCTGCCATAGAAGGGGTAACATGATTGGGGCGGGGCCAGAACAGCAGACAAATGGGGTGAAAGGTTGGAGTTGAAAAAATACAGATTTAAAGTAGAAGGGGTAATATGTTTGGGGCGGGTGTACAAGTGGGGTGAAAGGTTTTTGGAATTGATACAAAGATTTGAAATAGTTTCATGTTTGAAGTAACATTTTTTTTTTTTTGGGGAGGGGGGTCCATAATAGCAAACAAGTGGGATGAATGTTTGGGATAGATTTGAAGTACAAGCGGTTACATGTTTGGGGTGGGTCCATATTGGCAGACAACAGGGGTGCGTGTTAAGGATTTCTACTTATTTGAAGGTAGAAGGGGTAACACATTTGGGACAGGTCCATATAATGACAGACAAATAAAATGCATGTTTGGGATTGATACACATTTGAGGCAGAAAGGGTAACATATTTGGGGCGAGTCCATAATGGTAGATAAGTAGGGTGAACGTTTGGGAGTGATTTAGATTCATGTAGAAACAGTAAAATGTTCAGGTTGGGTGTAGAATGGCATACAAGTGGGCTGCATGTTAAGGATTGATACACATTTGAAGTAAATGGATTTACATTTTTGGGGTGGATCCATATGGCAGACAAGTGGGGTGAACATTTGGGATGGACAGATTTGAGGTAGTGTGGTAACATGTTTGGGGCGTGTCAATTTGGAAGACGGGGTGAAAGTTTGAAATTGATGTAGATCCGAATTAGAAGGGAAAACATGTTTGGGGCGGGTCCAGAATGGTAGATAAGTGGGGTGTATTTTTGGAATAGATACAGATTTAAAGTAGAGGGGGTTATGTTATGGGCGGGTCTTTAATGGTAGATAAGTAGGGTGAAAGTTTGGGAGTGATTTAGATTCAAAGTACATGTAGATGTTCAGGTTGGGTGTAGAATGGCATACAAGTGGGCTGCATGTTAAGGACTGATACACATTTGAAATAAATGGATAACATTTTTGGGGTGGATCCATATGGCAGACAAGTGGGGTGAACATTTGGGATGGACAGACACGCAGTCTGCGGTAACATGTTTGGGGCATGTCAATTTGGAAGACGGGGTCAAAGTTTGAAATTGATAAAGATCCGAAGTAGAAGAGGAAACATGTTTGGGGCGTGTCCAGAATGGTAGATAAGTGGGGTGTATTTTTGGAATATATACAGATTTAAAGTAGAGGGGGTTATGTTTGGGGCGGGTCTATAATGGTAGATAAGTAGGGTGAAAGTTTGGGAGTGATTTAGATTCAAAGTACATGTAGAAACAGTAAAATGTTCAGGTTGGGTGTAGAATGGCATACAAGTGGGCTGCATGTCAAGGATTGATACACATTTGAAGTAAATGGATAACTTTTTAAGTAGGGTGAAAGTTTGGAATTGATAGGCCTATAGATTTGATGTAAGGGGAAACATGTTTTGGCAGGTCCAGAGTGGCAGACAATTCAAGTGGGGTGAAAGTTCAGGATTGCAACAGATTTGAAGTGTAGTGGTAACATTTTTTGGGTGGGTTGAGAATGGCAGACAAGTGTTTGGGCTTGCTGGTTTGACACTGGGGGCAGGTCCGGAACATTAGCAGAAAAAGAAATATTTCTTGTTAGATGTACAGGATGGAAGTAAATGAAGATGAGTTGATACTTAAGGGATAATTATTGTACCTTTAGGATTTGGAAGGTACACACTTAAAGACAAAGTTCAGGACTTGGATTGAAAAACAAAACTGCTTAACTCAATCTTCAAGTAATGACCGACTGTAGTTACCAATCCTCCAGAAATCTCTTAAATACATTCAAAGTTGAGAAAATGGTATTTGGAAATCCTGCAAATCACTGCTATTTCGATTGTTGCAACTGAAATAAAGCCTGATATGATTGTGCACAAAACTCCCCAGTGAAACAAAGTCTGATTTTTCGTATTCAATCAAATTCACATAGATCATCCCAGTACCATTCCTCCAGAAATGTTATCACTGAAATACTTCCAAAGCTGAGGAATTAGCATTTGGAAACTCCACAAATCACTGCTATTTCGATTGCTGCAACTGAAATAAGGCTGATTTCGCACGAAAATTCCCTAACAAAGCATGGACTGTTTTTTGTTTTTACTCAAATGTGACCATCTATAAAGACATGTTATTTGATTAATTCCTGTGAAAATAATTACAGTTGTGCAGATCAGCTGTTATACATGTAGTGAAAACATGCTAATGGCAATTAAATTTGCTCAAAAACAATTGCTGAACACAGCAGTCAAACACTTAAAACGCACTCTGAAACTATTTAAAGTATTTTGGTGGGGGTTTGGGGTGATCAGGGGGGTATGTTTTGGATTGCATGAGACGTGTGTATCATATGAGGGCATAACAAATCAGTTTCCAGATCGAATGGATTTACCTTGGCAGACAAGTTCAGAATGGACAGAGATTGGAATTTAAGGGGTCCAAGTATTTTGGGTGGGATCCAGCAAAAAACGATGGTTACAGTTAAAAAATATTTATCTTGGGGATTGATGAGATCATGCAACTGACAATGTTGATGGTGTGGGTCCAGAAACAGGAAAGTGGTAGGGTACGTGCAGGTTGTTGGTAGAAAAGGGTAGACAATTAGGGTGGAACAAGATTTGTAGAAAAGCAGGTTGCATATAAGAAGAGATCTGAGTGTGGCGTACCTAGAGTGGATCATTGGGAAAGAAGGGTGCATAAAGGGGGTGGATCTGAAAGATGAACTGTGGGGTGTGGTTGGAATGGATACCTGTAGGTAGAAAGTGTTTAAAGTAGGAGAGTTTCTGAACAGTAGAACAGTTGGGTGTCTGGAGTGAATCAAACAAAGAAAGAAGGATCACTTGGGGCTGGGGGAGGCACACCCAAAAAGTTTTCTTTCTTTTTTGTTAATGTTATTTCACTTAAGAGAGGGTAGATGAGGGTGGAAGGGTAAATGATATTGATTCTGGTTTCCAGACACTGACAGTAAAGGGAGATATGGCTAAAACATACCTACACCTACACCTGTAGTAGATTATGAAAAACTTACCAGCATTATTTAGGAGCTTGAATGAGTTAAAGCTGATAATCTTATAATTATGCTGATGGGTTGATCATGAGTCATGCGGTCTGCGAGTTCAATCCAATAAACATCATGTGCAAGAACCAAGAGTGATCTGTAGTGGAAAAAGAAGCGAAGAAAATTAAATTAAGTAAACATTTAAATAAATGGGTAGTACAATTTGCATAAAAATACTTTTTCGGGCTTGAATGCAAGTACAGAAAACACCACACTTCATGGTTTTTATGTTAAAAAAAACCACTGTACATTGTATTGGTTGTCTTGCAATACTTTTTTCAAAACACATTCAAAGGACAGAGACCAGTTTAAGTTTTGAACTATGAAATCCTGTCAATTTTAGTAACAATTTGAATGATCAAAATTTAATGAAAAAAACTTTTTTTCTGGATTCAAGGATGTTTTAATCTTCCGTTTTGAGTTCTGAACAAAAATAGATTAAATTTAAATTGTTTTGGAAGAGAAAATCCAATCACACCACCGAGTACTCTGGTCTATCCCTCGATCCTCCCAACAGTCATAGTCTATGATGACTGTTGGAGGATCAAAGGTTATGATTAACTCAACTAGTCCTGCCACTGTCACAGACTACAGTGTAATTTTCAGGCTGGTTGTGGTCAGTGTTTCCCCTCGCTAATGAACTGATCAGCAAGTTCATGGAGTTGGAAATTGAAACTGATGGTTGAAATTATATGCAAAAGTTCCGCAGTCTGCAAACTAACAAGATTAGAATGCAGTGGTCACACAAATGTACAATTATTCCATTTACACATCTAAAAATTTTTAGTAAAGGTCAAGCAAAAGCTCATAACAAATACAAAATGGAAATGTTTTATTTATACAGTATTTTCGTGGAATTGGGTAGCGAGGTGGGCTGCGTCACGTTTGACTGGGATGAAGTTTAGTGGGTAAAGTCAGTAAAATTAGACATGTCAAAAACCAGTATGTTAAAAAGGAGCCTAACAAACTGTATCTTTGATAAGTCTTACATTTCACTTTATCAAAATTAAATATAACAATTTATTTGAGGGAGATTTGGCTTCTCACTTCACTCATGCCACCACCATTTTGTGTCCTCAAGATCCCTGCTACATGTAAAAGGTGGTGTGTGATCTTATTCTGAGTGTATTGTTCTGGGGTTGTATTCCTAGTGTTCGGACATGCGAACAGTGCACACAGGCCAAGAACAGATCGCCCAAACTCAGCTGTTAAGTACATGCAGTAGTCAAGGGATAACTCAATGAGGATTAGGGGATTGGGCTGGGGGTTGGGGGTCTGGGTCTTGTCAGAAGTCTCGATGTGACCCGTAAATGCCATGTAGTCAGGGATCACATCCAAGTTTAATTATAATCCTTAAACCTTTGAAGTGAAAATTTAGAGTGCATGTTCTGTCACAAAGTGCTTTAACGTGAATATTTTATCTTTTGTTTTAGGAACAAATGATAAGGCTGGTGGCGCTCTTTACATCCAAAGCTGGGTGTCCCCACAATCTGTCAAGGAAACTCACCAACCAATCAAGGACTGGAGATATCCAACTATGGAGGTGTAATTAGTAGTTTAAAACCCCAAAGATAAAAATATCACCATGGTTACAGTATACAAATAACTTTAAAAACAGGATTCCCATGAGTGATTTCAACTTGATCAATTTTGGAGTCTGAAACCCCAAAGACAAGAACATCACCATAGTAATCACAGTAAACAATAACTTTATCAAAATGGACACCCATGTATGATTTTATCTTGATCAAGTTTACTTCTCATAAAAAGACAAGTTTACTGATCTAAATGTGTAGTTTTCACAACTCCAGAAATGTCCATTATGCTACCAAAAAATCCCAGATTGGGATTTCCTCATTTTTGGTGTCTCAGCTGTACCATTGAATATTAAAAAACACAGTGCCAAAGCTTTCGGTACTGTGGCACTTTGCTCTGCTGTTGATGACTATTTAAGATGACATTTTCAAGACTTTTTATGATATTCTAAGGAAATGTTTTGACTTTTTTTTTCACTCTTTATTAGCAAAGGTTTTATTCAATTTGACTTGAAGTTTGTCTATATAAGTAGATTTTGTTTCCTATGATTTGTTGGATTAATATTCATAAAAATGAATAATTATTGTGATAAGGTGAGTAGAGAAGAACAAAATATTTTATCATCACCAAATGAGTAAAATATTATTGTATTTATGATAATCCATCCAGAACAGCCTCCCGCAAAGAGTTGCTGAGAGTTGCTTAAAGTCACATTACCCTTTTTTTTTCTCTGAACAACTAAAAAGTTTAGATTTTTTTTCTCTGAACAAATTTCAATGGATGATGCTGTTTCAAAACAAAAAGTGTACACTTTTGTAATTGCATGCACTATGTGTCAAACACTTTTAGTGTTTGAATTGTAATATCTGCTGGTAACATCAGATAATGTCAGCTCCTGATTCATTTGTATTCTCCAACTTTCTATACATCTATAGGTTTTGAAGCATTGCAAAGTATCAATGAAGTATCAATGTATATTTGGTTTGCGATAACACCATGTGATGATATGTACTTTACTGTTTAAATTGTTCTTGTTTTACAATGAGGATGACTGGAGCAGCATAATCAAAATGTTGAGACCATTATCTACCATAGGTGTATGGGGGACTCTTTGGTTAAGAGGGGGCAGAGGGGTTGATTTTCCATGAAATTTTGCACAGATCAAAACACAAATGGTACAAACTTTTCAAAAAAGGATTTTTTGTTTTCTTGCTTTGCCCAAATTTTCCCCACTGTTTTTCCTGAATTGGTGGGGGGAGGCAACTACCACCTGCCCCCCCTCTCTGGCTCATATGCCTATGATAATGAAATAAATGTAGAGAAGTCCCCTTGATTAACTAAGCTAAATTACTAGCAGTGCAGTCCAGGCAGATTTTCTACCCCTGCCTAAAAGCAGGACAGTTCTTTTCAGAACTAAGAAGTCCGCCCCCCCCCCCATTTTCCGAAATCTACTCTGCAGTAGTAGAATAATAGCAAGACCAGTTCTAACAAAAACAATCTACACAGCAAAGTATATACCATCACAAGGTGTTATCGTAAACCAAATAATATATATGTACATTTCTATACCTCGTTAACTGACTTCGTTTGTTCAGTATTTCAACTGAAAGTTTCATAACTTTCACGACTTAATACTTAAACCAATTTTTTTAACCATAAAAATGGCTACACATTGGTTGACGCATCTATAAGTTTTGAAACTACATGTAGCGGCTGTTGCTATGGGTGTTGCTATGGGTGTCCTTTGCTTGAACGTAAATTAACGTGGCGATCAAGTTGCAGTTGCCAATTCAGACAAGGCCTTAATTTGTGGAGCTGCTAATACGCAAATATTGCTTTGCAGAAACAGTTTACCAGCCAAAACTGCTGGTATAGTCTTTATTCAAAGCTGAAAAGTTTATTATAAATTAATGATGAGTATAATTTTGTGAGATGAGTCAGCTTTGAATTTATCAAACAAATAAAAAGTATACTTCTATAAAGTTTATAAAAGAATGCAGCACGGACATTTTTTCTTAATGAAATTCTCTTTTCTTTGGGAAAGAAGTAGCCATATTACAAGTTTTGCTTGTGTTTTTTAAACATTGAATTGATTAAAATAAACGATTGATATGTACTTTTTTCAAGTAGTAAAGTTGTACAATCCCTTTGTTAGATATTGTCTGTAACATAACAATTGTTCCAATAAAATTATTTGTGAGTCATGATAAAAACAACATGTGGATATGGAATCAGTAAATGGACTAATTGTCGATTTTCACCTTTTTTTTTATTTGGGGGAACTTCTGATTGTCACCCTTTTTTTATTTGGGGGACTTCTGATTGTATGTTTTCCAGAAGTGATTTAATAAGTTTTTCAAACTTTCTGATAAATATGCCTCTTTTTGTATGATCCTTTGATCAGCCTACAAACTCTTGATAAAATTGCTCACAAGTACCCCTTCTTAGTCTGTCACAACGTTTGTTGTGTTCCCTGCCTGCATCATGCAGTAATGAATACAGATTCACATGCATCAAAAAGGCCCCAGACTATTTTGTCCTTTCAGTGTAGGTTTGGTTACATTTAGTTGAATTGGATATGATAAAGATGATAAATAGGTGAACTGAATATGGCTTTTGAAGCTTAGCCGGTTTAAATGATGTAGCCATAGCCACAATTGCACCTGTTAATTTAGGACATATTCGTAAAAAATCATACACTTTAAATGTCTAATTTTAGTTATTTTTTTTATTCTGACGCCCTAAAGAGGCCACTGATGGAAAGAACTTTATAAGGGGGGAAGGGGCGGAGGGGGTTCAAAGAGTAAATTTCAAACAGAAGTTTTAAATTTTGAATTAATTTTTTTCATTTTTCGAAAAAGTGGATTCCAAAGTATATTTTGGAACAAAAAGATTCGGTAAAAAAAAACACCAATCTTTTATCAACAATTAATTAATTTTTAAATTGAATTCCATCAGAAGTTAATTTTATGTATAGAACCCTAATTTGATGAGTTTGAGATATGATAATTGTGAAAAGGTACCACTACTTAGCATGCCGCTATTATGTTCCCTGCCTGCATGATGCAATAATGAATACATATTCACATACATTAAAAAGGCCCCAGACCATTTTTGTCCTTCCAGGATAGGTTTGGTTACATTTTGAATTGGATGTGAAAAGATGATTATAGGTGAACTGAATGTGTTTGGTTTTTGAAGCTTAGCCGGTTTAAGTGATGTAGCCATATCCACAGTTGCACCTGTTAATTTATACTCATTCGTAAAAAAATCAAACATTTAAATAATTTAATTTAGTGCATTTTCATTATGACGCCCTCAAGAGGCCACTGATGGAAAGAATGGGGGAGTCGATGTGAGCTTGTCTGATTTTTTAGTGTTGTTCACCTGTCATAATTTTTGTCGGCTCACGTGTCATCAAATTTGAACTGTTTTCACTGCAATCCCCGGTAAGTACGGATATTCCTGTTCAGTTTGTTCGTAATTATGTTAGGAAATAGTTAATAGGTCGTTTGTTGTCTACAAATTGAGGGCAATTTTTACACCAAAGTTATCGGTCGTTGTGTGTGTGTTTAAAGCATGCCCTTAATTCTCGATCCGCCGTGTGTAGACTGTATAGGCCTAATGAGCCATTGTGAAGTGAACGTGGGATGTCAATTTTTGTAGAGTGTTATAGAAATCCTACACACCAGACGATTACCGATGGCGAGAATCGTGAAGGACAGCAGTTTTGTAGTTGTAGAAATCTGACATGCCTCTGATGGCGAGAAATCCTGCACTAGTATCGGGCAGCATGAATGGGAAAATCAAGTTTCAGTTTTCAATTTTTCAATTCAATTCACTCTGTTAATTACCAGTCCTAAGCTAGACCCTAGTAACTTGGGCGCTGTACTCCTTTTTTAGCCTTTGAGAAAGACTATGCTAGGGTTGAATTTTGGACAGCCAAGTAAAAATAATTTGTGTAAATTAGAACAGTGCCCCAGTTACTATGTGATGTCTATTCCATCCAGTCCATACGATTATAAAAGATAATCAAATTTGAATACGTCAACTCAAAAAGTGATAATAAAGGCGAAAGAAATAAAAAGTTTTTTAATTTATGGAATATGACTGCAAAAAAACATGGCAATGCATAAGGGAAAAAACACAAGAACATAGAAATGGAGGGGGCCCATAAAAAGCAAGGCTTGTCGAGCATTAGTTGGGTTGTAACCCTCCATCCTCCTGACCGTCAGGAGGATTGAGGGTTACAATCATCGAGTATGGCTGGTAATAGTGTCATTGTGCTGGGCAGGGAATCCAGTTTACAATGGGCTACAATCAGACAATGTATGAAGACCAAATACACAATACACATGGAAGTAGCTGCTGCAACATTTGATCAATTTGCCAATGTTTCTGTGAAGTTAAAAACAACAAATTTAAAGCTTTTTCACTTTCTGTTTCTGTCATCAGCTTTTGACAATGTTGCAGTTTGTCTTGGAACTCGGCAGGACATCTGAAATGGAAGATGGCATTAATTCCTGATTCGTTACATGGATGTAGGAACATCTGCTCACCCTCTACCTGCTCTCCAGTTTAGTATAAATGTTAGTTTTTCAATTAATTGAACTAAATTTTTTTTTTTTTTTTATTCGCTTACAGCAGTCTCTCTTAATAGTCCGATGGCCAAATGCTAGTTTCAAATACTTTACAGGACCAGTAAAAATTCTCTCCACATGAGGCAAACTGTTCCTGTAGCATGATTGTAGCTGTAGAGACTCAAACTTAAAACAGCCATCTTCTTGTCCAATTGAAATCCATGTAACCAAACCGAGGCTGGGAGGTAAAATGATTTAGAATCCCCTCAAACTCCTCTAAATATATTTTATGAAATATCAAATGTTTATTGCAATCTCTAAGAACCTTGCTTTTTTTAACCACAACCCTAAGGCATAATCCAACCCAAACTTAACACTTTTTCCAACCCAAACACCAATTACAACCCCAACCACAACCCCGTTGCAAACCCTAACTAACCCCATTTCCAACTCTAACCTTGACCGCATTTCCAACCCTAACCCTCCAATTTCTAACCCTAACCCAATTCCCAACTTTAACCCTAACCCCATTTCAAACTGTAACCCTAACCCCATTTTCAACCCTAACCCTAACCCCATTTCCAACCCTAACCCCATTTCAATCCAAACCCTAACCCCATTTTCAACCCTAACCCTAACCCCATTTTTAATCCTAACCCTAACCCCATTTCCAACCCTAACCCCATTTCAATCCAAACCCTAACCCCATTTTCAACCCTAACCCTAACCCCATTTTTAACCCTAACCCCATTTTCAACCCTAACCCTAACCCCATTTTCAACCCTAACCCTAACCCCATTTCAATCCAAACTCTAACCTCATTTTAAACCCTAACCATAACCCCATTTCTAACCATAACCCCATTTCTAACCCGAACCCCATTTCTAACCCTAACCCCATTACTAACCCTAATCCCTGATTTTTTTAATTTTTTTTTTTTACTTTGTACTTCCCTGCACGAAATTGATGTCCGAAAATTTGAAAATAAATAAAAAACTAATATTAGGCATTCATTTGTAATAACCTAAGCACTTACTTTTTCAACTTTTTTGCTTAATTTCAATGTTTCTTCATGGTTTTCATGTGGAGATGTTTTTCAGAGAGTGCAATTTTTTGGGTCAAATATTGGGGAGAAAGTTTTGTTTGCGCAGTGTCAGGTAAAATTTTGTTTTTTGAGAAACATAATACTTCCTTGTTTTATATTTTTGAACTTTTTCCCCCCTTAAATTTATTACGAAGTAAAAGTTGACCAATGTTTTGAAATAATTTTGCTTGTAGACATGCTGTTCACCAACACCAAGAAGAAAGGAACGATGTCCACCCCAACTGATCTACTGTGGATCTCTTGAATCCAAAAGAAGAAAGGAACACTGTTTGGACCATCAACCATTGGATCATACCTCACCTGACATTGTGTAGAATTCATTGCTGACTTGAGGTTGTAGAGTATTGTGCAAAGGACTCTGCTACAGCTCAGCCCTCTTGACTTTTGTTGATGATAGTACAGAATCTGAATAACGAAGTATTTTGCATTCAGCATTGAAGATGCTTTATTATTCCAGCTTTGTTCTGAGGGAGTGACTGTTTACATGTATTTGACAAGTGGCTGCCAAGAGCAAAATCTCTTCTCATTGAGTCTCTGCAACCTCCTGCATCACCCCCCCCCCCCTTCTGATAATTTCAGATGGACTTCTTAAAGGGTACGCTATTGGTTTTCTTTGGTAAAATACACAGTACTGTTTATTCCGTTCCAATTATTTTGTTCCTGAACAAACAACTAATTTGTGTACAATCTGGTAGAGTATGCAGTAACACCATGTAAATTAAAATGTCTGCTTATACTTTTAATAAAGTATGAAGATAAGAGCTTGTCCTTTTACATCTTGTTTATATGTCATTCATCATTAAGTTTGTGATCAGCTTCATATAATGAACTATCATGTTATTCACAATGACCTTAGTACTTGTTCATTGCCAATTTAAACATTTTCAAGGTTGAAAAGGTTTTTTAGTTTGCACATAACTTGGAGAATCCTTTATCCATCAATTTACTGGTAAACTTATTTATGTACAGCTTTAAAGTGTATCTTAATAAATACTTTCCCATTTTAATCTAATTGTAAGTAATATAATATTTTGTAACATCTCAAATAATTACATTAAATAAAATGCTTTGCAAGTAAACATATGATACTTTCTCACTGCATCTTTTATTCAGTTTAGTGTGTTTTCATTGAATACTATCAAGTTTAAATAAATTAGGAATGTTCTTAGTATCTGGAAAATAACTTCTCAAGAAGAAATAAACCCGACATTGATTATAGTTTTTTTTATAACGAAATTATTCCATCCAAAAAGTTGACTTTTATTTTTTAAGTGGCTAAAACCATCAACAATCTGTCACAAGAGGGCGCTCATCATCAAATAAATAAATGAGAAAAAAATAAATAATATCAACAGAGGGCGCCCTTTAACGATGACAGAGGGCGCCCTTTCCCATATATTTTATACATTTTTGTCCAAGTTATTATTGCAACACAATTCGTTCTAATATTCATCGGGTCCAAAAATGTATGCCGGTCCCGGATCAAGCGTTGGCCTAATGGATAAGCGCACTCACGTGAGGGAATAAGATCGCAAGACCTGCATGGGTTCGAACCCCGGCAAAGGACAAGCAAGCACGGACAAGACCCAAGAGATCAAGACAAGAAGAGGACACGCTCGCAAGAGGAACACACACACGAAGGACCCAAGACGCAAAGAAGAGGAGACAACATGGCGGAGACACACAAGAGGGAGGAGTGGACACGGAGAGGACGATGGAGGAGGGAGAGACAGAGAGAGGGGGAGGTGGACCGGGCAGGAAAGGAAAGGGAGACGAGATTTATTTTTTTTATTTTTTATTTTATTTTTTTTTTAATAAAAAAAAAAAAAAAAAAAAAAAAAAAATTAACGGTCTTTCATTATTTTAAAATTGCATGAAACGCACGCTCGTTAAATATTTTTCAAAAAAAAAAAAAAAAAAATGGGAAAAAAATGAAAAAAAAAAAATTAACGGTCTTTCATTTTTTTTTAAATTGCCTGAAACGCACGCTCGTTAAATATTTTTCGAAAAAATTTTTTTTTCAATGAAAAAAATTATTTTACCACAATTTCACTGCTAAAAATCACTAAATCTCTTAATTACAGCTTGACAGTACCTTTAAACGGTCTGAAACACATTCTCTAAACTTCCCATGGTATTCTACACTACTCAAACATTCACACTCACCAAATTTAGTCAAGAAAAAACATTTTTTCAAATAAATAAGGCTTTAAACATCATTTTAGGTCTTAAAACTACTTTAATACTTTTAACATCAAAGAAGACTCAAATTGCTATATTTACATCTGCTTTAAGCACACAATATAACTCTCCACTAAAGCTTTTAACACAAGAACACAGAAATTTGGTTTGTTCATGCATTTTACAGCATAAGAGAGGCTATGCGTCCAAACAAATGGCAAGAAAAAAAACTGGTACATGTTTTCTAGCATTATAATCAGTGTTCAAGGAGCACTTGAAGACAGGGAACCAGACATAAATGGCTGCAATTAATGCATAGAGAATTTCCTGAGCAATTGTATGGAGGTTTAAAAAAGACCATCAACGTTCTATATTTGTAACACGTGTCAAGGAATGGAAGAAACCAACACAACTAAGATGTCTTATTTACACAAGACGATATCTTAATGATTCACAATACTTGTTTTGCATGACACCATCATCGAAAGATGCAACAGCTTGGAAATAAGGAAATAAGGAAACATGAATGCATAACTTTAGGCTATCTGTATGTTTAGATTCTATAGTAATGATCTAATGAGTTTGTACACATTTTGCTTCTAGCTTTCCTTAATGCGTTATACAAGAGTAAGTTCAACCAAATTTATCATCAAATAAAACCAAACTAATTATCCAAGTGTACCTTCGACTCCAACTCAACTGACGTCAGTTTACATGAGAATAACTGTCAAAGACTAGGCTACATACGTACAGTATACTAAATCATAATAATAAATAATAACTGGATTTATATAGCACCAAATTGCCAAAGGATACAAGGCGCTTCTCAGTAATTTTCCTCTAAGGTCTTCAGAGTTATGATTTGAAGTATGAGACCTGTTCCTTTAGCACCATGTAACGGTTTACAAGGTTCTGTGGCACAATCTGCAGCCGATCAAACAAGGAACACTGGGGCGAACCCCTTCTCTTTTCGATAAGTGCACTGGGTTCTTTTACGTGCATTACACAACACACGGGACCTATGGCTTTACGTACCATCCGAAGGATGCAGCAATAATGGTAAGTGTCTTGCTTAAGACACAAGTTTCACGACCGGGATTCGAACCCACACTCTGCTGATCAGAAACCCCAGAGCTTGAGTCCGGTGTTCTTATCGGCTTGGCCATGACACGCCAATTTGGCGCTATATAAATCCAGTTATTATTATTAAATCATCAGATCTGACTACGAGGCTTCACATGCATGCTAAACGTTTAACAGCAAGTAATAGAATGTTCTTCGATATAATTGCTGCAGTGTGCAGCATTTCTTGATCTAATTGAGTTTATAGAAAGATCTGGTGTAACAACTTGACAATTTGATCATTAGACCGTAATTAACTCTCTACCATAGACCCCCTGTACTGATAACGTAACACTTTGTTTATATAATTTGATTTCCTATGGGAGCTTCGAATTCGTAGCCCTCCCTCATTCCTGGTCCCCACCAAAAGAAACCCACATGTAAACAAAGCGTGATGTCATCAGTACATGGGTCTATTATAACAAAATATGAACAGCAATGTTCAGCCAAGCTCTCAACAAAGTAAAGAAAATCTCACTTCATAACAGCAGCATAGCCACGGAATGGGGGGGGGGCATGCACACTCTCACAAATTTCGCGCCTCCCCCCAAGTGCCTCCACAAGAAAAAAAGTCCAGACACATGTAATTCATTCAAAAACATGGCCTCTGCACCCCCCCCCTCAACTGAAAGGTAATGCCCCCTGTGCACCCCACCCTCCCCCAATGAAGCAATCCTGGCTACATCGCTGCTACATAACAAAAACAGCCCCAAGGCTGCATACAATAAAGATCTGTTTACGCATTAAGACTTTAAATCAGATTTCATTCATAGCTTTTATCAGTATTCTCTGTTTGCAAATGAGAATACGCTCTCCCAATGTGGGTGTGGTTTTTACAGAGAATCAAAGTAAACAGACCTTTTTACAATAGATAAAAGTTACAACATCAGACATACCTTAATATCCTAGTATTGAGTAAATAATAAAGTTGACCAACTCAAGTAGCTTGAGGCAGTGACAAGATGACGTATTTGAATTCATGATGACGCTGCATCTCATGGGCTCCCTTCAGTCAAGCTGGTGCATCCTTCAGACCGAGGCTCATCATCATCTTGAGTGTCCTACAAACAGAAATAAAAGTACCAAAGTGCATAAATGTCAAATGCCACCAATCAACAATTATTTGAAGTTGTTTATGAAAATAGCTGGACATTAAAACTTCATCAGAACTGTCTTGCATTAGAGCCACATGTTTACTCTACGTTGTATCTACAAGAAAGTAACATTAGAGGGAGCGGGGAGGGGCTGAGAAGCAGAGGGAAAACAGATCATTATTGTCTCTTTCAGCCTTTATCTTCTCTGATAATTGTTCAAAAGAGAAAGAGATTACACATATTGAAAAACTGAACCCCATCATGAACAACCAGGCCTCAATCTTAAAAAAACCGGGGCAGGTGTTTGCTTGCCAAATCAGAGAAATTGTACAAGGGCATGCTGGCCAAGTTGGTAGTGACAGTGCAATTTTTCTGAAGGGCATGCTGGCCAACTCGACAGGACATCAGGCCAATGGCCTCGGTGGCCTCGGTTAAGATCAAACAACAAGCAACCCGATATTTACTTTATATTCATGTACAATCTTCTTCTACACATGTACATGTACTTGTACATCTATGTACATTTTCTTAAAGATACTTATTAGTAATGTTCACAAACAATGAGCAAAATGCAGTGACGTAGATCTGTGTTGAAAAGTGGAGGGGATAATTCTGAAATTTTGGTACCGTTATCATGTTTGTTTTATTGCCAAGGCGGATAGTAAAGATTATTATTATTTTACTAACAGCATAAAGCACAAACCAGTGTAACAGGGATGGGTTTGGGGCCCACTGGAGGGCCCAGGAACTTAATTTTGCGGATTAAGATGCTCTTTGATGCATTCCTAGCCTGACTGGTTTCTCTTTTAAAGGAAAGTCTGATCGTTAGTGGTCCGATTGTTTCCACAACTCAACTGCATTATACAGCACAATAGTCATAATATAAGAAACTAAGTGTACATCGTGCATGTTATTTTGAGAGAAGTTGATCACTTTGTTCTCATTTTTGCTGGTTTAGTTTAAGAAATTTGTCAAATACAAGGCACCCCCCACACCACTTGGCAAAGCAGCGGTGTAGCCAGGGTGGCATCTGCCCCCCCCCACCCCATCCCCCAGCTTGTATGTCCATGTTCTTCCATCCCAACCCCCAATCCAGAATGTTTTTGGAAAACTTACCAGCATTATTTAGGAGCTTGAATGAGTTAAAGCTGATAATCTTATGCTGAAGGGTTGATCATGAGTCATACAGTACCAGAATTCAATCCAAGAGTGTTATGTACAAGAACCAAGAAATCTGTAAAGGAATAAGAAGTAACGAAAATTAAGTAAACATTCAAATAAATGGGTAGTACAATTTACATAAAAAGACTATTTTTGGCTTGAATGCAAGTTCAAAACACACCCACACTTCTTGGTTTTTATGTTCAAAAGTACATGTAACACTGTAAATTGTATTGGTTGTCTTATTGTCAAAACGCATTCAAAGGTAGAGAAAAGTTTCAGCTTTGAATCATAAAATCTTGTCAATAGTAACACATTTAACAATCAAAGTTTTTTTTCTGGATTCAAGGATATTTTAGTTTTCCCTAATGTTTTACCAAATCAGCCTGTGAACATTTTACAAGAATAAACCAAAAAAAGAGAGTATATTCTTTGTCAGTGATTTAATGTGCAGATCTATGCTTATTTTGATTGCAGCAATCAAAATAAGAAATGGCGATTCTGATTTTGCTGACTCTACTTATTTCCACTGAACACACTATCAAACCAACTTGAGAAAATTTCACTAGAAAAAAAATAAATAAATAAAAAAATTAAAAAAACGATATGTTTGTTAGAGATTTTGTGCATGTTCATACTTTTTTTATTTATTATTTTTTTTAAATTAATTTAGATTGGCAGACAAGTTCAGAATAGACATAGATTGGAATGTAAGGGGCCGTAGTATTTTGGGTGGGATTCAGCATAAAAGGATAAGACTGTATAAATTGATGTTTTTGATACACATCACCCTAACAATATGTTGGGGGCGGGTCCAGAAACAGGAAAGTGGGGTGCAGGTTGAAGGCAGAAAAGGATAGAAATTAAGGGTGGTCAAGATAGGTAGAAAAGAAGAGCGCATATTAGAAGGGATTTTATTAGTGGAAAACTGGGCCGACATGATGTCACTAGAAAAGAGGGGCGCATATAGGGGGCAGACCTGAAAGATGAACAGTGGGGTGTGGTTGGGATGGATACCTGTGGGTAGAAACTCTGGGTGTTTATAAAAGTAGAGAATATGTAGAAATGTAGAGTGTCTGTTCAAGATGGATCAAAAAGAAAAAAAGAATTTGGGGATGGGGGAGGCATTCCCCAAAAACTTGTTCTTGTAGATTAGTGTTATTTTTCATCAGAAAAAAAATTCATTAAATAATGGGGAATATGTGTTTATTGATAGAATGGGATATAATAAGATGGCACCAGACAGTGCAGGAGGGGTGAATATAAAAGGGCGGATCTGAAACGTGGGAAGTGGGTTAATACATAAATTAATGGGGTTGATCTAATAAATCTTTAGAACAAAGGGTTACATGAAAAAAGGGCAGATCTGAAATTTAATTAACCCTCGGAGCAACCACATTAATCAACAACTTCCCTGGATCCAGGAGGTTAAAATTTCGTCCACCCTGTCTTTAAGGTTAATAACCCACCCTGCAAGCCCAAAACCATTATAAATCACTGTGGGGGTGAATTGGAGTGCCAGTCAAGACTTAGACTTGTGTTATTTACGACCAGTGTGCGGGGCGCAAGTTGTTTTCACAAAGTGCATACCGCCAAGTGCCAAGGGAATACTTGGCACAGGGCCAATCAATTACTGCACTGAGACAGGTGGCTGCTGTCTTTCAACACTCCTTACTCCGCAGTGCTTAGGGTCTGTCCAATGGGAGTCTACAGGCTTGTGGGGTATACCAGGGGTGAGGTTCACATGGAATCTTGGCCTTATTGGCCCATTGAAAAAAAAATTATGACCATATTTGGTAACAATAGGATTATTTTTTAACCTCCAGGCTGACACCAGGGTTTTAAATTGTAAAGTGTTTGGGTGCAGTTCCAAACAAAAATGATGATACTGAACTCATCTTGTTGGCATCTTTGGGATTGATATAAATTGTAAGCAGGCTGGCAGAATATTGGGGGCGTGTCCAGGAACAGGAAAGTGGGGTGCAGCTTGTTGGTAAAAGGGGTCGAAAACTGGGGTGGATCAAGATTATTAGACAAGAATGGTGCATATTAGAGGGTATCTGAATAGAAGATGTACACGATAAATCAAGATCATTAGAAAAGTGGGGTGCATAATTGGGATGAAGTTAAGGTACAAAAGTGGGTGTAGTTTTGGAATGTGGGTACAAAGGAAAGTGAGCATAAAGTGGGCGGATCTGAAAAGTGGGCAATGGGGGAAATGGTTCGGATGGATACCTATAGACTAGCCAATCTTGATGCTTAGAGAAGCAGAAGATATGTAGTAGAAAAATTGGGTGTTTGTTTTTGGTGGATCAGACAGACAGAAGTGGTTTTGGGCTGGGGCTCAACTCCCTCCCCCCCCCCCCCCACTCCAGTTTGCTATTGTGTTCCTTCTTTTTCTTTTCAACCACTGTTATTTTTTATTTTATTATTTTCATCCCTGTACCCGACCACACCCCCAACAGCAAAATTTATTTCCAAGCTCCTCTATAGGTATTTTCTGACATAAGGTGGGTGACACTTTTTTAAATGGGAGGGGGATGGGGGCCAAAGTATAAATTATATTGTTTTTGGTTCCAGCAGTAAAAGAGGATGGTTAAAAAAAAATTGGCAAAATACCTAAATTTAGGTTTTGAAAAACTCACCAGTTTTTAGGAGGTAATTTTATGCTGACAGGTTGATTATAAGTCACGCAGTTCCAGAATTCAATCCAAAAATGTTTTTGTACAGGCGCCATGCATGAGTTATCTGTAGTGGATAAAAGAAGTAGATAAATAAAAGTAAAAACGGAAATTAATTGGTGGTACAATTTGCATATTGGTATGACAATGACTTAGAGTTGACAATTTCTACAGTAAGAGGCAAGATGATCCAGAAAGTTTGACTTAAAATAAAGTTGACTTGCCCAGCCATAGCGATAATCTTAACTATCACTCCTCCTGACAGGGTACTCCCGTCTACGATTGTTAGGAGGATCGAGGGTTACAATTAACTCAATTAGTTTAGCCGCTGTCACAGACTACAGTGTTATTTTCAGGCTGGTTGCAGTCAGTCCCCTAGCTAATGAACTGATCAGTTAAGTTGGTATAACTTCAAATAATGCTCGAAACAAAGTTTGCGCAGTCTGCAAACTAACAAGACTAGAATGCAGTACTCACGCAATATACAATGATTTCAATTACACATCTATGTGAGTTCTTGATTAGAGGTCAAGGGAAATCTCATACACGACACAAATTAACATTGTTTGATTTTATAGTATTTTCTTGCAAGTACATACGATCGAGGTGGGGCGTCGTTGACTGGGCTGAGCTTTAATAAGCCTCATAATTTATTAATAATATTTAATATTATAGAGAGTATGCATAGTCATTTTCCTACTGTAAACTTATTGCTATTTTAACCTCATTGAGGGCGCTGTTGTACATATCTCTATGGGACTCATGACAATGATGTTAGTTGCATAAAGGTCTACGTCAATAGCCCCATATTCAGATATTAGAGTGTCAATACTTGTATTACTACACAATACTCTGGACTCCTTCCCTCATCCCTTGATGAAGTCCAGACCAGTGGCAGTGCGTCAAACGGTGAGCTGTAAACTGTCACTTTAGTCAGTGAGTCCCAGTGAGTGTATCACATCTGCAATGTCAGCTCAGACATGCTGACATGTCGCAACAACCACATCGCAAACATGAAACAACATCACTCAGGATTAGTCTCTCTATTCTGGTCTTTACTAGCCCGAGGTAGATCCAGCAACACTTTTTAACATTTGGAAACTATTTGGCATATCAGATAATATCCAATTGTTAAAAAAGCGTTGTTTTTAGATCCAGTAACTCGGACTAAACATGCTAAACAACTACACTACAGCACTCAGCAGCCTGAACAGACAAGAACAGTCCCGACTCCCGGCCATCATGACGGTTGCCAAACACTTCAATTTTAACTCTTCTAAACACACAAATACACGCCAACATACCTTCAACTAAATCTAGGTGTAATATTTTACAAACTGGACACAAAATGTGTACTTACAGAGGTTCTCGGGTGAAAATATTTTGGTTTGAAGGCACACGTGAGCAGACGACAGTTGAGTTGTTGTTTTTTCGGTTTTTTTTTTTGACAGCCAGACATTGAATACGCATGCGTAGTGTTGGAAGGCAAAAAACGGGGCGCCCTCTATATGAATACAGATAATTATTTTTCTCAAAATTTCTGTGAGAATTTATTTCAAAGTATTGCGCCCTCAAGAGTTCTGTCACAGCAATAACAGTAGCACGTTGTTGTTGTTGGTGAATATGTGACATGTGAATCTTCCGGATTTCTTCTCATAAATCTCCTTCAAAACCATCCATAAATGCTTCATCAACTGTTCGTCAATGGTGGACGTTTCGCTCCGTTTTATAAAGGTGTGTTTTGTAGTTTTATTCAGCTACTCGATAGACAGATAATTTCTTGGGTTTTCGGTTCTTGAGACTTTATTTTTCTGACGCTTCATCCTGTCACAGCACAGTGTGTCAGTGTCGTGTCTATCCGCTTCAACTTCAAGGATACGAAGTGAATCGGCCCTATATTTGTGGGGCTAGTGTGTCACTAGCAGTAGTACGTACTGTTCTAGAACTAGTAGCAGTGTCAGGAAAGTGTAAAGTCTGTCATGTCTTATAATTATAGCCTGAGTCTAGACCCAGTACCTGGGGCGCTGTACTCCTTTATTGAGATTTTGACATTATCTGTCGTACTAGCGCCCCAGTAAGGAATACGTAGTAACTGCAACGGTCAGGAGGATTTAAAACACCTCTGTTAAAAAAATGCCTTAGACTCAACAGAATTGCTCAAAATTTGCCTACTGTCTTCTCCAAGTGTTTAAGGTTTACAATCGCCATTTTTATTACTAATGTCACGACTGTTTCCTGCTTGAAAAAAGTCGTATTAACACTGCGGGGATTGCGTGTACGCTGATGCCCGTACTTGTATATTGTTTTGCGCAGTCAACGCAGGATACCAGTCATTGTACCCCACACAGTTCCATTGGTCATGATTGGCTGAGCGCACGTTGTACAATGTTGCCATTGTGGGGTCATTGACACTACACAGCTGGCAAAGACATATTTTGGGAGGCTTTTTGACATATATCTAACCGTTCATTTGTACATTTTGTTCATTCTCATTTAGGGGCGGGGGGAGGGGTCAAAGATTCTGAGTGGGGGGGGGGGGCTTCCTGCCCCCTGTTACGCCACTGCTTGCTCTTCTTCCTATATTTCTGGACATCTTTTCTGCCATTCTAGAATGCTAGAGCCCCCAGTGCCAAATCAGCAAATCATTAAATTTGTTACTATTGAAAGGATTTTATGATTTAAAACTGAAACGTATCATGCATTCGAGCCACAAGTAGTATTTTTTATGCAGATTGGCCTACCCTTTATTTATTTGTTTACTTAATTTTCTTCACTTCTTTTTCCACTACAGATCACTCTTGGTTCTTGCACATGATGTTCTTGGATTGAGCTCTGGTACTCATGATCAACCCTTCAGCATAAGATTATCAGCTGTTAACTCAATCAAGCTCCTAAATAATGCTGGTAAGTTTTCAAAAACCTAGTTAAAATATTTATCAGCTATATGCCCTTTCTGCCGGTGTGCGAAACCACAATCACTATTCATCAACACTTCCCCCCTCATTTCCCCTCTCATTAATTGTCTTTTTTTGACCAATCACCTTTATGCCAGAACATTATCATTGGAGGGAGCTTGGAAATCAATTCTACCTTGGTGAGGGTGTTGGGGTGAGGCAGGGTTTAAAATGACACTAATAAA